>CM066035.1:106407210-107007210 GCA_033557465.1 Ichthyophis bannanicus
TGCCATAACTTTGAGATCTGCAGCAGCAGCAGTAACAAGAGAACAATAAAGAAATTCTTTCTAGAGCCTGAATTGCTGCATGATAGTTCTGTGCTCCGACAGGCCAGCTGGTTCTGCCTCCATGCAAACAGGAATTCTGTATCGGAGAGGGTGGGACCAATTGGACTTTCAGAGCACATCACCAGCACACAGCAGGTCAGGATATGGAAGGAGCTTCTTTGCTGTTGGCAAACAAGGAAGGACAAACTCCACAGATAAATCGCTCAGAAACACAGGAAGCGGAGGACGACCAGGCCTTATGGTGCAAAGTTCCTTTATTTAGCCTGACTTGGCCAAGTTTCAGCAATGACGCCTTCTTCAGGAGTCACACTTACAAAATGTGCAAGCACTTACAAGAAAATGATAACAGAGCAGCATATACAGACTTGTAATATCATAGAGTCTCTCAGAAGTAAAAGCTAATTGGAATAAAGAACCTGCTATTAAAAAAAAAAGACAATCAACTCAAAATTGCTTCTCAGATTCCGCCATGTAGATTGGAAGATTTTGATGGTGACACTTCTGATGTTTTCCTTGTCACTTTTGATACCGAGTCTCTACACAAACATCCCTGAGTCGGAAGCTTTGTCAGTTGTGCATAAATATTTGAGTCATAGAATAGTCTACAGTTCCTACTGAATTTATAATGGAATTGGCTTCCATTGCCCTGCCAAAAAATTATTTTAGTTTCTGTGACCAATTTTACCAACAAGTTAAAGGCACAGCAATGGGTGATGCATTGGCTCCAGACATAGCTAATTTGTACATGGCACTCCCATGTCACACAGACACCACCCAACACCCCTAATAACACACACAAACACATACCTCCAAACACCCTCATGATACTCCTCCCATCGCACAAACACATACCTCCCAATATCTCATCTCACACAAACAGACACAGACAGACACATATACACACATGCACACACACAGACACATGTGCATGCCACATGGCACACAACATACATATACCATCCAACACCCCCATAACATACCCTGTGGCACTGCAGTTGATTCTGAGGTTCTCACTCGTTAGCTTTAGTTATAATGTTGCAACATGTTTAGATCTGTTGAAGTCTACTTTGTAGTGTTATGAGGTATCATTAATAGGCTTCGAGAAAAAAGGCTTTATTGGTTTGTATTCATTTTATACATTAACAGGACAATTGGGAGGCGGGGAGCTAAATCCAATACTCGCGCTGGCGCATGTTCTTTCCTGTTCGCCTCGCCTCGTTCGCTCGCTCAAACACGGTGGTTGCGACATGAACGTTCCTGTCAAAATTCAGTTTCTTGCAAGTTCATTATTACCTTTTGTTTGCTCAGTCGTAATCCAGCTTTATTCCGAAGTGGTTCACTACAGTTGTAGTTTGCAGTGCTGTGTATTTGTGATGGCTCACAGAGCCAAAGGTTGCGTCAACTCTCCGGACAGTTTTTGTTTTATTTGTGGGGAATATACCGTGAAAAAGCGGCAGAGGAACATTTCTGCATTTATTAAAAAAGTATATTTCGCCTATTTCGGTTTGAAGTTAGGCGATCAAGACAAACCGTGGGCTCCTCACAAAGTGTGCAAGACATGTGAGGAAGATCTACGCTTATGGATGAAAGGTAAAAAACAAGCATTTCGTTTCGGAATACCTATGATGTGGCGTGAACAAAGAGACCACAGCAGTGACTGCTATTTTTGCTCTTGCATTGTGAGGGGATACAACTTAAAAAATAAGAACGTAATAAGTTACCCCAACTTTCCCTCAGCAATTAGGCCTATGCCTCATAGCAACGAAGTACCTGTGCCTGAACCACCAAAATCTTTGGATCATATTTGTGTGGACGGTTCTGATCATGATGAGACTCATCAGATGGCTTTTCCCGATGAGTCCAGTACTTCCGAGTTTGAAACTGAACCAGATCCGAAACCTGAACTTTTCTCTCAAGCTGAATTGAATGATTTAGTCCGGGATTTAGGACTCCCAAAAGATGCTGCCCAACTGCTAGGTTCTCGGCTTAAACAGAAAAATCTATTGTCACCAGGAACAACTTTTTATTGGTACCGCAACCGCGAGACACAATTTTTGAAGTATTTCAGCAAAGAGGAAGATTTGGTATTTTGGAAACTCAAGTATGATCCTGCTGAATGGTGGCTGTTCATTGATTCGTCAAAAGACAGCATAAAAGGTGTTCTTCTTCATAATGGCAACACATTCGCTTCAGTTCCTATTGCTCACTCTGTTATTCTCCAAGAAAAATACGAGAATCTGGCCCTGATTCTTCAGAAGATTCGTTATGATGAGCATAAGTGGATGATTTGTGGAGACTTTAAAATTCTATCCATGCTATTAGGGCAGCAATCCGGTTTCACCAAATATCCCTGCTTCCTTTGCTTGTGGGATAGCCGGGCCCGCGACCTACACTGGGGGAAAAAAGACTGGCCAATTCGGGAGTATTTGAGACCCGGTGAGAAAAATGTTCTTCATGAGAGCTTGGTACCTCGTGATAAAATTCTATTACCACCTCTCCACATTAAGTTGGGTCTCATTAAGCAATTCATCAAGTCCCTTCCAAAAGATGGTGAGTGCTTTCGGTACCTTTGCTCAAAGTTCCCCCGACTTTCTGAAGCAAAGCTAAAGGAAGGAGTGTTTGTTGGCCCTGATATAAGGAAACTCATTTCAGATGGAGCATTCGCTGAAACGATGTCTGAGAAGGAAAAAGAAGCCTGGGATTCCTTCAAGGATGTTGTTCTCAAATTCTTGGGGAACAGGCGGGATGAGAACTATAAGGATATTGTTGCCAGGATGCTCAATGCCTTCAAAGAACAAGGCTGTAACATGAGCCTGAAAGTCCATTTCTTGCACTCCCATGTGAACTACTTTCCCGAAAACTTGGGGGCGTACAGTGAAGAACAAGGTGAAAGGTTTCACCAGGACATCAAGGACGCAGAGAGAAGGTACCAAGGAAGATGGAACACCACTATGATGGCTGATTTCTGCTGGTTGCTGCTGCGGGAAACCCCAGATGAAAAATACGCCAAGCAGCGCACCAAGAGAAGCATTCGGGGGATGAAGAAACGGGCCCACCAGGAGATTGATTGACCCAAGAATGACTTTAAAATCTAAACTGTGTTGACAAATATCGTGTTTTTACTAAACTTTGAAATAAAAATTTGCTAGTTATTACCACAGTGTCGGATCTCATTTATTAGAATTTTATTTTCACACCATCGGGTGTTTGTCTTCATGTATTGCAATGGTGCGGTTTGCGTTTTCTATTCTTACATACATACCTGTACAACATTTTTTGCACATTTCTTTGCTTTGCTTTGTGTCTAACCTCGCTCTTATATGCTCAATGTTTGTGCACATGTATGTGGCTGTTTTAAGTGCAGACAATTTTGCTACCATCACAGTGTGTTTTGTTGACATTACTCTATTCTTATGTGCTGCCTTGTTACAATTTTCTTTATTCTTATTTGAATAACTACTAAACAATTAGTATAAAGAATTCATCCAAGAAACTTTTATCTCGATTGCACTCAATCTGAAACGTTCACCTCAAACTGCTAACCCAATGTAGCAAAAAATCTGTACGTGATAGAGCAAATTGGTTACCAGATTTGGATTCAGCGCACCAAAAAACGTAAAAATCAATCGAAACATTAGAGGCAGTTTAAAAAAAAATTTTTTTAGTGTACCTGTGTAATTTTTCCGTGGCCCGCTTGTTTTAATTTAATAATTTTAATTTAATTGTATTTAAACATGCCTTCAAAATAAAATACAGCTACACCAAAAAATGAATATAAAGTGATTTATTTTATTTAACTCACTAGAATTCCAAATCAATGAGAACCCTGAGCTTGTTTCTTTGCAACGAGACGGTTCCATCTGGGGGTAATAGGAGACAATGACTGTCCATTTGTCCTTTCTTCTCTCTTCTAGTTTTTTTTTCCATTCTCTCTCTCTACATCTGCTTTAACATACTAATCTTTCTCCTTTTGCTCTTTCCTCATTCCTATTTCATCCACACAAATTTTACCCCTCCATCATCAATCCCCCCTTACTCTCCCAATACCCAGCCAATTGTAGATTTTTCATCCCTCCCACACAAAATATTTTTCCCCTCTACATTTTACTCTCCCAGCCCCATCCCATTCTAATCCTCCCCCAACATCAACTCCCTTCTAGTTCCAGTCCCACCCAGCTTCCATTCCCTTCTAGTCCCTGCATCAGCCCATTTCCAGTCCTAGCTCCCCCATCCATTTCCAGTCCGAGTCCCTTCATCAGCTCATTTCCAATCCTAGCCCCCCATTTCTAGCCATTTCCTAGCCCCACCATCAGCCCATGTCAAATCCTAGCTCCCCCTCCACTCAGCCCAATTCCAGTCCAAGCCCCCCCATGAGCCTACTTCCAGTTCTCAGCCTCCTTGTGCCCAAAAATCACCATATCACTGTCCGACAGCTCCACCCACATGCCACGATGGACACGGACATCATTAACGTAAATGCCATGAGTGCTGCAGTCCACAATGTAAACTCTCCAGTCTCCACTGCCACCTTCCTCTCTCCCCGCATGTATCTCTGCATGGACCTGGGAGATCAGATCTGGGTTTCTCTCAGACACTAGCACCACATCACAGATATCAGAGCGCCGTCCCAAGCGAAAGACACAGCATGGTGTCTCTGGCCGGAAGGTGTACAGATCTTGGGAGACTGGGCTTGTTGAGCCAGGGGATCCCACCAACCCCATCCTGAGGAGCTGGAAGCAGGGCTGCACCTCTGACAACATGGCATACAAGGGTCTCAGGAGCCAGACACTCCTGCGCTCCTCCCAAATTATTTCAAAATCTCTCTTCCACTTATGTTTACAAATATCACTAAACTAACATTGCTGGGGAAATTTGTTTTTCCTTTATGGTGGATTTAGCTCATGCCTTTCCAGAAATAGTTCAATGCAAAGTAAGCTAGATATTTAAGAAATGAGGAAAACAACCTGATCAGGAGTTTGTTAAACACACCATCATTCTTAGCAAGCAATAGCCGGGGCACTCTTTCTATTGGCTCCTATATAGACCAGCTACATCCTGTGGATAAAATTACCTGAGATACCATTTTACCTGCTCCACATTACAAAATATTATTATAAATCTGTATATATAAAATTACATACATTTATATATGTGTATCTGTATTGTAACAGTGCAGACCCCGAACAACCCGAGAAAATGCAGTTCAGCATAAAGGAGCACAGAAAAAGTGACAGGTTAAACAAGGAAATGTCAGATGGTTACCATGAGCAACCTAGAAACATGTGCAAAAGCCCAATGAGGACACACCCAGCCAGCACAGGAAGGGAATTCACTTTACCTGACAGGGTTCAGCTGGGTGGGGGTGGAGCAAGGAAACACTGGGATAAAATAGGCTCCCAGACAATCAGAGAGAGAGAGAGAGAGGAGCTGAAGCAGCCACGGACACACTCTGAGAGAATACAGCAAAGGCAGCTAAAACCCTGGGAAGCATGGAGCAGGTATGAGAATGTAAGAGAGAGTGACAATGAGGCTTTGGAGCAACTAGAGAGCCAGCGTGAAGGTCAGAGGGGAACCGAAGACCTGAGTGAAGCAGAGAGATATCAACAGCCAGATAGTGTGTTTGAGCCAGAGAGACGCAAGAAGACTGCAGTTGCAGGTTCCAGTGCACAGAGTGAATGCAAGAGTGATTTGCCATATGAAAGAAGACAACCCTGGAGGTATGGAAATAGGCACACAAGGTCCCACTATCTAGAGGCTGAAAATATCCCTTCTTCTGGTTTTAAAAACCCTAGAAGAAAAAGGTTTTACTTACCAGATAAAGCTGAAGAGTTTTGTAGTCATTGTAAGCTCACAGCTCCCTGTGAAACTCCGTCACGAGCTCTCCAATCTAGCTCAGCTGGGTTACAAAAGGGAAGCCTGAACCGGCAGAGAAATTCCCTTAATTATCCCACTAGCAGAGCAAACCAGGAGTTGAGCTATATTCTAAAATACCAGCAGGGGCAGTGCCCTGAAAAGCTCAACTCTAGAATACATGGTAATTCCCAGAGAGACACTAGCTCTAAGGAAGAGAGGAACTTCCTGTCTGACGAGGTTAACCAGCCATTCTCCCACGTTACTGCTGAGGTCCAGAATGAACCTTCCAGTCAGCCGGAGTTAATGGAATATCAAAATGCAGAAGAAAATGATATGCCAGAATTGATGGACTGCTCTTTGACCTTGATTGAACCTGAGTTCTCTCTCAGATAAGTAATTAGTTTGTGTCCTAGCTTTAGTGTTATAAGCAACAGGCTGCAGCTCTCTCTAAGTGAAGCAGATATAAGCTGTGCTGTCAGCTACAGGAGAAAGAACCATATTGAAATATTTAAGCTGTTTTGTTCTTTTCATTTATTTGTTGTTTTGGAAGCTGAAGGAAGCAAGTTCTGTTTGCTTTTATTACTTTATGTTATATGTCCAAGCAAGGCATTTGATTTATGTTCCTGAAGATAAAGTACCCTCAAGGGACAGGGAATAAAACCCTTTAATTTGGAAAAAAGTGTTTTGTGGTTTATATCAGTGAAGGCACAACTACCACCCTCCAGAGCCTTGCAATACCAGTGGCTACCGCTTGGCCAGAGAGGGCACGACATAAATGGCGTAGAGAAGAGGATAAAATTTTCGGGGGCATAATAAGGATTTGCCTGAAAGGACATTGCTGAAAGGCAAAAAGAAGTGTTTTAAAGCACTAATCAAGGAGGATTCGGCTGGTCAGGCGGCCAGCGGTGGATAAGACCCCTTCTCACATGCTGATGTCACCAGGAGACTAAGGTATTGGTAGCCTGGGTAAACGGGTATAGGATACCGTGAGAAAAGGGGAGCCAAAAAGAAAAAAAAAAACAACCTTTGTGTGTGTGCCGCACTTGGTGGGTCTCTTCTCTTTTATTTTCAGGTGCAGCAAAAAGGAAGATGGATCCCCAAGATGTACTAGCATGGATGAATGAGCAGCAGGAGAAGCAGGCCACGATGCTCCAACACCTGCAAGAACAGTATATGACTACACTGAAGGAACAGCAGAAACCATTGCTGGAAGCCATGACAGCGTTACTGGAAAAGGCTCGGGAAGACAAAGCTACAATACCGCAAGTAGAAATGAATACGGGACTTGTATGCAAACATTTAGGGCGGGCAGATAACCCCGACGAGTTTATAGAGGCCTTTGAACGCATTGCTGAGAACTCAAAATGGCCTGTGGAACAATGGGCTATGCGTTTCGCAATGACTTTGAGTGGCGAGGCCTTATCCGCTTTTAAAACCATGCCTGCCAGTTTAGCAAATAATTATAATGAAATTAAAATGGCCGTGAAAGACCGCCTTGGTCTCACGCCCAGACACTATCGGAGATTATTTAGAGAGGCAATAATGATGGAAAACGAGACTCCGAAAGCCTTATGCCAGAGGCTCAAGAACCTAGCCTATAAGTGGTTGGATCCTGATGGCAAAACGCTTGAGTCCATACTTGATGAGATTGTCCTAGAACAGTTTTTGATGTCAATACCAGGTGAAATGAAAACGTTTTTAACCGTGCAAAATTGTTTAAACACAGTTGAAGCAGCTCAGATAGCTGAAGTGTTCAGGGAGGCAGCACATACTAGTACTTTTAAGGTGAACCTTTCAAGAGGTGCAAGTGTGACTGGAGTGAATGAGTGTGGAAAGTACGCGCGAGATAGAATGGCTGCATATGACCCTAGCAAAGAGGGTAGAGATAGGAACACTAGAAGGTGCTACAGATGTAACAAACCTGGTCATGTGATAAAAGATCGCCGAGTTAAAACAGTTCTTATGGTAGGGGCAGGAAAATCAGTTCCAAAAGGAATATTCCTGCAGGTACAGGTTGAGGGGGCAGATGCTCTAGCCATAATTGATTCAGGGGCGGAGCAAAGTTTAATAGCCCGAGAATTTTGGGAGACTCTGAAACAGTCTCGCCCAGTAGCCCCAAAACAAATAGAAATAAAATGCGTACATGGCGCACAGCTTCCTTACCCTTTATCCCAAGTGCAGGCCGACCCCCAAAAGGCGGCTCCTTTGACTAGATTTTGGTCCTTTTCAAACCTGAAAAACCAAGTCAGGACTAGGAGGGGGTACCAATCTTACACTTCAGCAAACTCCTGCGCCTAACTTCCAGCGTAAAACACACCTAACCGGGACACGTGGGTCCCCCATGCACCTACGCCCAGAGAACCCCTGGAGGAGGGGCAATTCCCAAGGAAGTATGGATTGCTAATTTGGGAAGATGTGAAAAGGGAAGTCTGACCCCTTTTATTACCACTCACATAAACGGATTAAACCGCAGAATGGGCCGCTCCCCTTCTCCCCCTTTCCTGTCCTACAGAGAAGTTGAGAGGGCAGAGCGTGCGCTGTCTGTGCGCAAGCTGCATGAGCAGACGTGTGCGCGCGCGCAGCGGCGGCAGCTCCTCCTCCCACCTGCCGCTTTCTATAACTGTCGCAAGACGCTCGTTGGGAAGCAGGAAGACTGTAGCTTCCAGGGTGGCTCTTGAGCGCGCGCACTCATTACGTCCAATCAGGAGGCGGGAGGACCCACAGTGAAATTATTTAAAGTTCCTCGGGCGGCCCGGTACCATTTGATCCACGGACCGGTACCGGTCCGCGGCCCAGGGGTTGGGGAACACTGCTCTGGAGGACTGAGGAACCACGCCCTAGGGCCAATGATGCAATACCGGCCTGCACCCAATCCAGAAAGGGAAGGATTCCTTTTAAAAGCCCAGATGACTGGAGAAAGTCAGACTGGCAGGGAGTTGTGCAAGGAGTTCCAGTTCCAGATTCGCATGGAGATCCAGATCCAGGAAAGAAGCTAACTTTGGAAGGAGAAAGGAGAGCTTTCCTGGAAGGAGAGGAGGACCCAGGAATAGGAGTCCTAACAGATGGAACCGGCCTAGCAGACTCAGCAGAGCCAGGTGAAGAAACTTGCTTTAGATATCTCAGAAGGGGAGAAGACACACTTTCCAGGAGGGAAAGATACCGTGTGGAAGCTAACCCTGGAAGGAGAAGGAATGTACCAGAGAGTCCAAGGCCTGAGTATAGCAAGGGCCAGCAACTGTTGAAAGGCGCAACAGGGAGTAACCAGGAGAGGTGAAAGAGGAATTTTGAAAGGCAACTTTCAAGGCCCTGGGAGAAAGAAGCTGCGGTGCACATGCGGCTTAACCCCAGCTGAAGGCCGACCTGAGAACCGGAGGCCTACGTGGGTGCCAGAGAAGCCAAGCCCCAGCAGGAACAGGCCTCAGCCCTCACCTCACTGGGATAACCTTAGGAGAAAAGGTAATTACTATTTTACTGACTATGATTTTACGAATGCTGTGAAGCAGAAGGAGCAAGGCACTGGAGAATGCTGTCCTTCTAGATGCATTCATGATACAAAATACAAACCTGTACCAAACAGGAGACTTTCTAGAGAAGGAACAGTGTGCAGGAGAGACAGTCCACATGCTAAAAATGTACGAAGCAAAGGCTTACCTTTAGATGCTGAACATTGGGGCATCATACAAGCATTATACAAAAAGCCTGAAGGCGAGCCCCTAGACATTCCAGACTGCGAGCCAATGCAGGTGGAATTCCCGGATGATCCCTCGGACCTCCCGATGGATTGTAGCTATTGCCTGGCCGAAAGAATTGAGCCCTTAGCGGAGGAATAGCTGTGGTCTGGGGTAAAAGCTTGATTCTGTATTCCGTTTGGTATTGCTGTGAAGTTAACAGGTTTTCTTCAGTTCATGTTTTCTTTTAACCTGGAGCAAGGACATTCTTTTGTGTTGATGTAAGCTGTGCTATTTGAACCTATTTGCAAAACGGGAAATAAAAGCCTTAATTTTTCCCTACCCTCGGACTGTGATATTCTTGGGAGCTTTTAGTTACACAGAAGGCTACCAGGCCTTTAAAAACCTGGGCCCTGTAATTGAGCTAAACTCCTCCACAAACAAACTTTGCATGTCCACCCCCTTTCTGCTGTGACCCGCCATTGCCACCAGGGGGGGCGGTGTGACAACCCACACATGCCAGCAGACACCCCTATGATACACATATTTACATAAATCACCCAACATCCCCATGATGCACACACACACACCACTCAGTACCCTATCACACTCACACACACACACACACACACATATATGTGCATGCCACCGAACACCCCCATGTCACATATACACACACCACCTGACACTCTCTAAGACACATACACATGCAAACACACCCCACCAACACACTGTTATGACACACACACACACGCACACATACATATTGTACATTGCCCTGAGACACACTCCCAACATGCAAACACTCATACAGATGTACATACATATGCACAGTCCTAAGACACACAAACGCATTACAGCTCCTGACACACATTGCCTATAAGCACACACCCCTGACATTCACGAACATCCAGCACACACAAACACATATGCACACAAAGGCGCATACACATTCACACACGTCCCCCCACTCTCTGATATTATATCTTTACATTCCCACAAATAGTTCAACTATTTGTATATATCTATCAAATAGTTCAACTATCAAATAGTTCAACTATCCTGTATATATGTATTTATGTATATATGTAAATGAACTCCTCCATAGCTAAGAAGTGTTAACTCTGTATGATGTGCTTTTCTGACAATCTGTATGTAAACAAAATTTGTACCTGCCTTGATTCGGCAGTTTCACAATAGTAATCCTACCCGCTTCTGATCGCTGGAAGGAGCGGGCTACAAATGCTTGCTAAATAAAAATAAATAAACTATGCCCATGAAGATATATACTTCATACTACTGATATACAGAGCTCACATATACCATCAGTCACTACACGCACTGTGTTCATCTCGACTCAGTAAGACACACCTAGCATGACTATTTCAACCAAATTCCCTGAGTCTGCAAATGGAGGAAAGGGGAAAGGCACCACTGTGTACACTTTTTAAAGTTTTAAACACCAGGTGTCACAGCTAAAAAAATCTGGATATTCAGCTCCAGTATCTGGATACTGACCAGTGCTGACTATTCAGATTCAGGGCTGACTGCCCAGTGCTATCCAGACAGTGGTGATTTTTATCCTGCTCTCTGGAGCCTAAGTTATCTGCATTGCTATCCGGATAGAGGTACTGAAAACCGTCACTATCTAGATTAGTTCCTGCTCCAACATGACTTTGCACCTGGATCATCCTGGCACAATGCATATATCACCAAGGCAGTCTGTGGGAAATGAGATGATTGGCCAAATATCACGGCCAGCAGGGCTTATGCAATTAGATGGTGGCGCTAACTGCGTAAGCCCCACTGAATTTCTGTGTGGAGGAGTAGCCTAATGGGTAGAGCAGTGGGCTAGAACCAGGTAAGTCAAGGTTTAAATCCCATTTCTGCTCCTTTAGATCTTGGGCAAGCCAGTTACTTTGCCGCTGCCTTGTGTACAAACTTAGGGGCCGATGCAGAAAGTCAGTGCTGAAGTCTCAAGCTATTAGTTATGTACTCCTCTATGCAGCATACTGAGAGTGTGTGTCTTCAGCGCCAGTATGCAGAAAGGGGCGTGTATGCAAATTAGCCACACGTTAAACTATGATGCAAATGTTAGCATTAAACTGGGAGATCGAACCAAACACGTGCACACAGGAATCAACGGAAGTTTGTCATGGTCTCCCAGAGAAATAGGGTCATCTAATAAGAAGTTTGACACTTCACCTCAGTTGATCCAGGCATCAGGGAAAATCCTTGATGCCATCAAAATACTTTCCAGGGATCAGTGCCCCCAACACTGACCCTCTGACAGAAACCAAATCCCTGGTGGTCCAGCAGCCCTGATCCCCCCACCCATCCACCCAATTAAAAAGTGGCCCCGATCCCCCCACCCTACCCAATTAAAAATAACTCTGGTGTCCCAGCAGCCCTGAACCTCCCACCCACACACTCAATTAGAAATAACCCTGGTGGCCCAGCAGCCCCAAACTCCCCACCTCCCACCTGGTACCTTTATGATGGAGCAAGAGCTCCTGGGCTCCTGCCACTGCATCACCATCATAAAGGTACCAGGTAGGGAGCTTGGGGCCACTGGGGTTATTTTTAATTGGGTGGGGAGATCATGACTGCTGGTCCATCAGGGTTATTTTTAATTGGGTAGGTGGGGGCCATTGGGTTTCTGTTGGGGGTCGGCATTGGGGACACCAGCCCCCCGACAGTATTTTGATGACATTGGGAGCTTTCCCCGATGCCTGGATCATTTGAGGAGAAGTTCAACATGTCTTTCGGCAGGATACTACAGCTCTTATTTCAGTTTGCTTTTAAATGATTTCCCTGAAGCAAGACTTTGTTAAGCCTGAAACATGGTATCATGTTGGTTTTTATTGATGTCTTCTATTTAAACTAAGTATATAATGTATTCATTGTTACACTATTTGGTGATTTTATGATTATATATTTAGGACATTTGTATTGTATGGATATTGGTTCATGGATAAGACTGATGAATGATGTGGTTGGGATTAGATATTAGGAGTTTATCCTCTCTTTAAGTCCTTTGATTAAATCTGAAGGTTTCCCCATGTTCTCATTGATATTATTCTATGATTTATTTCATTAGATGGTGTTTACAGCTGTGTGTATCTATAAAGAGACATAACAAGTTCAGTAGGGAATATAATTGTGATTGAGATCTGGTTAGCTTATATTGAGGACATGATTATTGACACCCTAGTAAACGATTCAAATCAGTTTGAACAGAAGAACCACATTCCCATTACAGTAAAATTAGATGCATCTGTGATCAAATTGTCAGTACTCACATGACTTGAATCAACCTCTGAATGATAGCTGTAATGTTTAAAATGGCCACATTCACTCCCTGTTCCATTTTCACAATGGTGAAGACAAGAGAGCTGCTTGAAACCATCAGAAAAGCCATTATCACCAAACATCAAACTTCAAAGAGGTACAAGGCCATCTCCAAAGACCTTGGAATTCCTGTGTCTACAGTCTGCAATGTTATGAAGAAGTTTTCTGCTCATGGAACTGCCAAGAATCTCCCAGGATGTGGCGAGAAGAAGAAAATGAATCCAAGACATTTTCGAAGGTTAATACAAACTGTTGGAAAAAACACCACGAACACCATCCAAAGAGCTTAAGGCTGACCTGGAGCAATCTGGAGTGGTGGTTTCAATTAATACCATATGCCATGCACTAAACAAGGATTTCATGGAGGACCCCATTGCTTAAAGACAGATATAAATAGGCACATCTGATGTTTGCCCAAACCCACCTTGAGAAACCACAATCCTTCTGGGAATATGTTGTGTTGACAGATGAAACCAAACTTGAGCTCTTTGGCAATGCAGACCAGGGATACATTTACAGGTGAAAAAATGAAGCTTATAAGGAAAAAATATCCCCTTTCTGCAGTTAAATATGGTGGAGGCTCTATAATGTTGTGGGGCTGTTTTGCTGCTTCAGAAACTGGAGGCCTGGAATGTATTAAAGAAATAATGAAGTCACAGGACTAACAAACTTTTTTGGAGTGAAATATGCTGCCTATTGTCAGAAAGCTAGGTCTGGGTTGAAGGTCATGGGTTCTCCAGCAGGACAATGACCCAAAACATACATCCAAAAGTACAAAAGAATGGATAAAAAGGAACAAAAGGACTGTTTTAAACTGGCTAGCAATCAGTCCTTATCTCAATCCAATCATGAACCTTTGGAAAGAACTGTATAACTTTAAACATACTATTAAAATATTATGATGACATACAGTTGGGATATTTCCAATTCTCTCAAGATATTGTACACAACATATCTAAAATGCAAGGGTGCAAATAACGTTGACCACAACTGCAGCGGTGGAAAAGATGCAACCATACTGTATTTGGTGTCATGTACAACCTTAACATCTATTTTACAAAAAAAAAAAAAAAGCTAAAATAAAAAGAACAGCATCACTAGGGCTTTGTATAAGTAAGTCGTGCTATCTGCAAATAAAAGTGCCACATATTAAACTAGAAAATTTGCTATGTTACCCTTAAATGTATCATCAATGCACACTCAGCCAGAAATAAGACACAAATCCTCACTGGTTCCTAATGGATTATGATATCAACATGATATGTATTACAGATACATGGTTTGCTGAAACAGTCACTGTACTTGTCGATCAACTATCACACAGCAACCAATGGTCTTCTTCCTGAGCTAATATGTCTATCAAACTTATCGTGTATGCTCAGTTATAGAAAGTAGAACCTCATTACTTGGGTTTTAATAACGCTCTCTTATCCGAGGTCTCAGACATCAAAGCACAATTTTTCTAGATTTAGGGGCTTGTTTACAAAGCCGCGGTAGCGGTTTGCGATCGTAATCGGAGCCGCGGCCCCATTGATTTCAATGGGGCCGCGGTTTGATCGCGATCGCGAACCACTACCGCGGCTTTGTAAACAAGCCCCTTAATATCCATCCAGCTTTTGTGCTTATTTTTCATCAATGACCTCCTATATATTATCTTCTGAGACTGAACTTTGTTTTTATCTAAGCCTATTCTACTAGCTTTTCCAGCCTATCCAACTTCTCAATTAACAAACTCTGAGGAAAGAGTGATCACAAACTCGTGATAAAATCTATTCAGGGGCTTAATGGTGACCCTCTGATCCCATCGTCTCACGAGTCGCAATACAAACTCTTAAAATTAAGTATAAGCTTTAACAATGTAGTGGCTCACGAATCCCAATGCCTATTGATATGTTAACCATTTCTAATAAGCAGAACTCAGCATGCCTCACTTACAGATCGCCCACTTCAAGTAATTAAGAACTTGCAACACTTCTTGAAGTAGTATGTTCACACACCAACCTAAATTTCCTACTGACACTCTTCAGTGGCTTCAACTTATCCTCTGTTCCATAGAAGCAAGCTAAGGTCTTCCCTAATGCAATGGAGTACTTAAATTACATGCAAATAGTACAGCACTTGACACACAATAAAAGTAATACTCTTGATCTAATATTCCTCCCATCACAATTTCTACAGAGATCTGCTATCCCTAGCCCTCAGCTGACACGAGTTCTTTTGTCGGACCACTGCACCATTTCCTTCCATATTCCTTACTGGTTGCAAGAAACCACCAATACACAAAAGGATTTAAACCACCACTGATTTAAACAATTTGAGAAGTCTTCCTTCCAAGACATTATCCCTCTGCTAAGAGCTGAGTCAAATGACTTTGACTTCATTGTCTCGAAATAGTATGAAACTATCGGCACCAATACAATTGTACCTCCTCAGAATACAAAGAGGGCACCACCGCAATCATATGCCCTGGTACTCTGCAGACCTGAAAAAGCTTAAACATGAACTCAAAAAAGCGGAGCATAAATGGAGACATACCCATGAAGATCAAGCCAAGACCAATTAACTACACACCATATATTCATATCAAATTCAAGCCAATACAGCAAACAAGAGAGTACCATACAAAAATTATAATGAAATCACTAAACAAGCCTAGAGAGCAATATGACATTGTTAAGTCTTTGGTAAATGAGAACAAGCAAACAACATCTCTAACTATCACTGGACCACAAGCACTTGCTTCATACTTACAATCCAAACTCCTTAATACTCATCCAGTCATAATTAAAAATAACATTCAAGCCTGTATCTCCAACCTACTTCTGTCATTCAGTCCAGTTACACCTGAATATCTTGAAGACATAATAAATAATCTCAATACCACAACATCCCCTCTGGACCCATGCCAAGTAAGTTGGCTAAAACTGACAAGAGTGGAGCTAGCCCCAATTCTATGTAGAATGATATATCTGCCATTCTCTCAAGTATATCTACCTTCCAGACTCAAGACAGCATCCATCTGTCCTATTCTAAAAAACCCTAAGCTGGATCCATCAGAGTCAAGTTCATATAGACTAATATCTAGCTTACCCTTCCTTGCAAAAATAATGGAAAAGATTGTCCAAGTACCGGCTTAGCAGACGGGCCCCGGTCCCGCGGCTGCCTGATAACCGGGTTCCCGGGGCCCAGCCACGAGGCAGCCTGCTTCGCGGGGGAGAGGGTGGGGGGGGGGCGCAGTTGGGCTCGTGCCCTGGGGCCCCCTGCTCGTCCATGGCAGCCCAGTGATTGGCTGCTCAAGGTGTCGCTGGGGACGGGGCAACGCGAGCAAGGAGGGATCGCCGGTCGGCGATCTCCCTCTTCTTCCTTGCTCGCGGCTGGTTAAAGGTTGGTGCTGGGTGCTGCTCTGGCCTGGGGCGGGTTTCGGCCTCATTGGGTGGACGCGGGTTCCCGGGTCGTCGTTGGCCCTCAGGCAGGGCTCCGACTCCGGTCGCGCGGCATTGGCGGCTCCGTTTCAAAAAAGAAAAAAAGCACACACCTAGCCGCACCGCGTGCGTCCTCGCTCCCGAGCACGTGGGGGTCCGTTTGCTGGCCCTGCCTGGTTGCGGTGGTGCGGTCCCACATGCTCCTGGCAAAGGGGGAGCGTTTGGGTGTCTCTGGCCGGCCACCTCCTTTTCGCACGTTGTGCTCTGGGGGGGCCAAATAGCGGGTTAAACAACTCAAAACAAAACACACAAAAAAAAAAAAAAAGAAACCAATCCACCTACGTGCGGGGGCCTCGTACTGCAGGTGTTTAGGCTGCTGCAGGCCCCTTTGACCGGACCAGCACTTATGGCCCGACGGCTCCCAGCACGGGGGGCGGCCAAGGGACCGCGGGGCGGCGCTCGGGGATGGGAGGCTGTGTGGCGTGGGTCTATGCCCGCAGGCCGTGGCAGGGCGGCTCCCTCGGCTGCCTCGGCTTCCGGTACCCGTTCCGTGTCCCGGCAGAGACGTGGGCGCTGCAGGGGGGGGGCGCTCGGGGGCGTGGGTCCACCAGTGGGTTCACCGTGCCCGTGACTCCGGCTGCGTCCGCCTCCGCGGGCGCTCTGACGCCTACAGCGAGCGTCTCAGGCGGGGATTGTGTGTTGGCGCCGCTCGGGGGGTCGGCGGAGCCGGGCTGCCCGGTCGGCACAGGGCCGGGGTCCCCTTGGGCCCCGGCGCCCGACCCGCCTTCTGAGACGGGGGGGGGGATGGCTTTCGGTCTCGTCCCCTTCCCGGGTAGGTGTAGGGCCTGCACCCTCTTCCTTGGGTTCCCCTCCTCCTCCGGGGTTTTTCGGTCCGTCGGGCCCTTGGGCATACGGGGCGGTCCCGTGGGGGGGTTTGGGCCCCTGGGGGGGTGGCTGGGGAGGGTGGTTGGGGGAGGGGCGTGGTCTGGCGGGGGCACCACGGCATGGGAGGCGGGAGGGTTGGGGCCTTTGGCCCGCGCCTGGGGGGGCGGTCCCTCTACAGTTCTCAGTACCCCTGGGGCCCTGGCTGCTGGTTTTTCTTCTTTTTCTTCTCAGGTCCCGGGGTGTTCGATGCCAGCCCCTGCCATGGCTGCTTCCGACAGGTCGGTGAGAGCGGGCCCTTCAGGTTCCCCGGCGGCGTTGGTTGTCCCGGTCCCTGGCACGTCCACCAGAGGCGCTACAGTTGCCACTCCCGGGGGTACTGGTGAGTATGCTGTCGGGGCGGGGGGTGGGCTTCTTGACTCCGTTCCGGGGCCCAAGGGGGGGGCAGGGCGAAAGGGAAGTGTAAGCGGGCTCGTCGCTGTAGGCGAGCGTCCTCATCCTCTTCTTCCTCGTCGTCATCCTCGGACACTTTGCACACCTCTGTTTCGGTGGCGGCGGATGGCGGTGCCGGGGGCGGGTCCTCCGTTATACGCTGCGCCGAGCTGTGGGAGTCGGTTCCGCGGAAGTTGCGCCGGCGGATCAAGCGGCGTAGATATATTGACATCTTCCGTTTGCTCGATGGCCGCAAGCGCTCCGGGGAGAGCCGTAAGAAGCGCAAGGAAGACGAGAAAGTGGGCCGGGTGCGCAAGATCTCCCACAACACCCTCAACTGGACCCGCGCATTTCTGCGTCTGGCGAGTGTCTGGGGGCATTACTTCCCGGGCCAGTACGGGGCTTTACTGGCCTATGCCGACAACATATTGGCGGTGTCCCAGGCCCATGACGGGTGGGCCTGGTTGAATTACGACGAGGAGTTCCGGGACCAGATGGAGGAGAACAGTCTCTTGCATTGGGGGACAAAGGACATCAACCTGTGGTTGACCCAGATGTCCGCGAAGGGTAGGGGCGGTGGAGCCAGCACGGGGGGGGAGCAAGGCGGGCTCGGCCCTGCCGCTGGCGGGGGGTCAGTCCTTTCATGCCTCCGGTGCTGCTTTGCCACAGCCAAAGGCGGGGGTCTTCGGGGGGATGTCTGCTGGCGCTTCAATAAGGCGTCCTGCCCCTTCCCGGACTGCAAATTTAAGCATGCTTGCTCCTTGTGTGGGGGGGCGCATGCGGCCACAAAGTGCAGCTGTAAGGGGGTCGCGGGGTCCCCTGCGGGGGGGAAGTGAGGCAGCGGTGGTCCTGGCGCGTACCCCAGTGCGGGTCACGGTGATGCGCCCGTGGTTGCTCGAGTACGGGCGTTCCCGCTGGGGTAGGTCGGCCGGGCTGATTCTAGGGGGGTTCACGCGGGGTTTTCGCATTCCCGTGCGAGGGACATCCGCGCGGGGCGGGGCTCGCAACGCCGCCTCCGCTCGGCACCACGGGGATTTCGTACGGCGCAAAATCACTGAGGAGTGCGCGCTTGGCCGCGTGGCGGGTCCCTTTTCGGAGCCCCCCTTTTCCCCGTTTACGGTCTCGCCGTTGGGTGTGGTTCCCAAGAAGGAGCCGGGCAAGTAACGGTTGATACACAACCTTTCTTGCCCTCCGGGCGGGTCGGTCAACGACCGCATCCCCCGTGAGCTCTGCACGGTGCATTACTCTTCTTTCGACGCTGTCGTCTCCCTAGTCCGGCAGTGCGGGCCGGGGGCCCTCCTGGCCAAGGTGGACATCGAATCAGCTTTCCGCCTGTTGCCGGTTCATCCCTCGGCTTTCCCGTTGCTCGGCTTCTGCTTCGAGGCGCGGTACTATTTTGATAAGTGCATGCCCATGGGCTGTGCGATCTCTTGCGCGTACTTTGAGGCCTTCAGTACCTTCTTGCACTGGGTTGTGGAGCGGCAGTCGGGATTCTCCAGCGTTGTGCACTATCTGGATGATTTTCTCTTCGTTGGTCCCGAGGGGGCCCCGACGTGTCCCGCGCTGTTGAGCACCTTCCTGCGTGTGGCTGCCGCCTTTGGCATTCCGGTAGCGGCCGATAAGACGGTTGGGCCGGTTACTTGCCTCACCTTTCTCGGCATTGAGATCGACACAGTGGCTATGGTTGTCCACCTGCCTGCGCTGAAGGTTCAGCGCCTCCGCGTGCTGGTGGCCTCCGTCTGCTCCGCTTCCAAGATTTCACTCCATGTCTTGCAGTCGTTGGTTGGGCATCTCAATTTTGCTTGCCGTGTCCTTCCTATGGGGCGCCCCTTTACGAGGCACCTGTCCTTGTCTATGGCGGGGCTGCGGCGTCCGCATCACCGGATCAGGGTTTCCTTGGGGATGCGTGAGGATCTGCGGGTTTGGGATGCGTTCCTGGCTGGCTTCAACGGGTGTGCCGTCCTTCAGTTGCCTGAGCTATTGAATCTCGACCTGCAGTTGTACACCGACGCGGCGGGCGGTTCTGGTTTCGGGGCCTTTTGTCACGGTGCCTGGTGTGCGGAGCCTTGGCCCGCGGACTGGGTGCGTTCCGGTTCGACGCGGAATATCACCTTCTTGGAGCTATTCCCAATCGTGGTTTCATTGTGGGTCTGGCCGGACCGGTTGCGCGATCGGCGTGTCGTCTTCTGGTGTGATAACGCTGCGGTCGTGGAGGTCCTGAATCGTCATGCTCCTCGGTGCCCTTGGGTGGCTTCCTTGATGAGGGTTTTTGTGCTGGCCTGCTTGCGACTGAATGTCTCCGCTCGGGCTCGACATGTGCCGGGCTCCCGGAATTCAATCGCTGACGCTTTATCACGTTTTCAGTGGGCACAGTTTCGGCAGCTGGCTCCTGGGGCGGACGAGCTCCCCTCACGAGTCCCGGAGCATCTCTGGACGATTGGCCCCCGACCTAATGGTCCTGCTGGCGGCATCGGTGGCTCGCAGTACCTGGACGTCTTATTGCCGAGGCTACTCACAGGTGAGTGCGTTTCTGAGCGCGCGGTGCTGGTCTGGGGGGGCGGTGTCCGAGGGTGCGGTCGGTCGTTTTGTGCTGTGGGTGAAGAAGGAGGGGTGGGCCCGGTCGGCGGTCTCCGGGGCGCTTGCGGGCTTCTCCTTCTTTTCTAAGGCGGCTGGTTGGGGGAATCCACGCGTCTCATTCTTAGTCGGGCAGTTGCTCACGGGGTGGGCCCGCGCGCAGCCAGGGCCGCGGGACTGGCGCCTCCTGGTAACGCATGAGCTCCTGTTGCGGATCTGCGAGGTTTTGCCGCGGGTGGCCGCCTCGGGTTTCGAGGCGGTACTGTTTCACGCGCTGTTTACCTCGGCTTTTTTCGGTGCCTTCCGTGTCTCCGAGCTGGTCCCTCGGTCGGCGAGGCCGGGGGTTTTCGGGGGGCTGGCGGTGGGGCATGTCCGGGTGGACCACACGCATGTTCAGATTTTCCTGTCACGGCAGACCAATCTGGGAAAGGGGGATGGGTCCTGCTGCGCGCCATCCCTCCCTTGTTGTCCTGTCCTGTTCGGGCTCTGCATATGTACGTGCGGCAGCGGCCGGTGGCGCGCGGTCAGTTCTTCATTCATGCGGACGGCAAGCTGGTGACGCAGTTCCAGTTCACGGCTGTGCTACGCCTGGCCTTCCGTGCTTTGGGCCATCCCGAGCGGAGTTACACTTCGCACTCCTTTCGGATCGGGGCAGCGACTAGCGCGGCGGCTGCGGGGTTGGACCCACGGGTAATTCAGCGCATCGGCCGTTGGCGATCCAGTGCTTACGCTGGGTACGTTCGCCGGTCGGCGGATGGCGGTGTGGCGTAGTGAGGTGCGGTGCCGTGGCGGTCGGCTGCCCGCGGTTGGGCGGGGGGGGGCGGGGGGGGGGCGGGGGGTACTAATCTTTTGCTTCCTGTTGCAGAATTGCTTGCTGGTGGCAGTCCGCTCTTTTCTGCTTTCAGATGGTGTGGCTGCTGGTGTCTGGTGGATTATCGGGCACTCATTTGTCTACTGGGCGGAGCGTCACGCGGTGGTTCGGCCGCTGGGTGCTCACCTGGTCCTCGCCGGGGCCGGCGTACGGCTGTGCTGGATGGGCCACCGCGGCATGCATTGGGATCAGCTTCTTGATTATGTTCGAGTGGAACTTGGATGCCGGCAGTGGCCAGTCGGGCTGCTGTTACACCTGGGTGGCAATGACATTGCCGGTTGGGCTTGCCGGCAACTCATCGGGACTGTTCAGAGCGACATTGCCCTGTTGCAAAGTGTTCTCCCTGGGGTGGCCATTATCTGGTCGGACATTATACCCCGCCCGGCTTGCTGGGCCCAGCGGCGTTGGTCGAGGGGTTTGTGTAAGATCAACCGCCAAATTGGGCGCTGGGTGCAGCAGACAGACGGGATCCAGGTTCGGCACCCTTGGGCGGACGTTACTTGTGCCGGTTTGTACCGGCTTGATGGGGTTCACCTCGCACCAGTGGGGCAGGACCTCCTATTAAACGATTGGCAGGAGGCGCTAGAGTCGTGGTGCAGGTCGCAGCTTTCGGTGGTGGGGGCGGCGCTAGGATAGCGTGCTACCTAGCGCCGGTGGCGGGGTGGCGAGCTGGTGCTCGCGGACCCGGCGGCTCATTTCAGCTGGAGGCCGCTTTCCATGTGAGCGGCGCGGCTATTCAGGTTGGGGGAGACGGCCCGGCTGGGGTCTCTACCCGGAAATGGCAACCCCTTCAGCCGGCCTTTGCTATCATGGCGAGGCGGGCGCGAAGGGGTAACGGGGGGGGGTGGGTTGGATGGTGCTCCACTTTGCTTTAAACGGCTGGTGGGGGACATCATCCGGATGACGGGTGGGGGGGGGCATTCTTCTGTTATGCTTTGGTTTGCGGAGTTGGCCCATGTTGGGCCGGTGTTCTTACTGTTAATTAAAGCTGCGACCAGCATTTGCACCAATACCCGACGTCTGTGTGCTTTGTCAATGGTTGAGGGGGGGGTGTTTATTGGGCGGGTGTTGGAAAGGGGTTGGGGGGTGATGGGGGGGGTTTGGCCCATGCCGTGTAGGGCATCCGGATACCTCGGTTAGTACTGGCTTGGCCGACGGGCTCCGGTCCCGCGGCTGCCTGATAACCGGGTTCCCGGGGCCCGGCCATGAGGCAGCCTGCTTCGCGGGGGAGAGGGTGGGGGGGCGCAGTTGGGCTCGTGCCCTGGGGCCCCCTGCTCGTCCATGGCAGCCCAGTGATTGGCTGCTCAAGGTGTCGCTGGGGGCGGGGCAACGCGAGCAAGGAGGGATTGCCGGTCGGCGATCTCCCTCTTCCTCCTTGCTCGCGGCTGGTTAAAGGTTCCCTCCCTCCCTCCCTTGTTTTCGGCAGGGAAAGGGGGAGGTAGGATTTTGTCGCAGCTGGTGGGGGGGGCGGGACTAGGTGGGGGCCTCTTGCGGGCCGTGCGAGCGGGGTGGCGAGCTGGTGCTTGCGGACCCGGCGGCTCATTTCAGCTGGAGGCCGCTTTCCATGTGAGCGGCGCGGCTATTCAGGTTGGGGGAGACGGCCCAGCTGGGGTCTCTACCCGGAAATGGCAACCCCTTCAGCCGGCCTTTGCTATCATGGCGAGGCGGGCGCGAAGGGGTAACGGGGGGGGGGGGTTGGATGGTGCTCCACTTTGCTTTAAACAGCTGGTGGGGGGCATCATCCGGATGACGGGTGGGGGGGGGGGCATTCTTCTGTTATGCTTTGGTATGCGGAGTTGACCCATGTTGGGCCGGTGTTCTTACTGTTAATAAAAGCTGCGACCAGCATTTGTACCAATACCCGACGTCTGTGTGCTTTGTCAATGGTTGAGGGGGGGGTGTTTATTGGGCGGGTGTTGGAAAGGGGTTGGGGGGTGATGGGGGGGGGTTTGGCCCATGCCGAGTAGGGCATCCGGATACCTCGGTTAATCCAATTGCAGGATCACATCAACTCAAATGCACCCTTCAGCCTACAGCAACATGGATTCCAACCTGGCCATGGAGTTGAAACCCTGCTAATCTCACTAATGGACAGACTGATAAAAAACTTAGAAAAACCTATGCAGGGTTTTGTCCTCATATTTCTGGATATTGCTGCAGTGTTCAACACAATATGCCATGACATTCTTATACAACGATTACAATGCATTGGCTTCCATAACCTAGCCTTTACATGGCTTTGCTCCTACCTCTCGGGCTGTCAACAAATAGTTCAATCAGGAACCAATACCTACAATCCTTACACTCAAAAACAAGCTGTACACCAAGGCTCAGCACTTTCAACTCTATTGTTCAACATTTATAGCCAATCAGTTTGCGACTCATGCATTCTCAGGATGTCTCCTATCATCTCTATGCAGACAGCATCATTTAATTTTATTTATTTTATTTAGCAAGCATTTGTATACCGCTCCTTCCAGCGATCAGAAGTGGGTAAGATTACATGGAAAATGCTGTCGAATCAAGACAGAATAATTTTGATTTGTACATAAAGATTCAAAAGGTTAGCACGTCACGCAGAAAATTATCTACTTCTAAGCTAAGGGGATAATAATTTACATATGTACATTTATACATTACAGGTTTTCTGGGGTGCTGTGGGGGAGTTGCCCCTCATGCGAGTTTAGTACAGGTTGAAATGACTTTGAAATAGGTGGGTTATGAGATTCTTACTAAAGTCGGCTAGATCAATGCTGGCTCGTAGGTCGGGTGGGAGTTGGTTCCATAGTGTCGGTGCTGTGTATGAGAAAGCCCTGTTACTAGTGATTTTTTTGACTGATCTGATATCTGTTGGAGTGTGGAGGGTGTTGGAATTGATGGTTCTCCTGTTTCTGTTGGATGGTTGCAATCTGATTAGGGTGTCGAGGAAGGATGGTGCTATGCTGTGGATGAGTTTGAAGTGGTCGTCAGTATTTTGTATTTTGTGCAGGCTGCTATGGGGAGCCAGTGTAGCTCAATTAGTACTGGTGTAATGTGTTCAGTAAGACTTTTCCTCATGATGATCCTGGCAGCTACATTTTGTGCCATTTGAAGGATGTTCAGGGTTTTCTTAGGAAGTCCTTGAAGAATGGCGTTGCAATAGTCAAAATGTGGCATGATGAGTGCTTGAGAAACGGATCTGAAGTCGTGGGGATCAATAATATTCCATATGGGTTGTAGAGCTCTCAGTTTGTAGAAGACTGCCCTGTTGGTTTTGCGCAGGTGAGTTTCCATTTTTAGGTCGCAGTCAAATATAACTCCTAGATATTTTATTTCTTTCTTTGTTTGACAAGTGTTGTTGCACAGGGTTATTGATGTAGGTGGGTCAAAATTTGCTTTCCTTGAGATATACATCACCTCAGTTTTCTTGTGGTTGATTGTCATGCTGCTTTGTTGTAACCAGTTTTGCATCTCGCCAAGACATGTTTCGAGTGAGCTGTAGTCCGGGTTGTCAGTGTCAAGTTGTGTGTACAGCATAATATCATCGGCATAAATGTGGTAGTTGATTTTATGCTGTGTAAATATTTTGCATAGTGGTTGCATATATGTTGAAAAGGAGTGCTGAGAGTGCAGAGCCTTGTGGTATACCTTGTGTTTGAGAGAATGCTTCAGCTTTTTCGCCGTTGAATTGTACCTGTTGCATTCGGTTTGAGATGTATGATGTGAACCACTTTAGTGGGGTTCCTGATACACCTATTGACTTGATTCTGTTTATGAGGGTTTGATGGTTAACTGTATCAAAGGCAGCAGAAATGTCGATGAAAAGGAGTATATACATCATGATTTATGCTCTCTTCTCAACCACTAATGCAAACTTCACACCAATAACAAATTGCTTTAATGTAATTAACCATTGGCTCTATGAACAACGACTCACAATTAACTACAATAAAACCAAGGTCATCTTTATAACTAGAGATAAACACTTCTCCCCACTGATTACATTAAGAGCTGACGATGCAGATCTGTTGGTTAAAACTGAAGTCAGATACCGTGTAGTAATCATTGACCAGCACTTCACATTGTGATCTCACATAAATAAAGGAACAAAAATCATATACAATAAAATTCGGACTCTCCACCTTGAGACTAAGGATTTCAGAGCTGTCTAGGTGATGATTCTCCCCCAAATAGATTACTGTAATGCTCCAAGGTATACTGAAGAGCCATTTACATCCAGTGAAGCTGGCCCTGCATGCAGCTGTAAGAACCCTCGTTCGTGTACCAAGATAGAGTCACATCATCCCCAGTCTGAAGGAACTTCACTGCCTCCCCCTGTCTAGCAGAATAAAATAGAAAACCATAATGAACATATTGAAACTATCATGAGTTATCCTCACATTACTTGCAATCTGTTAACACTGAATAATCGGCATAGAAGAAGCCCTGCACAACAGTTACTAGTACCCTCTTCAGACTCCACAAAATTCAACCAGACAACCAGTTCGCATGCATTCTCATTATATGCACCCAGCCTTTGGAATCATGTACCTGGACACATAAGAGTTACCACCGATACTATAACTTTCCGGAAGTTGTTAAAAACGTTCCTATTTACTGAACACTTTGGAGGCATAACTTAGACACTCTCCTAGCCATGAACTTCATGAGTAGCAAATTCTGGTCTACCCACTAGTTGCACCCCGACCACTTAGATTCCTAGATGACTTTATTTCCTAAATCCGCGTCTCCCTGTCATTCTAACTATAACAAAGTTACTCGGTGAACGTCAAATGTTAAATGTTGAATGCACAGTAACTTCTAAGTTGGTAAATAACTATGTTAAGTTGATAGTTACCTATAAAAACATGTTCCCTGTAATTTTATGTTATGTTTTCTGTAAACCTCCTTGATCATTCGAAATGTGGCAATGAGCCTATTCAATAAATAAATATCTCTACTAGCTCAAAGTGGATCATGAAAGTTTAAAAGAACAAATACAATAAAGCTATTTACAGCTGAAGAAATGTAGCTACAGTAGCTTTCCTCCAGAAGCACTACATGATCCCAGCTGGTTAAGACTGTCCGGACTCATCATTCCTATCCATTGTGGACACACAAAGGAGGTAAGATGAGGGGAAGGGGGCATGGGAAAGGCCCATAGTTCAGAGAAGTCTGTTTTTAATTTTGGCAGAGGCACACTTGATTTAGTGAATACTACAGGCAAACTAGGCTGTCACTTAGAGTGCTGACATTCTAGGGATAGCAAAAAGATCAAGGACCTGAAGCAGGTGAGAATGGTTTCGGGTTTCCCTCTGGTAAGCACCTTTCCAGCTCACCTCCTACATCGGCCTGTCAGTGCTACTAATTGCTGCTAATGCTTTTTCTCACACAGGAATAAAAAAAAAGATATTGTGCAGCCGTTGAGAATCCTGAAAACAAAACAAACGGGGCTTCCCGGTCTAGGCAGATCCTCCAGCGGTGCTGCATTTTTGCGACTAGCTGCTAAAATGTAAAAGTTACCAAACTGATCTGATAGCACTGAAAATATGAAATGCAAAGGTAAAAATGCATTCTTTGCAACAAGTTGCATTCCTTCTCTTACAATATTTGTGAAATAAAGAAAACATGCAAATGAAATTCTTATTGTAACTGGAAACAACACATTGAGACAGCAAAAGAAATTACATTAGCTTTTGTTAAAGTAATATTACTGCTAAATTATGGAAGCATTTTGTCTTCTCTTTGGGGACCTCTCCTTTGGCAGTATTGCACTTAATGAATATTTATAAGCAAGATAGGACATTATTCTGTCTGTACAGCTTTTGGCTTTTAATCATAAATCCTGATTTGGGCTCTTTCCTTGCCACAGATGACACCAGATTGGAAATGATGAGTAAACTGAGATGAAAAAAAGGTGCTTTGAAGCCGCATAATCAGATTATGGTAATGTGATTAAAAATTCATTACAATAAGACGGCATTTATCATTGGCTGGTATACTAATTAGTTCTGCGCACATGACAGTAGTTTTTGCGTTGTGAAAGCTAAGAACATAGATGCTCACAAATACCTTCCCCTCCCCTCACTCAGAAATAAAACCCCAGATCCTGTGGCAAAATCCTGGCCACAGTTTTATTCCAAATCACCAGTAACTCAAATGCCATGAATACAACCAATAACTGGCCCTATCACCTTCCAACTACATTTGCCTCATAATGCATTCGTCGTCATCGCACAATCACAACTACACTCAGCCACTCAGCTAGTTGGTGCTGCCATATGCCAAACCCCCATAGCTCATTAGGCAAGGGATTTTCAAACACTTCAATCACTTCAGTTCAGCCCCCCTTCATCCTTGGTCAGTTGTGGGAAGAGGCTATCCCCAACCCTGCCAGCCATAGTGAAGTACGTGAAGAAGCCTGTGGAAGGCTGCAACTCCCCTGCGACGTGGAGCCCGAGGAAGATGGGCCCGTTAGGACCTGATTCTGGACTGCGGGAACAAAATGTTCCTGTGGTAGACAGAATCAGACTCGAGGACGGCTCGGCATGCCCCCGCCTGCCTGCAGGGAAGAATTGCCGTGGCTCGGTTCCCCCTCTTCCCCACCACTTAACCCATGGCTGGCCAGCCAGGGACTAGATTGAGTGGCAGAGACCCCCAGCCACGCCTGGCTCCAGTCCTGGGGGGGGGGGGGCATCCCTGGTCCCAATCTCTAGATTAGTCCCATTTGACCCAGCAGGACATAAAGGGCTATGACCGGAATCAGCCCTTTACATCTTGCCGGGCTGGCCCGCTCCTGCACTACCCTGACTCTACCCCCCTCCCTCCCCCCCCTGCCGGCTCTCCTTGTCCTACGGCTCAGGACGTGTGGGGAGAGCAGGAGGGAGAATAGGGTACCAACGGCTTGCTGGGCTGCATACATCTCTGAATTGGGCCCATAACCTGCAATGACATCAGCTCACAGCAGTGATGCCCATTAGTCAAGAAATCTCAACTATTTCAAACACTTTGGCTCCATCCCCCTGCAATTGTTGTGACTGATTCTGGGAAATAGGCCATCCCAACTCCATCCCTAGCTACAACCACAAACCACACTTCCCGCCCCTCTCAGACAAGCCCTTTAGCACTCCCTCAGAACCAGCATCCGAAACTAGAGGAGGTGGGAGGGAGATCCTGGGGCAGTCCAAGGGGGGTACGGGGTCATGTGCGGAGACTTGCTGTGGGGCCTCATTTGCATAATTATTTGCATTACCTTGGAGCTTTGTACCTATGCCTCCTGTACAGTACACACACACACACACACACACCAAAAGCTCTCTATAAAACGCCCCTCCCCCCCCCAAGCACACATGACACCATAACTCTCTCTCAATCAACATCTGCACATAAGAACTGATTATTTGGGGACTGAAGGTTAACATGGATGCACACCAGGCTTACAGATTAGAGCCATACTAGTTACACTCTTAACAAATAGTGACTTTAAAATTTACCCTACAATGGACTTCTAAGTAGACTACAACAGCTGCCATGCATTGTGGGTGATACTTTACATTTTTAAAACTCAACTATTTCAACCTCTTACCAATGCTAAGCCACACATACTTATAATTAAACTGTTTCCATATTTAAAGCTGTCTCAAGAGGCAGTATCCCACAGTTTAATTTTAACTTGAGCAGACAGAATTCTGCTATAAACATTTCAAGACACGGTATCCACCAAAGTGTTAAAAAAAACCTCATCTAATGTTATAACAAAATAAGTATCATAATTTAGCACATAACCTTCATTCAGAATTTTATTCTTCCATACCAGCCCTAACTTCCAGTATTCAAACAACCAAAAACCCACACAGGAAAAGACCAAAAGACAGCAATACAAAATTAAACAAAGTCCTAGAACACAATTTCCCACACAGAAATAATATGCAAGTACCTTGCAGACAGAACACAAGCAAAATAAGGGGCTACAAATTAGAAACAGAAGCATGCATACAAAATCTGAAATGAAAGCCCAAGAAAGCTGACTTTCAGCCATGGAGCACAGAAGAGAGAGGAAAGGAAATGCATATTGACCTGAGCAAAATTCAAACATTTCCTGTTCATTGTAAGTGCCCAATGGTGAACCATTCGGCACAGAACCGTTGTATGTAAACAGCGCTGATTTTTAAGAGTGCAGTATATAAGAACAATAAAATAAATAAATGTGCACTCCCAAAGTTGAAGTATTCTGATCTATAACAACTTGAAATAATTTTTTTTTCTATCTTTGTTGTCTGATCCTTTTATTTGCTAAGGTCCTGGTCTTCATAAGAACATAAGAACATAAGATATGCCATACTGGGTCAGACCAAGGTCCATCAAGCCCAGTATTCTGTTTCCAACAGTGGCCAATCTAGGTCATATGTACCTAGCAGTTTCCCCAAGAGACACAAGTTCCACAATGTTTGTACTGGGTCAAGCATTGATATCTTCGGTTACTTCTTAATAATGGTTTATGGACCTTTCCTCCAGGAACTTGTCCAAACCTTTTTTAAACCCAGCTACACTAACAGCCTTTACTACATCCTCCGGTAACAAATTCCAGAGTTTGATTACACGTTGAGGGAAGAAATATTTTGTTTTATTAGTCTTAAATAGTTTACCCTGTAGCTTCATTGCATGTCCCCTAGTCTTTCTATATTCTGATAACGTAAACAATTGATCTACGTTTACCCGTTCCACTCCGTTCATTAATTTATAGACTTCTATCATATCTCCCCTCAGCCGTCTCTTTTCCAGGTTAAAGAGCCCTAACCTTTTTAGCCTTTCTTCATAGGAGTATCCTTCCATTCCCTTTACCATTTTGGTGGCTCTTCTCTGAACCTTTTCTAAAATCGCTATATCCTTTTTAAGATACGGCGACCAGAATTGCACACAATATTCAAGGTGCGGTCTCACCATGGAACGATATAGAGGCATTATAATATCTTTTGTTTTATTTTCCATTCCTTTCCTTATCATACCTAGCATTCTATTTGCTCTCTTGGCCGCCGTGGCACACTGGGCCGAGGGTTTTAACATGGTATCCACAATGACGCCTAAATCTTTTTCCTTGGTGGTGGTTCCTAATGTGGAACCTTGCATCGTGTAACCATAGTTTGGGTTGTTCTTCCCTAGGTGCATAACCTTGCACTTGTCCACATTAAATTTCATCTGCCATTTTGATGCCCAGTCTTCCAATTTATCAAGATCCTCTTGCAATTTTTCACAATCCTTTTGGTCTTCCTTCCATTTCTCCTTGTTGATCTTTTCTTCAGTCCTTTTCCAGGGTCTCTCTTCAATTTTCTGTTTCTTCTCCCTCTTATTTTCTTTCCTTCCTGCTTGTCATTTCTCTCTGACAATTATCTTTATTTCTTTCTTTTTTTGTTTCATTTATGTTGTCTGCCTTTGTCTACCCATAGCTAGATTCTCACTTCCTTCCTCTATTTTCCCTTCTGGTCTTTCATTCCTTCCACATTCTTCAATTCACCCTTTTTCACCGACTCAAGTGCCCCATTTCTATCCACCGTACTCACCCTCTCTCCAGTTCTCATCTGCCTTTCATCTTCTCATCAGTCCCAGCTCCTTCTCTATTGCTAATCCCACCGCTGCCTTCAGCCAGTGGCATAAATTCTTCCCAAGTAGCCCCTGCAATGCCAGAGTCCCAGGCAAGAATAGGGTGTATGTATCCCAGCAACCCTGCACTGCAATGGCTGAAGTAGAGCACAGCAAACATAATTTACTTTAAATTAAGTTTGCCACATTGCCTCCCTCTCCTGCTTTCTAGTAAAATGTTTCTTGCCTGGAAGCCAGTAGCTCCTGCTGCCAGACCAAAGTGTCATGATAACAGCCATGAAATCCCTAGCAGCCATATCCACATTATCCTCAAGAAGTAGCAGTACCATAGTGCATCAAATAGAATACAAAAAGACCAGCCCCCACTCCATCACCCCAACCCCCCACCCCTCCTCCTTCAGTCTGTGTGAGGGAAGGCAGCCGGACCCCCTGCACCAGTAGCTTCTCCCTGCAAGAGTTAACAGAGGTTTAAAGCCTGACTGTGGGCCTTCTGGGACAAGGACTGAATATAAGGCCCCCAAATCTCCACAAACCGGTCCCATCACCATCCACCACTGCATGCAACAACATGTTCCACCATAATGAGCCCATGAAGCTCATTGCACCACTGCCAATAGAAGGGGCCAGATCTCGAAATCCAGGACTTCCAGAATGGTGTTCCGTGCAACCAAAAGTGCTTGCTGCACTCAGTGAGCAGAGTCCTCTAAGTCCTCTGGGGCCCCATAGTGCCCCAAGATTGCCACCTGTGGCCCCAGCGCAAAAATAGTCCCCGGAATACTACTCATATACCTATGAAGTCACTCCCAGAAACACTGCACCACTTTACAGCTCCAAGACATGTGTCCCAGCATGGCAGCAGGAAACTCACATCACAGGTATGCAACTGATACACTGCAACTGGCTTTAAAAGCCCAAAGAGGGGCAAAATAGATCAGACACAGAATCTTATATTGCATATCACAGAAGTCAGAACAAACACTGACCATACGAACCCCGTGGAAAACCTCCCCCAAGTCCACACAGTCAACGACAACCCCAGCTCTCTATTCCATGCCTCAGCCACCCCAGTTTTCATCAGCTGTCCCTCCAAAGTCAACATCGCCGTGTGGAGCTCCATGATGCATGCACACCCTTTAATCCCATAAAGTAAGAGCTCCTCCATGTTAGAACAGATCGAGCCCTTCGGATCCTCTGCCGAAAGCCAGCTTAGATAACTGCGCACCTGCTTGCACTTAAACACATCCCAGAGTGTCAATCCAAACTCCCGCTGCAGGTTGACAAACTCTAACGGGGCACCCATAGTATCCACCAGTTGGTTCAAGCTAGAAAACCCCTTATGCTTCCACTCCCTAAATGCCCCTCCATCCATCCCCAGATCAAAATCACTATTACTATATAAGGGGAGGAACAGCGTACAACCTAGCATTACTGTGGAGGTGCTGACAGACCAACCTCTAAGCCTCTCTCATTGGCTGGAACAAGACATTTGCCTGGATCAGCAAGATGTATTGGGGTTTAGTAGTGTGCAAAATGTAGCATAGAGCCAACGGGCCCTCCACTGCCCACAGTGCACCTACAGGTGTATAGTCAGACTACCCCAAAGTCAATCACAGATATGGCAAAATAGACATGCCAGATTGTACTGACTAAAGTCCAGCAGCCCCATATCCTCATGCTCCCAGGGATGCTGCAGCATCCCAATCTGCACCCGTGGTCTCTTACCCCGCCAAGGAAAAGAGTTGGGGAGCCGATCAAATTGATGAAGATCCACCTTCCACAAAGGAGTGGCAAGACCTCGAGTATAATCACCTGGGGAAAAGCACCATCTTATTAAGAACAACCATCCCCCACAGTGATAACGGTTAGTCCTGCCACTGGAGGACTTTGCAACATAGACCCCCCAGCAGAATGAACACATTAAGGTCATAAAGCCTGGACAGAACTAGCAACTGTATAACCAGATACTTCAATGTCCCCTCAATCCATTTGCAGAGAAAGTCACCCTGCCACCCTATGCAAACCTCTGGTCATATTGAAAGAGCCTCCAATTTGCAAAGGTTCAACTGGAGGCCAGGGAAGGTCTCAAATTCTCCTAGAAGGTCTGGCAAAGTTACCTGAGGATTTGTTACACACACCAGCATATCATCTGCAAATGCAGCAACCCAAAATGCTTCCAAACCCAGTCAAGTGCCCTTGAGCAAAGGGTAGGAATGTATCCGGAGCAGCAAGGGCTCCAAATTGAGGACATCTTCCGTGATTTTGACCATTTATATAATTTATTTATTTATTTATTAACATTTTTTATATACCGCACTATTTGTTATCAGCGCGGTTTACATGGAACAAGAAACCTCAGACAAGTTACATTTATCTGGTCATTACTGTTAACAGGAAGATCAACTTGGATAACAGGAGCAACTATTTACAAAACAACTATATACATAGCAGTGTCTTAGTGTCTGAAAAGCGAACTGTTAATCTGGTGAAGTAGTGTAATGTGCTGTTGAGACAGGAAGGTTTACGTGGTTGGAATGTAGTTATTGATATTTGGGGGTGTTCTTTGTTCCCTGGGAAGTATTTGAGGAAAAGGTGATGTTTAAGGGCCTTCCTGAACTGGCTGAGATCGGAGATGGCCCTAATGTGTGATGGCATATAAATTTCTTTAATTGTTCTGAAGCATTGTTACTTTATAGTTTTGTTGTATTTTTCTTTCTGCTTACAACAGGTGTGGAAAACCATAATAACAGGTACTTCTTGATGGAATGTGGTAAAACAAATGCAGACGTAAATAAATAAATAAATACTACACATGGAAGGCAAGCAATTAGGATGAATATGCTTATAAACACAAAATAAAGCACATGAAAATCACTACAACTTTGCATGTACTTTAAATGTTTAAGGTCCCAAACTTACTAAATGCACGCTCGCAAATGCAACCTCCTACTGGAGGTGTAGTTACATTTCTGTGGTAATAGCTGCTTGCTGTTTGCAGGGCTTCATTTGTGCCAGAAGAGGCATGGTACTTCTTTAACCCAGCAGTGACATCGATTGGTGAGATTGTTTGACTGCTGGATCTCATGTTATATGTCATGTGACTGGTGGTGATTTAGCAGCAAAGAGTAGAGAAAACTCACATCCTTCTCAGGCAGTCGGGAACCCCAGGGTTAACAGTGATGGACCTCAGGCTCTGGTTACAGGGTCCATCTTTTAGCATTAAGCAATATTCTGCCCAGCCCCATCTAGCACAGCACAGACTAGTACAGGTTGGTAGAGATAATCCCATAAATCCAACACACATGCAGCACTAGTTTGTGCTATGCTAGATGGAACTGGAAACTTTGTTCTGACTATAAAAGACTATGAACAGAATGTCGCCCAAAAGATGGATGTGAGCATGCATCATTGTTGACCTTTGCATTATGCATGAGGGTTAGGGACAGCAACTCTTTTTGAAGTTGGGGTCTATAAGATCTCTGCGGTTGTTATCTTATAATAATTGAACTATAATTGATCTTAGGAAGTGGCGGTATATAAGAGATTTGCAAATAAATAAATAAATAGTAGTATATTGTTAATACACATATACATTTATCAGACGTAATCACTGTTAGAATTATTGTGATATCTTATTAACTATTGCTACTGCCTAGAATTATTATGTAGCTAATCTGTGAATAAAATAGCTTTTCTTCAGCCAATCATTTTGGATCATAGACCTTTGGCGATACATTTGTATGTATACATTTGTATGTATGGGCCCTTTGCTCCAAGGAAAACCAAGAAAACCCAAGGGCTGGGTCACCAAGAGTCAACATTAAATTAATGGTACACACACATATTTAGGACCCCATCCCCACTGTTTTCTTTTGACTCTAAACCCACCCCCTCCCCTGCAAAGTTTATTACAGTAAAGCACATTAATACTATATTGCTCTTCCTTTCCCTTTCCGGCCCATTTCCCATCCTTTCTTGCTATCAACCTAAAATCCTTCTTTAGCTGGCTAACTTGGGATTTGACATATGTTAATGATATTTACCAAGCATAATAAAACCTGTGTTAAACACGCAAGTGTTTTAGATGCAATAGAAACAATTTTCAATAAGCTGCCAATTGGGCTGTGATTTTGAAAACAAAATGAAAAATGCAGCAAAACAGTGTTTTGTTTTGAGTAATTTAAAAATTAAAAAAAATGCCAGCAAACAAATATTTTCTTTATTTTGGCTGCATGTTCACTTTTCAACCTAGACAGCCTGGAGCCAGTGGGGGATGGGGAACAAAGCATGGACTAACCCTTGCACTAGTTTTCCACCAGTCACCCCATCTTACTGCAAACTGAAATTAAAACAGAACCTTTCACAGCCTTTATTTGTAGTCACTTATATAAAATATTTCAGATGATATAAATGTGGAAACAAGGGTCAATAAATTAGTTGCGGGTGATACCTTTTTTGGACTAACGATACATGTATATCTGTGGCAAGCTTTCAAGTGTTATCCTTTCTTCATCAGGTCAGTGAAGAAACAATGCACTTACACTGAGTTTAAATAGTACAGATTCTTCTATGTCTGGCTTTTGGCATATGTCATTACAGGTCATGAGAAGGGGTGGTGGGTAGACAGAGGTGATGAAACAATAACATTTTACAGTTGAAAGGCCCTAGATCTGATTATGGATGAGAAAGGCAATGTCTCTATTGATTCCTCTTTGTCTGACAGAGTAAAATCAATTTCTGAAGTTCCTTGTTTCTCAGAGTTCAGGGACAATCATAAAGGTTTTCAAAAGTATTCAAAGAAAGGATGCCATTTTGTTGCCTGTCACTATATCCTTGCAGTCAGTGTTGAGCGGTTGCTTTGTATGCACTTAACAGCTTAGCCTTAGATACAGAATATCAGAAGGGCAGGTAAGAAAATAGAATACATGGTCCTTTCAAACTTTTCTAGCATGTTTCTTTAGGAGAGGCACACTGTTTGAAGGAATATATAAGAGAGATTCCCAGACCATCTTAAGGATTGCAACAACTCTAGCCTCCCTTAACAGGAACGCAGCTGAAGAAACCAGAACAGAGGGTGAGGCTCAGAACCAGAGAGGCAGGGAGGAGGAAGGCCTGTAGAATATGTTAATTTTTTTGTCTTTTTAAGTTCAAATATTTTCTTCACAATTTTACAACTCTTGTAGCGAGGCACGTAAACAGAAAATAGCAACCTGTACATGTTACATTATCAGTTCCACTAGCACGGCCACATCCTCCTTATTATACCGATACATAAGCATTAGCAGAATTAAAATTGGAGCCCACGTTTATGCATTTTTTCCTTACAACAGTGTGATTGAAAAGTATCTTCCCATTGAACACCAAACCAAAAACAAAGAAAAGCAAAGGCAAACCAACCTGTGTCTAAATGCCCCCAGCTCCATAGTTCGTCCCATCTCAGTGGACTCCGACCAAGCACTGCTCCCCCTGAGCACCTTGGGCAGTGCAGATCAGCTGGTTCCCCTGCACCTCCCTGGACAGTCAAAGTAAGTTACTCTGGGACCCCGGGACAAAGTGGCAAAACCCTCCCACCAAAACTGGAGCAGCTGAGCTGTGACTGTGTGAAGTTGAGCTGCTCCAGTTCTGGTGGGAAAGTACACAACAGCGTGTGTCATGGGGAGTGTTGCGTTCTCTGTGCATGTGTTTGCGTGTCATGGGGAGTGTCAGGCATACGTGTGTGCACGCGCGTGTGTGTATGTTTGTGTATCATGGGCAGTGTCAGTGGAGATATGATAGAGGTCTGTAAAATAATGAGTGGGTAGAATGAGTAAACGCCAATTGGTTGTTTACTCCTTCAAAAAGTATTTAGACCAGGGGCATGCAATACAGCTACAAAGTAGTACATTTCAAACTAAACTAAAGCTGCTAGCACAATTACAGCAGCTACCCTTCGCTACCAAATGCTAAACGCACATATTCAATGCTGTGGACATATCTGATCACTGACATTGAATACCAGGGTCAGCTGACTGAGCAGGAAGCTAACTGGGAAGCTACTGCCTGGTTAGTTTCAGTGGCGATTTGGGACAGCCTTTAATAATAATATGGCTGCTGATCGGTTATCCCCGGGTGCTACCCTCAGAAATCCCCAAAGCTGGTTAGCATAGGAGCGTGTAGAAGCAGCACCTGCGGATATTCAGCGGCACTAACCATGTTAGCGGCATTTACATGGTTTGCAGATATGCCAACTATGCAAATGACTTTGAATATCGGGCCCTCTACTCCTAAATTTAGGATTGCCATACATTTTCCTAATTTAGGTGCCTAGTGCTGAAATCAGTGCTAAACAACTTTCTTTATTTCCCCCACCCTAAATCCACCCCCATTGCTGCCCACTTTTTATGCTCCTAAATTTAGGAGCTTAGTGATTTTTAAGAAAATATTTAGGCACTCAGCCCTAGTACATTTTCAGAGGCCAATTTAGGCGCATAACTCTTAAAGTTAGGCGCATAAATACTTTGAAAATTAGGCCCTATGCTCTTATTCTCACATAAATAAAATAAATAAATAAAACAGGATGGCCTTTAACAATCATTTGTTACCCGCATCTTCCAGAGTTCAGTTGCGGTTTACAATAAAACAATCCACAAAGCAAGAGCTTAGTTTTACATCGAACATTTTGTAACAATAAAGAGTAATGGTTAACAGCATGAACCAATGCATAACAGCACAAAACTGGCTTGTAAACTATGTACAATAAACTATATACAAATACAAGTTGTAGGTACTTTAGAATTGAATCATAGTGTTTTTAGGATAGTGTATTGTCTGTTAAGTTGTTAGAAATAGTATTACTCAGTCAGGATTTTTAGCCTTTATCAGGATTTTTTAGCCTTTATCTGAGTGTATCAAGGGGTTATCTGTGTTGCCATAGTGCATGGAGAATAAATAGGTTTTTAGTTTTTTACGGAGTTCCATAATTTCGGTTATAGTTCGTAGGTCCTCCAGAAGGGAATTCCAAATCGATGGGGCTGCATGAGAAAAAGCTCTGTTGTTAGTTAATTTATTTGCTTTTATGAAATCATTAGGAGTGTTTAGTTTATTTGAGTATCCTTTTCTGTGCGTAATTTGTTGAGATTCCATGCTGATTAGATTGCTTAGTGGGATTGGAGCCATGTTATTTAAAGCTTTATATGTAGTTATTGTGGTTTTATATATTATCCTACTTTGAATTGGCAACCAGTGTAGGGAAGCTAATATTGTGTGGTCCATGAGCAAAAAAATATTGCCATCCAGTCCAGACTTACTGGATGGAGGTGCTACTTGCCTGAAAGTGATTCCAAGATGCAGACGGGCAGTGGAGAAATAGTGGGATCTTCTCTTTTTTTGTTTTGAAATTTCAAAGTTTATTAATCTCAAAGTTGAAAATACAATTGCTCCATCAATTGAAGATAAACAAAAGAATCATTCAGGGATTGAAGAGAAAAAGTTACTAAAAGGAAATAGTAAAAGAAATAACAGCCTAGCAAGCCACTAGTTCGTTAAGCCAGATTACTATTGCATTGAGTATTTATTTATTTATTTATTTATTACAGGCTCTTATATACCGCTCTATTCAGCATCAGCGCGGTTCACAATATAACAACAGACCAGAACAACAAACTGTTTGGTTTTACAGAGAACAAGGTCAGAGAACTTGGATAAAACATGGGACGTCATTACTGCTACTATTTACATGAGTATTTACAAGTATACACAACAGGATTTGTTATTAGTTATAGGGTAAGGATCGAGATTGGTTAGCTGGTCAGGTAATATTGGGGGAAAAGGTGGGATTTGAGTGCCTTTCTAAAAAGGGATAGATCAGTGATAGCACGAATCTCTGGAGGTAGGGCGTTCCAGCACTTAGGGGCATAGAATCTGAAGGCCCTGTTAGATGTCGTTGATAGGCATTTTGTCGCTGCTTTAGGGATAACTAGTACATTTGTTGATATCGTTCTCCTGGATCTATTGGGTGGAACAGTCTGAACGAGGTCTATTAGAGAGGAAGAGGTGATGATTTTAGTGGCCTTGAAGGTTAGTAGTAATGTTTTGAACAATATTCTGCCATGTATGGGGAGCCAGTGGAGTTGCTCTAGGATGGGTGTTATATGGTCCCTTCTTGATGCTCCGTAGAGGACTCTAGCAGCGGTATTCATGGCGAGTTGCAATGGGTTTAATGTGGAGTGTGGGAGGCCTTGGAGAATGGCATTAGCATAGTCAAGGTGTGGTAGGGTTAAGGCTTGAAATATCGTCCGGAAGTCATCAGGATCAAGCAGGGGGCGAAGATGGCGGAGTGTCCGGATCTTGAGGTAGATGGCTCTGACTACGTTGGTTATATGTAGTTTCAGATCCATGCGCTGGTCCAAAGTGACCCCGAGGTAACGAATGGAAGGTTTGGATTGGAGCTCAGCTTCTTTCACCTTTATATGGGATGGGGGGGTGAAAAATGGGTCCCTAGTGATGAAGAGAACCTCGGTCTTTTTGTGTTGAATTCGGAGGTTCTGGGATTGAAGCCATTCAGATACTGCATCAAAACATTTGGCTAGTGGGGAAAGGTCCATATGGACTGTGGAGAAAGGCATGTATAGAAGGATGTCGTCCGCGTATATCAAGCATTCAACATTGAAGGACCTGATGATATTGCAAACAGGCTGTATGTATATATTGAAAAGAGTGAAGATAGGGATGATCCTTGTGGTACGCCTTGTTTTTGGTGGTAAGGTGCGGATGTTGCGGTTCCTGAGGTAACGTACTGCCATCTCTGATCAAGGTATGATTTGCACCACTCCAGGGCAGTGTTATTGATGCCTTTTTCTTTTAGTCGCCCTATTAAAAGATCATGATGAACAGAGTCAAAAGCCGCGGCAATGTCTAAGAAGATAAGAGCAAAGCCTTGGCGGATGTTATCAATGCCTGTGATGATGTTGTTGCATAGAGTGGTTAGGAGGGTTTCAACACCGTGGAACTCTCTGAAGCCATGTTGGCATTGGTCAAGAGGGGAGGCAGTGTCGATGTGGTCCTGTATTTGTCTTTGAGCTTCCTTTTCAATTATTTTAGCTAGCAGGGGAATGCTAGCTATGGGTCTATAAGATTCAACCTTTTGTGGGTCGAGTTTGTGGTTTTTCAAGAGGGGTCTGATGGATGTTCTCTTGAGGACTGATGGGAAGGAACCAGTTGTAAAGGATAAATTCATCATTTTAGTGATGATGGGGCTGAGATCTTGGCGTAGTTCCTTTATCCAGTGGGCTGGGCAAGGGTCAGTTTGTGCGGTGGTAGTGTTAAGAGCAGCGATGGTGACTTCAACATGTTTTCTGGATGGTGTGGAGAACATAGATAAGTTTGATATACATACGGTGACTTGAGAAGGGATTGATGCAATGTTGTTGGTTTGAAGCAGCTTGGATTGCAGGTAATCGGCGAACGCTTGGGGTTGAATGGGTTCCGGATGTTCTGGTGAAGGTTCTTTAGATAAGATTTTGACTAGATTGAAAAGATTACGTGGTTTATTTAGCGATCTTTTCAGTGTATCAGTATGGAATTGTCTCATCTTGGCCATGACTGACTCTCTGTGCACAGATAGGTGTACTCTATAGGCTGCTTGGTCTTCAGAAGAGTGTGAGCGACGCCATCGTTTCTCCAATTTTCTTAGGTGTGTGAGGGAGGCTCGTAGGTCAGGGGAGAACCAAGGAGAGGATTTTCTTTTCTTTGGGTTGTTGTCTTGTACTGGTTGTAGTGCAATGGTACTGATAGTGCTGTTCCAGGATGCGATCAGATTTTCGAGATTGAGAGAGGTGTCATGTAGGAGAGGGAGGGTTTCTGTAATTATATGCTCTTTGTTGAAGGTTTTGAATTTCCGAGATGTTACTTTTGTTGAGTCAATGGAGTTTTTGTTGATGTATGATGACTGTTTGCCATTGATGAGGATGGGGAAGGTGATTAAATTGTGGTCTGACCAAGGTACTGGGGTTACAGAAGTGTCGAGTCTATTGTTGGAATCAAGGGCTGTCAGAGGAGCAAAAATCATGTCAAGGATGTTACCTCTCTTGTGCGTGGGGGCTTCAACAATTTGTTTGTAGCCCAACTCATTGATTGCTTCAAGGAGGGCTGAGGCATGGCTAGGATGCAGTGTTGGGAGATTGAAATCTCCTAATATCCAGTTGGGAATGTTGGGCTGGCGTGTGTTGGTTGCTAAGTCTAGAATGTTAGGAAGGTCATCCGTGGAGGGTGAGGGTGCTCTGTATATTAAATTGATGAAGCATTGCTCATTCGTGATGGTTAAGACGTCCATGCTGTTTGAGCTTGTGGAGTCCACAGTGTGGAAATTTAGGTCATTCTTGGTAAGTATGAGAATGCCTCCACCTCTCTTGCTCTCTCTATGTTGGGAATGGACGGAGAAGTTGGGGGGTATGAGTTGGTTAAGGATCACATTATCTGTGTCGGATAGCCAGGTTTCAGTTATCATGAGGATGTCTAGATTGTAGGAAGAGATTGTGTCAGTGATGACTGGCCATTTCTTGCGGATAGACCTTGCATTTATGAGGGCACAGTTTAAGCAAAAGGGTTGAAGGGGTTCCTTTTGTTTATTTTTCTTTGGTTGTTGAAGAGCTATATGTATTAGATGAGAGTGGCGTGTGGGGGCCTCTATTCTTGAGTTGAGATAGGGAGATTCAGCCCTTCTTTTTCCATGACTCCGAAGTATTGGAATTTGGTGAGCTGTGTGATATAGTGCAAGGGCTTCGTTGAGCAAACATAGGAGAAGGAAAAGGCAGATAGCTAGGGTATTGAATGGTGGTGCCATTGGGGTTTTTGTTGATGTGGATGAGGTAACTTCTGCGAGGGATTGGAGGGGATATTATGTTTGTTATTGTGGATATGCTATTGTCAAAGGAGTAATTGGCAATGGGCTTCTGACAGTGATGTTGGGTAGCTATATATTATGGAGAGATAATGGGAGAGCAAGTGAGACACTTTGTGGGAGTGTTACTGGTAACTGGGATAATTGAGTGCTAACTGGCCACAGTAAAAAGTGAAAGCTACAGAACCAGTAATAATTGCATGCAATAGTGATAATTGAATGGTACTGACAACAGTAAAATAGGAAGCAACAATGATACATGGATACTACTGGCAACAGTAATAAATGAATGCAAGTGAAATAGAATACAACAATGATACATGGATATTACTGGCAACAGTAATGTATGGCTAAAAGGCTACTACTGGCAACAGTAATAAATGAATGCAAGTACAATCAAATAAATAGGCTGTGGAAGAAAAGTCAGTTGAGTCATATGAGGCGCGTATACTTGCTGTGGTTGAGATTGTGTGGAGAGGGTAGGATAAGCTGGTTCAACCGCATATGTATGTAGCTGTTGGACACATTTGTGTGGACGCTTGTCTTAAGCAGGCTGTTGCTAATTTTTTTTATTATTATATCATAAAGGCAATCCTAATACATAGTTCAAAAGAAATACACAGTCTGAGATAAATCAATACAAAGAAATATCAATAATCAAACTAAACTCAATACTGTGTAACAGCCCACATCATGGAGAAGATAGCTTAAAGGTACCTGGGAAAATTCTTAATAAAGGCTACAACCACCTAACAAAATAATATTTTCATTAAAGAAAGATAAAATAAGCAAATTCAGGCTTGGAGGGACAACAGGAGTGCATCTAGTTGAGATGATTCAACAAAAACATAATCTATACCCTGAATAGTAACTAAGCATTTACAAGGAAACCGAAGGAAGAAGGTCCCCCCTGCAGCCAAAACACGAGGTTTAAGCTGGAGGAAGGACTTCCTCCTCAGTCGAGTATAACGGGAAACATCAGGGAAAATAGACATTCTTAATCCATAAAAATCAACATTCTTTTACAGAAAAAAAGCTTTCATAATTTTTGCCTTGTCAGAGAAATTTACCAAAGTAATTACTAAAGTGGCACACGTAGAAATCAAAGCCTGAGAATTTTCAAGAAAATCAGTCAAATTTAAATCACTTTGTACTTCTAACGGAGCCACATCCTTGTTCGAGGAAGTCTCCCGACTTGGCAGATAATAAGAATGTGAAATCAGAATAAGATCAGCATCTGACATCAATAAAACATCTTTGCAGTACTGCCTAAATAAAAGAAGAGGTGTCATAAAACGAGTCTTAGGAAAATTTAGAATACGAAGATTATTCGCACGAGACTTATTTTCCAATAACTCTACCTGTTTATACAAAAATAGCGTATCTTTTAAAGAGGAGGCACTCGCCGATTGAAAAAAACCGGCTTGAGCCTCCAATTTATCAACCCGCGTAGACAAACTCCCAACCATTGAGCCCAAAGTATGTACCTTGTGCACAACCTGTTGGGAGAAAGCAGACGTTTGATCCATAAATTTAGTTAACAACAAGTTAGTGGCAGAGACTTGTTTCTAGATATCCAGTAAAGAAACATTAGTAGGGTCAACTACAGTAGAAGAGGAGGAAAAATCCTCCAATTTGATAGCCAGAATAGGAGTTAAAGAAGAAACTTTACTAATAGCATTAACAGAACTGTCACAAACAGCGCCCTCTTCCTCCTCCGAGGCAGAAGCCTCAGAGGAAAAGGTGTCCAAATCCAACACCTGAGTGCCAGCGGGATTAGGAGGAGGAGTCATTTCGATGGTATTCAGGGAAGCTCCAGAGGCAGGCGAGGAGGAAGCAGGAACTGGTGAAACAAGCTTATGTTTAGAAACCACATGCTGGTCCATCGGACCAACCACTGCTTTAGAACCTGAATCGTTATCAGAAAGTTTTTTCAAAGACTTACTTTTCCTCTTAAAATGACCTCTGGGCATTCCCTCAGCGGCTAGAGCTCCGAGGCTCCGAAGTAGCACCAAAGGGGCACCAAAGGGGCGTACCCCCTTTGGTCATGCCCCCTTCGGGCACGCAACCACGGGCCGCGACCGCGGCCGTGAAAGGCAGTTAGCTTTTAACTGTTGCAGTTCCCTGATGAAAGAAGGGGTAGGAGGAGCTTCACCTGCAAACACTTCAGCTGGAAACAAAGTTGACTGCCAAGCCCCGATATCCTGGCTGCTGCTTCTCAGTTCCTCTGAGAGCAGCTGGCTTTTAACTGTTGCAGTTCCCCGATGAAAGAAGGGGTAGGAGGAGCTTTACCTGCAAACACTTCAGCTGGAAACAAAGTCTACTGCCAAGCCCCGATATCCTGGCTGCCAAATTAACTTTATTGTCTTCCTCCTGGCCATGTTCTCAATATTTTATAGTTGGTGAGATACAGCCAACTCTGCTTTAGCAACTTGATGGTAATTTTCTTGAACAGAGGAGACAGCAGATTGAATTGCCACCAATTGCTTCAATCTATTCTACTGTCTTCTCACAGTGGTTAATCTGCTCCGCAAACTTCATAACAGCATCATGTCGTAATTCAGTTTTCATAAGCACTACTGATTCAAGCCTAGCAAAAGCCTGTAGGATCAACTGAACTGAATTGTTCTGCAGAGAGGAACAAAAGGCTTTGCTGGGGTGGAAACTCTAAAGTAATACGAGTAGGATCCTTATCCTGATCAGACACATTATCCATTGATGTGGAGCCCAATTCCATAACTTACATGTCCTCCCCACAGACACATGTAAATCAAAACCATGACCCCTTTGAGCCTAATTCCGCATCCGCAGGTTTGGCTCAGAGAATAAGTGGCGAGATTGAGAAGCATCTGTGACAGTGAGAAGTACATTGATGAGATGCTCCTTGAGGCATCCAAATGCTTCAACAGAGGTGAAGATAGTCTGCTACAGAATGAAAAGAGTTTGACATGAGTCACTGGAATCAACAACTCAACTCTTCCAGCCCTAGAACTGAAGAACTGGTATGTACCCTTGCAAGAAGAGGAGGTGAAAACATCCCAGGAACTGGAAGAACCAGAGCTCAAGCACCCCAAAGTTCCAGAATCAGTGACCACAAGGTAATAGTGGTTGGTGACTCTCTTCTGAGGGGTAATGAGATGTCCATCTGCTGAACCAGACTTGATGTCCAGGGATGTGTGCCAAAATCCAAGATATTACAAAGAATTTGCCGAGACTCATCAGGCCTAGTTAATATTATCCGATGATGCTCATCCATGTCTGTACAAATGATACTGCTAGGTATCTTTCTGAGCATATCAAGAATGACTTCATGGCTGAGGCTGAGAGAGTGAAGCAGATAGGTTCATAGGTGGTATCCTCTTTAATCCTCCCTGTTAAAGGTAAAGGACTAAGCAGAGAAACTCATATCCTGGAGATAAATGCATGGCTTGGTGTATGGTGTAATCAAGAACATTTTGGTCTTCTGGACCATAGGATGATTTTTCAAGAGATGCTAAGCAGAGATGGAATCCACCTATCCATTTAGCTCTGTTTGCCTCTGGCAAGAGCAGTCTCCATTGCTAGCTGTGCTAGAAGGTGAATTTTGCCTGCTTTTTGTGAGGTCCTGTCTGTCTCTCTCTATATATATTTATTTATCATTGCTAGTGTGCTCTCCTACATCATTGCACCTTTTTTTGTACTTTTGTTTAGCTGTTCTCAGATGAATAACTTATACCACATCCCCCCTCCCCTCTACCCACCCACTCCCTGTCTCTCAGTCTTTTATAGCTGTCATCTGCTCATTACCTCTCTTAATCACAGGTGCACCTAATCCCTGTGGGCTCTATCCCACCTATCTATTTCTTCTGGTGTCTGTTCTTCTCTCCATCCCTCTTCTATGGCTCCTCATTACCTTGTATTCCTATTCATCATACTCCCTATTTGACTCCCCTACTACCAACACCTTCACTCCTTCCCTCCTTATCTCACCTTTACCATCCTCACTTCCCCCTCCATTCTGTCTCCTTCCTGGTCATCAGCTTTTGAACTTCACCACTTTTTCCCTCTCATTCAGCCATCTCCTTTCTCTCTAAGACAACCTCACCCTTGTTTTCGCTGTACTGTCTCTTCTCTGCCCCACGCTCTTCTACTCCTCCTCCTTCTCTCTTCCAGAGATATCAACCCTAACCCTGGTCCCCCTAGACTTTTGTCCCACTCTGAGAAGAGATTTTCATGCAACACCTCTAATCTTATTCATATCCCTCTCCTTTCCCCTTCCTCTCTCCCTTTTTCATGTGCCTTGTGGAATGCACACTCCATCTCAAATAAACTTGTTTTACTCATGGTCTCTTTATCTCTAATGCTCTCCATCTTCTTGCTCTAACTGAGACCTGGCTCCTCCCATGTCATCTGTCAACATGTCATCTGTTGCTCCTCTCTGTCTTGGTGGTTATCAGTTCTTCCACACACCTCGTCCCACTGGCCGTGGTGTGGTGTTAGGCTTCTACTCTCTTCTTCCTGCCAATTCCAACCCCTCCTGCTGCCTCAGTCTCACTTCTTTCCCTCCTTTGAAGTCCACTCCATCTGCCTTTTCACTCCACTGCCTCTCCAGGTAGATGTTATTTATTGACCTCCTGACAAATCTACTTCTACCTTTCTCACTGACTTTGACTCTTGACTTTCCTTCTTTCTGGATTCCTCTTCCCCCACTCTTATTCTCGGGGATTTTAACATTCATGTTGATAACCCCTCAGATCCTTATGCTTTAAATCTCCTTTCCCTTACCTCCTCATTCGACCTCCAGCTTGGCCACTGCCTTGACCTGGTATTTTTCTCTAATTGCTTATCCTCAAACTTCTGTACCTCAATTCTTCTCTTATCTGAACATCACCTGCTAAGCTTCACTCTTCATTACCTGCCGTCTCAACCTTGTCCTGTCTCCTCCAACCTATTTAGAAATCTTCATGCTATTGATCCTTTGGTTCTCTCCTCCACTGTTTCATCATCTTTCCTCCACTATGTCATCTGAATCTGTTGAAGAGGCAGTAGTTTCCTATAACACTGCACTCTCCTCTGTTCTGGATGCTGTTGTTCTGCTCATGCCACGTCCTGTGAGACGTACTGCACCTCAGCCCTGGCTTTCATCCACTACCCCTCTATCTACATTCCTGTGCCCATTCAGCTGAGTGTGCTTGGCTCAAATCCCGCTCCCTTGCAGACTGTCTACACTTCAGATTCATGCTGGTCTCTTTCCAGTTAGCCATAGCATGTTCCAAACAAGACTATTATGTCCATCATTTCCTAGCTAAATTCACCCAATGCTCACTGCTACATGGCTACCTACCAGTCTGCCTAAAAATATCTTTAATTTGCCCTCTCCTAAAAAAAACTCACCTTGACCCCTCAGATCCATCCTCTTACAGACCTATTGCAAACCTACCGTTCTTATCCAAAATAATAGGGAAAACAGTCCAAATCCAGCTATAGGATCACCTCAATACACATGCTGCACTCAACCCTCAACAGCATGGATTCCGACCTCAGCACAGAGTTTAAATCCTTCTAACTTCACTTCTCAACAACCTCATAAAGGGAACCCAGAACATCCACCAAGGATTCATCATGATATTCCTCGATATTTCCACTACCTTCAACATCATCAACCACAATATCTTTCTATAGTGCCTCCAGTCAATCGGAATACAGAGCACTGTATTAAGATGATTCCAAGACTACCTCCACAACAGAGCTTGGCTGATAAGAATCGGGTCACTATTATCAACCCCATACACTCAAACCCAAGGCATCCCTCAAGGCTCCACTCTTTCTGCCCTCCTCTTTAACATGTGCCTGCAATCCCTCTGCAACTTCATTCAAACACACCATCAACTACCACATTTATGCAAACGACATTATGCTCTACACACTACTCAACCTCAATAAACCATCATACCACAAACTCCAACAATACTTCTCAGATGTCTCACAATAGCCATTTAAAAAATCACCCATCAACAAACTTGAAGAATGGGGAAGCCCTTCTCATCACCAGGAATGCCTCCTTCACCCTCAACAGCACTGAAATTCAAATCAAATCAGAAGTAAAGTATCTGAGAATCACTCTTGACAGCCATCTCATGTTGAAATCATAAATAGCAAATACAGCAAGAGCAATTTATTACAAAACCCGCATGCTACATCACCTCCGTCCTCTCCTCACCCCTTCAGACCTCTGCTCAGCCCTACAAGCCCTCACAACACCCCACACCGACTACTACAACTCAGTATATCACAGACTCCCAAAATCAATACTTCAACCTCTTCAAACAGCTATTCATACAGCTACAAGGACCATTACACACACATCCAAGTATGAACACATCACCCCCATCCTCAAACATCTTCACTGACTCCCTCTGCAAAGCAGAATACTCTACAAGATCCTGCTATTGACTCATAAAAACTTATACCATCAGTCATCCACCCACCTCCGCTCCCCCATTACCCCACAACAATCAAACAGATCATGGAGACCCTCCATCGTGAATACACTGATCACCCCCAAGCTATAACAAAAAGTACCCAACAGGCTTGTGCCAGAGCCTTTGAATTTTATGCCCCAACTACTTGGAACTCCCTCCCAGCCAACATAAGAAACATCACAGATCTCTCAACCTTCTGCAAACGTCTCAAGACTCACCTCTTTACCCTCAACTTTGCCTCCTCTCCCCAACACCCCAACAATGGAACACCATTCCTAATTGCACCTAAAACCCAACATTACAAGAATATGTAGCCAGCTCACAAACATGTATATAGCCATCATATCAAGCACCACAAGAATACATAGATCGTCAGCCTGTACAAAGCTAATCCTCCCAATCACCTCACCCCTTGTTTACTGTACATACAGTAGTTACCTGTTATAATGTAAGGGTTGATTGCATATTCTCCAGTTCACTGTAAACTGCTTCAATCACTGTGAAAAGCGGTACATAAACATAGCCAAATCAATAAATAAATAAATGACTAGAATAAACTGAAAGTAGACACATACATTGTGCCTAAAATTCTGTACACACTTATAAAATGATCCCTTTAAGGTGTAAATCCTTCCAATGACCAGAATAAAATAAAACCATAACCTTGTGTCATTTTTGCCTTCTCATATTTGCAAGCCTGGTATAAAAACTGTGTTTAATTCTTTTTTTTTTCAACACAAGAAGGTGTTGAGAGGTAATATAGTATTTCTTTAGTGCAGCGTTTCCCAGCCTGTGTACTAGAGTGTACTGGTGTGTCATGGCAAAAAAATCACCACTGTGTGACGCTCAGGTCCAGTCCAGCACATAGTCACTGCTTTCAACCCCTCACAGCAAGAAGAGACACCAGCTATGGCTCTTAAACTTGCAGGATCTCTTTTTTGAGTACATATGTAATTACATATGCCTATCTCCTTCCCTGATATAAGGCTGGCACTGGAGTATAGGAATTGACAGGCAGCATGTTGGTATGGATAGACCAACCCTGCTTCGTGCAGCAGACACATTGCAAATAGCAATTCTTTTACTTCCTGAGTCTTTGCCTTTGAGTCTTTTCATCCTCTGGTGGGGCTTTTAGTACTTCTCTAGGTTCATTTTTAGTCCTATGAGTCCTAAGTGATGTCCACGCTAAGCAGTCTATGGAGGTTGGTGTACCACGCAGCATTTACAAAGAGGTACGTGTTTCCTAGGTTTGAAAAGGTTGAGAAGAACACTTTAATGCATTAAAAAGAGTTTTGGGATCTCTGTCTTTTCTGATGAAAGGTCTGGCCGATTTGTATACATTTATAAAGGACAAATTAAACAAAGATGCAGCACATGCACCACTGACAGGTCTGACTCAGCACATGCGCCAGCATGTTGTTTATCCAAGGTCCCATTAAGCAGGAGCCCCAAGCCAGCTCCTTGGAGAATTATGCACAGTCTCTCCAGCACACATAGATATACATCCTGCACCTCCTTCCCCATTCCCCCCCATTGTCTTGCCAATTGCCTTTGGGTTGCCATCCTGCTTTCCTCTTGCCTTCACCCACCATGGCTTTGACGTGCATGCACCGCCTGTGGCTCGCCCTCCATCTCTCCCAACCCCTTCTACTGCTTATCACAAGTAGAGAGGGTGAACGACTGTGCATTGGGTCACATCCTCCTTCTTCTATGTCTCCTGACACTAAATGCATAACTTGAACTGCAAAGCCGTGCAGTGTCTTCCATGGATCGAACTCTTTTTACAGCACTGGATTTATTTATGTTATTTATTTGGTTGTTTTCTATACTGCCTTATCAGTAAATCCAAGCGGTTTACAGAGAACTAAACAATATGCAAGAGCATTGTACATGGATGTGTTTTGATGAGATATTTTTAAATTAATCAAAAATAATTGGATACAAAAATAAGAAAAAAAATAATTGCACAAATAGTATGTAGTGGGAGGGGAGGAGGTGGAGTCAAATGATGAGCTGTGGCTTTGAGGTAACAATGTTTTAGTGTTTTGGTCTTAGCCCAGTGATGCCTCCATTTAATCCCTTAAAGGGTCCAGAGCCATCCTAAAATAAATCAAACCCCCCTCCCTCCCATCCACATCCCTCCTAGAAAACTCCTCACAGAAGCAAAGTACAGACTCCCTCCCCCCATAAAGATCCCTCCAACTTTAACCCCTCTTTGAAAAAGACTCCCACCCCCATTGACCCCCATGTGCTTACCTGAAAAAATTCCTGGTGGTCTAGGGTAATCAGGCAGGAGGAATCCAGTCACTCCTGCCCCTTCTAGCACTGAGTTCAAAATGGTACTGGTTGGATCCTAATGATGGTCTCATAGTATTACTGCTAGGCTCAACCCCTAGCAGTAGTACCACAAGACTACAGATAGAGTTCAGTCGGTGCCACCTGGGGATCGCTCCTGCTCGATTACACTACATCACCAGAGATTACTGTAGATAGGCTTGGAGGGTCTATGTGGTGGTATGGGCTATTCAAGTATAATGGGGACCTTTGGGGGGAGTCAGCATAGGGTAAAGTCATTGGTGGTAGAGGGGTCTGGCTCTGTGGGAAGAGATGCACATCAATTCACCAACTGTTAGTGAATTTTTATGTTGCACACCCCTTTGACACCCCCCCAAAAGTTTTATCCATTAGGGATATGGAGTGATTTACCCCAAACTCTAATCCTCTGCACTTTATAGGCTAATTTAGTTTCACCCTTTTTATTTCTTGGAATGTTCACCGATGTAATTCAGATAATTATCTAATATTCTTTCTCCATTCATCTCATTCCCACTGTGCTACACTTTAGCACAGTGGTTTTTCTGGCAATTTTTCAATCCTAACTTTCTTTCTGCTTTCGAGAACAAGCCCAGTGTGAGAAAATCACCAGAAAAGTAAAGTTTTCTGCATTGAACCCTAAGGAGCACCAGTGGGATTCTTTTCAGCCCATTGCTTTAACCAGTAGGCTATTCCTCCACTCCTCCACTCCACTTGAGAAGCTCGAGCAATTCACACTATAAAGAGTATGTTTACAAAGCAGCAGTAGCGACCCCCATGCGATATCGAAGCCGCAGCCCTATGAATTCAATGGCCTGTGGCTCCGATATCGCACGGAGGCAGGTACCGCTGCTTTATAAACATACCCCTAAGATAAGGACTTCAGTGGTTATCCAATAGCAATGTTCAAATAGTGGGACTTATACTAGGTAAATTTCAGCCTGTCACAATTTTAATGAAAAATAATACATTTTTCTCAAGATTCATCAGGAAAACCAATTCACCATTTCTCAGCAGATTCAGGGAATATTTGAAGTGCATCTGCAGTACAATGCAAAGCAGATTTACTCTTTCATGGAAACCGCAGCACACTTCCTTGGATTCTGTTTGGATCTTTTAATTATCTGCTACCAATTTTGTTGAAAATGTGGATTTTCCTTCAATTAGGTACAATAACAGATGTCAACTTTGCTGTGGTAGAACTTTGAAGTGAAAGAAATAGAGAAACATCGTAGGTAGCCTGGTCTCCATGCCTAATAGGTACAATTTCTCCAGCATACAACGTCAACTGATGTAGCGATTTTAGTCATGATAGTCCCGATTTTGATCTGGGTGGTGCTATGCACGGCATCGGCGTATAGCCCACCCCCTCCCGCCTAACCCAGATTTTCCATGCCAGGGTCATATATGGCCCCAGCAGTGAAAATCCAGGTATCGCCGCACAGCTAGAAGGCCACAGGAGCTACCCGTGTGGCACAGACTTTCAATGCTACATGGTTAGCACTGGCGCCTTACAGATAGGCGACGGTTTCCCTTGCCTATCTTTAAGGCGCAGTGCGATGGCCTGCCTCTGCACCACCCCAGAATGCCCCCAACACGCCCTGATGCTAACCACAAAGCATCGGGGCACATAAGGGGCAAACCAGGGAATTTTTGAAGGCACTACCCATGTAGATGCCCTTAGAAAATTCCCTGTTAAGGCATTTACATGGAACCTCTTCATGTCCTGTAACTTTTAATCACTTGTTCATGAAGACATTTTAACACAAGTTGATTTCTCATGGGCCAGGGATCAGTGATTTTTGTTCACCAGTTACATTTCTAAATCTTCTCACATTCTCTCATACTTTCTGTCCTGTGGGCTAGACATTTGAGTTTAACCTTTAAAATGACTTATTAAAGTGAATGGTATGGCAATTGTATAACAGTAAATTAGACAGAGCTAAAAAAAACAGTAGGAAACCAGTTCTCATTAGTCATTGCTGTAGCTACATGAACAGAAGCTTCTGAATGTAAACAGGCTCACTGTAGGGGGTTATCCATTTGAAAAAGGAAAAAAAGATAGTTTCAAGAGGCTTCCTCATGGTTGCAGAGGTGCTACATTTTTAAAAGCTTTGAGGTGTAAAATGCATGTTAGATGGTTGGATGCCCAGAATTTCAAATGTTTTAAAATTTGTCCAATTTCTTATAAGCTGTCAGGTTCCAAGCCCAGGTTACTTGAAGATCAGGGATAATATACCATCAACCTACCTGCAGGGTTTAAGGTGATCTTTGAATTTAACAGCAGGTAAGTCTAATAACAGTAAGATCAGTCTAAGTTAAGGTATATATAAGCATAAGCAAATCAAGTTGCTAGGCTTAATGCAGATGCTGACTCTTTTCCAAGCATGGGATGAGGTAGCCTTCAAGGCTTTGGGGACAATGTCTCTATTCCTATCAGCTCCTGTTCTATATCCATATCTCAGTCAGATTTCTTGGGGGTGTGAATGTGGGTCCTGGTGTGAGATGTTTTCTATCTTGAAACTCCTCTTTTCCTTTGAAGGTCTGAAAGCAAACTTTAGAAAGGGTATTTAGGCAGTGGTTGGGATATGGAAGAGAAAGCATGTGAAATCCTACCCCTGAGTATTTTTTTTTTTAGTGCTGTCAAGTCAATGTTGACTCCTGGTGACCCAGCTGCCTCTGAGGATTCTTGGCAATGTTTCGTCTGAAGTAGATTGCCAGACCTTTTCTTCTGAAGCAATGGAGGGTAAAGTGACTTGCCCAAGGTCACAAAGAATGCCAGTGGGAACTGAACCCTTGATCTTACATCTCCACTCCAAGCCATGCCATGCCACCTCTCCTCTGGATATAAACATGCAAAAAAACATGTGCATTGGAGACTTGCCTATATGTGTGATGGAAAACAGAGTACTGCACACATATACAGGTCTAGTAGACAGCAGTGGCCATGATGACATATCTTTGTTCCAAAATATGGATGAATGAGTAGCATCACGGCTCTTCACCTTGCGTGGGCACCAATTTTGTTGCTCTGTGTGTACAGCGCTTCCTGTCTATGCCCCAGTGAGACCCATATGTATCTTCATTCTCTGCATGTGCACCACGCCACACAGAATGTGAGCATGTGTTCCTTGTTCCATGCAAAACAGCAGATAAGCATGCCACCCAAACTTCGTCATGGCAGAGAACCTCATGCTGTGCAGACTTGTTATAACCAATGAGAAGGTGCTGTACCCCCCTGCCCCCCATCCTCCAGAACAGTGCAGCCAATCTCTATGCTGCAGCAAGGAGAGTCTGGGAGAAGATCTTCATGGCCCTAGTCAGTTGAGATAGCCCTTTCATACCTATAGATATATCTCACAGGGGAACACCTAACTGCAGGTAGATACCTAGTGTACAGTCAGGGAAGCAGAGTAGTCAGGACTGGGTCAAACATTAGACAAGGTGGGGAAGTTACCTAGGGAAACATCCTCTGAGAGTCAGTAATGAGCACAGTAGTCCAAACAGTGCAAGATATCTGTGCAGCCACATACACTCAGAGATCCAGAAAAAGAATCTGAACCTGGCAGGCAGAGTGGCCCACACATACAAACAAAGCAATCATAGCAATGGCAAAGTAATATGTGCCATAATGTCCCCAGACAAGATGGGAGAAGGAGGGGTTCTCTGCGATGATCATGACAATTAAGTCTACCATCAAATGCACAGGGTAGGGCCACAAAGCAGATGATTTGCCCAAGGCACTCAACCCACAGCCCAAGATATGAAGGCACTGCCATAAACACATCTGCTACCTGCCAAAGGGCAATACTCCCCACAGCCCCATACATACCCACAAGCACACACATACACACACACACACACACACACGCACACACACACAAAATGCTGGCTTGACCCATGCCATAGCAGAATCTGCCAATCAGTAAGGGAGACTAGTTGGACAGGATTGACACATGGTGAGGGCATAAGGATGTTTACGTTTTGGCATATGGAGATGTGTGCAAATGCCATAAATCATTAACACAGAATGGCAAAGTAATGTCTAGAGGCTTACAATTAGCTCCATGCAGATCACAATAACCACATACATAGGCATAGGTAGTGCAGACACCCAAGCCACAGCAGAATGAACCCAACCATACCATGTCTGGACAACACACACAGATGACAGCACACAACAACCAGGCACAGAGGTTGTGCTGGGTAACAGGATGTCACAAGGGAAGGGTAGAAGATGCACCCAGCAACTATTAATATGGCACCTCTAATGTTCATATGACATAGCTCCCACATACCAGGACAGAGCAGACTCTCAGGGCAAAGGCTTATCACCCCAGGATCACAGGAGAGAGATATGTTGGAAGGATGGATGGCAGGAGATGAAGCAGTGAAATGAATGGATCTCAAACCATGTATGCACCACTTATTTCCCACAGGTGCTTCCACCTTCTCCATGACCTGCAGTCTGTGAATATGGGTTTTAGAGTCATGCAAAAGAGTCAGCCTCAAATGATGGTACATGTGGCATACATGTCACACATAGGGAGGGTACTCTGGATGGCCATATGCAACATACACGGTCATGAGATTCATGCCAACACTATGCATCCATGACATGAAGCAGCACACTGCAGCACCATATGCACTAGCACAGAAGCCAGGGCATAGGCTGCACAGTCACAATGATAGCAGCAGTGTTTTATTTATGGTTATTTACATTTTTCTATACCACCTCCCACAATTTGCATGGAAGCGGTTTACATAACTAAAAAAAATCTTGAATGAAAATAAGGAATTCCAATTAAAATACAGGAAAGGACAGTATCCTAGAAAGAAAAACATACATATACAGGTACATATATAGATAAGGTTCAGGCCACTACCCCTATCTCCTGCATCTGAGCCAAAACGTAAAAATGATCGTAGGGAACAAGTCCAAATCGACAACAAGACATCACACCTGTTTAAACAACTACAGGGTGTACCACAAGAATCAAGTCTTTTAGCCTTGCTGTTTAACATAGTTCTTCAACCCATATGTTCCATTTTCAAAGAGCATAAGCTACACTACCAAATATATGCGGATGATATAATGTTCTATACATCACTCAACACCAAAATCCCAGACTTCTCCAACATCTATAATTGCTTCTTTGACATAAAACTGTGGTTCCAACATCATAATCTACTTATCTACCAAGAAAAAACTGAAGCCCTCCACATATTCATGGACCCCTTTTTTCCCTACCAAGCTCACTGAACTTCAGTGACCACCACATCAAAGTGAAATGAGAAGTTAAATACTTGGGGGGATCATCTTAGACCAAAAACTAAACTTCCAATCTCAGATAAAGAAAGCAAACTCAGCCATCCTTAAGTTAAGAACTCTAAGAAGCCTCCATCCCCTCTGAAGCCCAGACCTCTTCCAGATAGTATGCCAAGCACTAATCACCCCAATCCTGGATTACTCCAAAATCATATATCATGGACTTTCCAAACATACTCTACACCCCCTACAAATGGCCCAGAATACAGCAGCAAGAATTATCACTAGAGCCCCATGACAATCTCATATCACCTCTATAGTATTTCACCTCCACTGGTTACCCATCCTGGCTAGAATAAGATACAAAGCACTCGTTATCATCTTAAAAATCATACATGACAGTTCAGCTACCTGTCTCCAACCACTGATTTCAATACCAAAAAAATGACAGACTCCACAGTAAGTGCTCCCTTAATCTCCTTGCCATCTCCACACAGAAAGCTAAAGGAAAGCAAACTACTCGTAACCATGCACTATCCCTTTTCACCCCATCAATATTTATTTATTATTTTTATTTATTTAACAGGTCTTTTATACCGCTTTATCATACATTCAAAGCGGTTGACATGGAACAGTTACAGCAATGAGCTTTACATCGAACAGGGACATATAACTTGGAAATTATTTGGGATTTACAATTGGTTAACAATTTTTAACTATATACAAGAAATAGTTACAGTGTTGCTTACTATTTACAAGAATTTGTTGCAGTGTTATGTAGTCCATTCCATTAAGGTTCATCGTCTTCTGGGGTGGCTCCATAGTATTCTATGAAAAGGTGGGTTTTTATTGCCTTCCTGAAGTCAACTGTGTCTTTAATTGCTTGTGTTGAGGTGCAGAGATCGTTCCATAGCTGGGGTGCAAACAGGGAGAAGGATCTCTTGTAGGTGGATTGATTTGCCTTCCTGAAGTTTAGAGTGGTCTCTAGGCTATTGTTGTCGGTTACTCTTCTTGTTTTGGTTGGGGGTGTCTTCCTAATCAGTGGTTGGAGGGTTGCTGGGGAGAGGTTGTTTAATGTTTTGAAAATTATTATTAAGTTTTTGTATTTGGTACGTACGGAGACCGGGAGCCAGTGTAGTTGATGGAGTGTGGGGGTTATGTGGTTGTATTTTGCTGTTCCAGTAATGATTCTGGCCGCAGTGTTTTGCACCAGATGTAGCGGGAGGGTAGTTTTCTTCGAGAGGCCATAGTGGATTGCATTACAGAAATCAAGTATAGGCATTATTATAGCTTGGCATACAGTTCGGAAGTCGCCGTTCAGGAGTAGTGGTTTGAGTTTGCGTAGTATTATGAGTTTGCGGTAGGCTGATCCGGTCGTCTTTTTAATGTGAGGCTGGAAGCTGAGTTGCTGGTCAAAAATTACACCTAGGTATTTTACTTCCCATTTATTGATTATGGTATGGTCGAAGATCTTTAATGAGTTTGGTGGTGAGAATGTAGTACTCCTGGTAATGTGCAACAGACATCCAACCAGATCCCCCAATGGCTAACACCAACATAAGTGCACCAAGCAGCTAATTAAGATGGACAATTGGACACATTTATATAATTCTAGCCTGACAGATACATTGTTCAGAAATGAACATATTACATTGCCCTTTGTATATAGTTAAATGATGTTATAAGTTAATTATCTACAAAGTCTTGCAGGACTACAAAAGGGGACTGTTACTTCTGGAGAGAGATCTGCAATTGTGAGTATATACTTCTGGGAATTTTATGTAAGGAATTCTTTGTATTAAAGCTAATTAATCTGTGAACCCACTATTTTTTGTTAAATCAGTCAGGGCCTAGTAGCAGCAGTTTAAGTTTAAATTTAAAACACAGAAGAGAACTTTCTGGTTACATATCATACCCAGCAGAGAGCTTGTAGCTTAAATTTAATAGTCACTCAGGGCCTAGCATCAGCAAAGTACTTTTAGTTTACATTTAAAACACAGAAGAGAGCTTTCTGGTTAAATTTAGAACCCAGCAGAGAGCTTGTAGTTTAAATTTCATAATAAGTTAGAGCCTAGCAGCAGCAAAGAGCTATAATTTAAAATTTAAAATCAAATAAGAATATAGCTTACCTCAGCAGCACAGGACAGGGTACTGTGTAGCAGCCCTCTTTTAATAAGTGTTATTTCCCTCGATCCCCAAACCCACCCACCCCTGGGATAATTGTAGCTTTATAGGTGCTTACACAACTTAAAAGACAGGGGGTGCTCTCAGGTGCAGCTCGTTACCCAAATCAGTCATACGCTAAGGACCTGAGATTAATTAAGCTTCAGGTGAACAAAGTATATTAAACGTATTAGGTACAGTTTTATTAGTATAAATATCCATAGCAACTCTTAGGAAGTAAAGAACTTAAAGGTATACACAAAAACTTAAAACAAAGATGCAGACAGCAGTCCAGCAGTGAGATGGGGGCTTTCCAGTCTTTTGCATTGAGTGTCACATGTATGATTTTCTCCCAGTTGGTGAGAAGTCTTACGTGTGCACTAGGTGCAAGAAGCTCTTTGCTCTCAGGGAACAAGTCCATTCTCTAGAGGCTAGAGTAGCAGACTTGGAAAACATAAGAAAGACAGAGAGGTACATAGACGAGACCTACAGGGATATAGTCCTGAAGTCCCACCTCCAGTCTGGCAGCATCCCTGTTGCCATGGAGGAGAGAGGTCACGTGACAGGAGAGCATCACCCTGGTGTGGCAGGAAGTGATCCTGTAATTAGGACCTGTCCTTCAGGTGATGTAAAACCCTCTCGCACCGAGGAAGTTTCTCCAGGGCCATGTGCCCATGAGGGAAGGGTTAGGACAGTCATTATAGTTGGTGATTCGATCATTAGGCATGTAGATAGCTGGGTGGCTGGTGGACGTGAGGATCGCCTGGTAACATGTCTGCCTGGTGCGAAGGTAGCGGACATCACGCGCCACTTAGATAAGGTCTTAGATAGTGCTGGGGAGGAGTCTGTTGTCTTGGTACATGTCGGTACCAATGACATAGGAAAATGTGGTAGGGAGGTTCTGGAGGCTAAATTTAGGCTTTTTTGTAGGAAGTTGAAATCCAGAACTTCCAGGGTAGCATTCTCCAAAATGCTTCCCATTCCACATGCAGGACCCAAAAGGCAGGCAGAGCTCTGGAGTCTCAATACGTGGATGAGACAATGGTGCAGAGATGAGGGTTTGGGATTTGTTAGGAACTGGGGAACATTCTGGGGAAAGGAGAGGCTCTTCCGAAGGAATGGGCTTCACCTTAAGCGGGATGGAACCAGGCTGCTGGCATTAACCTTTAAAAAGGAGATAGAGCAGCTTTTAAACTAGAAAATAGGAGAAAGCCGACAGTCGCCCAAGAGCGGATGGTTCGGAAGAATGTATCCTTGAAGGATACTACCAAAAGCAGAGAGGTTCCAAAAAAGAGTAAAGTAGCCCAAATGCCCTCGAGTATGGAGCAGACAGAGCTTAAAGATCCCAAATTACCCATGTCTACCAACAGCCAAACTAATATGAATAAAATACAGTCTCTAAAATGCTTGTATGCAAATGCCAGAAGTCTAAAAAATAAGATGGGAGAGTTAGAATATATAGCACTAAATGAGAGGTTAGATATGATTGGAATATCAGAGACATGGTGGAAGGAGGACAACCTGTGGGACACCGTGATACCTGGATACAAACTATATCATAATGATAGAGCTGATCAAATTGGTGGAGGGGTTGCGCTCTATGTTAGAGAGGGCATTGAGTCAGAAAGGATTGCATTTTTGCAGGAAACAAAATTTGCTGTAGAATCTCTATGGATTGAAATTCCATGTAAAAAGGGGAAGGCGATGGCAGTGGGGGTGTACTATCGATCGCCTGGCCAGAATGAACAAATGGATGATGAAATGCTCAAAGAAATCAAGGAAGCTAACAAAAGTTATAGCGCAGTAATAATAATGGGTGATTTCAATTACCCCGGTATCGACTGGGTCAGTGTCACGGCAGGACATGCTAAGGAGATAAAGTTCCTAGATGACATAAATGACTGCTTCTTGGAGCAGCTGGTTCATGAACTGACCAGAAGGGAAGCCATATTGGACCTAGTCCTTAGTGGAACACCAGATCTGGTGCAAGAGATAAGGGTGTTGGGGCCACTTGGCAATAGTGATCATAGCATGATCGCCTTTGATTTAATTAGTGGAGGAGGGATAGTAAGGAAATCCACAGTACTAAAATAGTTAAGAAAAAACTAAAAGGAGAAGTTGCAAAGGTTAAAGACTTACATCAAGCTTGGGTGTTGTTGAAAAATATTATAATGGAAGCCCAGACCAGCTGTATTCCACGCTTTAAGAAAAGTGGAAGGAAGTCCAAAAAACTGCCAGCATGGTTTAAAGGGGAGGTCAGAGAGGCTGTTGTTGCCAAAAAAGCATCTTTCAGGAAATGGAAAAAAGAGCCAAACGACGAAACCTGGAAACAGCACAAGCACTGGCAAGTCAAATGCAAGGCATTGATAAAGCAGGCAAAGAGAGAATTTGAGAAGAAGCTTGCTGCGGAAGCAAAAACGTGAAATATTTTTTCAAGTACATTCATAGCAAAAAACCTGTGAGAGATTCAGTTGGTCCATTAGATGACAGAGCAGTTAAAGGGGCACTAAGAGGCGACAAGGCGATAGCAGAGAGACTGAATGAATTCTTTGCTTCGGTCTTTACTGAGGAAGATGTAGGGATGTTACCCATGACTGAAGAGGTATTTAAAGGTGCGGAAGAATTGAAGGAAATATCGATACATCGGGAAGATGTATTACAACTATTAGATAAACTGAAGAGTAGCAAAACACCTGGGCCGGATGGTATACATCCAAGGGTGTTGAAAGAACTGAAATATGAGATTGCAGACCTGCTATTAGTAATCTGTGAATTTTCATTAAAATCATCTGTAATACCTGAAGATTGGAGGATCGCCAATGTAACGCCAATTTTTAAAAAGGGTTCCAGGGGTGATCCGGGAAACTTCAGACCGGTGAGCCTCACGTCAGTACCGGGAAAAATGGTAGAAACCATCATAAAGAATAAAATTACTCAGCATGTAGATAGTCATGGCCTAATGGGAGACAGCCAACATGGCTTTCGACAAGGAAGATCTTGTCTTACTAATCTATTATGTTTTTTTGAAAGTGTGAATAAAGAGGTGGACAAAGGTGATTCGGTTGATATAGTGTATCTGGACTTTCAGAAAGCCTTTGACAAGGTCCCTCATCAGAGACTTTTGGCAAAACTAAAGAGTCATGGGATAGGAGGCAGTGTACTACTGTGGATCAAGAACTGGTTAAAAGATATAAAGCAGAGGGTTGGGCTAAATGGCCAATTTTCCAAATGGAGAAAAGTGAATAGTGGTGTACCCCAGGGATCTGTGCTGGGTCCACTGCTTTTTGACATATTCATAAATGACCTGGAAAGTGGAATAACGAGTGAGGTTATCAAATTTGCAGATGACACAAAACTATTTAAAGTTGTTAAAACTCGAGAGGATTGTGGAAAATTACAAGAGGATCTTGATAAATTGGAAGACTGGGCATCAAAATGGCAGATGAAATTTAATGTGGACAAGTGCAAAGTTATGCATCTAGGGAAGAACAACCCAAACTATGGTTACACGATGCAAGGTTCCACATTAGGAACCACCACCCAGGAAAAAGATTTAGGCATCATTGTGGATAGTATGTTAAAACCCTCGGCCCAGTGTGCAGCGGCAGCCAAGAGAGCAAATAGAATGCTAGGTATCATAAGGAAAGTAATGGAAAATAAAACAAAAGATATTATAATGCCTCTATATCGTTCCATGGTGAGACCGCACCTTGAATATTGTGTGCAATTCTTGTCGCCGTATCTTAAAAAGGATATAGCGTTATTAGAAAAGGTTCAAAGAAGAGCCACCAAAATGGTAAAGGGGATGGAAGGATACTCCTATGAAGAAAGACTAAAAAGGTTAGGGCTCTTTAACCTGGAAAAGAGACAACTGAGGGGAGATATGATAGAAGTCTATAAATTAATGAACAGAGTAGAACGGGTAAATGTAGATCGATTGTTTACGTTATCAGAATATAGAAAGACTAGGGGACATGCAATGAAGCTACAGGGTAAACTATTTAAAAATAATAAAAGTAAATATTTCTTCACTCAACGTGTAATCAAACTCTGGAATTTGTTACCGGAGGATGTAGTAAAGGCTGTTAGTGTAGCTGGGTTTAAAAAGGTTTGGACAAGTTCCTGGAGGAAAGGTCCATAAACCATTATTAAGAAGGGACCCAGGATATCAATGTTTGACCCAGTACAAGCATTGCGGAACCTGTGTCTTTTGGGGAAACTGCTAGGTATGTATGACTTAGATTGGCCACTGTTGGAAACAGGATACTGGGCTTGATGGACCTTGGTCTGAACCAGTATGGCATATCTTATGTAACTTAGGTAAATGTTCATGTTATTGTTGCCATCAATTTCTTGTGTTCAGTTCTCTGTACACAAGGATGCATTAATGCACTGCTAGACTTTGTTAGATGTAAACCGCTTTGAATTTTAGAAAGGCGGTATAGAAATGACTCCAAGTAAATAAATAAAATAAATAAAGTACAAAGTATAAATAAAGTACAAAGCAGAGTGTCATGATGCTTCTAATTTGGCATGAGATATGGTCTGGATTACTAGATGAGTGGAATGGGTAAATGTAGATAGATTCTTTATCCCACCAACTAAAAAAAAATCTGGGTCACATACACATAACTTATAGCTCTAACAATCAACTAAAGTAAATTATCAGATCAAACCTAATACTCCTAAACACTAAGGGCCCGATTCTAACGTGGATGTCCCAGCCCTCTATGTGCCTGGTTGGAACTGGAAGCAGAGAGCGCCAGGATTCTGATCATGTGGGGCACGTCTAGCCCTGCGAGATCAGAATTGTGTGCAGGCCTGTATGTGCAGGCCGGGACCCTGATTCAGTCTGGCCTGTATGTTCAGGCCTTGCCTGGCTAGCTCAGTCAGGGCTTTTCAATGGAGCTGCAGTGCCATGGTGTCTGGTTGCCAATGCACCGCAACTCTATTTAAAAGCCGCAATCCCTGGCTGCCGGCATGAAAAGTGCATTCCCCACAGCCCAAACCCTGATCTGGCCTTCCAAGGCCAGGGTTGGGCCATGGGGAATGTCCTGTGCCCAATCCTGCCCTTGCCTCGGGCCTGCCATCCCCCGAATTCCCCGTTCAGGCCGCCAGCCCCGGACGAACAGGGCTAACATTGGAATTGGCCCTGTATATCTGGGGCTGAGGACTGCCCACTGCCTGTCCTAATGTTGCCTCTGATACGCCCCTTTCCTGCCCCATCTAACTCCCACGTACAACGAGTGAGGAAGTTAGTCAAGGTCGGGAGGAGACCCAGATAGCGAGGATGGATGTCCCAATGGGATGTCCATCCCTGCTATTCGTGCCTTGGAATGACCCCTTAAGCAATTTCATCGATCTGCCTGAACAACCAACTTAATTCAAAATATATGACTAACTTTTTCAAAAATTATTTTAAATCTTTTTAAACAGAAAGAAAAGATCTCAGTAGTTCTATCATATTCCCTCTATATGGCAGAAACCTTCCCGAAGGGGATACGTTTGTTCACCATCACCAGTCAGAAAAGCTCAATAATTTTTATTAATAGATTTGGAGACCAAATCTTTATCAATTATATTTCAATAAAAGTAAACTACAACAAAATAAAGCATTTTTTCACCAGTACTCAATGGTACCAATTCTGTTGCAACAGAAAACAGAAAACCTAACTGGAGGTGGCAACAAACGGCCACCAACTAATGCTCAAAAGTACTTAGCTTGCAACAGTCAGCTGTTCAGGCAGAATGATCACCCACGGTCATCCAACAAAGATCTCTGTTTCGCCATTCCCGGCTTCATCAAGGGTCATTCTCACAAAATGTTTGTTCTCAACATTCATTCCAGCAGCAAGAAACTGTCTCATTGCCACCATTTTTAAATTTTCAGATAGCCAATCAATGAAAAGTAGGCAGAGCCACACAGTGTATTTTTAATCCAAAGAAAGAGGAAAAAGAAAAAAGGACCACCTAAAAACAACTCACTATAAAAATAAGATCTAAAAGATACTCTAATCTATTTTGTTATTTAAACCAACAATTCCATAGCATTTAAAAGAAAATTCCGCCGCTGCTCACGCTGAAGCAGAATTTTCGCACAATCACCACAGTGCAAGGAACCTGGAATATGATCAATTGCCAAGCAGTGCAAATCTGCAAACACATGCATATGCTGAATACAATGTTCAACCAGTGGTGTTTCTTTCTGCTGTTTCATTAAACTGTATTTATGCTCTGAAAAACGCATCTTCAAAGGTCTGGTAGTTTTACCAATATAGATTTTATCACAGGGACAGCCTATCAAATAAATAACATGGTCTGATGTACATGATGTATTGAACTCTAAAGAAAAGATTTTGCCAGATACTGTAAATGTACTGATCTCATCCATTATAGGGCAAGAATGTACAGTGTCCACATCATATATGTCCTCCCATACCCATCAAAGGCACCCTTGGAACAGCAGGGCAGAGAACATCTCTTAAGTTTTGACCTCTTTGATATGCAATTCTCGGGAACAAATGGGCAAAAGTTGAACGTACTGACAATATCAGCCAATGTTGCCTTATCAATGCGATGATCTTCGAAGACAAAGCAGAGTATTGCAACACACAAGTAAAATGTTCAGACTGGGCACCAGGCTCCAGTCTAAAGGAAGGGGCCAAAAGCCATTCCTGATGATTATGGGAAGCTCGTTTATATGCCCTCTGTACCACTGTTCAAGGGTAACCCCTATCCACAAATTTATTTGCCATTATAGATGCTTGCCTTTGAAACTATTCTTTAGTAGAGCATACGAGGTATGACAAAAAAGAAAACAGACTGTGGCAGCCCTGCCCATGACTCAATGCAATTGGCTAACCGCTTATGTCATTGTGTTGTGCAACATCTCACCACTCTTCTGCTATAATATTTTTCATCTCTCTCCCTCTGTTTTTCTGTTTCAGGCTTTTTTTGTGGCACACTCCTCCATTGCTTTGTCGTGCAACTGGAGGTGGCAGAAATATGGAGCAAAGAATCAACTTGAAATTTCTGGTTAAGTTGGAGAAGGGCCCAACTGAGTGTCTCCAACTTCTCCAAAAGGCTTATGGAGAAGATGCATTGTCAAGGTCGTGAGTCTTCGAGTGGCACAAATGCTTCAAGACTGGCCGCGAGGAGGTGGAGGATGACTCCAAGTCAAAGACGGCTGAGAACATGGACAGAGTGAACCAGCTAGTGCAGAATGATCACAGATTGATGGTGCGGATGATAGCTGAGGAGTTCAGCCTGAACGGGGAGTCAGTGTGGACCATCTTGGTGCAGGAGCTGGGGATGCGGAAGGTGTGCTCCAAGATGGTGCCCAAGCTTTTATCAGATGAACAGAAGGAGCACCGGGTCAATGTTTGTCGAGACTTGCTAGAGAAGATCAGAGATGATCCACAGTTCATTGGTCAAGTCATCACAGGAGAAGAGACTTGAGTCTTCCAGTATGACCCTGAAAGCAAGAGACAGAGCCTGCAGTGAAAGACTCGACTGTCACCCAGACCCAAGAAGGTGCGCATGTCCAAATCAAGGATCAAGGTCATGCTAATCGCATTCTTCGACCAGAAGAGAGTGGTCCATCATGAACCACTAGGCCATGCCTCCCCATCATGGGGAGGAGTGGCCTAGTGATTGGGGCAAGGTACTACAGGCCGGAAGGTCGGTGGTTCAAATTCCACTAGAGGACAGCAACCTTGGGCCGGATGGACTGGGGTTTCTAGTCCCGCAGGTGCTCCTTGTGGTCTTGGGCAAGCCACCTAACCCTCCATTGCCCACGTTCCCTGTAAGTATTAGTGTATGTGTCTCATATCCCCTCGTGTTAAATGTATCCCCCAACCACTTTGACCCGGTGAAAAGCGGGATATAAATGCAGCTAAATAAATAAAATAAATCTGTGCCTGAGGGTCAGACAGTCAACCAGCACTTCTACCAGCAGGTCCTCAATCGCCTCCATGATCGGGTTTGGCACAGCAGGCGGGCTCTGTGGAGAGACAAGGCATGGCTGCTCCACCATGACAATGTGCCCGCACACACCGCGCTCAGTGTGAGGCAGTTCTTGGCCAACAAACAGATCACAGCTCTCGACCACCTTCCTTATTCCCCAGATCTCACACTGTGTGACTTCTGGCTCTTCCCCAGGCTGAAGGCTGTGCTCAAAGGAACTCATTTTGTCTCTGTAGAAGAGTTCAAGGCCACTGTGATTGGGGAGCTGAGGGACCTCAAGGAGGAGGACTTTACTGAGTGCTTCTGTACATGGCAGAAACAAATACAGAAGTGCATTAACTCGGGGGGGGGGGGGGATTACCTCAAAGGAGACAATGTGTAATTTCTCTGTAGATTTTGTAATAAAACATTTATGGGACAGTCTCATTTCTTTTTTTGTCACACCTCGTATTCTCCGGCAGGGTAGCAGCTGAGAAAAAGGCAAATTATTTCTTAAAGATATTGGATGGAAACTGTTATACTGAAACAACATATTCCTATCTGTAGGCTTTGAGAACAACATAGTTACAAATGTATCTTACATATAGTGTCACAGCCCCTCCCGGGGGCAGCGTGCTGAAGGGTCAGGGTGGACATTTATTGTTTGTTGAAGCCGGGAACTCTAACTTAGACCAGGTGCATTATGGTCCTTGTAGTTCCCTTCTTTATAAAGAAAAGTTGTGTGAGCCTTGTGCTGGGTTAAATATAAGGTTTTATTCCCTTGATGCGCTAAGGTTCTCCAAGAAGACAACAGAATTCACCTTGATTCAGGGTTTCTACCAAAGTATTTACAAAGTCCAAATCTGTTATAAGAGCTTCACAGTCTTTTCCCTTCAAGCAGGATTTTTCAATATAAACAGGTTAAATAAACACAAAAACTTCTTCTTTTCAGCTCAACAAAGCAATGACATTTTAGAGCATGTCTTATACTATGACTCTGTGAGAGATTATATACTCTCAGCAACACATAGAGTACAGTCCATAGGATATTCAGGTAGCAATGGTTCTGGTTCTACAAGGTCTGTTTGCATATCCTCTTGATCAGATATGGTGTCTGCTAAGCCTGAGCTTTCCCTAGGCAAAACTGGTTGTACTTCAGTAGTTCTCTCCAAGACTTTCCAGCCTGGCTGGACCTGGTCTGGCAAACAATTAATATGACTTTTATCTAGGAGCTTCTTCACAGGTTTCCAAAGCTTTCCCCAGCTTTGTTTCTCATATCTATGGCTCTCTGGTTTATAAGCCTTTCTAGGACCTGGCACACATTCAGGAAAGGAGGTATGAATGTACCTTTGTTCTCTGAGACGTGCGTTGCTGGTATTCCCTCTACCAGGCACTCTCATGCTTACACTGTCTTCCCTGGAGACTTCTTTCTGGAGCTTTCCAGCATGGGCTTGTCCTTTCTGGAAGTTGTCCCTTCCTTGTAAGGACTGCAAGCTTAACTGCCTTTCCTTCCATAGTTGGAGCTTTCCCCTTTCTCCCTCCTTAGTAGCAGGGGTTTCTGTTGCTCTCTGTATTTGTGGTCCTCTCTGCTCCTGTGGTCGTCTCTCTATTTGAGATCTTCTCTGTATTGGTGATCCTCTCCGTATTGGTGGTCCTCTCTGTATTCTCCTGACAGAGCACTGCTTATAAAGCCGTTTCTCTAGTGAGCTTTCTGGCCCTCTACTCAGGCGTGTTTGATTAGCTATTGCATCATTACAATCTGGGTGTGTCAGCCTACCTTCTGCAGCCTCATGCCTACTCCCTCTAGCTGCACTTCTTGGTAACTGCATTCTCTGTAAATCAGTTTCTTTAAAAGAGACTGAGTTTTCTTCTAACTCCATAGCTTCAGTAATGTCAGCTTCATCACAATAGATACATCTAAAAAATGTATAATTCTTATAAAGAATGTTTGAAGATCTTTCATTCTTTCTTTGTTTGAAAAGAACGTTTGAAAATCTTCTTTCATTCCTCCCCAAAAAAGGAAAACGTCATCAATATAATGCTTCCACTCAAAAACAAGACATGTATTGAGATGGATTCACATATCTGTTCTCAAACCCTTGCATATATAGATTATACAGGGATGGGGCAAAGGTAGCTCCCATTGCCATCCCGGATATCTGTTGAAAAAAAACTATCTTTATATAGAAAATCATTTTTCTTAAGCGCTATCTTGACTATCTGCATTAAAAAGTATGTTGAAACTCTATGGGGGTGAGGAGGTCTCCCTTCCCACATGTCTTCAGGCAATTGTAAGGCCTCATCCTATGGTACTAATGTAGAAAATGATGCCATATCCACCGTGACAATCCATTGCACCAAAGACGCATTCTGTACCTGTTGTAAAATCTACAAAAAATGAGATGTGTCCTTAATATAAGAACGGATTTTAGGAACCTCAAATTTCAAAAATTGATCTAAATATCTTCCCACATATTCCAATAATGAATTATTATGAGAAAGTATAGGTTGACCAGGTGGATTCATGTGGTTTTGGCAAAAGATAAAATAACGGAACCTTGGGATGCTTTGGATTCAAAAAAGAGAACTCTTTTTTCTTTTACAAAGCCACATTCAAGCACTTTCTTTGACAAACTTGTGATATCATTTTGTAAAGAAACAGAAGGGTCCGCTTCCAAGGGCATATAGTGTACTGTATTGGCCAATTGACGCTGGACTTCCAAATCATACATGGATACATCCATCACCACTATTGCTCCTCCCTTATCTGGAACGAAAGAAGATCTTCAAGCATTCTTTTCATTTCTGAATGGCTGCAATTCGGTGATTAATTTGATATGGTTTGTGATGAAAGAGATATACATTTTTTAGTTGTACTGTTTCTATATGTAAAATGGAAGATACATTTGTAACTACCTTGTTCTCAAAACCTACAGATAGGAATACGTTGTTTCAGTATAACAGTTTCCATCCAATATCTTTAAGAAATAGTTTGCCTTTTTCTCAGCTGTTATGTTGGCAGAGAATATGCTCTACTAAAGGAGAATTTCAAAGGCAAGCATCTTTAATGGCAAATAAATTTAGTGGTTATAAATAGGACTTCAGACTTGTTGGGGTTGATGCATAGGTTGTGGAGTTCAAGCTTCTAGGCATCTGCTGATTGTGGAATAATCTGGGTTGATGATGGAAAAAAGGGGAGGACATGAGGATATCATCAACATAAAGGTGGTAAAGGATCTTGTGTTCCTCTATGACCTTACAAAGGGGGTTGTACAAAGATGTTGAATAGCAGGGAAGGTAATGCTGAGTCCTGTGGCAATCCCCGGAGAAGTTTGAAAGGAGTTGAAATCTGCGGTCTTATCGTGACCTGTTGAGAGCAGTTTGGTAGATATGATTGGAACCACTGTAAGGACCTTCTTCTTAGGTCAATTTTGTGTAGATGGGCTATGAGCTGGGGTGTGTGTGATGGAGTAGAAGGCTGTGTCCAGATCCAGGAACACTAGAATGAATCCTTGTGAGGGTTTCCCTATGCCAATGATCAGTGTGTTGAGGAGGGATGCTAGTAGTGTTTCTGTGCTGTGGAAGGGCTTAAAGCCGCATTGGTGTTCGTCCAAGGGGGAGTGAGAATTCACAAAATCCTGAACTTGTAGTTGTATGGTCTCCTCAATGATCTTGGCAAGTGCTGGGATGCTTGAAATAGGTCTGTATGACGATGGAAGAGATGTGTTGAGAGTGTGGGATTTTAGCAATGGTCTTACAGTTGCTTGCTTCAATGTGGTAGGTCTGTATCCGATAGTGAGTGATGACTGGACAATGCACAGAATGAGTGGCATGAACTCCGGTTTGGATATCTTAATCCATGTGAATGGGCAAGGGTCCAGCAGGGAGGTGGTGCTGTTCAGGTTGGATATACTGTTCTCCAGTTGCTGGATGGAGACTGTGTTGAAGGTTGACCATATTTCCTTGTCAGGGCAGTCTGAGGTGTTGTTACTATATTGGGGAGCTGTGATTGCTGCTGAATTGCCTACTTGCTTGGCTTGTAAGTGTTGGACCATCTCAGATAACATCTTTGTTAGTGATATAGTGGGACTGTTGGGTAAAGTTTGTCTCTTTGAGGATGATACCAAAATCTGCAATAGAGTAGACACCCAAGAAGGTGTAGATAACATGAGGAGGGATCTAGCTAAGCTTGAAGAATTTGGCAGCTGAGATTTATTGTTAAAAAATGCAAGGCCATGAATTTGGGCTGCAGCAATCCAAGGGAGCAACATAGTATAGGTGTGGGGGGGGGGGGAGTACTTTTGTCCACTAAAGAAGAGCGGGACCCAGGCATGATTGTGCCTAATGATCTTAAAGTAGCTAAACAGGTAGAAAAGGTGACAGCAAAAGCTAGAAGGATGCTTGGGTGCATAGGGAGAGGAAGGCCAGCAGAGGAAAGGAGATGGAAGTGCCTCTGTATATGTCTTTGGTGTGACCTCATTTGAAGTATTGTGTGCAATTCTGGAGACCTCACCTTCAAAAGGATATAAACAGGCTGGATTTAGTACAAAGGGTGGCTACTAAAATGATCGGTGGTCTTTGTTATAAAGCATATGAGGACAGACTTAAAGATCTTAATATGTATACTTTAGAGGAAAGGCAGGATAGAGATGATATGGGATGTTTAAATACCTCCATGGCATAAATGCACAGTAGAACCTTTTTTGATTGAAAGCAAGCTCTGCTATGAGGGGATATAGGATGGGAGTGAAAGGGGATAGACTCAAGAGCGATATGCGGAAATATTTTTTTTATGGAAAGAGTGGTAGATCCATGGAATAGTTTCCCAGTGGAGATGGTAGAGATGAGGGTAGTGTCTGAATTCAAAAAGGCATGGGACAAACACAGAGGATCTCTAAAGGAAAAAAAGGGTACTGTTGCAGTGGTTGATATTGAAGGACAGACTAGATAGGCCGTGTGGTCTTTTTCTGCCATCATGTTTCTATGTTTCTCCATCTTTCACCCCCTTTCCCTAGTTTAAATGCCTGTTCACATACTGCCTGAATTTTTCACTTAGGATCCTTTTCCCTGCAACAGAGAGATGTAGTCCATCTGCAGAGTAGTCTCTTGTTGGTCCATCTTTTTCCCCAGTCGCCTATATATCTAAATTCTTCTTGTTTACACCAGGTTTGGAGCCATATATTAAAGTTGTTTATGCGATGCAGCCTTTCTGCTTCCTTACCAAGAACAGGTAGAACTTCTGAGAATGCTACAGTGTTAACAATGGGCTTGAGTTTATCTTCCAGAATCTGGAAGTCCCTTTGAACTGCAGAGGCACTGTTTCTAGCCAGGTCATTTGTAGCGAAGTGGATGACAATGTCAGTTTTGGAGTGCTCACTTTTTGCACTAACTAAGCCAACAATTTAGTTCATATTTCTGCTGGCCGAAGAGCCTGGAAGGCATTTGTCCATCTTCTCTCCTTTGAACTGTGTTCCCAGATTGGTGACTCTGCTAAGGGAATCTCCAAGTAGTAATAGTTTTCTGTTTTGTGATTTTTTTCTTCATATTTGGTGCATTATCAGTAGATTGGGCATTGACTATCTCATTTAAGGGCACTTCAGTTTCCACAGATTGGGCACCCTCATTATCCAAGGCAGAGAAGGCATTATGCAGGGATATCTCTTGATGTAGAGGGTGTCTCCATGTTACAGACAGCAACCTACCAGAGCCCACTGTGGTCCATTTGTTCCTGGGCTGTTTGATTCTTTGTGGGAGCAGTGGTGAATTTTGTTCAGTTTGTAACCCAGAAGAGGTGTGTTTAATTGCAGCTAATTCTTCCCTTAGTAGAGTCAATTATTTATGCATAGCATCTAACTTGAGGCATATAGGGCAAGCTCTTAGGTTCTAAATTATTCTTCTTAGAATGAAAGCATCACAGTTATTGCATTGAATACATGACATACAGATTAAGACTGTTATAAAGCGGTCCTAGGAGAAGGAGAAAAGGTGGGTGTAACACCTAATTAAAGGACAGATGACAACGTATATAATGATTATATAGGCAATGCAACTCTGGGGCGGGTGTGGTGAGGGGTAGGATGGGTGGTAAATTAAGTGTCCCTGGCCAGTAGATCTTATATGAACTGAAGGCACACTCAGATATCTGATTTGAAGGTTATACAAGGAATGTAGGCAGTCTAAATATTCCTAAACTTATAGTCAAAAGTTAAAATTGATAAAAAACAGGCAATTGTGAAGTCTGAAAGTTTAGCTTTGTGTAGTTTCTTGGAGCTGTGATGAGCAGAATTGGATCAGGTAACTTAGACTGCAGAATTGATTCAATTAATCACACCCTGTGAAGCAGGCTTGTAATAGAACAATGGTAACTGAAAAGCTCAAACTGAAATCTTGCTTCTATGTATCAGCCCACTATGTAAAGGACTCTGTAACCTTAAAATAAGTAGTAGTAGTAATGTAGTAATATATACAGTGTGGCCCAAACAAAGTGAGAACATCTCATAAATTAAAAGCTTAAATAGTTTACTTATTTACCTTTTTTAGCTATTGTGGTACTGCAGAGCCTATTCAAACAGGAAAAAAGGTTTTAAATCCAGAAAAAAGATTTCAACACCAGATGCGACATTACGAGGAGCCAGATAGGGGGAGCAAGAGAGACCTTCCAAGGCCTAGAGAACCGCACCCCAGAGCTGGCGATGTAATGCCAGCCAACAGCCAATCCAGGAAAGGGGGAGTTCCTCTTAGGAAAGGCTGGGAAGTTGAAAAGGAGGAAGTAGGACAAGCAAGAGAAGCAGAGGCAGAGGCGGAGGCAGAAGCCGAGGAAGAAAAGGAGTCTTGGCAAAGAGACCAGAGAGGAAGGAGTTCCTGGCAAGAAGACACAGTGAGTCCGGTGCAGCAGAATACCAGGAGTTCTTGGCAAAGAGACACTGGAAAGAAAGGTACCAGGAGAGAAACAAAGGTCAGAGTTTTATATGAGGAACCGGTACCATCAGATGCAGTACACTGTGGAAGTTACCAGAGAGATGAGGAAGCCATTGCCATAAGAGGTAACACTCTTCATTCAAGGAGCAAAAGGTGTGGGTGTGAAAGAGTGGTAACTCCACCCGAAGGCCAGCTGAACAGTGGGAAGCCTACTACGCGAGTAAGGCTGAATTGCAGCAGGACTAGGCCTCAAGACTCAGCTAACTGGGATAGGCCCAGAGAACAAGGTAAACCACATTTTTATTCTAATAAGCGTTATAACTTGCTGACACAGGGAGCACAAGGAACAGAGGTGTGCACTCCTTACCAAGCTGTCTGTAAGACAAGACACAAGCCTTTATCAAAAGAAAGACTGTTTAATACAAGGCACCAGGACAAAGGAAGATACTTTCTTAGCAAGCATTCACATGACCACAGCCCAGATCTAGGCCCAGAACACTGGAGGCTAGTGCAAGCGGTATATGAGAAGCCTCAACGTATTCCACAAGAATATACTGATACAGAGTCACAGTTATCAGACCCACAGCCTATGCAGGTGGAATTCAATGAGGACCCTCCTGAGATAGCCATGGATTGCAGCTACTGTCAGGCAGGCAGCCTAGAGTCTCTGCCTGATGTGTAAAGCAGGGCTCAGTAGCAAAGCCTGTGTGTTTTATTTGTATAAGGTCCTGTGAAGTAACAGTAGACAAAGAAATATCTGAATATGTTTTCTTTTCTACCTGAAGCAAGGTTTTCTTTATGTTGATGTAGACTCCACTATTTGAACCATTGTACATTAGGGGAAATAAAAAGCCTTTCTTTATGACCTTGAAATACTCATGATAACTGAAACATGGCTCTCCTCTGAAGACAACGTCCTCCTCAACCAACTTCTACCCACCAATTTCTCCATCCACACGAAACATCGAGAAAACAAAAAAGGAGGAGGGGTTCTCATAATCTCCAAATCAGACCTCAATTTCCTCATTGTGGACTCCTCTAGCACAAATAACATGGACATCCTCTCTGTTGCAAACCAACAATGCTCCCTCAACTTGCTGTATAGAACACCCTCTTCTTCTCCTGATGACCTGCCAACCATTGTTGACCTTGCAGCTAACACACTCAATCCCAAAAAACCAAATTGGATAATGGGTGATTTCAATCTCACTTCTTTACCCCAAAACCACGCAAATGCTTTCCTTGAAGCAATGGAAGACCTGGGATTCAAACAAATCATCAATGAACCCACGCATACAAAGGGGAACATTCTGGACATGGTATTTACCCCACAACCAGTCATGATCCAAAACAACAATCCTCCAGTATCAATCGTAGAGGTACCCTGGTCCGACCACAAATTGATCATTATCCAGATACCCATCAACCCTGACCAGCCAGACAGAAGTCAACACACAAGCAACACCTCTAGAACTGCCACCAGATGCTTTCGCCCCTTCGATAGAGAACACATCCTTTCGGAGATCCCATCACTACTTGACTATAGCTCACAAGACCTTGACGAACTAATCTCTCAATGGAACTCCAGCCTGCTTGCCTTATCTCAATGCTCAAACCAGGAAAATACAGCAAAAAAAAAAAGATCCGCCCCATGGTTCTCCCCTGAGCTACGATCCTCTCTCGCACAACTACGTAGACTTGAACACCGATGGCGGCGATCGCGTTCAGCTGATGACCAGTCTGCTTACCGCACCCACCTTGCAACACATCGTGAAACAATCACTACTAAAATGAGACAATACCATACAGACACCCTAAAAAGGTCTCTGAACAAACCACGGGACCTCTTCAACTTGGTCAAAGCCCTCTCAAAGGAACCATCTCCCGAACAACATAGCGAGATTCACCCACAAGAATTTGCCGATTACCTGCAATCCAAGATCGTGCAAACTAACAAGGGGTCAGTAATTTCATACCAAGATCCAACAGGCTTATCCCCACTGAACACACTCTCCACACCACCCACTAAATCTATCCAGAACACCATAGCAACCCTTAACACCTCTACGGCTCAGACTGACCTATGTCCAGCGTTTTGGATCAAGGAACTACGTGATGTGTTCAGCCCGTTCATCGCAAATATAATGCAGATCTCCTTCACAACAGGATACTTTCCCACTTCACTCAAGCAGACCTCCATTAGGCCCCTACTGAAAAACCCCAAACTTGACCCCCAAAGAGTTGACTCTTATCGGCCAATAGCCAGCATCCCTCTATTAGCCAAAATAATAGAGAAAGAGGCACAACGACAAATTCAGAACCACATTGATGCTGCCGCTCCTTTAGACAACTGTCAACATGGCTTCAGAGAACATCATGGGGTCGAGACACTGCTCACTGTTCTATTTAACGACATCATCACAAGAATTGACAACATCCGTCAAGGCTGTGTGCTTATATTCTTAGATATAGCAGCAGCATTCGATTCCGTCAGTCATGAAATACTCCTCGAAAGATTGAAAGAGAAAGGAATCTGCAACAGTGCACTAGGATGGTGCAAATCTTATTTGGATGGCAGATGGCAGTATGTGAAGTCTGGATCAGAAGAGTCAATGCACTTCCATCAAAAACAAGGGGTTCCCCAAGGCTCCTCACTATCCTCCTTACTCTTCAATATTTACATGCAACCTATCTGCAATATCATAAGATCATTCAATGTGAACTGCCTGATATATGCTGATGACATCCTCTTATACATGCCTTTCTCCACAACCCACATGGACCTGACCCCACTCACGGACTGCTTCAATGCAGTTTCAACTTGGCTCCAATCACAGAACCTACGCATCCAACATAAAAAAACAGAAGTGCTATTCATCACCAGAGACCCCAACTTTACGCCCCCACCCCACGTCAGTGTCAAGGAAGCTGATCTCCAGACTAAAGAGGCAATAAAATACCTGGGAGTAACTGTCGATCAACGGCTGGACATGAGAACCCACATAAGAAACATAGTCAAAGCCGTCTATTTTAAAATCCGTTCACTCAAACACTTACGCTCCCTGTTGGAACCAGAGGATTTCCGAACCATATATCAAGCACTGATCCTGCCACATTTCGATTTTGCAAATGCCATCTTACAAGGGCTTCCCCAATCCACACTAGCCCCCTTACAGTTGGCCATGAATGCCGCAGCCAGGGTCATCTACGGAGCCTCCAGAAGCGACCACATAACTCCCATTCTCAAACAACTGCACTGGCTACCTATCCATGGGAGGATCACCTTCAAAACCCTTCTATTAACATTCAAGGCAATCAAAGGCATTTCCCCCCCATCTCTCACGCATCTTTTCCACATGGTACCCCCCAACAGATCTAGAAGAGCAACAACCATCAACATGCTAATCACACCAAAGGAATCGACAAAGTGCAACAAGACAACCACAAACAGAGCGTGCAGTTTCTATATCCCCAGATGCTGGAATACTCTACCCCCTGACATTAGGGCCATAAACAATCTATATCAGTTCAGAAAGGCACTCAAAACCTACCTCTTCACCCAATACTTCCCAGACAACCTTTGAGACTGGATATCCCTCTCAAGAAATCACCCCTTATAGATGCCCCCTTACTCATGATCTGACTCTACCTATCCTGCAGTGTAAATAGCTTATGTATATAGTTATGTATATAGTTAACCCTGTTATCCAAGTTTTATTACCTGTTCAATGTAAAACCAGACACCTTGTCACCATGGTAGTTATGTTGTGATGTAAACCGCGCTGATGCCGAATAGCGCGGTATATAAGAAACTGTAATAAATAAATAAATAAAATAAAACTCGGACTTTGTGTTCACTTGAAGTTTTGGTACACGGTAGGTCCTGGGAACAGATACCCAGACCCCGCATACAAGGACCAAACTCAAAATAGAAAAAATAACTCATGTCTACCCGACCTGCCTTAACCACCTTTGACCACTAGGGTGGCGGTGCGACACTATATAGCATCTTTTTTTCTACAATTTCCGGTCACCATCTTTTTTTTTTTTAAATTTGTCAATTGTTTACATCTGTCTTTTTGAATTTTTAAATAACTTATATGCTACGAGATGTTCTCACTGTTTTTGGGCCACCTTGTATATGTGTATATTGTGGCACCGCAGACCAGCTGCAAGCAGAAGGGAAAGTTTTAAACACGGAAAAAAGAGATAAAGAACAGCTGCAGCGACAGGAGGAACCACATAGAGGGAGCCAGAGAGACCTCTGGAGGTCTGAAGAACCACGCCTTAAAGCCCATGACATAATTCCAGCCAACACCCAAGGCAGAAGGGGAAGAACTCCTCTTAAATGCTCAGTTGACTGGAGGAGGAGGAAGGCAGTCGGGAGAGCAGGCGACAGAGCAGGCGAGAGAGCAGCCGACAGAGCAGTCGGGAGAGCCGTCGAGGAGAGACAAGGAGACTGGCAAGGATACGTGCCAGAACACAGTCAAGGAGACTGGCAAAAAGACAAGCCAGAACACAGTCAAGGAGACTGGCAAGGAGACCTGTACAGCCCAAGAGGTGGGAGAAACAGAGAAAGACAAAGAGGTTGGCGGACAGCTTCAGACAGACAAGGAGACTGTCAGGAAATTGTGCAGGAAGCTTCAACTCCCGAGCTACATGGATATCTGGAGAATCCAGGGAGAAGACTCCTGACCAAGGGAACCAGCCTAACCGTGCCAGCCAAACCAGGTACAGGAATCTACTGTAAACATTTTAAAGAAGGGAGAGATAAATTCTCCAGGAGAGAAAGCTTTTATAAAGCTGCTGACCCTGAGGGGAAATTGGACTATAAGAGAGAGTCCCAGGCCTAAGTTTGATAAGAGCCTGAGGCCTACCTGTGTAGCAGATAATCTAGGACCTGCCAGGCCCAAACAGCAGCCTACACCTTTCAGAGAGCAACATGGAAGCAAAGGTAAATGCTATTTTTATAATGGTAATAGTTTGAATACTGTGACACAGAAAGGGGCAGACACTAGAGCCTGTTGTCCTCACAGAGGCCTGCCTGAAACAAGGTTCAAACCTGCACTTAATAAAAAGCTAACAGAGAAAGTACTGTATGCAAGCGAGACTATCCTCAGCAGAGAAGTTTACAAATACAGGACTTACCTTGCAATGCTGATTACTGGCGTTTAATCCAAGCACTAAGCAGAGAGCCTGAAGGAAACCTCCCAAACGCTCTAAGCAGTGAACCGATGCAGGTGGAATACCAAGAGGATCCATTAGACATTCCAATGGAAGTGAATTACTGCCTGTCAGAAAGAATTGAGCCCTAAGAGAGGCATAGCTGGGGTGAGCTAAGAATTGAATGTTATATTTCATGTGCCTGTACTGTGAAGAGAACAGTGTTTTCAATGCTTATGTTTTCCTTTTCCTGAAGCAAGGACATTTTCTTTTTATGTGTTGTTTTTGTACTCTGGGCTAAAGAACCTGTTTTGCAAAAGAGGGAAATAAAAGCTTTACCATTTCCCTAACTCGGACTATATTTTCTTTGGAGAGTTAGTAGTACAGAAGGCTACCAGGCCTACAGGAGCCTGGGCCCTGCATAAGAACCAACCTCCTCCCTAAACAAACTTTTCCCCTCTCTGTCCACGCCCTTCTGTCGTGCCACGCCATCACCACTAGGGGGGCAGTGTGACATGGGGAAAATGGCGTAGTTGGCAGGATTTTGCCTGGAGATTCACTACAGCACTAAAGGGGATAAGGATTGAAATTCCTGAAGAAAAGGGAAAAATTCTTGGCTGTGCTGTTGAAAAAAACCCCCCGAAAAACCCGGAGTGGATCAGCTCAAGAAACTGAACCGGAAGCTGAAAACCCGGAGCGGAGTAGCTGAGGATCCGGATCGGATTGGAAAGAAATCCTGAATAGTGAAAATCCTGTTGCCAATTCTCGGACGTAGAGCAGTGGCGAGCAACAGCAACTTCCCTCCCAATGCTGATTACACACCAGAATCAGGTAACATGTAAATAAGCCTGTCTAGTGTGGGATAAAGGAGGAAGTTTGAAAAAAAAAAAGAGAGAGAAATAGAAAAAAAAAAAAAAGTTGGAGAGCCGCACTTGGTTGTGTCTTTTTCTTTCCTTGCAGGTACACCATGGAGCCAAGAGAGTTATGCGCGTGGATGGCCCACCAATTTGACAAACAGGCAGAGGTGGCGCTCAAGAATCAGGCTCAAGCGCTGCAGGCTATGCAGGCACAGCAGGCGCCGGTACTGCAAACGATGGAGAGCTGGTTGGCGCAACAAAGAGAAGAGATGGCCAAGCTCAATGAAGAGAAGGCGAGTGCGACTGCTGTGAACAAGCAAGCAGTGGGACAATGGACTTGCCATGAGTTGGTGGTAGGGAAATTGAGTCCTGAGGACAATGTGGACGATTTCCTAGATTCCTTCACCAGAATAGCTAGTTCAGCAAATTGGCCCCCAGAACAATGGTCCATACGTCTAGCAGCGTCCCTTACGGGCGAGGCACTGGCTGCATACCGGTCAATGCCGCCTGCCTTAGCGAACACCTACGAAGAGGTAGTATCAGCGATTAGGGACCGCCTAGGACTTACCCCATTGTCATACAATAAACTGTTTAGGGCTACTACCCTTAGAGCGGGGGAGACGCCAAAAGCCCTGGGACACCGAATTAGGAGCTTAGCATACAAGTGGCTACAGCCCGAGAGGAAAACGGTAGACACACTAATGGACGCCCTGGTTTTGGAACAATATATGACAGCGGTGCCCAGTAGGGTACAGAATTACCTTATGTTGCAGAATTGCTGTACCACTACTGAGGCTATTACCCTTACAGAAAGGTACCTTGAGGCTGAGAAAGTCACCCAACATAGGATGGGTAGCCCCAAGGCAGCCTTAGGTATGGAAGCCCGGAAAGTAGGGAACACTTCCCGTCCAGTGTATGGAAGTATGAAAAGCAATTACCCTCCAGATAAGCAAGAAGGTAGGCGTTGTTTTACTTGTGGCAAGAAAGGCCATTTAAAAAATGATTGTTACACTCGCACTGCCCTTGTGGGGGAAACCCCAAAGACAGTCCCAGAAGGATTTGTATTGTCTGTACAAATACATGGAGTGGATGTAAGTGCGCTTCTGGACTCAGGCGCTGATCAAACGATGATGTCCCAGAAGTTATGGTCTGTGATCAGAGACCAGGGAGGATCAGTACCTGAATGTCCAGAAGGCAGTGTAAAAATAAAATGTATTCACGGGGCTGCCGCAAGCTATCCTCTCTACAGGCTATCGGTTAAAGGTTTGGGAATAAGGAAGGAAATGCCGCCGGCTACGACCTATACAGCGCGGAAAGCCAGGTCATTCCGTGTCAAGGACGCAAGCTGGTCAGTACGGACATACAGATAGAACTACCTCTGCTTCATCCAGTGCAACACCACACTTCTTCATAATGACCTGATCCAATGATATCTCCAGAATTACATCATCCTCAGGGAGTGGGCACTTTAATGGGCTAAGTGAAACATCACCCTCCAGGGAAGAGGCAGCTCCTCCTGCCTCTGGCTTAGTAGATATGCCCAGTACCGGTAAGGGTCGGACAAATACATGAAGAGATGACATCAAGGTCTCAGGCAAAGTCCCTTGCATTAGCAGAGGAAAATATGAGGAGGCAAACATTTAGCCAGACTCTCCCTTGCAGTTAATGTGCGTATTTATGGCCCATTTTATAAAGTGAATTATGTGCAATACTTTACTTTATAAAATAGGGTTGTACAGATGCACCTCAACCTATCCACGACAGTTACACCTGCTCTAGTGTGGGTATAAATTCCTGCATCTAGATGGTTCAGAAATGCACAAGCTCCACCCATGTGCACAGACAAACTGAAAGTTTGTGCGATAGGACTTAAGTGCATGCTTACAGAATAAAGACCACCTAAAGCTTGCACATAAGTGTACATTCCTGCGCATAAGTCCTTTAAAATAGGGACTTACACATGTAAGCAGCAGGGAATTTCCCATGCGTCCCTTACAAAATAAGCCCCTAAAAGGACTTCTACAATCTGATGTCAACATGAGTCTATCTTGGAACTGGAAGGATGGGGAATTCCAATTGTATTAAATCATGCTGTGTGCTAGCAACTCCATCATCTCTGCCATAAAATACCATGAATGTAATTATTTAATCTTCCACAAAGTTAGCATGCATTTTTATGCATGTTAATTGCGTCTATTTTACAAATACACAATGGCCTGCAGTAACTTCTAAGATAGGGACATGACAGTTACCACGTGCTGATTTGTGCGCTGTCAATCTCATGTTGGGGTGCTGAATGGGCGGATTACGAGCAGAGTGGGTGTGGTAAGCACATCGCAGTTAGCATTTGGAAACATATCGCAAGTCAATTTTCGATGTTGCAGTTAGCTTGAGTATATCTAATACCACCTCGATCAGTGAAGTTAGTTGCATGCTTTAGGGTACACATCCACGTATTAACTGCCGGGAACATGCTGGTCACGCCCCTGACAGTTACCATGGGGGCTTTGCACTTAACGCACGTTAACTTTTGTGCTAAAAGTATGGTACATGCAAAACCCTAATGCACTTTAGTAAAAGGGCCCCTTAGTGCCTTGTATTTAGAGAATGTAATAAGCACAAGCCTGTTTGATCCTTTTGACCCCTCTATTGGCCTTTTAGCCTATTGTGCTTAATGGTGTATCACTGCAAGCTGTTACAAGCAAAGATAATTTCATTTTTAATTACATACATGGCATTGTATGAACTTCTGCCTTTTTCAACCTTTGCCAGCAGTAAGGATAATTAAGAAACATCCTGAGTCTGTTTGATATTAATTCACTTTGTAAAAATTAAACTTACGGTTTGCATGCAGTGTTGGTATCAACTGCCTGATTTGTAGGTCAGAAAAGCTTGAACTCCTACTTAGAAGGGAAATTATATATTTTATTTATTTGTGCTCAGTTACTGCTGAGTGATGATTAGTCATGAAACTGAGCTCGTCCTTATGACATCAAGAGACCTTGCCCCAGAGACAGAACACTTGACAAAGCAAATAGTTTTACTCATCCTTACTGATGGTTGCTAAAAATACTTTCTTATCCATCTGAGTAAGAAGAATAGCTTGTTTCTGTATAAACTGGAAGGATGACATTGGTTCTATATGAGATATTTTTTGCACATTTCCTTTAGTCACTGTTCTCTTAGGGCCAGGATAGGGCACTTTGTGCTAACACACTTTGCGGGATAATTTACTAATTTACTAATCTGTGGTAAAATTTAGCATTTTAACTCAGCTTAATTTACCCTGGGAGTGACTAACCTGTGCCAACTCATTACCCTAGGTTAGTGAATCCTGATGTAAATGAATAATGAAACTTGCAATCAACTTTTCAAGCTGTGCTACTCCGCTCCTTAGGCGAATCGGACCACTAACACGCAGCCCAGTCATTTTAAAGGTGTCAGTAGTGCTAAAAAAATCTCATGACCTCCTCCACCCAAGTTAATATCCCTACCTCTCCAATGAGAACCCATGGACCCTCTTTCCTATGTTCTAACCCCCCAATCAGACCCCACCTTGAAGACCATCCATCCCTCCAAAAAAGACCACTTGAAAATCTTCCATTCCAAAGAAGACCCCCTACCCTTCATGCTCCAGTGGGCCTATCTAGCAATCAATAGTGGTATAGGGTAAGGGGTCTGGAGCATTCACCATCACTCCTATCACTACTAACACCAGGTTCAGAATGGAACCATATGACCCCTAGCAGTCAGCTTATGCTACTACCACTAGGAGTCGCTGCCAAAAAAAGAGTGATGAGAGAGAAGGTCTGTTCTATTTTGGGGGTTCTCTTCTGGGGGTAGAGAATGGAAGGTTATATGATATTTAGACCACATCAGCCCCTTTAATATGGCAGTCAGGAGCATCGGGCCTCATGTTAATGGTCCCAATAGTTCTTGCCAGGAACAATAACCCAGCTTGTAAAGTTCACCACAAGTTGCATTATTTGATTTATATACCAAATGATGTATTTTGCATGCATTTGCATACTTTGCATCTCATTATTATACAACATGCGTTGCAGTAAATTAAAGTGTATTATGGTAAAATAGCACACAATGTATTTATTTATTTATTTAACATGTTTTATATACCGTCTTTCTACAAATCAAAACGGTTTACATAGAACAATAAAAGGCAGTATATTTCAACTGTTTTGCTGTTGAATGTGCTTTAAAATTCAATTTTGCTGTTGAATGTGCTTTAAAAGGCAAAGACTATGGGGCTTGTTTACAAAGCCGCGGTAGCGGTTTGCGATCGTAATCGGAGCCGCGGCCCCATTGATTTCAATGGGGCCGCGGCTGCGATCGCGATCGCGAACCACTACCGCGGCTTTGTAAACAAGCCCCTATGTTTTGCTCCACATTAGTAACTACAGTACCTCCCTCTGGCTGTTCTTGCACCACTAACACCCTTATCCACTCTTTAGTCACCTTATGTCTAGACTATGCAGCCTCCTCCTTGCTGTTCTCCCTCTAAATTCACTGAGGAGGAAACCACACAGCTTCTTTACTCCTCCAAACTCACTATCTGCTCCTCTTTTCCTATTCCCACCCATATGCTTAATTCCATCTGCTCAGCTGTCATACCTTCCATTTGTCATATCTTCAACCTATCGCTTTCCACTGCAACTATTCTTGCAGCTTTCCAGCATGCTGTAGTTATACCTTCTTAAGAAACCCTCACTAGACCCTACCTGTCCTTCTAATTGTCAACACATCTCCCTCCTCCCCTTTATTTTTAAACTACTTGAACGTGTGGTTCACCGCCGCTGTCTTGACTTTCTCTCCTCTCAAGCCTTTCTGGATCCATTGATGGCTTTTGTCATCTACATTCTACTGAAATGGCTCTTGCCAAAGTCTCCAGTGACTTGTTACTGGCCAAATCCAAGGGTCTTCACTTGATCCTCATCCTTCATGACCTTTCTGCTAATTTTGACACTCTTGACCATCACCTTCTCCTTGACACCTTGTCCAAGCTTGATTTTAAGTGTTCTGTTTTATTCTGGTTCTCTTCTTATCTCTCCCACTGTATGTTTAGTGTATGTTCTGTTGAATCCTCATCTACTGCTATCCTGTTCTCAGATGGTGTACCCCAAGGGTCTGTCTTGGGACCACTCCTTTTCTCTCCCTATACCCAATCCCTTGGTGCACTCATCTCCTCCCATGATTTTCAGTATCATCTTTACAATGATGATTCTCAGATCTACACCTGAAATCTCCCCAGAAACAAGGCCTGTAACTCTGTATGCCTATCTGATATTGCTGCCTGGATATCTCAAATTGAACATGGACAAAACTGAGCTTCTTAGCTCAGTTTTCAAATTGAACATGGACAAAACTGAGCTTCTTAGCTTTCCCCCTAAATCCAACTCTCTCCTTTCTCTATTTCTTTGAATAATGCTCCATTCCTCCCTGGTTCCTTGGCTTGCAACCTTGAGGTCATCTTTGACTCCTCCTTCTCCTTCTCCACACACATCCAACTGTTAGCTAAATCCTGTTGTTTCTTTCTCTACAACATCAGCAAAATTCACCTCTTTTTTTCTGAACTACTAAGATCCACATTTCATTTACCTCCTGTCTAGACTATTATAACCTTCTTCTTGATAGTTTCCCTCTGAATTAGCTCTCTCCCGTTCTCTGTTCAAAATTCAGCTGCACAGCTAATCCTCTGCCAGTCTCGCTTTGCTCATGTAATGCCTCTTCTCTGGTTGCATCATTGGCTCCCTATCCATTTCTGTATCCAGCTCAAACCTCTCCTACTGACCTATAAGTGCATTCATTCTGCTGCTCCTCACTACCTTTCATCTCTTATCTCTCCCTCCAGTCCTCCTCAGAAACTCTGCTTCTCTGGCAGATTCCTTCTATCTGTGCCCTTCTCTACCACTGCCAACTCCAGACTTTGATCCTTCCACCTTGCTGCTCCTTATGCCTGGCTGGAACAAATACCTGAGTTGGTATATCAGGCTTCATGTCTTCCCCTTTTCACATCCAGGTTAACAACACACCAGTTTGAGGCTGCATTGGATCATGATCATGATCTACGTAGTCTCCTGCTTTCCAACTATGCGTTTCATTACCATTCCTCTACATATCCTAGTCCTCAGCTGTTGTGTTCTCTGTCTTGACTGGAGTGTAAGCTCTGATGAGCAGGAACCACTTTTACATGTTTCTATACAGCGCTGCATATGCAAACTGCCCATATTACTGTAAAATGTGTGAATACCTTCACTTTGAAAACTGTTGTGTATATGAAATACCTATAGATATTTATACTGTTTTTTGGGGGGCACATTTTCTATGGAATGTATAGCACATAAATGTGTAGAACTATACACATGATCAGTAGTAATGGTAGGGAGGGGGCATTTTCAGTGTTTCTATGAATATTGACAATTTGTAAGCTTATTTTCAAAAGGAAATTGTCAGTGAAATCCTTTTGAAAATACAAGGGCCAGTAGGGAACATAGCAAGATACTCAACTTTCCCTGTAAGTATTAGTGTATGTGTCTCATATCCCCTCATGTTAAACGTATCCCCCAATTGTGTTGTGACCACTTTGATTGAAGGATAAGGTGGTATACAAAACTGTACACAGGCAGCCGCTTACCCGCACACTGGATGGCCTGAGACTGCGCTCCACCAGCACCACCAGCAGAAGAGCATGTCAGCAGGGTGGCAGAGGGGCACTGGTGGTGGAGGGGGCAGTGGCAGCTGCCCAGAGCAGACCGTGGCCTAGCCCTGTGTAGTTGGTTGCCATGCACTGCAACAGACAGGCCCTGTCTAATGAACAGTCATGGTATCCCCAGGGAAAGTGCTGTCTCACGGTGGTGCAGTGCACACAGCCAGTGTGTTCAGAAGCAGAAGGTCACAGGTTCAAGTCCCAGCTGTGGTTCCTGCCAACCCAGCCCCCATATTTCACCCACTACTACAACGTGCTAATACAGACAGAACCTGTAGTGCAGATGATGTAGACATGCCCATAACACCTACATTTTACCCTACAGAGCACAGACACCATAAACAGGCTCATTACCTAGAGCAGAGTCTCCCAAATGCAGTCCTGGAGGGACAAACACAATTCAGGTTCCATGCTGCCTCTAATAAAGATGCCTGTGCTGCATTTATATGCGCAGCTCCCATGGAATGCAGATGTATTCATGCATATTCATGAGGGACAGCATGAAAACCCGAACAGTGCTTGGCACACCAGGAATGGAGTTGGGAACCTCTGCCGTAAAGCAGCAGCCAACAGGGCAGACACACCCGCACCCACAGGCTCCATTAGCCAATGCCTCCTGGAGAGGCAGGACATTGGGCCCTGCGTGCATCTCCCAATACTAGCAGTTGCATAACTTAGCAATGCCACCCTACACCTGGGTATACGGTACACAGCTATCAAACGTTTGCTATGATTACTGGCAGATAGCAATTCCTACGTTACGCACAGATTGAGCTCCATCATAACAACCTTTCTGATGTCTGTGGAGTGTGCTTCAGGTCTGGTCTCTGACAGTGTTTACCACCCTGGGGAGTGACCCCCAACAGTATTGCGTACCATATCCATGCCTGTACTGTGCCCAGGACTGGTGTGGTGGCCAGGGTTGCTAAACTCCTCTATAGTAGCACAATGCTGGCATAGGTGTGGGAGTGTCTGTCTGTCTATACAGTGTGTGGTGGCTGCAAACACCCTCCACAGCCCACACTGCCAGCACTGTTCCAAGTATTGGCCTGCCAATGTGCATAATGAGGAGCAAGGTACCATGGGTATAGCCCGGACAGGGTGGCCTGGCCAGGATGCATCTGCACAGGGCATAGGGCACTGGCTGGGACATTTTAGTGCCCGGCCACCACCTACACAGACAGGGTGGCCTCAGCATGTCCTGCTGGGAGATCACTCTCACCCTGACTGTGCAGTGACCACAGCATGTCTAGGCACACCCATAGTGCTATATAGTATTTTTTTCATGTGATATTTATGGTTTTCCTTTTGGAGCCCAGTCACTGACTTATCTGCTTGTTGTGTATGCTGACATCCCAGTTCTGGTGCATGCATTTCCACCAGGAACATGCACTATGGACTAGCTAGCAGACTGTCTGCAGCTGGTATGTGTCTTGATGGAGTGCCTTGCAGGGTGCAGCAGCTGAAGGCTTGCTGCAGGAGACTATCAGATAGTGGTGGGGTGCAGCTTAGCATATCCAGGCCTAATGTCTGTCTGCTATTGTGTTATGGATGTGTGCAGAGCTGCATTGACTGCCCTGTAGAGTGTCTGTTCTCCAGCAGGACTGGGGTTGATGGTCCCCTCTACTGTCACCATTGCTGGAAGGTAGAATGTGCATCTGTTGATGGGAGACCATGTTTACCACCCTCAGCCCTGGAGAAGGAGGGTGGTGGTACATAATCCTCCTGGGGGTCCATGGGGGCTACATCTGACTGAGACAGACAGATATATCCAAGGTGTTTCTGCAGAAACTATCTATCTCACACATTAGCACTGCTGGGGACCTACAGCATGGCCTATTTCTGCCATGGAAGGTGCTGTGGACCTGGTGCTGGGCGCCCCACCACACACTCAGGGTGAGCACAGTACCCGCACAATGTGACGGTGTGTAGCTACTCTGTGCCAGTAACACACACGGTCAGTACCCCCTACCAGGCCTAGGTGCTGTGGGGGTGGACATGGTCAGTTCCCCCTACCAGGCCGAGGTGCTGTGGGGCGTGCATACCCCATCTTGTGTTCATCTGTGGACAGCTGATTTGCATGTGCAGTGCATCATGGGTACGGGTGGCCTAACCATATCCTGGTGACCACAGCAGACTGTCTGTGTGGTGACGTGCAGTCCCTCTACAGCCAGCCAGGGGCTTGCAAGCAGCTATAGAGCTGTAGCCCACTGGTTACTTCACTGCCTGTAGAGCCAGAGGTCATGGGTTTAAACACACTGTGGGATTATTTGATAGGGCTGCCCAAAGCATTATCTCTTTTTCATGTACATTATTGCTGCCAGCAAAAACACTCTCAGCATACTGGACCCATAAGGTGCCTCTGAGGGCGCTTTATAGGGCGCCCTATAGGGCACCTTATGGTTACCGTCCATATGAGGTGCACTATACGTTATCCTGTGGAGTGACTTATAGGGTGCCCTATACGGGACATTATAGGGTGCCGTGGCAGATAGTGCACTTTATAATGTGCCCTATGGAGTGCCTTATAGGGTGCCTTATGCGGCACCTTCAATTACGGCACGTGAGGGCGTGTTTGCTGGCAGCAATTAATAAAATACAAATAAAGTGCTGCAGGAAACAATACATACATTGCAAAGCTGATATCTCAGCCAGCCTTATGTATTAGGCACACTGGGGAGCAAACTCATGACCCCTGTATCAGTAGTCAGTGCCTTAACCATTGTGCTACACTGCTGTTCCTCTTTGCATATCAGCGCACCTACTTCAGATTTCCATGCGTTTAAATGCACAGTGATGCCATCAAACACAGTGCTATGACCTTGCTGTGCCTCATAGGGCACCCTATATGGCGCCCTATAGGCCACCCTTTCAGCAACATTGTAGGGTGCCGTGGCGGACAGTGCACTTTAAAATGTGCCCTCTGGGGTACCCTATGAGGCGCCTTATGCAGCACCTTATGTTACAATACTTTGAGGGTGTGTTTGCTGGCAGCACTATTTAAATTTAAAATAAAATGTCCCCTACAGCAATATTACCTATTACATATAATGCTTCAGCCAGCCTTCTTCATTAGGCACAGTGGGAGATTGAACCCATGACTACTGCACCATTGGTCAGTGTCTTAACCATTGTGCTACACTGCTGTGCCTCCTTTCATGTCAGCGCACCTACTTATGATTTTTATTCCTTAAACTGCACAGTGCTGCCATCAAAAACAGTGCTGTGACCTTGCGGTACCTCATACGGCACCCTATAAAGCGCCCTTTCAGCAACATTGTAGGGTGCCTTGGCGGACAGTGCACTTTAAAATGTGCCTTATGGGGTGCCTTATGTTAACACGCTTTGAGAGTGCGTTTGCTAGTAGAGATAATTAAAATAAAAATAAAATGCCTCCTAAAGCAATCTTCCCCATAATAGGTAACGCCTCAGCCAGCCTTCTTCATTGGACACAGTGGGGGATTGAACCCATGATCCCTGCACCATTGGTCAGTGTCTTAACCATTGTACTGTGGATCTGTTCTTGTGCTAGCATATCAGCGCGCCACTTATGCTTCCTGTGCAACTTTCTCATGCGCTAATGTGTGGGGCGCACTTGAGCGCAGCGCACATTAGCGCATGATTAATCCCGGTTTTGCTTTTTTCTGACTGAAACGCCACTCCTTATATGGCATCCGCACACTAGCGCGGCGCGCACCCTAACGGGGTTTTAGTAAACATACCCCATAGTCTCTATAGCTTGTAACATCTGCACCTCTTCTTCAGACATGGTGAGTAGATATGAGTCTTACTTTTTAAAAATATTGGCTGTGTAATGTTTCTGTCTCTTATGATTGTCTTTAAAAATAGGAGCAGAAACTGGGGGTTACAAATAAACTTTCTCTTACAAAACGAAGACAGCAAAGAAAGTTAAAAGGTATGTCATGTGTTTTTTTAATTTTCCAGCAGCTATGCTCTTCATAATGTGCCTCAACCTTTAATATTTTTTATTTTAGACCAAGAAGATGCTACAAAACAAGATGACCAGCCTAACCAACAGACGGTACCTTACAGAAAGCCAAAAGACAAGCAGAATAGTGAGTATTCAGGCTTTATCCCCTCGCCTAGATTTTAAGGCCGCTGTAAAAGAAGAAAAAGTATTAGCCACTACGTTTTCTTTTTCAGATTGAGAAAATGTTAGAAAATCAGCGACTATGGGAGAGAAGCCTAACAGGAAACGAACATACAGCAAGAGTTTTTCTGACGGTGAATCTACACATGTCGATACAGAAGAGCAATCAGCTCCATACCGAAAGCCAAAAGACAAGCAAAATAGTAAGTATACAGGTTTTATCCAGCTCCTAAATTTTAAGGCCGCTGTAAAAAAAAAAGTATTAGCCCCTAGGTTTTCTTTTTCAGATCGAGAAAACGTTAGAAAATCCGCGACTATGGGAGAGAAGTCTAACAGGAAAAGATCATACAGCAAAGGTTTTTCTGACGGCGAATCTACACAAGCCGATACAGAATACGGAGAGCGTGGTGAAAGCTGTGTCTTTGATCACAGTGTTTCAGAGGACAGAACAAATAATCTTGCTGCACTAGCCCCCGCTGAAGAATCAGAAACAGTTAGCTATGTTCAGTTTGTGAAAAGGTGGGATCGTAAATTGGACAAGTTTAATGGTGTAATTTATTCAGAAGAATTTTGGTTCATTAATTTAGACAGGGTAACATCATTATCTGAGGCTCAATATGCTATTCGGCAAGGTATTCAGCATATTCTGGATGAGGTTAGCAGCAGAGTTTCACCTGGTGATTATGTACAGGTGCATCTACACTCATCTCTTTTTCACAATTCCTTGTATTCTGGAAAGTTAAGCCCAGAAGCATTAGATGCTGACAATTTCTTAGACCAGATCGCTAAGCTCCTTCAGAGTCACAGAGAAATCCAGGTTTGTGATATATTCCGTGTTGTTGTACTTGTCATAAGAAATCGGGGTGGAGGAGCTCATAGGGGTCTTAAAGACTACTGTTTAGCCAAATTATTCATAAGAAAAGACTGTATTTGATAGACTTGAATAACACTGATAATAACCTGTGTTTTGCAGGTAGCCTCACAGCCCTCATGTCACAGGTAAAAATGACCGGTGTTGAATTGTTAGAAGGTGCTAAAAAACTACATAATGAATTGGGATGGCCGGTACATAGAAAAGTCATGCTCGATGGTGTAGCAATATTTGAACAGCATTTAAAGATAAACATACGCATTGTGCTTTACACAAATTCATGGGTTTGTTTTAAGACATCAGACAGACCTGTGTTCCCTAAGACTGTGTTCTTGTTGCTACATGATGACCATTTCTATAGTATAACCGATGTCAAAAAATTCTATGGGGAATGTTTCTTGTCCACATAAGACTCACATTTCTGGCACAGTATCTTAGACAAACACGTCACTTCTTTTTTCGGAGCCAAATACGTGTGTCTATCTAAACACTCTTTAGAACGACAAAAGAGTTTGCAATTAGGACATCTCTGTTGTACACCAACATTATTCGCACACGTTAGTGTCAAACAAAGACGGCACCACAATGTGCAATTATGATCGTGGCTGTACGGTTTCTGACAGTAACTACAGAAGTTGCGCTCCCCATAGAATTTTTGATACACTTGCTTATTGGGCATGTCCACGTTTCCACAATCATTCCTGAACTATCATGTGTCTGCTTTTTTTTCAGATGTTCTGGCTTTAATGTCCCAGATAGCACTTGGATGTCTCATGTACCTCCAAGTCATTAAGTAACTACTTTAACAAAAAAATTAAACTTTCCAGGAATAGAGCACAGAAGAAATTTAAAGCTCTGTATCTTGTTTTAGCTTAGCTCAGAAAGCCAGTTCAGCCACAGCTGAATTTTTCAGTTCCTTTTCTTTTCAGTTACTTCTCAGTCAAGTCAGTCAAAAATATGCACGTTTTTGGATTTTCAAATATTTTTCTCTGTTTAATTTGAGAAAATATTTCCAATATCTCTTTTCACAGATTCTTAAGAGTTTAATTCAGCTTTAGAGTTAGCAGTTCAAGCTCTCTGGGGAAACAATTAGCTTCTCCAAATTTTAGACAGAGAGACAGAGACAATTCAAATTCTTTTAAGAAATAGTCTCTGTTTAGAAGCACTCTTAACCTGCCAGCCAGTATTCCTCTCAGAGCCACACACAAAAGTCTCAAAATGTCACTAAAATCATTTTCCAGTAAATTAAGCTGCATTCATCTAGTCACTTATCACCAGTTCAGTACTTTTACATGCTCAGATTCCTTTAAAATCACTCCTTTTAGCACTCTCTCACTCAGCTGTCTGTCATACGTCCAATCCTTACCATAAGCTAGCCCCAGCTGCCTCCCAGCTCAAACACACACAGCATTCTCGGACTAAAGAAAAAGTGTTCTTACACTCACTCTGTTGGGTTGCTCACTCTGTCTTGCCATCTTGGGGCAGGGTGCTGTAGTTTCTCCAGCATGCGTCTTGTTCTGTTTTGTACAAATTAAGTATATGATCTGCCTGACAAATGTTTTCCTTTTATATTGCAGGGAAACTTGAGAAATGAGATGTAGATATTGCTTCTTACTTTTAGAAATCACAGCATAAACCTCTGCATTGCAGTATCTACCCTGATATAAGAGGAATGCACTCACACTTTTTTTGTCTCATCTTTAGGTTTTCACAGGTCTGCTGATTTTCCAGATGTACAGCAATAGTCATTTTCATCCTGATTTCATTATTGAGGCTCATTTCATTCCTGAGGAATAGCATAGTGGTTAGAGTTGCAGTCTGGTAATAGAGGGACCAATGTTCAATTCCTACTAGCATTCCTTGGGTCCTTGGCCAAGTCGCTTAACCCTCCATTACCTCAGAATAAAGACCTGGCAAACTACTTCTGATCACTCTGCCAAGAAAATCCAAGAGTCAGCACTGACTCAAAGGCATGCATTGCATTTACTTTTTAAGAAATGGGGGAGGGGGTTAACGTGCATGGAGTGGCAGGTATAACCCAAAACAAAGCCATGGGGGGGGGGTGACCTGCATGGAGTGGTGGGTACAACCCTACACAAAGGCATAGAGGGGGTGACTTGCACGAAGTGGTGGGTACAATCACTCTAGCCACCTTACTGGGCAGACTAGATGGACCATACTAGTCTTTATCTTCCGTAATATACTAATGTTACTCAAAAATAGTTCCAGATGCCTCTCAAGCCACAGCTTTTCCTACAAAATAATAAAAATTCCCCCATGACAACCCTAGTCACACTTTTTTATAATTTTCTACACTGTGTAACCAGTGGCATAGAATAAGAATAAAAATAAAAAGGGTTTTGTTTTGTTTTTGGGGGAAGGGGGGGTTGGACTGTTGGTGATGCTGGCATTGGGCAGGAGAAAGCTGGAACGTGCCAGAAATAAAATAAAAGCAGGGCTGACATAGCCACGTGTAAACAAAATAAAGTTGGGCTTGCTGCAGTTCAGGGCAGCAGGGGTTAAAAACTTAACAATGCTCTTCGGCTTTAAATGTGAAAGAAAGCAGGATAGTTGTTTTAAAAGTAAAATAAAGAGAAGGGGTATAATGCCGAGCAGGTTTTAAAAAGCAGGGCTGCAGTACAGAAGTAACTAAAGGTTGAGATTGACCGGCTGCCTTTCAAGTAATTAAATGGTTAAATGAAAGGCACTGGGCTGCAGGTTATCAGGCAGAGCAGGGATCCCTCCTGGACAGCTGTGCTGGAAATTATTGCAGGCAGGAAGCACTGGACAACAGCAATTTTGCTTCCTGAATACCTTTGGGTGTATCTTACAGATTTTGGGTTGCTGTTCATGAAAATCACCTCAAAATTTTGATATCATGCATTTGTTTACAATCATCTATTTTTGTGATGTCCTTTCATATTTTAAGTCTACTCATATGTTGCTTAGAATGTAAGCAGTTTATTAGTCCAGGCATGCCTGGGCATGCACTCAGTGCAGAGTCACAACATGCAATGGAAATGCTCAGGAATGCATGGACATGTTCAGTCAGGATGGATGCTCTCAGTATGAGCTATAAAAGCAGCTTTCATACACAGATGCTATACATAACTTTGATATCAGTTTGTGTACTTAACAATAGCATTTACATGTAAGCTTCTTGTCTAAACAATGATTCGTTACAGCAGAAATGTATCATCAATATTGCAACAACCGCTATACATTCTGTTACAGTTGTAGTGAGAATACGCTTAAGCCTCAAAGACACAGCATGGCTTCACTTGTTTAGAAAGCATATGGACTCTACTTTACTACTACTACTACTACTGAGCATTTGTATAGCGCTACAAGAAATACACAGCACTGCACAGACATTGGTTGTAAAGTTGGCGATCAAGACAAATCCTGGGCTCCTCACATTTGTTGTGCAATATGTGCTTTTCATCTCAGAGCTTGGCTCAGAGGTACTTGGAATCGATGCCATTTGCAGTCCTGATGATATGGCGAGAACTGCTACTTCTGTCTGACCAATGTATCCGGCTTCTCTGCTAAAAATAAGAAATCTATTGAATACCTCAATCTGCCTTCAACCATGAGACCAGTGCCACATGACGACAGCATGCCAGTACCAAAGTCACCAGAGACATGGAGCCTAGATCAGGCAGAGGAAGATACCACAATACACAGGCCGGACGTGGAAAATTACATAGATCTAAATTTTGAACCATTTATGTCCAGTGTGCCTCATCTGATAACACAGTCAGAACTGAATGACCTAGTGAGGGACCTAAGTTTGTCATATAGAAGAGCAGAACTGCTTGGTTCAAGATTGCAGGGATGGGGTTTGCTGTTTCCAGGTATGAACATTTTTGTCTTTTGGACTTGCCAAGAAGATATGAAAAATGATTTTGTGCAGGTTGAGAACCTATGTTTCCGCACTGACATTGATGGGTGCTTCACGGCTTTGGGTTACATACTAACATAGTAACATAGTAAATCACGTCAGATAAAGACCAGTATGGTCCATCTAGTCTGCCCAGTATGATGTCAAGAGTAGGTACACCTGCTGCTCTGTGCAGGCCCTCCTTCCCCATGTCTTTGTTTAGGGGTGATCCCACCACTCTATGTAGGACACCCCCATTTGTTAAGGAATTAGATGGTTCAGATTATTTTGATATTTTCTTAACCCACAACAATGGCACCTTTTTATCAATTCATCACTGTTAAGCCTGAAATCTGTCTTGTTACACAATGGTAATGTTCACCCTTCAATATCTATTGTCTATGCAGTGCACATGAAATAAATCTATGAAAACATGGAACTGTTGTTGAAACACATACAACTACAACTGGAACATCTGTGGTGATCTAAAAGTATTGGCACAGCTACTAGGAATGCAGCTCGGGTATACCAAGGACGGTTGTTTCATTTGCGAATGGGACTCCTGTGATAGTGAGTCTCATTACATTAAAAAGAACTGGCTGCTCCAAAAGGGTTTGTTTCCAGGATGGATAAATGTGGCACATGAACACTTGTCGACACAAGTAAGATATTTTTGCCTCCTCTTCATATAAAACTCGGACTGATGAAAAACGTTGTGAAAGGGATGAACAAGGAAAGCGAAGGATGTTGATATTTGAGAACGATGTTTCCAAGAATAACTGATGCCAAGATTAAAGAAGGCATTTTTGTGGGTCTACTAGTCAGTCACATCACCAGTGACAAGAGGTTTGAAGATCTGTTAGTGAGACCTGAGAAAATCGCATGGAAGGCATTCAGGGATGTTGCTGAGAATGTTTTTTTGCAATTAGAGGGCACCAAACTACATCCAGCTGGTTGACAACATGCTTCAAACATACAAAACAATTCATTTTCTGCATTCACTCTTGGATTACTTCCCTAATCTTGGTGCAGTCAGTGACAAAAATGGTGAAAGGTTTCACCAGGACATTGCGATGATGAAAAAGCAGTATCAGGGCAACCAGATCCTATCAGTTCTGGCAGCTATTGTTGGACACTGAGACGAGAAGCAACAGATGCTGACTACAAACAAAAATCAGGAGGAAAACAATTTTAGCTCAGGTGAATTAGTGCAATATGTCAGCATCAATGTGCGATTAAACATGCTAAATTCAGTCAAAATGTAATTTCATGTTTCTCCAAACTCCTACATGATACAGTCAATCTGAAATTATATTTGTGTTCAGCTTGAAGTTGTCTATCATAATCCCCAAAAAATTTGAAGGAAGCAAAACTTTTGAACAAATTTGTTGTCCAATGAAATCAGAGTTTCTGTGATGCAGTTTTGTGTAATTGGTATTTCTAACCTATTAGGATCTGAAGTAACAGTACTGAAATTGCCTCAAAAAAGTAATTAGGGTTTTTATGAGGGGGGGATTTCTGTATTTGAGAGGAAAGAGTGTGTTTGGGAAGGGTGCTTGGAACTATTTCGTTGGGAGAAGTGGAAGCATACTTTTCTGAGCGGCATGGAATGCTGGTGTGTAGGAATGAAGAATCAAGGTTCCTATTGGAACCCTCAGTGTAGAGAGGGGTTTGCTGGCTGCAGTCATGAGTGAAGGTTTGATTTGAGGATTTTTGTAGGTACTTGGAGATAACTTTGAAACTTTTAAAGAAGCTGAAGTGGTCTCTTTAATTATTGGGAGAGCAGGAGGCTGGATCGTGTGGCATTTTTGGGTGAAGAGTTGTTGAAGAGATTTGATTTGAACACCTTTGAAATACCTTCATTAGGTAAGATTATAGGTTTAATTATGCTGAGGGTCGACATAAGTCTACACCATCTCAATGGCACTTAACAAAAACAGTCTTTAATGGTTGAAAGCCTGAAACTTAATTTGTGGAAGATTTTCTGGTCAGAGGACTGATTTGCTGTTATAGTTGTTAAAAGCTGACAAGCTGGGTTTAAGCAATTTGGAAGTAATACTTTGATAGGGTATGTCAGTTTGAAATTGACTTATTCTGAGTTGTGGTATTTTTTGAGTGAAATTAGTGAAAAGTCTTTCTGTCAGCTTTAGGAGACAAAGCTGTTATTTGAGGAGAAAAACACTGAGAATCTTCCCTGTGACTGTATTTTGGGTACGCAGGTTTCCAGAAATGCTCCATTTTGAGTAAAATCTCTGGTTTTAGAAGTCTGGTTGGAGATTTGGGTCTGCTTTGGCAAAGAAAAAGGGATGGGGTTCCTGAAGTTGTTTGTTACAGCTTACCTGAGGCTCAGCTACAGCTTTGATTATAATTTGAAAGCTCCGTTCTTTAAAGCAGACTGCAATTATTTTCCTGACAGCCTAAACTGATTGCAGAAGCAGGATTCTTAGGAAGAGTGCCACAGCTGCATGTCACGTGTGTGTGGGTGTGAGTGTGGGAGGGGGAAGGGTCAGGTTAGGGATTATTTAATTATCTTTTTATTTAAAGGTAGTTAGGGAGTTTGTTGTGTTAGAGAAAAAAAGGTGTAAAGGTATTAATTGTTTAGCCACTGTCTGATCACCTGAGGCAAAATAAGAGAAGAATAAGGTTTTGCCTTATTAGTTTGGTAAAGTCAGGGAGTAGGGACAAGACCAGCTGAAGAGCCACCGGAGGAAGAATCGACTGTGTGTCCAGAGCAGCAGATTGAGAGGGCCAGGTCCTGGACCAGATCACAACCAGCGTGTATATGGGTCCCAACCCCAAGAAATAATTTTTGGTCGGAAGATGAGAATATATTTCTGTTTGTTTTGTTTAGAATGCACACTTATTCTTATCATTTTCATCTGAACTCAAATACGTTTGGTTTTTCTAAATATCTGAGTCCAGGTATACTTACCTGTGAATACTCCTGAGGAACTGGCAAATGAGAAATGAGAATACAGTGGTAAATGTGAATTGTTGTAAAGGAATTTATATAACAATTCTGAGTTGCAAAATAAATATTAACCTGATTATAAGGAGATAATTTATCTGGAAAAGAAAAACACAGTTTTAAAGAAAGAATCTTCTTCCAAAAACTAGAATATATTGCATTGACCGTTGAACGATTGTATAGGGGAATACTTATCTGACATACAGTATGTTGTCTTGATGGGAAGTATTCAGTAAGACAAGAAAGAAAGCCTAGCTAGATTGTTTTAATATTAGCTGTGTTCACTTGCTGCTACTTAGACATTGTAATTTCTATACTAGGCATTTTAGGTATGCTGTTAATATTTCAAAAGGACTCTGGATCCTTATTTAAAATAACATAGGGTCAAATTCTGGGATGCGGGTTGCGAGGCTGTACTGCCGGCAGGACATGTAGCCCCGCAAGCTGTCTGGGCCCGATTCCCCCTCAGATTCTCCCTGTATGTCCTGAGCATTAGGGTGGGGAGAGCAGGCGGGAGGCAGAGGGGGCAGGATTGGGACGGACTGGCAGTGGGTCAGCCCTGTAGGATGTACAGGGCCAATTCAGGTGGAATAAGCAGCACAAATCCCTCAATCAGGCCTGGGGATCCCCCCTGGAGCCAGGTCTGAGTGCGAGGGCGTCCCCACTGCCCGATCCAGGCCACGGTAGGCCAGCTGTGGGTTGGGTGGTGGAGAAAAGGGGGGCTGAAGTCGCAGGAGTCAGGGGTGCCTGCAGGGCCGGGCTGTCCATAGGCCCAATTCTGTGCACCATGGGAATGTTTTATTCCCACGGTCCATGGGTCCAAATGGGCCCATCTTTCTTGGGGACATCCGGACGGCTTAGACGTCCCTCTACCTGAATCAGACTCATATTGCAAAAGATTTTTGACATTTTAACTGCACATACAACAGGGATAACATCTTAGACTTTACCATCTAAAATGTATCCTGAGTTTAGTTTTTTTATTTGCTTCAGTAGGTTTGTTGACAGTTCACTGATAACACTGGACAACAAATTTGTTCAAAAGTCTTGTTTCCTGAAAGGTTTTTGGTGATTATGATAGATCGCTTCAAGCTGAACACAAATATAACTTGTCACGCCCCAGCCCTCTGCCTAAGGCTTAGAGGGGTAGGGTTGCTATTAACTTCTCTTATAAAAGGTTGAATAAACTATTTTTCTCCAGTGAAGCATGCTGGGAGTTGTAGTTTTGGCCTTCTAAGATGAAGTGTAGTCATGAAACCGAAAGTAAAGGCAAATGACAAAATTTATTCCCTAAACGCAAACAAAGTCCATGTAGACTGTAACAGGATACTTCTCCATTCATTCGCTCAAGGTTATTTACAACTTAGGCTGGATGAGCTTCACAGTCATTAATTATATGCAGCTGCTTATCAATATAACAGATAAAGAAAACACAGCTTCTTCATTCAACAAAGTAAAAATATCTTCTTTTTACCTTTGTCTTCATTAAGCATTCAAATGTACATGCAACAGGTATCTTCCCATTAAAAAGAGCAAGTTCCTACCTTCAGTTCTGGCTAGGTTTCATTACTCTACTTTTCAGGAGACTTTATCTTTTCAGATATTCTTTAGCAAAGGGACTCAATGCTAACAGGTTGACATAGAGTACAGTCCATGAATACTTCTGGAGGCAATAAATCCTGCTCAATAGGCTCAACCTGCATTTCCTCTGGCTCCGGTAATGCAATGCCCTGCTCTGAACTTTTAACGTTTGTCTCAGGGTCTATTCTCTCTGAGGATCCCTGTGTCTCTCTTGAGCACAGCTCCACCCGGTAAGGATAAATTGTACCTGAAGCTGTGGTCACTTCCCCCGGCTGTGTTCACCAGTCTCCCTCCAGCTTCTGGAAAACAGTCCCTGGTTCACTTCCCTGAGTTCCTTCCTGGAGCTCTGCCATGGCTCCCTGTTCCAGGCTTGGCTCCTTTGACTCCTGTGCTGAGTCCTGGGATCCCACCTCTGAACTCTCTGAACCTTCTGAACAGGAACTGGGGTTTGAAGACTTCTTTGCTCTCTCCTTCTGGTCTCTCTCTTCCCATGCTCTCCTCCTCCTCTGGGCTCTCCTCTCTACTTTCTCTCTAGCCAAGGTTTATTTCCCTGCTTCCCGGGCAGTGTCTCTCCCTCTCTGGACAGGTAATTGCAATTATCTTCCAAGCCTGCAACTACGTCAGCAGAGCTTGGGTGTGGCAGCCTAGGTTTGGTTTCTCTCTGTTTGCTTTCTTTAGGCAAAAGCTGAAACCTGTGTACTGCAGGGATGTCACTTTTCTTAAAAGCAAAATCATCAGTTTCTCCTATTTCCATAGGCTCACTACAAGCTTCCTTATCACAAACTTCAAATTGACTGTATCACATAGGAATTTGGAGAAACAGTGAAATTAAATTTTGACTGATTTAGAAGTTTAATTGCAGAATGATGCTGAAATATTGCGCTAGTTCGCCTGAGCTAAAAATGTTTTGCTCCTGCTTTTCATTTGCTTCTTGTCTCAGTGTCCAACATTAACAGCCAGCATTGATGGGTTCTAGTTGTCCTGATACTGCTTTTCCATTGTCGCAATGTCCTGGTGAAACCTTTGACCATCTTCGTTGCTGACTGCACTAAGAGGCTTCAACTGTTACAGAAAACAGCCACGTGTCTCCTCACACATTCCTCCAGATTTGACCATATCAACCCATTGTTGATCTATCTCCATTGGCTTCCTGTTCCTTTCAGAATACAGTACAAGATTCTCATGTTTGTCCATAGAACTGTTCATAGAGGCATTCACCAATATCTCAAACAGCAGGAGAAAGAGGTCTTCCGCAAGGAGTACAATAAAAGAAAGTGTAAGCCAAGGACCACAGCCAAACACAGTAGAGGTAGCCAAAAGACTTTATTGACAGACCCAACTTAAAAGTTTCGGCCTGCGGCCTTCTTCAGAGGTCTAAGGGACAGACACAAACATAAAATTAAAAATATAAATACGTAATATAAACCAACCAAAAATAAAAACACATTAAAAATGAATATTGCATAAAAATAAAATACATTACCAAGGAAGACAAAAAGCAACATCTAAAGGATGGACCAAGCCACTCTTCCCAATCTATAGTAAATAAATAAATTAATTAATTAATATAAACATTTATAAAAGTGGTCCATATGATAAACACAAAAATACATGAATCGATATGACATACCTTAAAAGAAATGCAATTCATAAATAATATAAAAGAGACAGAAACTGCTAACAGAAACAGCACAAGAAACCAATTCAAAAAATCATAAAAAGAGCATAAAAAATGAATATCAAAAAGATACAATAAAATACATGTAAATGCATGCAATTTTCAAATATAAGTAATGTACAAGCATTACAAGCATTGACATGATGACCAAATAATGTAAGGCATTGCAATAAAACGGACGATGTGTCAGTGTAACCTTCTCACTATAAGGGAGAGAACAATCAACAAGATCATAAAGAACATAAGGAATAATTACAATAAAAAAGTGAAAAAGTCTGTAAATGTTGAATACTTAAAAAATGAGATAAAAACAAAGAATGTCAAATTGTGTCAAATTAATTGCCTGGAACCACCGGCAACTTCATAAAAAGTAAACACTGTCAACTTAATCCCTAATAGTAAAAGTGCGACCTATTATGTTCATACAGCACAGAACAAACTGTGAATAATAAATGTATGTGAAAAAAGGAACAGAAGATGTAAAAATGACTCATATCAGAAAAGCTGTCTAAAAATGATCAACAACATCATGAAATGGAAACATCATAAAATGTGATTATAGATCTTTTAAAAAATAAAAATAAAAGATATCAGATCAGCTGTCTAAATCAATCGGCAACATCATGAAATCAAAAAGAAAAGGAAAAAACGCTGTAACTTTGAACTGTAGTGATAAAAGTATAAGCACAGAACCGACTGTGAATAATAAATCTTTATAAATAGAAACAAAGCATGTAAACAATCGGCAGTATCGTAAAATAGAAAAAGCACTGTGTCTGTACAATAATTTATATTATAGGTACTTGGGTCAAGCAATGAATATTCTAGGTCCCCCTTTCCTCCAGGAACTTGTCCAAACCTTTTTTAAACCCTGCTACATTAGCAGCTTTTACTACATCCTCCGGTAGCAAATTCCAGAGTTTGATTACACATTGAGTGAAAAAATATTTTCTCTTATTAGTCTTAAATAGGTTACCCTGTTACTTTATTGTATGCCCCCTAGTCTTTCTATATTTTGATGGAGTAAACAATCGAGGTGATAATCAAGGAGGAGATGGTAATCAACAGTGTCAAAAGCAGCAGAAAGGTAAAGAAGAATGAGGATAGAGTAAAGGCCCTTGGATTTGGTAAGGAACAAGAGCAGTTTCAGTAGAATATAGAGGGCAAAAGACAGATTGCAATAAATCTAGAAGGGATTGAGAAGAGAGAAAGTCAAGACAGCAGCAGTGAACCACACGTTGAAGGGTAGGAGGGAGATGGCTCAATAGAAGGAGAAGTAGGGTCAAGGAATGGTTTCTTCAGAAAAGGTGTAAACATAGCATGCTTGAAGGCTGCAGGAACAGTTGTGGTAGAAAGTGATCGGTTGAGGATATGACAGATGGAAGGTATAACAGTGGAGGAGATGGAGTTTAGTAGATGGGTGGGAATGGGATCAGAGTAGCAGATAGTAAATTTAGAGGAGAGAAGATGTGTGTTTTCTTCCACAGTGATATTAGAAATGAAAGAAAGGGGGGGCGGAGCCTGATGTCCAGCGGGTAGGACGCTTTGCGTTGAAGCTCCCGAGAGGCCTACTCAGAATCCTGACTTAATACCTATATAAATTTACTATTTCGCTCCGAGCTGACCGGGGCACATCGGGGGGGAAGGCGGCCCATAAACCCGCGCGCTTGGACTTCGGGGATCCTTCTTCTACTCACGGAAAAAGCTCCAAAACAGAGGTGTCATCCCCACACAAGAAGGATCCATATCGTGAAAACCCCGCAATGCACCTGGAGATTTTGGAGGAAATACGCGGCGTGAAGGAATTGGTGCAGTCCAATGGAGAAAGCGCTTCGAGCCATGCGAGAAGACTTTGGAGTGCTCCAGGACCGACTTGAAGGTTCTTTCATTACGGCAGGACAATATGGCGGGGGTCCTCGACTCGCACGAGGTTGCGCTTGGGCAAACTGGACAAGGCTGAGCGCCAGATACAGAATCTTCAAAAGGAGTTGGAAGATAGCAATAATCGAGCCCGTCGCACAATGTGAGCTCCTCGGAATGCCGGAGGGGGTGGAAGCAGGAGCTATAAGAGAATTCTTGCTCAAAACTCTTCCCTCCTTGCTGAAGATCACTTTTCACAGAGAACTGGAAATCGATCGAGCACACCGTGTTCCTGCCCGCATGGCGCTCAACCGCTAACGACCCCCCGGCCTATTATCTTCAGCTTGCTACGATATCAACAAGTGGAACAATTTTAACATGCTGCCCGAGCGAATCATCATTTGGAATTTGAAGGTCGTAAGGTCTCCTTCTTTCCCGATTTTGGCAAAGCCTACCGTTGACCGTCGGAAGAAACTCCTGCTCTTCGCCCTGCGACTTCACAGCTACAGGCTCGCTTTGGCCTGTTGTATCCAGCGAAGCTCCGAGTGACTCTCCACAACCAGACCAGGACGTTCGAGGATCCTGATCTACTATCAACATTTTTGGACTCCAAAGAAGCAGAGCAGATGCGCTAATTCCCAAATCTTGGACTCTTATCTGCCGGCTCTGTCCGCCATTTTGAAGGGCCCGATGCGGCGGTCATAGCCCAGCACAGAAATAGCCTGGACTTTCTTTCTTTCTCTGTATGACTTTTGTCTTTGGTCTCCTATCCCCTTCATGATGTGTGCCTCGGTCGGATTCGGAGCAACGCACAGTCCTACAGGTTATATGTTTTTTCAATTTCGGCCTTCTCTGGGGTTTCTCCCCGCAGGACACATGGTCGCCAGTAATTTTGGGGTTTTGCTTCTCCTCTACCGTACTGCGGCGTTTTGTCTTTGTTAATGTGGGGCGCTTCATTGTATTATATTAGCTTATTTTTCCTATGTCAAGTGTACAGCTAGATACAGTCAGTTTGAGGGACACAGTGAAATTATGTGTGCTTATCATGCTCAGAATTTTAACTTTTCTGAATGGCCTTATGTAAAATCTTATTATTCATCGTCAAAGGCATTACTGGTCCACTCAAAGGAAAGAAAATCCTTAGCTATCTTAGCCACGAGCATGTTGATTTGGTGTTTCTTCAAGGAAACGCATTACACTCTGCTGAAACACTGAAACTCAATGCTAGGCCTCACATGGTAGCTGCCTATTCTCCCACCGTTTTCCAAATGGTACGGATAGCCATTCTGGTTAAGAAGTCTTTGCACGCTACTGTACCTGATATTAGCGCTGACATGGAGGGTAGATGGGCCCGTGTACACCTTGAGGTTGGAGATAGTGAATTCACGTGTATTTGCACTATGCCCTGACTGTGGACAACCCTGCTTACTATGCAAGTTTTGCGCAGTTGGCCTCGGCCTCCGCCAATGCTCCATTACTACTTGTGGCGATATTACACAAGATTTCCCGCAATCTTTTCTTCTCAAACAAGGTGCTCGTTGGTTGGAAGCTCCAGTACCGAGCAGACCTGTGTGGCTAGATATAGTAGCGGGCCTTTGCTCACCGGATTCCTCTTACCTTACTCCCTGGTATGACACTCACAGTAGACTACCACTAACCAACAATGCTTTTCTACACTTTAGGTGCCTTAAATACTCTTAAGCAACCTTTCCACTCCCTACTCTGTTCAGTTCAACTACAGCATTGCATTCGGAGCACTAGAGTACTCCCCGCCATTGGCACTCTCTGCATAAGGTTTATTGGAGACTTCCGATCTCTCGGTGGTTTCACCGGGTGTAGCATCCAATTTTACTAAACCTTATGTAATGCTATCACTAGAGATACCTCTATAGCGTAGAACGTATGGGGAGAGCGAATTGCATGTGACTTTAACCTTGGAGCAATGGAGCCTTATCTGGAGCAGAGGGACACGGGTTCCCGACCCGCCTCACTCACTCATACCCTCTTCTTTCTAGCCCACCGGTGTTTTTACACTCCTCACATATTAGACAAATGGAACACTAATCAGGGTAATGGTGCTGGACACGTCCTGTGGGCCATTGGTCTATTACTTCATGTTATGCATGAATATCCCCGCACTACAGTATAACTGGCGTCGGGTCTGGGTCGTATTTAGTCTAATTGCACTCTCAGGAGTCCCTTCTCGAGGATAGGGACTTCGCCCAGTTGCGGGGATCCCCTCTCTCCCAAAAAAATGGCTTATCCTCCTTTTGAACTTTATGCTTGGCATTGGCTATTTCCCTAATTAAGTAATACTGGGAAATTAGTTCCCATCTGAGCCTCAATGAATGGTGGAATCATGCCTGTCTGTACAGTAATATGAACAACTACCTCGTCTGCTCGCTTTCCTCCGTTCAGACTCCTTCTCATTGGTCTCAATGGAAGATCTCAATGAATATTTACATTTTGCTAAATGCTCTCATCTGACTGTCTAACTTTGTATATCTCTGTCTCATGATCATGCTGTATTGTGGATACTTTTTTTTTTTTTTGATCGTTTTGATGTCTATATCCACTGTTAATTGGAAGCGCTCACATGCTGATATAAACGGTAGAGAAGAAGCATCGGGGTGGGGGTTAATGGGATTACTTTTCCTTATTGTATACTTGTTTTGTCTCTTTTGGTGTGTTGTTTCTTTTGTTTGTTGCAAAATGAAAATAAAAGTTTAAAAAAAAAAGAAATGAAAGAAAGGGTGAAAGAGGTTGAGGGAAGGATTTGGAAGAGGGGGAAGGGAAGATGGAGATGACCCCAGGGGGATCTCAAGAGTAATCTTGTGGACTTTGTCAAAAAAACATAGAAACGTTACCAGAAAAAGACCACATGGCCCATCCAGTCTGCCCTTCCATATCAAACACTATAGTCTAAGCGGAAAGGGAAAGAGGGGTCAGAGGTGGAGGTACTTTGAGGAGAGAGTTGAGAGTTTTAACGAGAGGGAGAAGGTCAGAGGCAAGAGAATTAGTCAGATGGATATAATACTCTTGCTTGGTGAGTGCTATGGCTGACTGAAAAGAGGCTAGCATGAATTTGAAATGTAAGAAATCTACAAGATTGTGAGATTTCAGCCAAATGCACTCAGGTGAGTGGGCACAGGAACATAGGTAGCAGGTTTTAGATGACAGCCAGGCCTGAGATACAGTATGCCTCACAGGATATTTATTATTTATTTATTTTATTTATTTCTTTTTTATACCGTGCTATTTAGAATCAGTGCGGTTTACATGTATACTAACAGGTACTTTTTATTCCCTTGTCCCCGAAAGGCTCACAATCTAAGTGTACCTGAGGCAATGGAGGGTTAAGTGAAAGTCGCACCTAGGAGAGTGACTGAGGTGGGCTCTGCCGGGCAGCCGGAGGTGGGGGGGGGGCCCCGCGGGAGACACATGATCGTGGGAGACACTTCATTCTGCCGCTGCCACGGCGGCAGCGGCAGCAGCAAGTTTATTTTTTCTTTTAAAGTGACTGATGGGCAGAATGCTGTTTGCGCGGGGGCCCCTGAAACGCGGGGCCCTGTGCAAACAACATTCTTGCTCAATGGATGGTCTGGCCCTGCAGTGGAGGCTGAAGAGGGGGAGGGGGACACAAGAGATGAGGTTCCTCCTAAGATGCTTCATATCCTTGCACCAACCTTGGAAGAAGGTATTAATGCCCCTTTACAAGTCATTGGTGAGGTCTCACTTGGAGTATTGTGTTCTGTTTTGGAGACCATACCTCAAAGAGCAGGTCTGTACATATATACATGATGAATACGGTACATATACAGTGATGGAATTTAAAAAAACATGAGACAGACACAGAGAATCGCTTTATAGCAGGAGGATGGAACCACAGAAACTTAACTTTTACACCTCAAAAAAGAAGGAGATAAATTGCATGGAGTAGCAGACACAGCTCTAAACAAAGGCATAAAAGGTAGCAACCTTTCACCACCTCACTGTGCAGACTAGATGGACCATGCTGTTCTTTATCTGCTGTCGTTTACTATGGCCCTCATTCTGGAACAGAGGTTGCGGGGCAGCCCCACAATCTGCCTAGAGCCTATTCCCCCCACCAGCTCTCCCTGTACGTCCTGAGTTTCAGGACAGGGAGATCCGGCAGGAGGGGGGGCAGAAGGGGGCAGAGCGGAGGCAGGCCAGACCTGCAGGATGTACAGGGCCGATTCAGGTCACGGCCCTGTATGTCCTGCCAGTCCTTCAGGAACGTGCAGCTTAAGCCACCTCTGAGGTGGTATAAACTGCACATTTCAGAAGATCAGGGCAGGGGAGCCACACATGAAGCCGGCAACAGGTGCGGGAGAGGGGGGAGTCCCCCATCACCCGATCCAGGCCGCGGGAGGCCAGCAGTGGGTCAGGTGGCAGGGATTTGGGGGTCACGGAATGCAGCGGTATGGGGCGCCTGTGGGGAGGATGTCTCTGCAGGCAGGAAGGGCAAGGCCGGCCGTCCTCGGGCCTGATTCTGGCTCCTGTTGGAACGTTTTTGTTCCTGCGGACCAGAATCGTGTCTTAATGGCCCAGACTTCCTCCTCCTGGGGCTCTATGTGACCGAGGTACAAAACCCCAGGCACTTTTAGCTGGGTTGGGGGAGTGGGATAATTGTCAGATAGCCAACCTTTTTACCCAGGGAAATCAGTATTTATCCAGGTGAATGTTTTTTTAAAATCTAGCTGCCTAAACTTCAGGGTTGTTTTTTTTAAATCTACAACTACAGATATACAGCAGAAAATATCTGTCTTCTTTCTTTTACAAGAGTTCTAGAAATCAATTTCATGAAAGCTATAAAACACTCCAGTGCGGCACTCTATAATAAACATCAGAGCTTTTCATATGGTTGAATACACAAGTTCATGTATTTTAAGAAAGTACTGCCTGTCATGCTATTTTTAATGGAGACCCTTTTCTTTTTTTATTACAGTTTAGGGATTTTCCTTTCCTACGAGTCAACTATTTAACTAGTTCTGATTTTTAAAAGCAAGAAAGATATCAGAAACATGGCATTCACCAGCTTTCTTTTAAAACTAAGGAGCTGAGGCCACTATAAATCTTAGACATAGCAATGTTTACCTTGATATATCAGTGCATTTATTTCCTGACGTCCTGTTACTCCAAGTGATGAGAGGCCTGGTGCCTGTTGAAGGAGGAAGATAATGTTTCAATAGCATAACTAAGCTGGGTCTGTGAATATCATTGACAACATTTCAAACTGTGCTTTATTTTTGGAAAGATGCTCCTGTCCTGCTGAGTATCGACTATGATGGGAGTGTTTGGGAGGAGGGAGATGACACAATTGGATTTATAAAACACTTTCACTGAGGATGTCAGAGACTTAGGGGCAACCTTTCACCCTCCATAACTTGAGAGCAGTCAAATTACGCAGTACCAGGTTTTAGGGCAATTCTAGATTTATAGGGGGTATTTTAGAAAGAATGCCCAAGTGCAATCTGGTATGGACAAGTCAGAACGTCTGAAAATAAAGCAGGCATATCCAGGTGCAGACATGATTTCACAAACATGGACGTGCCAGTGTGGACATCTGCAAGGGCATCTACATAGACATCCCCAGTCTAGTTTGGCAGAACCTGGAGGTCTATGAATAGCCTAATAAAGTAGTAGGCTAGGTCCAGAATTCAAATCCCTCTGCTGCTATCATTGTGATTGTGCTGTGTACTGGGAATGATGGAGTACTATCTTCTCTACAACCTCTGAATATTTTTCAGTCAAAATGAGCACTTTCAAGAAGGCTTTAGTCCCCTCTCCCTTCAGGAAGGACCATGAAGCCTCGGAGCCCTAGAGATACCCAGAGTCTGTAGAAGAGGTGTACAAGGGAATACAGAGAAAATATAAAAATCTGTGATAAAATAGACCACTAGGAGGGGTGGAAGAAATGAAGAGAACATTTTTGAAGCTATGCTCTAATGCAAAAAATTGAAAAATCTTATATCATAATCATGTGCAAGTACTCTTGCCATCATACTGGGCAGATTAGATGGACCATACTGGTCTTTATCTGCCGTCATTTGCTATGTTACTATGTTACTATGTATTGTATTAGCCACTTATGAATCAAAACTGAACAGACTAAGTGGCCCTTATGGGGGTAATTTTTTAACTAAACTCGTGTGTAAAATGTACGTGCATAATTTCCCAGAATGTCAAAGCAAAAACATGTAGGTGTATCTGCTCTGAATATTACCTAAGGAGAACGATGGGTCTGATTTTCAGAAATGACAGTCATTGTATAGAGTTGGTGCTTAACATTATTCATAGAAACATGACAGCAGAAAAAGACCACATGGCCTATCTAGTCTGCCCTTCCATATTAACAGTTATTCATACAGTTGTGGTCAACATTATTGGCACCCTTCATTTTAAGTATGTTGTGTACTATATCTTGAGAAATATTTGGAAATATTATGTCCAATTTTAATAGTATGTTCAAAGGTATACAACAAAAAATGATGTCTGTGCAACTTAGACGTAGCAATTTCTATGAAACAAACAAAATATGACCTGGACAGGATTAATAGCACCCTTCACTAATATTTGATTACACAATCCTTGACAGTGATGACAGACTCCAAACTTTTCTTGAAGCCATCTATAGGTTTTGAACATCTGTCTGCAGGTAGTTTCTCCCACCCTTCAGCTGTGAATGGTTCCAGCTCATGAATGTTTCCAGGATTCCTTTTACCGATGGCAGATTTCAGCTCTTTCCAAAGGTTCTTGATTGGACTGAGATCAGGACTCATTGCTGACCAGTTTAAAACAATACGATTTTACATTTTTAACCTTTGTTTTGTACTTTTGGATGTATGTTTTGGGTCATTGTCCTGCTGGAGGACCCATGACCTTCCACACAGACCTAGCTTTCTGACACTAGGTAGCAGATTTCACTCCAAAATACCTTGGTAGACCTCTTACGTCATGATTCCTTTAATACATTCCAGGCCTCCAGTTCCTGAGGCAGCAAAACAGCCCCACAACATTATGGAACCTCCACCATATTTAACTGTAGGAAGGATGTTTTTTCCTTATAAGCTTCATTTCTTTGCCTATAAATGTATCGCTGGTCTGCACTGCCAAAGAGCTCAAGTTTGGTTTCATCTGTCCACATAATATTTTTCCTGAAGGACAGTGGTTTCTCAAGGTGGGTTTGGGCAAAGATCAGGGTACCTTTTCATGTCTGACTTTGAGCAGTAGATTCCTCCTTAGCCTTTACCCATGAAGTCCTTTTTAGTGCACAGTGTATGGTGCGGATTGAAAGCACGACTCCAGATTGCTCCAGGTCAGCCTTAAGCTCTTTGGATGTTGTACGTGGTGTTTTCCAGCAGTTCACACTAATCTTCACAGGTTCTTGACAGTTTCATGAGTAGAAAACCTCTTGATAATATTGTGAACTGCAGACACAGGAATTCCATGGTCTTTGGAGATGACGTTGTACCCCTTTGAAGTTTGATGTTTGGTGATAATGGCTTTTCTAATGCTCTAAGGCAGCTCTCTTGTCTCTTGCAAAAATAGAACAGGGAATGAATGTGGCCATTTTAAACATTAGAGCCATCATTCATTGGTTGATTCAAGTCATGTGAGTACTGAGAATTGATCACAGGTTCGCCTAATTTTACTGCAATGGGAATGTGATTCTTCTGTTCAAACAGTTTTTACCCTTGCTTTTGTACATCCCCCAGCTGTTCCCATCTCGCTAATGACTTTCTGAGGTCTTGTCCCATCTTGGCAAAGTTAGTTTTCCTAAAGTCTAAGATCCTCGCTTTTAAGTGGATTTTATCAGCCCTAGTACTAATACTGAACCACACCATCTGGTGATCAATGGATGCGAGATGATCTCCCACCATGACATCAAAAACACTTTCCACATTGGTAATCACCAGGAGTCAGCCCTGACTCAAAGGCACACATTACACAATCACCAAGTCCAGTATGGCCCCTTCCTGTGTGGGCTCAGTTGCCAGATGCCAGAATAGTTCTTCCTGTAGAGAATCTAGGATCTCCTTACGTCTAGATGACACTGCAGCAGGGATGTGCCAATCAGCATCTGGCATATTTAAATCACCTATCAGTAGCACTTCTCCTTTCATGGCAATACTGTGTATGTCTTCTATTAAATCCCCATCCACTTCTTCTCTGTGTGAGGAAGATCTATATTTCACACCAATGCAAATGGGTTTCCCTTTCCCTCTTTCTAGTTTAACTCACAGTGCCTCTTCACTCCCTTTAAAGTCCTGCAATTCTATAGCTTCAATATTATTTTTATACATAGTGCCACTTCTTCTCTCCTTTTTCCTATCCTGTCCTTCCTGAATAAAGTATAGCCCGGTATAATTACATACCAGTCATGGTTGTTCATGAACTATGTCTCTGTAACTGCCACTAAATCCAAGTCAGACTCTTCCATTAAAGCCTCAACATCTGGGATCTTATTTCCCATGCTGCTGGCATTTATACACACCACTTTCCAGATGTTGCCCCTTTTATCCATCCCTACAGAGGTATTTAATGTTTCACTTACCTGGGGGCTTTCTTGGCCCATCCTTAACCAATCTAGTTTAAAGTACTCTTCAGTAGGTTAACCAATCTGCTGCGGAAGACACTCCAACCTTTCTTGGACAAATGAACACCATCTCTGCTCTTCAGCCCTTGGGACATAATCCCATGGTCCAGGAAACCAAAATGTTCTCTGACATCATCCACACAGCCATGCATTCATTTCCAGGATATCTCTGCCTTGGTCTTTACCCTCAACAGGGAGGATTGAAGAGAACACCACCTGAAAACCCATCTGCTTCACTCTCTGTCCCAGAGCCATGGTCAATTTTGATATGCTCAGAGGGATACCTAGCAGTATCATTTGTGCCGACATGGATGAGCAACATTGATAATAGTCAGTAGGCTTGATGAGTCTCAGCAAACTCTTGTAACATCTTGGATTTTGGCATATGGCAGACAGCACACCTCTCTGAACATCAAGTCTGGTTGGCAGATGGATGGCTCAGTACCCCTTAGAAGAGACTAACCAATCACCACTACCCTTTGCTTCTTGTGGTCATTGATTCTGCAACTTTCAGGTGTTTGAGCTCTTGTTCTTCCTCTAGCGACCCCGTTGCTGCACTTCTGGGTCCAGGACCAGCTTGGCTGGAGTCCTCTTGAGGATGGGCTCTGTTGGTTCCTTATCCATTTGGCGCCTGGTGCCTCCACCTAGGGAAGAAAGGTATTAGCGGGTAGAATTTCCCTTGTTTCACCCCAGGAAACCTCTCAAAAAACACTGCTGTGAACAAGTCTGGTTTAATAGTATTTACAATTTATTTACAAAATATATACATCAAGTATTGTGATAAATTAATGCAGTATGTACAACCTGTATTACGGTATAATAAGTGGTTCAAGGTGAAATAGCAATACAGGACAAAAAAAAAAGATAAGGCAGTTCAAACAACCAACTATAACCTTATATGTAATGATTTAAGCAAACCTTTAAAGATGATGGATCTGACCTTAATAACCTGTCTCCTAACTCCCCTCCCTTTCCTTTGCCCACCAGCCTCAAGTCTCACCCACTGCTGGAGCTCTGGACCAGTGGCTGCTTGTGAAAGGAGAGGTTTTGTAGATCTGTCCAATTGTTGAGGTTGTAGCCTTGGCTCCACCTCCTTCAGGCTCTCCTCCAATCTGGAGAGGATTTTGCACTTTTGCCCACTCTGGAAAAACTTTTGTAGCTCTCTCTTGAGCTGATCTGCTGCTGGACCTCCTTGGGTCTTGTGGCTCCTAGTCCAGAATCAACGCTCTGCCACTGCTCTCTATAGAGCAGATTCTTCACTGCATCCATTGCTGTAGCTCCCTCTGGAGTTGATTCTCCACTGTAGCTCTTCATGGAGCTGATTCTGCCACCGTAGCTCCCTCTGGAGCTGATTCTCTGCTGTAACTCTCCCTGGAGCTGAGCTAATTCTGCTGCTGCAGCTCTCTCTGGAGATGATCTGCCACTGGGCCCTTCCCGGGCCTTGTAGCTCCTGGATTCTGTGCCACTACAGCTCTCTCTTGAGCTGATCTGTTGCTGGACCCCCAAGTCTGGATTAGGTTCTACATTATTCAGCACACTCTGAAACACCCAACATTAGGGGGGTTTCATTCCCTTTCCTGGGATGTTTTCACCTCCTCCACTTCCAGGGCTGCATATTGGTTATTCAGGTCAAGGGCTGGTGGAGTTGCATTGTTGATTCTGCAGGCTCTGGTGACTCTTGTTCAACTGTCCTCATTCTGTAGCATCCCATCTTCACCTCTGTTGGAGAGCTTGGCTGTTTCAAGAAGCATCTCATCAATTTACTTCTTGCTATCTTGAATGCTTTTAGATGAAATTCAGGTCCATTAATACTTTTCCTGTGAGTTTCACCGCTAAATTATTTGAGCTAATATAGTGTCAACATCTTTCCATAACTTTTCTTTCCACTTCAAAGTCTTATTCATATTTCACCATATTTACCCCCTCCCCCCCCCGCATGTGACACCTTCTATACAGTCACAACATATCAGCTTATAAGGCAACTTTTAATGAGTAGGAGGAGGTAGGAAGTGAAATGACATGCTAGAACATAGAACATAATAATAGAACATAGAAATCAATGGCTGATAAAGACCATATGGCCTATCCAGTCTGCCTATCCTTAAAAGCTATTAAATTCTACAATCCTTTCCTCTCCCTCAGAGATCCTCTGTATTTGTTCCAAGCTTTCTTGAATTCAGATACATTTCTCATTTACACCACCTCCACCTTCATGCATCTACCACCCTTTCTTTACAAGTTGGAGAAAGGTTCCGGAGGCTTAATTTTTAGTATTTTAGGTAGGAAGTTGAAATCCAGAACTTTGAGGGCAGCATTTTCATAAATGCTTCACGTTCCATGAGTCGGAGCCAAAAGGAAGGTAGAGCTCCAGAGTCTCAATGCATTGATGAGATGGTGGTGAAAAGAAGAGGGTTTTGGATTTAAGTACTGGGTAACATTCTGGGAAAAGGAGGAGCTTTTCTGAAGGGATGGGTTTCACCTTAATCAGGAAGGAACCAGGCTGCTGGCATTAACCTTTAAAAAGGAGATAGAGGAGATTTTAAACTAGATAATAGGGGAAAGCCTATGGTCGCCCAAGAGAGCATGGTTCGGAATGATTTATCCTTGAAGGATACTAGCCAAATATTTGAAGTTAGGGCAAATCGACAGAGAGGTTCAAATAAAGACAGAAGTAACCCAAATCCCCTTAAGTACAGAGCAGACGGAGCTTAAAAATTCCAAATTACACCTGTCTACCGATAACCAGAATAATATGAATAAAATACAACATCTAAAATGCTTGTATGCAAATGCTAGAAGTCTAAAAAATAAGAGATGAGTTAGAATATATAGCACTAAATGAGAGGTTAGATATGGTTGGTATCTCAGAGACCTGTTGGAAAGAGGATAACTAATGGGACACTGTGATACCTGAGTACAAGCTTGGGTGTTGTTGAAAAATACTATCTTGGAAGCCCAGACCAGCTGTATTCCATGCTTTAAGAAAAGTGGAAGGAAGTCCAAAAAACTGCCAGCATGGTTTAAAGGTGAGGTCAGAGAGGCTGTTGTTGCAAAAAAGCATCTTTCAGGAAATGGAAAAAAGAGCCAAACGACGAAACCTGGAAACAGCACAAGCACTGGCAAGTCAAATGCAAGGCATTGATAAGGCAGGCAAAGAGAGAATTTGAGAAGAAGCTTGCTGCAGAAGCAAAAACGCGAAATAAAGACCTTTTCAAGTACATTCGTAGCAAAAAACCTGTGAGTCAGTTGGTCCATTAGATGATAAAGGGGTTAAAGGAGCACTAAGAGGCGACAAGGCGATAGCGGAGAGACTGAATGAATTCTATGCTTCAGTCTTTACTGAGGAAGATGTAGGGATGTTACCCATGACTAAAATGGTATTTAAAGCTGCGGAAGAATTGAAGGAAATATCGATACATCGGGAAGATGTCTTACAACTATTAGATAAACTGAAGAGTAGCAAATCACCTGGGCCAGATGGTATACATCCAAGGGTGTTGAAAGAACTGAAATATGAGATTGCAGACCTGCTATCAGTAATCTGTGAACTATCATTAAAATCATCTCTAATACCTGAAGATTGGAGGATCGCCAATGTAACACCAATTTTTAAAAAGGGTTCCAGGAGTGATCCGGGAAACTACAGACCGGGAGCCTGACGTCAGTACCAGGAAAAATGGCTGAAACCATCATAAAGAATAAAATTACTCAGCATGTAGATAGTCACAACCTAATGGGAGACAGCCAACATGGCTTTAGACAAGGAAGATCTTGTCTTACTAATCTGTTATGTTTTTTTGAAGGAGTGAATAAACAGGTGGACAAAGGTGAGTCGTTTGAATTTGTGTATCTGGACTTTCAGAAAGCCTTTGACAAGGTCCCTCATCAGAGTCTTTTGGCAAAACTAAAGAGTCATGGGATAGGAGGCAGTGTACTATTGTGGATCAGGAACTGGTTAAAAGATAGAAAGCAGAGGGTAGGGCTAAATGGCCAATTTTCCCAATGGAGAAAGGTGAATAGTGGTGTACCCCAGGGATCTGTTCTGGGTCTGCTGCTTTTTGACATATTCATAAAATGACCTGGAAAGTGGAATAACGAGTGAGGTTATCAAATCTGCAGATGACACAAAGCTATTTAAAGTTGTTAAAACCCAAAAGGATTGTGAAAAATTGCAAGAGGATCTGGATAAATTGGAAGACTGGGCATCAAAATGGCAGATGAAATTTAATGTGGACAAGTGCAAGGTTATGCACCTAGGGAAGAACAACCCAAACTATGGTTACACAATGCAAGGTTCCACATTAGGAACCACCACCCAGGAAAAAGATTTAGGCGTCATTGTGGATACCATGTTAAAACCCTCGGCCCAGTGTGCAGCGGCGGCCAAGAGAGCAAATAGAATGCTAGGTATGATAAGGAAAGGAATGGAAAATAAAACAAAAGATATTATAATGCCTCTATATCGTTCCATGGTGAGACTGCACCTTGAATATTGTGTGCAATTCTGGTCGCCGTATCTTAAAAAGGATATAGCGATTTTAGAAAAGGTTCAGAGAAGAGCCACCAAAATGGTAAAGGGGATGGAAGGATACTCCCATGAAGAAAGGCTAAAAAGGTTAGGGCTCTTTAACCTGGAAAAGAGACGGCTGAGGGGAGATATGATAGAAGTCTATAAATTAATGAACGGAGTGGAACGGGTAAACGTAGATCGATTGTTTACGTTATCAGAATATAGAAAGACTAGGGGACATGCAATGAAGCTACAGGGTAAACTATTTAAGACTAATAAAAGAAAATATTTTTTCACTCAACGTGTAATCAAACTCTGGAATTTGTTACCGGAGGATGTAGTAAAGGCTGTTAGTGTAGCTGGGTTTAAAAAAGGTTTGGACAAGTTCCTGGAGGAAAGGTCCATAAACCATTATTAAGAAGTGACCGAAGATATCAATGCTTGACCCAGTACAAGCATTGTGGAACTTTTGTCTCTTGGGGAAACTGCTAGGTACATATGACGTAGATTGGCCACTGTTGGAAACAGAATACTGGGCTTGATGGACCTTGGTCTGATCCAGTATGGCATATCTTATGTTCTTATGTTCTTATGATATCGCAATGATGCAGTGGATCAAATTGATGGAGAAGTTGCACTCTGTGTTAGAGAAGGCATTGAGTCATACAGGATTAAAGTTTTGCAGGAAACAAAATACACTGTACAATCTTTATGGATCAAAATTCCATGTAAAAAGGGGAAGGCGATGGCAGTGGGGGTGTACTATCGACCACTTGGCTAGAATGAACAAATGGATGATGAAATGCTCAAACAAATCAGGGAAGCTAACAAAAGTTATAATAAGTAATAATAATGGGTAATTTCAATTACCTCAGTATCGACTAGGTCAGAGTCACAGCAGGACATACTAGGGAGATAAAGTTTCTAGATGAAATAAATGACTGCTTCTTGGAGCAGCTGTTTCATGAACTGACAAGAGTGGAAGCCATTTTGGACCTAATCCTTAGTGGAACACAAAATCTGGTGCAAGAGATAAGGGTGGTGGGGCCACTTGGCAATAGTGATCATAGTATGATCATGTTTGATTTAATAAATGGAGGATGGACAGCAAGGAAATCCACAGTACTACCTTTTAAATTTCAAAAGAGAAACTATGATAAAATGAGGAAAATAGTTAAGAAAAAACTAAAAGGAGCAGCTGGAAAAGTTATAGTGACATCAAGCATGGGCATCGTTTAAAAATACTATCTTGGAAGCCCAGGCCAGCTATATTCCACGCTTTAAGAAAAGAGGAAGGAAGTCCAAAAAACTGGCAGTATGATTTAAAGGTGAGTTTTAAAGGTGAGGGAAGAGAGTCTGTTGTAGCCAAAAAAGCATATTTCTGGAAATGAAAAAAGGAGTCAAATGACGAAAAGTGGAAACAACATAAACACTGGCAAGTTAGATGCAAGGCATTGATAAGGCAGGCAAAGAGATAATTTGAAAAAAAGTTTGCCATGGAAGCAAAAATGCATAATAAAAAACTTTTTAAAGTAGATTTGAAGCAAAAAACATGTAAGAGAAACAGTTGAACCATTAGGTGATAGAGGGGTAAAAGCAGTGCTAAGAGGGGACAAGGCCATAACAGAGTGACTGAATGGAATCTTCACTTTGGTGTTTACTAAAGAAGATGTAGGGAAGTTACTGATGATTGAAATGGTATTTAAAGTTGATGCATCGGAAGAATTGAAAGAAATATTGATAATCCGGGAAGATGTATTACTACTGTTTGATAAAGAGTAGCAAATCACCTGGACTGGATGGTATACTTCTGAGGGTGTTGAAAGAATTGAAATATGAGATTGCAGACCTACTATCAGTAATCTGTGAACTATCATTAAAATCATCTATAATACTGAAGAATGGCAAATGGCCAATGTAACGCCACCAAAATGGTAAGGGGGATGGAAGGATATCCCTTTGAGGAGAGGCTTAAAAGGATAGGGCTCTTCAAACTGGAAAAGGGATGGCTGAGGGGAGATATGATAGATGTCTATAAATTAATGAATGGAGTGTTATGGGTAAACATAAATCAACGGTTCATACCATCAAAAAGTAGGAAGACTAGGGGAAATGCAGCTACAATGTAATCCGTTTAAGACTAGTTTTTTCACTCAATGCGTAATCAAATTCTGGAATTCGTTACCAGAGGATGTAGTAAAAGTTGTTAGGGTAGCAGGGTTTAAAAACACGTTTGAACAATTTTCTGGAGGAAAGTTCCATAAATCATTATTAAAGAGGACCGGGGAAATCCACTACTTGCCCCATTGCAAGCATTGTGGAACCTTTGCGTCTTTTTGGGAACCTGCCAGGTACTTGTGACCTGGATTGAACACTGCTGGAAACAGGATTCTGGGCTTGATGGACCTTGGTCTGTCTCAGTATGACATATCTTTTGTCCTTAAGTAAAGAAATATTTCTTCAGATTACTCTTGAGTCTATCCCCTTTTACCTTCACTCTGACTCCCTCAGTCCAGAGTTTTCTTTCAGCTGGAAGAAGGCCACTTCCTGTTTATTGATACCATGGGTGTATTTATTTAACTATTGTTTTTATTGTTTCAGGCATACATTACAAACATGACACATTGCACAGGAGCCGTCAAAACCCCACTCCCATCTCCCACACAGATACATCCTCTCCCGTACATAGATACAAGTCTATCAGCAGCGTGAGGCGATTTCCTACCACCTCCCACCTCACCCATCCCATAAGGCTCCCTCCATAGTGCAAATTAGTCAACTTGCATTGCTGCATTTGGCAGACATAGACAAGGCATTGTACACACGAACAAATAGGCGTCAACCCATACAGCCTGCGTACCACTATTGGAGTGCAGAGACCCCTCCGGACTCATCTGATACACTATAAACTCTTCCATTGCTCACAACAGCCTCCATATACCAACCCCCTATACCCTCTCCTATCCCCCCTCCAGGGTGTATTTAAATGTCTCTCTCATATCACCCCTCTCACATCTTTCCTCCAAAGTATACAGCTAAAGACCTTCCTCTTTTCTAATCAACTCAACGAACCCACTTAACTCTTGAACCACTACTTAATACATCAGATTGCACAACATAACTATGTAAATATGTTCTCTGTATAACTCAATCTCTGTAAGTAAGTTTTGCCTCAGTGAATTTCCCGCATGCCCCCTTCTTATAACAAGTTATATGTAAATGTGTGTGTTATATAAAAATTTCTCTGTAAATGTTAGTTATAATGTAAACCACTTTGATTCAATGAGAAAGTGGTATAGAAAAACAGTTAAATAAATAAATAAAATATTGAGATCTTTAAGTCTATCCCTTTATGCCTTATGATGATGACCACTGATCATTTATCTGCTCCATCTGGTTTATATCCTTTTGAAGGCGCAGTCTCCAGAATTGTGCACAGTGTCCCAAATGAGACTTATACAAAGGTAGGGATGTACACAATTATGGTGGAATTTTAGAAAAGGCTCTGTCAAAGGTGTATCAGGACATGCAGGAGTGAGATGTATTTGTTGACACATAGGCACTGTTCCCTCTAAGCTGTGCGCGTGTGCGCGTGCACACACCTCGCCGAGCGAGCGCACATACTTTACAACAGAGCGCACAAAAATTACGGCTCTGATTCTGATAGAAAACAACACAGACGTCTTAAAATTTAAAAGTTATGATTGTAATTACTAGAAATTTCCCGCTTCATTTAGTAATCATCTATTTTCATTTAATTTGATTAAAATCAATGTGGTGTACATACTGTATTCTGACGTGTAGTCAAATTTTAAAGTATATAACTCCGAGTGTCGTTATGTGGTGCACAAAAATTTAACCTTCCTTCAAAAGCTGCACACAGCTGATATTTTATATGGACACAGCCTACAGAAAATTAGAGGGAACATTACACATAGGGGTATGTTTACTAAACCGCGCTACTGTGCGGGGCGCACTTGAGCGTGCGCTAAGGTACCTTAGTGCACGCTAATGATGCGTTTTTGTGCCCCGCACACGTGTGCGCTGCACTAACGGGCCCGCTCATGTGTGCGTCGCGCAAATGAGCGATAGAGGCGTGGAAAGGCTCCCGGAGGGCGGAGGAAGGCTCCCCAGGGGCGGAGAGACGGGGTCAATGGGTGGAGAGTGGGAGAGGAGAGGCTCCCCACACAGGAGCGGGGCTGAAATTAGATGAAAAAAATACCGTGAGTGAAAACCTCGCGGTAGAGCCGATTTAAAGGGAAGAGAAACCATTTCTGTCAGCAATGTACAGCAAAACCAGGAAAACCTATAAAACGTGAGCAGTGTGATACATGTGCACAAAACAAAATAGCAAATAAAAATTGAAAATGACCACAACAATATTCTAATAAATTATAATCCAGCTGGGCAATAGTGATAGTCATGGAAAACATCAAAAGCACTCCCAAGAAAGCCCCAAAAAAGAAATATGAATTTTAGAAGGGTCTACGCTCCGTCCCCATACAAGGTGAATGATCCCACAGTGAAATTGTGCAGAGCAGGGTCAGAAACCCTGCTCTGCACAATGTCACTGTGGGATCATTCACCTTGTATGGGGATGGAGTGTAAAAATAATAATTATTATTTTTAACGCTCCGTCCCCATACAAGGTGAATGATCCCACAGTGAAATTGTGCAGAGCAGGGTTTATGACTCCTTTGGCCAGGTTTCCTATCTCCAGGGACTGCACTGTCTCTGTGGCCACAGTGTGGTGCAGTGAACACATACAGTGTATTCAGGAGCCAAAGATCACCAGTTCAAGTCCCAGCTGGGGCTCCTGCAAACTCAGTCCCCATATTTTACCCACCACTAAACCATGATAGTAAAGACCAACCTTTTTTGCAGATAACATAAGCATGGTCCAAACACCTCTATTTTACCCTACAGAGCACAGACACCAGAAACATGCGCATTACCTAGACCACAGTCCCCTCAATGCAGTCCTGGAGGGCCACATATCATTTAGCTGTGATGCTGTCAGCAATATAAGGCCATGTCAGCATGGTGGCAGAGGGGTACCGTTGGTGGAGGGGGCAGTGGCTGCTGCCCACAGCAGACGGTAGCCTAGCCCCCTTCACGTGGGTGCAGTGCCCTCCAACAGACAGGCCCTGTCTGACAAACAGCCATGGACTCCCCAGGGAATGCCCTGCTTTTGTGCTAAGATGGTGGTGCAGTGGACACAGCCAGTGCCCTTAGGACCAGAAGGTCACAGGTTCAAATCCCAGCTGCGGCTCCAGGCAACCCAGTCTCCTTATTTTACCCATGAAGAAAACATGGTAGTAAAGACTGAACCATTATTGCTGAGACCATAAGCATGGGTCAAAAACCTCTATTTTACCCTACACAGCACAAACACCATAGAAATGTGCATTACCTACGGCAGAATCCCCCAAATGCAGTCCTGGAGGGCCAAACACCATTCAGTTTCCATGCTGCCTCTAATAAAGATGCCTGTGCTTCATATCTATGCACCACCCCCATGGTATGCAGATGTATTCCATGCATATTCATGAGGGACAGCATGAAAACCCGAACAGTGTTTGGCACATCAGGACTGGAGTTGGGAACCTCTGCCGTAAAGCAGCAGCCAACAGGGCCAGACACACCCACACCCACACCCACAGGCCCCATTGGCTAATGCCTCCTGGAGAGGCAGGATATTGGGCTCTGCGTGCATCTCCCAATACTAGCACTTGCATACCTTAGCAATGCCACCCTACACCTGGGTATACGGTACACACCTATCAAACGTTTCCTATGATTACTGGCAGATAGCAAGTCCTACGTTAAGCACAGTTTGCTCATTGAGCTCCATCATAACAATTTCTCTGATGTCTGCGGTGTGTGCTTCAGGTCTGGTCTCTGACAGTGTTTACCACCCTGGGGAGTGACCCCCAACAGTATTGCATAGCATATCCATGCCTGTACTGTGCCCAGGACTGGTGTGGTGGGCAGGGCTGCTAAACTCCTCTATAGTAGCACAATGCTGGCATAGGTGTGGGAGTGTGTGTCGGTCTATCCAGTGTGTGGTGGCTGCAAACACCCTCCACAGCCCACACTGCCAGCACTGTTGCCAGTATTGGCCTGCCAATGGTCATAATGAGGAGCAAGGTACCCTGGGTATAGCCCGAACAGGGTGACCTGGCCAGGATGCATCTGCACAGGGCATAGGGCACTGGCTGGGACATTGTAGTGTCCGGCCACCACCTACACAGAAAGGGTGACCTCAGTATGTCCTGCTGGGGGATCACTCTCACCCTGACTGTGCAGTGACGACAGCATGGCTAGGCACCCCCATAGTGCTATATAGTATTTCTCTCATGTGATGTTTATGGGTTTCCTTTTGGGGTCTAGTCACTGATTTATCTGCTTGTTGTGTATGCTGACATCCCAGTTCTGGGTGCATGCATTTCCACTGGGAACATGCACTATGGACTAGCTAGTGGACTGTTTGCAGCTGGTATGTGTCTTGATGGAGTGGCTTGCAGGGTGTAGTGTCTGAAGGCTTACTGCAGGAGAATATCAGTTAGTGGTGGGGTGCAGCTTAGCATATCCAGGCCTAATGTCTGTCTGCTATTGTGTTATGGATGTGTACAGAGCAGCATTGACTGCCCTGTAGGATGTCTGTTCCCCAGCAGGACTGGGGTTGATGGTCCCCTCTACTACCACCATTGCAGGGAGGTAGAAAGTGGATCTGTTGATGGGAGACCCTGTTTGCCACCCTCAGCCCTGGAGAAGGAGGGTAGTGGGTGCATGGCCCACCTAGGGGTCCATGGGGGCTACACCTGTCTGAGACAAACAGAGATATCCAAGGTGTTTCTGCAGAAACTACCTAGCTCACACATTAACACTGCTTTGGACCTCCAGCATGGCCTCTTTCAGCTATGGAAGGTGCTGTGGACCTGGTGCTGGGCGCCTCACCGCACCCTCAGGGTGAGCACAGTACCCGCACAATGTGACGGTGTGTAGCTACTCTGTGCCAGTAAAACACACGGTCAGTACCCCCTACCAGGCCGAGGTGCTGTGGGGGTGCACATGGTCACTTCCCCCTACCAGGCCGAGGTGCTGTGGGGGTGCATTCCCCATCTTGTGTTTATGTGTGGACAGCTGATTTGCATGTGCAGTGCATCATGGGTACGGGAGGGCTAACCCTATCCTGGTAACCACAGCAGACTGTCTGTATGGTGACGTGCACTCCCTCTGCAGCCAGCCAGGGGCTTGCTAGCAGCTATAGGGCTGTAGCACAATGGTTACTTCACTGCCTATAGAGCCCAAAGTTATGGGTTCAAACCCACAGTGGGGTTGTTTGATGGGGCTGTGCAGAGCATTATCTCTTTTTAATGTACATTATTGCTGCCAGCAAAAACACCCTCATTGTACTGTACCCATAAGGTGCCTTAGAGGGCGCTTTATAGGGCACCCTATAGGTTACCTTATGGTTACCATCCATATAAGGTGCACTATACGTTATCCTGTGGAGCAACTTATAGGGTGCCCTATAGGGGACATTTTAGGGTGCAGTGGCGGACAGTGCACTTTATAATGTGCCCTATGGAGTGCCTTATAGGGTGCCTTATGCAGCATCTTCAATTACGGCATGTGAGGACCTGTTTGCTGGCAGCATTTAATAAAATACAACTAAAGTGCTACAGGAAAAAATACATACATTGCAAAGCTGATACCACAGCCAGCCTTATGCATTAGGCACACTGGGGAGCAAACTCATGACCACTGTATCAGCTGTCAGTGCCTTACCCATTGTGCTACGCTGCTGTCCCTCCTTGTATGTCAGCACACCTACTTATGCTGTGCATTCCTTAAACTGCACAGTGCTGCCATCAAAAACATTGCTGTGACCTTGCGGTAATTCATACGGCACCCTATAAAGCGCCCTATCAGCAACATTCTAGGGTGCCTTGGCGGACAGTGCACTTTAAAATGTGCCTTATGGGGCGCCTTATGTTAACACGCTTTGAGAGTGCGTTTGCTAGTAGTAGTAATTAAGATAAAAAATAAAATGCCTCCTAAAGCATACTTACCCATAATAGGTAATGCCTCAGCCAGTCTTCTTCATTGGGCACAGTGGGGGATTGAACCCATGATCTCTGCACCTTTGGTCAGTGTCTTAACCATTGTGCTGTGGCTCTGCTCCTGTGCTTATGCATCAGCGCACTGCCTTATGCCGCCCAATATTAAAATGCCTCCTAAAGCAATAGCGTGCCACCTTATGCTGCCCATTATTTAAATGCCTCAGCCAGCTGTCTTCCTTGGGCACTGTGGGGGATTGAACCCCTGATCCCTGCACCATTGGTCAGTGTCTTAACCATTGTTCTGTGGCTCTGCTCCTTTGCTTGTATATCAGCGCGCCACTTATGCCTCCCGCGCAGCTTTCTCATGTGCCAAGGTGCAGGGCGCACATGGGCGCCGCGCACATTAGCGCATGAATAATCCCGGTTTTGCTTTTTTCAGCCAGACACGCCCACTCCTTATATGGCACCCGCACACTAGCGGGCCGCGCACATTACCGGGGTTTTAGTAAACATACCCCATAGAGTCAGAGGAGACTAGGCGGCGTGGGGGAGTCCCATCATGGCTGGTGTTTGTAGCCTGTGCTACCTGAGCTCAGAGCAAGAACCATGGGTGCAACTAACGCACATCAATGGGTGATGTTGTTGTTCCTGCAGTCGTTTTACCATGGTGCAGTGTGATAAATGCAGAGGAATAGATGTTGTACCTGTCCCCAGAATATAACACAAAGCCCCATGTTTGTAACACAGCACATAAACTGCATTACTAGCGTGATACTTAGCAAGCATGCCCTTTTAATTTTTACAAGTGACTTGTACCATTGGATGACCATTTTCAAAGAAAATCTGAAATTAGAACATGAAACCATGCTATAATTGAGTTCAAAATTTCAGCACACACACACAAGAACTTATTAAAGCCAAACTTGGATGCTAGTTCTAGTCAGGTCACAGCTGAGCCATCTGTCCCTAACAAATATTCTAGTTTCTCTGGTTCCAAAGTGTTGCAGTGCTGGCTTTTTTAACAGAAACCTTTTTGCAGATATAAATACTCACGTTGCATTCAATGTTTTTGCATCAGTCTGAATTCCTTTTTTGCCTCAATCAAGACTGTGTATTGTACGGAATATTGTGTTTCTCTGAGTTTGTTTTGAATGCCATGTTCTGCATGGCCGGTACTTAGCACATGTTCAAGTGCCCTGAATTTAATACACTGCGTAACTCATTTTGGCCACACTCTGCTACCAATAGGTTTTGCCAGTAAACAGTAAATCCAATGCAGATTTATTTATAAACCACTGAACCCCATACAAATTGGCAAAAGCAGTGTATATGCATGCATAAAAACAATTTCTATGGTCTGAAGACAATGCTGAATGCTGTAAGATGTTCATTTGTTTGAAAACAAAATGAAAAGCACATAAAACTGACTACAGGTTTAGGATCGTTTTCCAAAGAAATTAAATAAAGGTGTCATAGAAATATTTGTTTTATTTAATTTTAATTTCATTTCATTTGCAATTGAAGTCTATAGGGAAAGAATCACTGAAGACACAATATTCAAAGGATTTATGCCCTTAACTTTGAGAGTTGTGTCCTTCATTGGTCTGTTTGAAAATTTACTAGGTCTGAGTGCCTAAATATTTTCTTAAAATTTCTCTAAACTCAGCCTAGTAGTTAAGAACAACAGCTTAGTACCCAAGAGATCTGGGTTTGATTCCCACTGGTGCTCCCTGTGACCTTGGGCAAGTCACTTAACCCTCCATTGCCTCAGGTACAAACCTAGATTGTAAGCCCTGAATGTAACTTGGCTTGAACTACCATTGGAAAGGTGTGAGCTAAATACATATAACAAAATAAATATAATAGATTTAGGAGAATAAAAAGTAGAAGAAAACAGGAGTGAATTTAGGGAGGGGAAAAACGTTAGCTGCTTATAAATTAGGCTCAAATATCTAGGCAAATGAATGGAAGACCTACATTTAGGGGAATTTTCAGCAGAAAATGTAGGCCTCTATGTTTGGATGAAAATAATGAACACGTTTAGGAGCCTAACTTAAGAGCCTAAATTTAGGAGCTTGCGGTTTAAACACCATGGCAGTCAAGCTGTGCCACTTAAATATGGAAGAGATATTCAGCGACAGTAACCAGATTGTAGTTGCCGCTGAGTGGCATAAAGCGAATAACTCAACACTTATCTGGTTTCCTGATAGTCAGCCGAGACTTAACCAGATTACAGTTGAGGATAGCTTTTTGAGTGCCCTAAGTAATCTGCTTAAATCCGGGTGAATATTGGGCAAGCTGAATAAGTGCCAACACTTATCTGGTTTGCGCTGGCACATCCCCTACTGCACATGGGCCCTGCACTAACTGGATAGTGCTGGGGCGGCCTGTGGAGATATTCAGTGGCACTAAGGATATCAGTGTCCTTAGCCAGTTGGCCTCCCTTTGGCTGACTGGTTAAGGGCTTTGAATATTGACCCATCAGCTTCCTTTGAAAATCGGGCCCAGAGCTTTCAAGTTATCTACTTCTATGAGGGACATTTTAGGTCCGCCCTAGATTTCTGATAAGCCTATCATAATGCATTATAGGACCTGAATGGAGTGGAATGGGTTAACGTAGATCAGTTGTTTACACCATCAAAAAGTAGAAAGACTAGAGGATATGCAATGAAGCTACAGTGTAACCCATTTAAGACTAATAAGAGAAAATATTTTTTTCACTCAATGCGTAATCAAACTCTGGAATTTGTTACCGGAGGATGTAGTAAAAGCTGTTAGTGTAGCTGGGTTTAAAAAAGATTTGGACAAGTTCCTGGAGGAAAGGTCCAGAAACCATTATTAAAGAGGACCAGGGAAATCCAATGCTTACCCCAGGACGAGCATTGTGGAAGCTGTGGACTTTGGGTACCTGCCAGGTACTTGTGACCTGGACAGGCCACTGTTGGAAACAAGATACTGGGCTTGATGGACCTTGGTCTGACCCAGTATGGCATTTATTATGTTCCTATGACCTGCAACACCAATTTCAATGGGTAAAATCAGGGACTACAAATATCACACTGCTTTAGGACATGTTAAAAACCAGGACTGGACAAAACGTCTCCCTTTTGGAACAAAGGAGCACCTACAATATCATGTAAAACCAAAGGCACCATGAGAGGAGAAGGCTTTTCATTTTCTTTGGGATAGATATTAAGCTGTCGCAGTTGGTGTTTATTTTTAAACACCACTCATGGCTGTAAAACAAAAAAAAGCCAGGTGATCGGTGCCAGTATCTGGATCACGGCTGGCGCTAAATATCCGGATAGAGCACTCTTAACAGCTCCATCCTTGCTCTGCCTATGGATTGACGGATGAGACGATGGTGCAAGGATGAGGGTTTTGGATTTGTTAGGAACTGGGGTACATTCTGGGGAAAGGGGGGGCTCTTCTGAAGGGATGGGCTTCATCTTAATCAGGATGGGACCAGACTGCTGGCATTAACCTTTAGAAAAGAGATAGAGAAGCTTTTAAACTAGGGGGCATGTTTACTAAAAACCGCTATTTTGCGCGGCGCAAAATAGCGCACTAAAAGCATCACTTAAGTGCTCTTAAACGCCCCGCAAACGTGCATCGAACCCCCGCACACGTGCGCGTCACACTAACGAGCCCCGCACAAGTACGGGCCCGTAAATGTCCGATAGAGGCGTGGATAGGCCTACGGAGGGCGGAGGAAGGCCCCGGAGGGGCGGAGAGACGGGGCTAATGGGCGGGGAAGGGGAGGGGAGAGGCCCCTCGCACAGTTGCGGGGTCGAATTTCCATTACAAAAATAGCGCGAGTGAACCACTCGCGGTAGAGGGGATTTAAAGGGAAGAGAAACCATTTCCGTCAGCAATGTACAGCAAAACCGGGGAAACCTGCAAAACGTGAGCAGTGTGATACATGTGCACAGCACAAAAGTGCAATTAAAAATAGAAAATGAACACCACAAAAATATTAAAAATAGTAATTCAGTTGGGGAACAGTTATAGTGATGGGCAAAACTAGAAAACACACCCAGGAAAGCTACAAAACAAAATGATGTATGGAAAGGTGTACGGAGCGGAGACTCGTCCAAAAATCGTTTCCCTTTTTCTGGAGCTGTCCTGGGAGTGTTTTCCATGTTTGCCCATTAATATCACTGTAGCCCAGCTTGGTTATATTTTATCCCCCTTTTCCCATGGTCATCTGTGGGCTTTACTTGCACGTTTGTCACCAGACAGGGTGAAGGAGCCCACAGTAGAAATGCACACAGCAGACTTTGCGACTCCATCCTGCCATGTTACTATCTCCAGGGACTGCACTGTCCCTGTGGCCACAGCGTGGTGCAGTGGACAGAGCCAGTACCTCAAGGGTCATAGGTTCAAATCCCAGCTGGGGCACCTTCCAGCCCTGGCCATATATTTTACCCACCACTGAACAACGATAGCACACACACCCCTGTCTTGCAGGGAACATAGGCATGGGGAGATCACCCATATTTTACCCAACAACACACACACACCACAACAATGGGCAATACCTACAGCCAAGTCGCCCAAATGCAGTCCCGTACTGACACATTGCAATCAGGTCATCTGCTTTCTCTGAGAGAAGCTCATGCCAGCATGTTGGCGGACGAGTACATGTGGTGCAGGGGGCAGTGGCCGCTAGCCACGGAAGACAGAGGCCTAGCCATGTGCAGGCTGGCACAGTCCACAGCAACAGACAGGCCCTGCCGTATCCACAGTCATGGACTATCCAGGGAATACAGCCAAACTGTGGCTACAAGGTGGTGCAGTGCACACAGACAGTGCATGCAAGAACAGAAAGTCACAGGTTCAAAGACCAGCTGGGGCTACCGCCAATCCTGCCCACATATTTTCCCCACAAATAAACAGTGACAGTAAGGACACACCTTTCATGACGAGGACATATGCAATGTTAATACGTCTATCTTTTACCCCACTGAGCACAGACACCATGAACAGGGGCAGAACCTACAGCAGAATCCCCCAAATGCAGTCCTGGTGGGCCACACACCAGTCAGGTTCCATGCTGCCACTCATACAAATGCCTGTGCTGTATATCTATGCACCACCCCCACGGCATGTAGATGTAGCTCATGCATATTCATGAGGGACAGCAGGAAGACTCGAACAGTGTGATGCAAAACTGGACCGGATTTGGGAAGCGCTGCCGTAAAGCAGCAGCCAACAGGGGCAGACACACCCACACCCACACCCACAGGCCCCATTGGCCAATGTCTCCTGTAGAGGCAGAACATTGGACCCTGCGTGCATCTCCCAATACTAGCACCTGCATACCTTAGCAATGTCACCCTACACCTGAGGTTCACAGCTCTGAAACGTTTGCTAAGAGTACAGGCTGATAGATATTCCTACGTTACGCACATACTGCTAGTTGACCCCATCCGAACAATCTGTTTGGTGTCTGCGGTGCGTGCTCCAGGCCTGGCCTCTGACGGTGTTCACCACCCTGGGGAGTGACCCCCAGCAGTACTGCATACCATATCCATGCCTGTGCTGTGCCCAGGACCGGTGTGGTGGGCAAGGCTAATCACCCCCTCAATAGTAGCACAATGCTGGCATAGGTGTGGGAGTGTGTGTCTGTCTATACAGTGTGTGTTGGCTGCAAACACCTTCCCCAACCCACACTGCCAGCACTACTGCCAGTATTGGCCTGCCAATGTGCATAATGAGCAGCAAGGTACCATGGGTATAGGTCAGACATGGTGGGCTGGCCAGGATGCATCTGCACAGGGCATAGGGCACTGGCTGTGACATTGTAGTGCCCGGCCACCACCTACACAGACAGGGTGACCTCCGTATGTGCTGCTGGGGGAGCACTCTCACCCTGAGTGTGCAGTGATGACAGCATGGCTAGGCACCCCCATAGTGCTGTATTGTGTTTCTCTCTTGTGATATATATGGGTTTCCTGTTGGGGCCTTCTCACAGAGTTCTCTGCTTGTTTGTGCTGCCACCCCAGTTTTGGGTGCATGAATTTCCATCAGGGCTAACCAGCAGATTGTTCACAGCTGGTATGTGTCTTGATGGAGTGCCTTGCAGTGGCTGATGGCTTGCTGCAGGAGAATATCAGATAATGCTGGGGTGCATCTTTGGATATCCAGGCCTAATGTCTGTCTGATATTGTGTTATGGATGTGGGTGGAGCTGCTTGGACTGCCCTGTAGGGTGTCTGTTCCCCAGCAGGGCTGGGGATTGATGGTCCACTCTGCTGCTGTGGTGGTGGTAGGATGGGGATCTGGATCTGTTGGTGGGAGGCCCTGTTTGCCACCCTTGGGGGCAGGGGTACCTTGACCACCTAGGGCAGGGGTGGGCACCTCTGGTCCTGGAGGGCTGCAGACCAGTCAGGTTTTTGGGATATCCCTAATGAACATGCATGAGATATATATGCATTAGAGATATCCTGCCAGCCTGGCTGGTTTGTGGCCCTCCAGGGCTGGATTTGGAGACCCCTGCCTTACACCTCTGTCATTTAAGATCGTGAGTGGGCAAGGTGCAGATGTCCTAGACATCAAAAGGGTATATAGAATGTGTCGCATTCCTCCTCGATTCTCACCACCACCACCACCAAAAAGTTGTCTAATAGACAATTCTTTGGTGGTGGTGAGAAGTGAGGAGGACTGTGACAAATTCTATCTAAATTTTCTGATGTCTTGGACATCTGCACCTTGTCCACTCACAATCTTAAATGACAGAGGTGTAGGGCAGGGGTCTCCAGATCCAGCCCTGGAGGGCCACAAACCAGCCAGGTTGGCAGGATATCTCTAATGCATATATATCTCATGCATATTCATTAGAGATATCCTGAAAGCCTGACTGGTCTGTGGCCCACCAGGACCAGGTCCAGGGGGGTTTCCACTAACTGAGACATACCAAGATGCTTCTGCAGTACCTTCCCATCTCACAGGTTAGTACTGTTTTGGAGCTCTGTCATGGCCTCATTCAGCCATGACTGGTGTTGTGGACCTGGTCCTGGGTGCCACATCACACCCTCAGGGTGAGCACAGTACCCGCACAATGTGACGGTGTGTAGCTACTCTTTGCTGGTAGTCCACCCGCTCAGGACCCCCTACCAGGCCGAGGTGCTGTGTGGGTGCACACGGACAATTTTTCCTACCAGGCCGGGTAGCTGTTTGGGTGCATTCCCCATCTTGTGTGCATCTGTGGACAGCTGATTTGCATGTGCAGTGCATCATGGGTACGGGTGGCCTAACCCTATCTTGTTTACAACAGCAGACTGTCTGTGAGGTGACATGCAGGCTCTCTGCAGCCAGCCAGGAGCTTGCTGACAGCTTATAGAGCTATAGCCCAATGGTTAGGCCACTACCTTTACAGCCAGAGGGCATGGGTTCAAGCCCACTGTGGGGTTCTGTGATAGGGTTGTCCAAAGCATTATCTTTGTTTACTGTACATATTTTTATGACAGCAAACACACCCTTGGCATACTGTACCCATAAGGTGCCTCTGAGGGTGCTCTTTAGGGCGCCCTATAGGCCACCTTATGGGTGCCATCCATATTGGGTGCACTATACATTGTCCTGTGTCGCAACATACATGGTGCCCTATAGGGGACATTCTAGGGTGCCTTGGCGGACAGTGCACTGTAACATGTGCCTTACGGGCATCCGTATATTAACGCACTGTGAGAGCGGGTTTACTAGTAGTGGGAAATAAAATAAACCTTGAAGGCCTCCTACAGCACTCCTCACCATAATACATACTGCCCCAGCAAGCCTTGTTCACTGGGCACTGTGAGGGGTTGAACCCCTGACACCTGCACCATTGGTCAGTGTCTTCACCATTGTGCTGTGGCTCTGTTCCTGTGTTTGAGCAGCAGCGCGCAGCCTTGAAGCCATCGGCGCACCGTCTTGTGGCGCACAAAAGTAACAGCACGCCGCCTTCTGCCGCGTAACATTAACAGCGTGCTGCCTTATGCCGCCCAACATGGGCATGCCTCCTAAAATAATGCCTCAGCCAGCTGTCTTCAAAGGGCACTCTGGGGAATTGAACCCATGATGTCTGCACGAGTGGTCAGTGTCTTAACCATTGTGCTATGGCTCCATTCCTGTTATTTGCACATCAGCGCGCCACTTATCCCTCCCACTATTGGGTTGCCCCCTCACACATCAGCGCGCCGCCTTCTGCCCACGGGCTCGCCGCCTTCTGTTGCCCGATTTTATCAGCGCGCCGCCCTCTGCCGCCCAACCTTAACAGCGCGCCGCCATCTGCCGCCCACAATGAACAGTGCGCCGCCTCATGCCGTATAAAAAAAGAGTGCGCCGCCTTCTGCCGCCCATAAGCAGTATGCCTCCTACACCACTTTTGCCCATAAAAGTTGATGCCTCAGCTGGTCTTTTTTGTTGAGCGCAATAGGGGTTTGAACCCCTGGCCCCTGCACCATAGGTCAGTGTCTTCACCGTTGTACTATGGCTCTGTTGTTTGGTTATGCAGCAGAGCCCCACTTAGCCTTTCCACGCGATAATGTGGGCCCCGCACATTAGCGCAACGCACACACGTACGGTCCAGTTTTTTCCTTTTTTCTGCCTGGCCCGCCCACTCCTTATATGGCACCAGATCACTAACGGGAACCCGCACAGCAACGGTGTTTATTAAACATGCCCCTAGAAAATAGGGGAAAGCCGACAGTCACCCAGGAGCGCATGGTTCGGACGAAGGTATCCTTGAAGGATACTACCAAAAGCAGTGAGGTTCCAAAAGGGAGTATAGTAGCCCAAATGCCCTTGAGTAAGGAGCAGACAGAGCATAAAGATTCCAAATTACCCATGCCTACCAATAGCCAGATTAATATTAATAAAATACAGTCTCAAAAATGCTTGTATGCCAATGCTAGAAGTCTAAACAATAAGATGGGAGAGTTAGAATATATAGCATTAAATGAGAGGTTAGATATGATTGCACTCTCAGAGACATGGTGGAAGGAGGATAACCAGTGGGACACTGTGATACCTGGATACAAACTATTTCGTAATGATAGAGCTGATCAAATTGGTGGAGGGGTTGCGCTCTATGTTAGAGAGGGCATTGAGTCAGAAAGGATTAAAGTTTTACAGGGAACAAAATTTGCTGTAGAATCTCTATGGATTGAAATTCCATTTATGAAGAGGAAGGTGATGGCAGTGGGAGTAGACTATCGATTATCGACTGCCTGGCCAGAATGAACAAATGGATGATGTAATGCTCAAAGAAATCAAGGAAGCTAACAAAAGTCACAACATAGTAGTAATAATGGGTGATTTCAATTACCCCGGTATCGACTGGGTCAGTGTCACAGCAGGACAAGCTGCATAGGTGTCAAACCTGTCCTGGAGGGCTACAATCCTGCCAGGTTTTGGGATAGCCCTAATGAATATGCATGAGATATATATGCATTAGAGATAGCCTGCCAACCTGACTGGTTTGTGGCCCTCCAGGACTGGATTTGGAGACCCCTGCTTTACACCTCTGTCATTTAAGATTGTGAGTGGGCAAGATGCAGATGTCCAAGACATCAAAAAGGTTAGATAGAATTTGTCACATTCCTCCTCACTTCTCACCACCACCAAAATATTGTCCATTAGACATCTTTTTGGTGGTGGTGAGAATCGAGGATGAATGTGACACATTCTAGCTACCCTTTTGATGTCTAGGACATCTGTACCTTGCCCACTCACCATCTTAAATGACAGAGGTGTAAAGCAGTGGTCTCCAAATCCAGTCCTGGAGGGCCACAAACCAGTCAGGTTGGCAGGCTATCTCTAATGCATATATATCTCATGCATATTCATTAGGGCTATCCCAAAACCTGGCAGGATTGTGGCCCTCCAGGACAGGTTTGACACCTATGAGCTAAAGAGATAAAGTTTCTAGATGAAATAAATGACTGCTTCTTGGAGCAGCTGGTTCATGAACCGACCAGAGGGGAAGCCATACTGGACCTAGTCCTTAGTGGAACGCCAGATCTGGTGCAAGAAATAAGGGTGTTGGGACCACTTGGCAATAGTGATCATAGTATGATCATGCTTGATTTAATTAGTGGAGGACAGATAGTAAAGGAATCCACAGTACTACCTTTTAACTTTCAAAAGGGAGACTATGATAAAATGAGGAATATAGTTAGGAAAAAACTAAAAGGAGCGGTTCCAAAGGTTAAAGACTTACAGCAAGCTTGGGTGTTATTTAAAAATACTATCCTCGAAGCACAGACCAACTGTATTCCACGCATTAAGAAAAGTGGAAGAAAGTCCAAAAAACTGCCAACATGGTTTAAAGGTGAGGTCAGAGAGGCTGTTGCTGCCAAAAAAGCAACCTTCAGGAAATGGAAAAAAGAGCCAAATGATGAAAACTGGAAACAGCACAAACACTGGCAAGTTAAATGCAAAGCATTGATAAGGCAGGCAAAGTGGGAATTTGAGAAGAAACTTGCTACGGAAGCAAAAACGGGAAATAAAGACCTTTTCAAGTACATTCGTAGCAAAAAACCTGTGAGAGAGTCAATTGGACCATTAGATGATAGAGGGGTAAAAGGGGCAGTAAGAGGAGACAAGGCGATAGCGGAGAGACTGAATGAATTATTTGCTTCGGTCTTTACTGAGGAAGATGTAGGGATGTTACCCATGACTGAAGTGGTATTTAAAGGTGATACTGCAGAGGAATTGAGAGAAATATCGCTACACCGGGAAGATATATTACAACTATTTGATAAACTGAATAGTAGCAAATCACCTGGACCGGATGGTATACATCCCAGAGTGTTGAAAAAACTGAAATATGAGATTTAAGACCTGCTATTGGTAATCTGTGAACTTTCATTAAAATCATCTGTAATACCTGAAGATTGGAGGGTCGCCAACGTAACACTAATTTTTAAAAAGGGTTCCAGAGGTGACCCGGGAAATTACAGACCGGTGAGCCTGACGTCAGTACCAGGGAAAATGGTAGAAACCATCATAAAGAACAAAATTACACAGCATGTAGATAGTCATGGCCTAATGGGAGACAGCCAACATGGCTTTAGACAAGGAAGATCTTGTCTTACTAATCTGATATGTTTTTTTGAAGGTGTGCATAAACAGGTAGACAAAGGTGAGTCGGTTGATATAGTGTATCTGGACTTTCAGAAAGCTTTTGACAAGGTCCCCCATCAGAGACTTTTGGCGAAGCTAAAAAGTCATGGGATAGTAGGCAGTGTACTATTGTGGATCGGGAACTGGTTAAAAGATAGAAAGCAGAGGGTAGGGCTAAATGCCAATATTCCCAATGGAAAAAGGTGAATAGTGGAGTACCCCAGGGATCTGTACTGGGTCCGCTACTTTTTCACATATTCATAAATGACCTGGAAAAGGGAATAACTAGTGAGGTTATCAAATTTGCAGATGACACAAAACTGTTTAAAGTTGTTAAAACCCAAGAGGATTGTGGAAAACTGCAGGAGGATCTTGATAAATTGGAAGACCAGGCATCCAAATGGCAGATGAAATTTAATGTGGACAAGTGCAAAGTTATGCACCTAGGAAAGAACAAACCACACTATAGTTACACGATGCAAGGCTCCACATTAGAAACCACCACCCAGGAAAAAGATTTAGGAGTCATCGTGGATAACATGTTAAAACCCTCCGCCCAGTGTGCAGCAGCAGCCCAGAAAGCAAATAGAATGCTAGGTATCATAAGGAAAGGGATGGAGAATAAAACAAAGGATATTATAATGCCTCTGTATCGCTCCATGGTACGACCGCACCTTGAATATTGTGTGCAATTCTGGTCACCGTATCTTAAAAAGGATATAGCGTTATTAGAAAAAGTACAGAGAAGAGCCACCATATTGGTGAGGGGGATGGAAGGCTACTCCTATTAGGAGAGGCTAAAAAGGTAAGGGCTCTTTAACCTGGAAAAGAGACGGCTGAGGGGAGATATGATAGAGGTCTATAAATTAATGAACGGAGTGGAATGGGTAAACGTAGATCGATTGTTTACGTTATCAGAATATAGAAAGACTAGGGGACATGTAATGAAGCTACAAGGTAAACTATTTAAGACAAATAAGAGAAAATATTTTTTCACTCAACGTGTAATCAAACTCTGGAATCTGTTACCGGACGATGTAGTAAGGGCAGTTAGTATAGCTGTGTTTAAAAAAGGTTTGGACAAGTTCCTGGAGGAAAGGTCCATAAACCACTATTAAAAAGGGACCCAGGATATCAATGCTTGACCCAGTACAAGCATTGTGGCACCTGTGTCTTTTGGGGATATTGCTAGGTACGTATGACCTAGATTGGCCACTGTTGGAAACAGGATACTGGGCTTGATGGACCTCGGTCTGACCCAGTATGGCATGTCTTATGTTCTTATGTTCTTATTGCACTGGTACTATCCGGATAGTGGTCAGGATGATTTTCAGCAGTACTATCCGGATAGTGCTAATGAAGTTCATTGGATAGCCCAAGCCAATAGCCCTTATTCGAGCAGCAGGTGTTGCTATCCAGATAAGTGCATTTGAATACTCACCTATTTGGTTTTTGTTGATGTGTTTGGGGACAGAACACCAAAGTGGAATCAAAAGACTGTTCAAGCAGCATTCAGTCCTCATGCCACCCACATAAAAATTCCAACAAGCAGTGTAACATAATAGCCAATTGTTCCTTCAACTCTGGTGCCATCTGTGAATGAAGTGAATCACAGTCTTCTTTGCCATTAAGAATACCCATTGACTAGGCATGTTGGTTGGCAGGCAGGAAATGAAAGTTGGGTGGCCTTGCTAAGTTTGGCTAGACTGCAGCCTTATGTGCATAATATGCCAAAAGGTGTATGCCTGTCTGCTAGATGGGATCCACAAGGTACCACATGACTTATGTGTGCAGGTATTTCTTTTGGGGAAGGTCTCTGCTGCAAACTGCTTATGCTATGATCTGTGTCAACAGAGCCTGTCCTGCCTACACCCTAGGGGTTGGCGGATAATTGAAGGAGAGATGCTAGCTAATAGGCTGCTGATGATGTTGACAGTAAATCAAGAGGAGCACACTCTTTCATCCAAAGCATCCTCCACTGCCCCTCTAACTCTTGTTCTCTCCTTCCTGCCCCCTAAATACCAACACCTCTTTCCACCGATTCAGAGCATAGGGCTTCAACACAATACTACCTTTCACCCATGGGTCACACAGGGTGACCAGCATAAAAGAATCCAGCTGGATAAGGTTTGAGCTAGTTTTGCAGTTTTAGCATCAAGCACTCCATCAGCACCTCTGCTGCCAGTCTCTGCTGCTGCTGTTGCCGAAAACCCTATAACTTTTCTTCCAGCATCTTGACTACAATAATGACTTCTCCCAGGTTGCTGTGGCTGAACTCATTATGTAATAAATATAATTCTGTAAAGTTAAAGCAGTGCACAAAATGTTTCTATTTGCAATGCCTAAAGGTTGTCAGAGCATCCCTGGCATCCTTGAAAGGCGTCAGAATGTGTACTACTTGTTTCACGTGTAACCAGTTCTGATGGCACGGAAGTGATCCAAACCAATGTCCTCCTCCCATGACAATTCATGAAGGTCTGCCTACTGCTTCACTAACCTCAGTATCAGTAGGTAGGTGGAATTCTATATGGTTCCCACATCTTGATCAAAATGATGCAGAGGCAACTGTCACACTACAGTTGAAATGACCCACTATTTTCATTCATCTCTCAATCAGATCCCACAGGACAGAGCTGACATCTTCCTTGTTCCCTAGCCTAAGGTCTTCTCTTACTGCTACATGCAACAAGTGTTCAGCACATAAGATCCCTTTACAGCTCCTTTTTCCCACTGCCCTGATCATGTTGCTGCCACCATCTATAACAAAAAGGAATAGTAATCTTCCTGTCTCTCTAGCCTACCCATCCCTCCATTATACCCTTAATTTCAAATCTGAATTCTCTGTGGATGTGAACACTGTAAATATTTTAGCTTCTGTGACTAAAATAGACAGGACTGTACCAAGCTAAAAATGCGCCCTGTGCGACTCGTGAACCTGGTGCCCCCCCTCCCCCATACACCCAATTGCATACAAGAACTTGGTCTTGATGGACTTTCTGGAAGGTCAGTGATAATATTGATGTCCCTTCTGTAATTGCGCTCTGTGCGGCCGCACCACCCTCAGAGCTCTTGATACAGCCCTGAAATTAGATACAGTACTTTTGAATTGATTACATTGTTCTCAATATGAACTGCTTCCTGGGACTTTACTCAAAGAACCTTCTAGTGATTTTCTCTGCTTGGCAATTTAAGTCTGCCAAAAAATAATCTGTTCCATCTTCCACAGTGACAATCACCTTGGCTTATTCTCTATACCATCTGCTTGATCATGAGCAACAATGAACCCAGTAACTCAGGAAGGGACCTTTACCAAAGAAGAATTACATAAGCAATTCCATTTCTTGTTTCTAAACTTTAGTAGTCAGAGATATGGACCAAGAAGACAAGATGGATAACTTTCTATAAGTTTTTAGATGGAGAAATGGACATCTAGGGCCCGATATTCAGTTGGTCTGGCTATGCGCCGCATCTGCACATAGCCCTGCCCTCTGACCTCTAAATCTGGATATTGAATGCTGTGGCAACGTCATTGAATATCCAGGTTTGGGGCCGAGGAGATGCAGTCGCAGAGCCTAACTGGGTAGCAGCGATATTAGACCGCTACCTGGTTAGCATCCATGGCTAGAACTAGGCGAGCCAAAAGCTCACCTAGTTTTAGGTGCAGAAGACACCTAACTGTGTAGGCGCTGACGAATATTCCTGTCTAAGGCATTTACACATTATACTTGGCTGTAAACCATGGAAATGTCGGTCGAATACCGGGCCCCTACAGTAGTGGAGGACTATCTAGACTTAAAGAAAAACCCTAATAGCTTTTTAACTCACTGCTCCTATCAGATATGCCTAAAATATTTCAAGTTTGAATTTTGATGTTAGTCCACTCAGATTTTCTTAGCAGATAAGGAATTGTTCTATAAACCCCTTAGAGAAGAAAGAACTTCATGGCTTATTTTTTTCTTGTATTACATTTTATAAGCACAGAACACCAACCTTGTCAAAAAAATTCATTTTTATTGCAGAGCGATTATTTTGTTTTTTATTTCTGTAGACTTTTCTTCTGCAATCCCCTGAACCTCTGGGAGCACTCATGTCTGCAGCTGTCACAAATGACCTCACATGGAAAGGCTTCTCATTAGTTTCTGCCGTTAATAATGCTATTTGTCATAGGCCAATCACATCTGGCAAGTACAATTCCATTGATAACATGGCTGCTCCTGGAGTTTTAGGGCCATTTTACTAAAGGCGTAAGTTGGATAGAGATCGATAGCATGTGTAGGGCTATGACAGCATTGCCAGATTTTGGCACTAACTGTTCATGGCAACTGCAGCATAAGACAAGAGCAATGTGCATGCAGTTAAACTGAGGACATTCACAGAGGCCAGCCCTCCACTTGAGCCTAATTCCCTATAGGCTGCAGCTGCACCAAGTGGGCATTAATCAGGCCTCTCACCTGTGCAAATTGGTGTGTCCTGAGGCCTGGCTGCTCAGACAGAAGTGAGGGCTGCAACACACACACTTTTTCCCCCTGCTCACTCCGGTCAAACCAGCAGGCGATCTGGGAGCTGCACAGCAGTGTCATGTTGGGAGGTAAGTGTAGGGGAATGCTGTGGGGATGGGGTAGCTAGGAATGCATTACAGCATCAGAGTCACAAATTGAAACTACTTACTGAAAACTAACCTGCTTATAAATGGTGTCTCAGACAGTATGTGGGGTTGATTGTATAGCTGACCTGCAGCATGTTGCATCACAGCCATAAAGCCTGGGCACCACATGCATTGCTGCAGCTCATACTCCTCTGGAGACACACACATGACCCTTAGGGCTCCTTTGATGCTCTACCATTGTCAATGCCTGCTCAGTGTGTGTGGTGCTATTAGCATGCTGTGCCATCCAGCCATGGGTGGTGCAGCTTCTCAATGTGGCAGCTGAGTGTGTGGACTCATGCTGGATGAAATGTTGTAGGTTGCACATGATGATACCATTCTAGGAATGTAGGATAAAATTATCACAGCTGGACATACCATTCTTGATCCACAGGCTGGTCTTGAGCCCATGACACTTCTTTTATACACACACCCTGGCCATGAGCTTGGAGCCACAGAGCAGTTGTATGGGTTGAACAAAGCCATGTGTATATATGTGGTCATTGTTAGGATGCATGAGGGCGTGAGTTGGGGTATGCCTATGTCTGTTTAGATCTCTGCAGGCTCTGTGCCATACTTGTCTGACAAGATATGTTCGGCAGATGTTGGAAGGGGACATCTCGTTGGAAAGAGACATCTAGGTCTGTATGTTGCACTGCCTTGCTATGCTGCTGGTTCATATTTTGCAGACCACAGTATTTAATTTTGATTCACATTTGGCTCATATGGTTGTAACTGACTGAATGCTTACTTATGGAGGGGTCACCGATTCATGCACAGATTGTGGTCATCATTTGGCAAGTGAGGGGGCAGGGTGGTCATTTTTCCTTTGATATGGGCAATTATCATATTGCATAGTATTCCTGACTCAGTGACATAGTTTTCCCCCATGTGCACATATCCTCTCAATATCTGCAAGTGCGGGGCATCCTGATCCTAGGTCTAACCCATCCACTCGGCAAACTAGCCGGGTGCTAGGGTCCACTGATCATAGTGGACAGCATGCTGGCCAATCCCTTCCTCCCTGCCATTGTGGCACAGTCGCTGCTTCAGTGCTGCAGGTGGTCTTATTGAAGTTGCACACATGCAGCTAGTCACACCATGCAGCTCCTGCCTCCCTCCACCAGGGGATGTGGGCACGCATGCTGCTGCCTTAGACCTTGGAATGGTGGGATTGCCATGTGCTCCGCTGTACCTGCTGCTGACTTCTACTACTACTGAACATTTGTATAGTGCTACAAGGCATACTCAGCGCTGCATAGACACATGTAAAAGATGGTCCCTGTTCATCAGAGCTTGCAATCTAATAGAGACAGACAACACAGTAGCTCTAGACATGGGAATGGAAAGGAAACATAAAGGACATTAGGTGAGTCAAGATCTGAAAGCAGCAGCGAAAAGGTGAGTTTTCAGCCTGGATTTGAAAAGGGTCATAGAAGGTGCCTGACGTACAGACTCAGGTAGTTTGTTCCAGGCATAAGGAGCAGCAAGGTGAAAGGAGCAAAATTTGGAGTTAGCAATAGAAGAAAAGGGCACAGACAGAAGTGATTTGCCACAATAGTGGATTTCCTGAGGAGGAGTGTAGGGAGAGATAAGAGAGGAAAGGTAGTAAGGAGCTGAAGAGTGAATGCACTTATAGGTCAGCAGAAGTTTAAACTGGATGCGGAAAAGGATGACATGCTTGGCATCCCACTGACAGTGGCAGCTACAGCGTTGCATCTGACAAACAGGGCCGGGACATGGATTTCATCTGCAGCAGGTCATAGCCACTGTGACCGCCACTCCCACCCTCACACAATGCTGACGTGGCAACTTGGTGGCAGTGGGGGTGGTGCAACTCCTTTTTGACTGCAGCGGCATGTATGTGTGCTACCACTGTCACAGTGAAGTCATACCAGTTATCAGCCTTGTCAGCCTAGTGGACCAGCCAGCCCCATTACATCACCCACATGACACCTCTTTTGTTTATTTGGCAACATGTTGTTGTTGTTGTTAAGTGCCGTCGAGTCGGAGTCAACTCATGGCGACCCTCTGGATAGCTATCCTAAACTGTGTTCGGTCTTCAGTCAGGCGGCTCATTGTTGACAGACTGGTACCCGTAGCTGCTGTTATTCTATCGATCCATCTCATTGCTGGCCTTCCTCTTTTGCGCTGACCTTCTATCTTGCCAAGCATAATGTCTTTCTCTAATGATCTCTCTCTTCCCATGATGTGTCCAAAGTATGAAAGTCGAAGTCTTGTCATCTGAGCTTCTAAAGAAAGCTTAGGTTTGATCTCCTCTAGTACCGACTGGTTTGTTCTTCGGGCAGTCCATGGTATACACAGTATTCGCCGCCAGTACCATAATTCAAAGGCATCAATTTTCTTCCTGTCTATCTTTTTCACTGTCCAGCTTTCACATCCATATGATGTTATTGAAAATACCATGGCTTGAACAAGTCGAATCTTTGTATGGAGAGAGACATCTCTGCTCTTGAGAATCTTATCTAGGTCTTTCATAGCCATTCTGCCAAGAGCAATGCGTCGTCTGATTTCTTGACTGCTTGTAGCTTCTTTATTGATAGTTGATCCAAGTAGGTTAAAGTTGTTCACAATTTCAATTTCTTCTCCTTCAACGATGAACCTGTTGATTATGCCAGTTGTCATGATCTTTGTCTTCTTTACATTAAGGTGCAGGCCCATTTTGAGACTATGTTCTTTGATTGTGAGAAGCAAATGTTTCAGATCATCTTCACTTTCAGCCAGTAATGTAGTATCATCAGCATAGCGAAGGTTGTTGATGAGTCTTCCACCAATCTTCACACCTCTGTTGTCTTCATACAATCCTGCTTCTCTGATGATTTGTTCTGCATATAAATTAAACAGGTAGGGGGAAAGTATGCAGCCTTGTCTTACACCTTTGTTTATTTTAAACCATTCTGTTTCTCCTTGTTCCGTTCAAACTGTTGCTTCTTGATCAATGTACAGATTGCGCAAGAGAACGATCAGGTGTTCTGGTATACCCATGCTTCTTAATGTGGCCCAGAGTTTCTCATGGTTTACACAGTCAAAGGCCTTGCTATAGTCGATAAAGCACAAATAGATATCCTTTTGGTATTCTTTAGTCTTTTCAAGGATCCATCTCACATCCGCAATGATGTCTCTCATTCCTCGCCCTTTCCTGAACCCTGCTTGCACTTCAGGTAGTTCTTGTTCCAGGTATGGTTGTAGTCTCTTTTGAATAATCTTCAGTAGAATCTTGCTGGCATGTGGGATCAGAGCGATTGTGCGATAATTTCCACAGTCAGTTGGATCACCTTTCTTTAGTATTGGTATAAACACAGATCTTTTCCAGTCAGTTGGCCATGATGTTGTCTTCCATATTTCTTGGCAGAGCCTTGTGAGTACGGTAACAGCTGCATCAGATTGCTGCAATACTTCTATGGGAATGCTATCAATGCCTGGTGCTTTGTTCTTTGATAAGGCTTTCAATGCTGCTTCAACTTCTTCTTTCATCACCAATGGTTCCCGATCATAAGGTACAGGTTGAAACGGCTGTTGGTCCACTTGATCTTTATCATATAAAAACTCTGTATATTCCTTCCACCTTTTCTTGATCTTCTCAGCATCATTCAACATAGAACCTTGAGCATCTTGTAACATTCCAATTCGAGGCTGGAACTTTTTCTTTAACTCTCGTAGCTTTAGGAAAGCCGATCTTGTTCTTCCTCTAATAGTTTCTGCTTCTATTTCCTTGCAAGTGTCATTGTAGTACTTTTCCTTGTCCTGTCTTGCTGCACGTTGGAAATCTCTATTGAGTTCTGCAATTGTCTTTCTTTCTCCTCTGGCTTTAGCTTCTCTGCGTTTCTGGGCAATTTTCAGAGTTTCTTCCGTCATCCATTTTGGCCGTTTTTGCTTTTTCACCTTTTGTAGAGACTTCTCGCTTTCTTCCAACACAACCTTCTTGATGTCATTCCATAACTCTTCCGGAGCTCTGTCATTTGTATCTAAAGCAGCAAATCGATTTTGCAGGCAGTCTTTAAATTCCAGTGGTATATTCTCAAGGTCATATTTTGCTGCATTCAGGAGTGGTTTGCTCTTTTTCAACTTTAGCTTGAGTTTGCATACTAGTAGTTGATGATCTGTACCACAGTCAGCTCCAGGTTTTGTCTTTGTTGATGTTACAGAGCTTTTCCATCGTTGACTTCCACATATGTAGTCAATTTGATTTTTATATAATCCATTCGGTGAAGTCCATGTGTACAGTCGCCGCTTGTGTTGCTGGAAGAAGGTGTTTGAGATGAATAGATCATTGGTCTTGCAGAATTCTATCAGTCTTTCTCCAGCTTCATTTCTGTTGCCAAGTCCATATTTTCCAACTACTTTGCCTTCTTCTTTGTTGCCAACCTTTGCGTTCCAGTCACCCATGACTATCAGGATATCCTGTTTGCATGTTCTGTCAATTTCAGCTTGTACTTGTTCATAGAACTCTTCAATTTCATTCTCTTCAGCCTCTGTTGTTGGGGCATATACTTGAATTATAGTTGTGTTGATAGGCAATCCTCGTAGACGAATAGAGATTAAGCATCCTCTGACTGCATTGTATTTCATTACAGTTCTTGCAAGTTTCTTCTTTATTATAAATGCAACACCATTTCTTCTTTGTCTTTCATTTCCAGCATAGTAGACCATGTGGTCATCTGATGCAAAGTGCCCCATGCCAGTCCATTTCAGTTCGCTGACACCCAACAGATCAAGTTGTACACGTTCCATTTCATTCTTGACCACCTCCAACTTCCCTTGGTTCATGCTTCGTATGTTCCATGTTCCAATGTGTAAGACATCTTTACAGCTTCTGACTCTCATTTCATGCGCAGCTACATCAGCAGTCAGACTTCCTGAGGGCTTTGATCCAACCACATCATAAATGCTGGCTTTACTCTGAAAAGTCTTCAGCTCTTCCCCAGTAGCTAGTTGAGTGCCTTCTGACCTGGGGGTCTCATCTTCCAGCACCATAGCACAATTTGTTTTGTTGTAACTATCCATTGGGTTTTCATGGCAAGATACAGAAGTAGATTGCCGTAGTGCCCTTTATTATTAGGACACCATGCAGTTGCTGCTATTGGAGCACTATTATCACTAATTTGAGAAATACGATGGGTGGAGCACATTGCATACATTTAAGTAGGCTCTCTCCACTCAGTAATAGCCCTTTCCGCAAGCTTTCAGATGGTACTAGGGTTCCTAGTGCTGTGAGCTCTAATGACGGTAACAAAAACCAACATTAAAAGAGCACACACTATCTCTGCCCAGTCTCCGCTCCATTAATACCCACTCTGCACCTCCTTTTACCTTAACACTACAGGCCCAGCTTCCACATGTTAATCCCGCGTTATCGGCACTGTCTGTGGCATTAACCACTCACAGGTTATGATAACACCCATTAACGACACTTTTGCTCTCTTACTGCTCTTTAGTAAACATACCCTTTAGTGTAATATACCCTCAGGAAGGATTTATCCTTGTCAACTCTCTTGAGTCAGCTGTGTTGAAATGCCTGTTTAATTAACTTCTTTTATTGCAGGACAATTACTGTAGTTAATAGAGATTTTCAACTCTCCGTTAAAGTGTCCCCTCTGTAAAGTTGTGGCTGAACTTTTTGTAAAATGGCCTCACTCAGTAATATGCTGTATATCTCCATTTCATTTTAATGAATAGAAAACCAGTACCGTGCCAGTCGACCATAAATAAACTCAGTTAAAGAAAAAACAATAAAATAGCTTAGTAAAGATGACATCTTTACGAGTATGTAGCTAATGCAGGATGCCAGCTTTTGTAATCACTAAGACAAAACTAAGACAAACCACCCATCTGGGCAGCAGCAATATGGAATGGAGGATCATATTTTTGTAACAATGGCAAATTCTCACATGACATGTCCTGACCCTTCTTAGAAATCAGGGTCATCGTCGCCTGCATGGAAAAAAGGTCTGCCAATCTACTTTGTCTATGAGGAATACCCATCAATACAATTATTATTCAGTTTTATGCCCCAATAATAGCTGCAAAAGAGGAAGAAGTTGATTAGTTCTATGAACAAGCTGAAATCGACAGAAATTGCAAAGAAAATATACTGATCGCCATGGGTGACTGGAATGAAAAAGTTGGGAACAAAGAAGAAGGTAAAGTGATTGGAAAATATGGGCTTGGCAGCAGAAACAAAGCTGGAGAAAGACTGATAGAATTCTATTCATCTTAAACATCTTCTTCCAGCAACACAAACAGCAGCTGAACACATGGACTTTACCCAATGGATTTTACAAAAATCAAATTGACATTTGTGGAAATCAATGGTGGAAAAGCTCAGCAACATCAACAAAGACAAAACCTGGAGTTGACTGTAATACAGATCACCAACTATTTGTATGAAAACTCAAGCTAAAGCTGAAAAAGAGCAAGCCACTTATGAATGCAGAAAAATATGATTGTGAAAATATACTACTGGGAAAGATATTCAGTGGCACTCCGGGAAGGATATAGCAGTGACAACTAGCTGCTAAAGTAGCTAACTGTCACTGCTGTAAACTGAACCCAGATATTCAATGTCAGGATTGGCCGGATTATGATTTTGCAATCCAGTCAGTGGTGATATTCAGGATATGCTGCTAGTTATCCTGATAGTTGCTCAATATCATGGCCAACTAGCCAACTAGTGTCACGGTGAGTAGTGGCTGAAACCAGGTAAATTCAGCAATGAGCAAACTGCCTAAGTACCTTTGAATACCCCCCTCCCCAAAATGTAAAACTGCCTGTGAAATCATTTCACCACTGTGGATACAAATGATAGAGCATAAGAAGAGCTATGATATTACATCAATAAAGAAAGTCTCTGCAAAAGGCGAAAAAGCAAAAACAACCAAAGGGATAATCAAATTCAATTTGAAAATTGCTCAGAAATGCATAGAAGCTAAAGCCTGAGGAGAAAGAGAGGTAACCACGGAATGGAGATTTCCAATGTGCAGTAAGATAAGACAGAAATACTACAATGACACATGCAAGGAAATAGAATTATAAACTATTAGAGGGAAATGAAGATTGCCTTTCCTAAAGCTGCAAGTGTTTAATATAAAATTCCATTTGCAAACTGGAATGCATAAGGAATCACCAAAATGGTATGGAAGGATACCCCTATGAAGAAAGGCTTAAAAGGTTAGGGCTCTTCAACATGGAAAACAGATGGCTGAGGGGAGATATGATAGAGGTCTATAAATTGATGAATGGAGTAGAATGGGTAAACATACATAGGTTGTTTATTCCATCAGAAAGTAGAAATACTAGGGAACACTAAATGAAATTACAATGTAACCCATTTAACAGTAATAAAATAAATTATTTTTTCACTCAATGCATAATCAAATTCTGGAATTCATTACTGGAGGATGCAGTAAAAGCTGTTAGTATAGCTGGGTTTAAAAAGCTTTGCATACGTTCCTGGAGGAAAGGTCCAAAAGCCATTACTAAAGAGGACCTGGGAAATCCACTGCTTACTCCAGGACAAACATTGTGGAACCTATTTACCTTTTTGGGAACCTGCCAGGTATTTGTGACCTGGATTGTCCACTGTTGGTAACAGGATACTGGGTTTGATGGATCTTGGTCTCACCCAGTATGGCATTTCTTATGCTCTTATGTTCATGAATGATGCTGAGAAGATCAAGAGAAGGTGGAAAATATACACAGTTACTATACCATAAAGATCAAGTGGACCAACAGCCAGTTCAACCTGTATCTTATGATCAGGAACCGCTGATGATGAAAAATGGAAGTAGCATTGAAAGCATTGTTGTTAAGTGCTGTCAAGTCGGTGTTGCTTATGGAGACCCTCTGAATAGTTGTCCTAATTGTGCTTGGCCTTCAGTCAGGTGGCTCATAGCTGATGGGGTGGCATCCATAGCTGCTGTTATTGTTTCAGTCCATCTAATTGCTGGCCTTCTTCTTTTATGTTGACCTTCAACCTTGCCAAGCATGATGTTTTTCTCTAATGATCTCTCTCTTCGCATGATGTGTCCAAAATATGAAAGTCAAAGTCTTGTCATCTGTGCTTCTAAAGAAAGCTTAGGTTTGATCTTCTCTAATACTGACTGATTTGTTCTTCGGGCAGTCCATGGTATACACAATATTCTTCGCCAGCACTATAATTCAAAGGCATTGATTTTCTTCCTGTCTATTTGTTTCACTGTCCAACTTTCGCATCCATAGGACGTTATGGAAAATACCATGACTTGGACAAGTCCAATCTTTGTATGGAGAGTGATATTTATGCTCTTGAGAATTTTGTCTAGGTCATTCATAGTCATTCTTCCAAGAGCAATGCATCATCCAATTTCATGACTGCTTGTCGTTTATTGATTATTGATCCAAGCAGGTTAAAGTTGTCCACTATTTCTTCTCCATCAATGATGAACTTATTGATTTTGCCAGTTGTCAGAATCTTTGTCTTCTTTATGTTAAAGTGCAGGCCCATTTTAAGACTATGTTCCTTGATCTTCAGAAGCAAATGTTTCAAATCATCTTCTTTTAGCCAGTATTGTGGTGTCATCAGCATAGTGAAGGTTGCCAGTAGTGAAGCTACCAATAGCTTAACTCTCAGCATCACTGATGCACACAAGCCTTCACAGCATGACAAGCTACAAAACAAGTGAATAATTGAAAGAATTATCAAAAATAAAGCATCAGGCAATGATGGCATTCCCCTTGAAGTATGAAAGCAATCATATGCAGCTATTATAATGCTGACAGTAAATTTGGAAGACAATATCATGGCAAACTGACTGGAAAATATCTGTGTTCACACCAATACTGAAGAAATGTGATCAGACTGAATGTGGAAATAACCACACATCACTCTGATCTCACATACCAACAAGATTTTACTCAAGATCATTCAGTGGAGACTACACCCATATCTGGAACAATACCGCCTGGTTCAAACAGGGTCCAGGAAAGGAAAGGACAAGCGACATCATCATGGATGTGAGATGGACATTTAAAAAGACAAAATAATACTAAAAGGATATCTATTGAATACAGCAAGGCCTTTGATTGTATAAATCATGAAAGTGTCTGGACTATATTAAGTATGGATATACCAGAACATTTGATAGTTCTCATTTTTTTTAAAGTGCACTCAAGTCAATGCTGACTCCTGGCAACTGCTGGATTTTCTTGGTACAGTATGACCAGGAGTAGATTGCCAGACTTTTTGTTTTCTGGGGCAATAGGAGAGTAAAGTGACTTGCCCAAGGTATGCTAGGGGACATCAAACCTAGATCTCTTGAGTGTTAGGCTATTGCTCAAACCACTGGGCTACTCCTCCCTCTGATAGGTCTCATGCACTACCTTTACATTGATCAAAAAGCAACAGTTCAAATGTAACAAGAAGAAACTGAATGGTTTAAAATCAGCAAAGGTGTACAACAATGCATACTTTCCCCATACCTGTTCAATTTATATGCCGAAAAAAATCATTAGAGAAACAGGACTGTATGAAGACAACCGAGGTATGAGGATTGGTGGAAGATTCATCAACAACCTTCTCTATGCTGATGATACCACATTATTGGTTGAAAGAGAAGATGATCTAAAACATCTGATTATCAAGATCAAAGAACATAAAGGCACATTTTAGAAATGATGTCCAGGTGCAGTCAGGGACGTCCATGTGAAAACATGCCTGAAAAGGGCAGGCACATTGAAGTTTAGGCACAATTTCAGAAACTTAGACATCCCCACAGTAGTGTTCAAGACAGAGGACACGTCCCAGATGGCCATTCTGCAAGCTGAAGAGGGATAACTGCAACAGAGGTGTCCCTAAGCACTTTTAAAGGCCATTGTGGTTAGGGACAGTTCTAGGAATTATTATTATTATTATTATTTAGCTGTATTTATATCCCGCTTTTCACCGGGTCAAAGCGGCGTTACATAGAGGGGTGGGGAAATTAAGTATAGGGCGGGGCCATCACCGAGGAGGCAACATTGATGATTTTGACATAGGACAGACTTTGGACATGGGACAGACTTTAGACATAGACAGGATAGTATAGCCTTGATTCAAAGTTCATGGTGGGCGAGGTCAGTGGTTAGTGCACTTTTCGGTGGGAGTCGTGATGAAGTATTCCTGGAAAAAGATGGTTTTTAGCTGTTTTCTGAAGGATAGTAGGTCGGCATTGTTTCTGAGACAGCTTGGTAGGGAATTCCATAAGGATGGAGCATAAAGTTCAAAGGCTCGGTTGCAGGTCCGTTGCAAGCATTTAGCTCTTTTGTGGGGGACTGTGAGAGAATTTCTGGAGGCTTGTCTGGTAGTTCTGCCGTGGGCTGGATGAGACAGTAGGGTGCGAAGCTGGGTGTTCTGTGTTTGGTGGATGGCTTTGTGGGTGAGTAGGATGGCTTTGTATTTAGTTCTTGCTTCCAGGGGAAGTATGTGAAGGTCTTTGAGAATTGGGGTGATGTGATCGGTTTTCTTTGCTCTCTGGATGATTCTTGCTGTGGTGTTCAATGCTGTTCGGAGGGGGTTGGTCTGTGTGGCTGGAAGGCCATGGTAGATTATGTTGCAGTAGTCCAGATGTGGGAGTGTCATGGCTTGCATCACTGTTCGGAAGTCTTGATGTTCAAGAAGGGGTCTGAGACATTGCACTGTTCTTGCCTTATGGAATATAGTTCCGGAGGTTTTAGTGATTTGTTGCTTTAGGGTGAGGGCTTGGTCAATAATGATGCCCAGATATCGTATTTGTGGTTGTATTTGAATGCTTGTGGTTCCTATGTTGATGTGTGTAAGTGGTGTGAAGTCTGGGTCTTTTGTCACTATGAGGGCTTCAGTTTTCTTTATGTTGATGGATAGGTTGTTTGCTTGTAACCAGTCGGACACCTCGGAGAAGCATGCTGATAGATGGGTGTTTGTTGGGTTTGTGGTTGTTATGGGGGCGTAGAGCATGATATCATCAGCATATATGTGGAAGCTGACGTTGTGAGTGCGTATGACTGAGCAGAGTGGTTGAAGAGTACTGTCATCTCTACACATCTCTGTGAAGTATACTGGCAAAATGAGCATTTTTCTAATGCTTAGTCATGCCCTGGAGCAGATCATGCATAAGGCTTCTAAAATGACTACTATAGTCTTAAAATGTGCCTGCACCTTAACATGAAGAAGACAAAGATCCTGACAAGTGGAAAAATAAATAATATCATTCTTGAATGAGAATAAATAGAAATAGACAACTTTAATCTGCTTGGATCAATAATCAGTAATGAAACAAGTAGTCCAAAAATCTGATGACAAATTGCGCTTGGAAGAATATCTATGAAAGATGTAGACAAGATTTTCAAGTACAGAGATGTATCTCTGCATACAAAGATTTGACTTGTACAAGCCATGGCATTTTCAGTAACTTGATATGAGAGTGAAAGTTGTACACTTAAGAAGAAAGAAGAAAACCAATGCCTTTGAATTATGGTGTTGGCGAAGAATACTGTGTATGTCATGGAGTGTCTGAAAAAAAAATATTGGTAGTAGAGGAGATGAAACCTAAGCTTTCCTTAGGAGCTGAATTGATAATATTTTGGCTTTAATACTTTGGACCACCATTCAAAGAGAAAGATCATTAGAGAAAGACATCAAGCTTGTCGAGGTTGAAGGTCGACCAAAAAAAGAAAGAAGGCCAGCAATGCAATGAATATATACAATAACAGCAGCAATGGATGCCACTCTATCAACAATGATCCACCTGACTGAAGACCAGACACAATTTAGGAGAACTATCCACAGGATCACCTTGAGTCAACATTGACTCCATGGCATTTAACAACAAGAAGACAAGGCTTACTAAATATCAACTCATGCCTTCACAGCCAATGTTTCATGAAATTCATAAACTATACATGAGATGAATTTACATATACTGGATCACCAATGTATGGTATTCTGATAGATCCCATGCATAGTCATTGTGGACATCCTGAAAACCCATATGGTTTGGAGTCACTAAAAGAGGTGTGGGAAAACCTACACTGAGTTCCCTTTCCCAATCAATGTAATGGTAATTCTGAAAGCTTGCACCCTTAAACATTTCTTACCATTATAATGGCTTGTCAGGGGAAGGTAGTAGAGAGTTTGAACCAGCAACAGACAAGATTTGAAGGTCTAGACCCTTAGGGAGCTGGAGGCAAATAGAGATGGAAGGTCATAGTATCCCAAAGGGTGTTCAGCGCTAATTCCACCTCCGAGGTGGAAAAAGCTTTCTGTAACCCCAGTGTTCCCCAGATGTACAGGCTCCACCCACTTTCTGACTTCATGTCGCCTCCTTCCCCCACAGCACACACAGTGGCTCTCTGCAGGCAGGGGGGCCAGGAGGCAGCATCCGATGCAGGCAGCTAGCAGGGCTAGATGACCCACTGGGACATCCAGTCCTGTTATCTGCCTTACAGAATCAGGCCCATAGTGTATATGGATTTTCAGAACATATTTTGCAAAATGCCTCATGAGAAATTCCTAAGAAAATAAAAAAGAAATCATGGGATAGGAGAGTAATACTCTAATAGAGATTCAGAAATGGATAAAAGACACACATTTCCTAAGGTGTGATAAAATTCACTATTTTACCACACCAAATATTACTACTACTACTATTTATCATTTGTATAGCTCTACAAGGCATACAGCACTGGATACATTAACCTGCAGTACCTCAGTACAGCAAATTAGTGAATCCTGCAGTAAATTTACTTTTACTTTGCTGCAGTCAAGAATATTGCACATTTCTGGGCACAGTAACACAAAGAAAGCAGGCTCCAAGTCAGGCTCGCTATCTTTTTAAGGGTCAGGCTAGTACTTTCAATAAAGTGTCCCCATCCCTAATCCCCTCTCAAAAATCTGCTAGGAGACTGAGGCTGCCATTTTGAGGCTGGGAAGTGCCAGGTCAGGAGTGTCTGGGGATCACTATTGGTCCCACCACTACTTATTAGGGAGACCAATGATAGGTGCTAAGGGGTATAGGGGGTGGGGGTACTTTGGATAGGGCATTGGGTGTGCAGGGTTTTGATCTACCACTTAAAAAGCATTAGCTAAATTCAAATAAATCATAATAAATAATAACAATCTTCCAGTACTCAATAGGACCCTCAGCCTCTTGTTGAGTTCCATAAAGCATTTTGCTATCGAGAGGGGTTAATCTCCTGCAGACTCCTGAATTTATAAAATAAAGACAGCAAGCTCACGTTCCTGCTGGATTTTTGTATATAGTTTATCGTTGCCTGTTCTTTGCACATGTATAAGAATCTGGAATTTGAACCACCTTGTCCTGAGAGCCATTAGAGTGAGTTAGAGAGGTCTGGTAACCCCGAGAGGCTCAACAGAGTATTTTGTCCCGTCAGGGAGAACCCTGTGTGAACAATCCCATATACAGACCCAGGGCGCATTGTTGTAATGCTGGAATTCCAAATGTTGAAAATAGAATTCAATGCCTTTTAATCACTATCAAAATATACCCTGCTCTTAACTGTGGAAGCACATTTAGTTTGCAAAAAGAAAGGGCAGTTGAAAAGCATTATTAGCAACGTTTGAGTATTGCTGAGTTGAATCATTAATCCTAATATCATTTGATTGACACAGCAGACATATGGGAAGCCATCTGGGATGCTAACACCAAATGAACACTGTAAAGTAAATACCTGAAGATGGTCAGCGTGGGCGGTACATTGCTTCAGGTTCCTGCAGGTTACTGTGAGGAACAGCACATGCACCAAGCAAAATGTTTTCCCTCTGGTTTCTAAAATACTTCAGATAAAACTAGAATACAAGCAGTAGTGGAAATGATAATTCATGACTCTAACTTAATTGGAATATTTTGGGCCAGTGAGATTGCTTCAGAATTCTCTAGTTAAGTAGTCACTGTCATACAGCATTGAAATTAACTTGCATTCATTCATGTATTGTAGATTAACTGGCTCTAATAAGGTAACAAATTTATCATGGAATATATTGAATTATGCTGTTTTAGCATTACACTATCATGACAATTAGGAAGGCCAGAAGATCTGAACTCACAAATTGACTGGTTTATAATTTAGCTTCTCATTCTACTAGATCGTGGGCTGGCAAGCCCTGGCAAGTATGCCAACACATTCTGACTAGCATGTGCCCCTCCTATCCATACTGTTCTGTCATCACACACACATTATCAAGGGGAGCATGCTCTCTGTGATGATCTTGAGCAGGAGAAACATCATAGCAAGAGAGGAAGTGGACTAGTGGTTAGAGACATGTATGGGAAACCAAGGTTATGTGATTTTTCTGCCACTGATACCTATTATGACCTTGGGCAAGAAACTTTAAGGCAAATTTTAGATAGCATATGGAGATCAGAATGAAGGTGTTGAGGCTCGAAAAGGGAGATCATTTTATAAGCTTTATTTGTGAGTTGGACATCTGATAACGGGCATTTAGACATGCAAATCATGGAAATGTCCCTGGAGCCATTTTAGAAAGCTGGGTATGTATATGTGCTCAGCGCGAGAATGTCCATGTAGCATAGAGGCATGATGGAGACGGGGCAAGGCGCAAGGGAATTGCATGTCACCGTGCAATTACAGAATGACACAAGCATGTCAAGCCTTTGTTGTTGAGCCGTCCATGATTATATTTGCTCTTGACCATGAATAAGATGCAAAAAGTGCTCGTTTCTTGACTGAACCACTTTGAGGGGGAAGAGCAAAATGTACTTACATCACCATGGCTACTATTTCTTGGTTGAAGAAACCTGCTCGTAAATACATACTCCAAACATGTTACTGGCCTGCTGTCATATGCCTGAGTATCTGAAATGGCAGGGCGGATGTGCTAGTCTGATAAGATAGATATCCTCTTCTGACCTACCTAGGTTCTGTGGGCATACACTCAGGAAGGTCCTCATTTGTAAAATGGACTACACCCATGCACATACCTAGCCTTGCTATCTGCACAGTGCCCATCTCCAAAACTGGTTACTGGGACATTCATTTTTTGGAGTGAAGATGGAGTGATTTTAGAAGGCATTGTTGTCACTCCCCCCCAGTTTTCAGACATTCTGCTCTGGACATCCCAGATTCTTCCTAGAGATCCCTTTTAAAATGTCACACCATACCTGCAGTACATTAGAAAAGGCTCCGAAAAACATGGAGTCTTTTCTAAAATAGTGCAACAGTGCATGTGTATTTGCTGAGACATAGAGCTAGAGGAGACTTTGTACAAATGTACATATGGGAAAAATCTCATGGGAAAAACACTCAGCAAAACTTACACGTAGAAGTCCATATTTCACAATTTCCACGTGTAGGTATCAGCACTTACACGTTTAAGTCAGCCATTTTGTAAACCGGCATGTATAAATGCCACCAAGTGACTCCAGATGTGACTATTTTTATCTGATTTCTATTTGTAGGGGGGAAATAGACAAGGGGAGATTAAGGAGGCTAAGCCCCTTAGTTCTTCCTGTAAAGGGCTGGTGGAAACACTTTTTCAAAACCTTTTTGTACTAGGGAGGATCTGTAAATCCCAATGTCAAAAGTTTTGATCATACACATGCATTCACTATATGAAATGGGGAATACATATGTAGGCTTTTGACCCATCCAGACCATGCCCTAATCACACCTCCACTTGCCCCATTGGAAATTTCTACTTAATATGGACACCCACATGCAAATTTAGTCCTTTATAAAATCATTTCCATGTGTATTCCATTTCCACATGTAAAAGTCAGATTTTACGCATTGAAATTATGAATAAGGCTTCTGAACCCCCTCCCCCCTTAAATTTCCCAATTGCCTCAGATGCCCACTTATATTGTAAACTCGATGGGTCGGGGACATATTGTAGATTAGTACTTATCAGCAGTGAACAGCACTGCCTACACCTGGTAGTGCTATAAAAAATGATAATTGGGGTGGACTGGTGGATGAAAAATGCCCCTTCCTGGCAGTGCCAAGATTTTGATAAGGAGACCCCCACCCAACCACAGTTTCATCAGAAGAACTTTCTATCTCCTTTATTTCCCTTATCTTCAAAGCACTTTCACTGGACTCGCCCTTCACATAAATATTTTGCAAAGGCTTATTTTTGGGAAAGGCCAAAAATCCTTGCCTGTTTCATGACCTCATGGTCCTGCCTTTCAGATATTGCCCGAGAGGGAGTGATGAAGAAATCTGAAAAATAAAAATTGGATCTAATTTTTAAAGGAAAGTTGCGTTAGCGAGTAATTGGGCAGGTACTGGAAGGGTTAATGGTGGAATGTGAGTGTTGTTAGTGTGGGTGTCTTGGGAGTGTGCAAACTATAGCTGTTCCAGTTAGTGCAAGTACACTTAACGCAACCTCAATGAGCGGTGTTAAATGCACACAAGTAAGGTTAGGGCAGTGCCACACAGTTGCAATACTGAAACGGCAGGGGACGGAGGCACCACCTCCCCCCCTCCCCACCACGGGTAGCACAGGCCTCTGTTCTTGGTTAATGGTCCAGTGACATGCTAAATTACTGCATTTTAATAAACACACCCCTCTATGTGCATCAGAACTGTTTCAAGCATACAAATCAATTGTGTGCACATTAATTTGCAGGTATGTATGTGCACAAACAATTTGCATACACTTTAAGGAGTTGATATTCAAAGGCATTTAGACAGTTTGCACACCTGCAAATCACCGAAATGCTGCTCACTGGGATATTCAGAGGCACTAACACAATCAGTGATGGTGAATATGCCTGGTTTATGCCACTGAGCACCCCGATGCGTGTTCCAGGGGTGCAGGGATGGGTGGCTCCCAAGGATAACCAGTTATCTGCGATATTCTGCTGATAACCGATTATTGTTGACTGAGTAAAATTAGGCTGAAAAAAGTCTGGACTATTTTTACCCAGTTAAGGATAATATGCTTATCAGTTGAAAATCACAGATAGCCAGTTAGCTAAATTGCTAACTGGGCAACCCGAATATTCAGTGCCAGTGGATGGATATGAATGCATTGAATATCTATAGATTGTTGTACTAAACTGTGTTTGGTTTTCAGTCAAGCAGCTAATTGTTGATAGAGTGGCATTCATAACTGTTGTTACTATTTCGGTATATCGCATTGCGCTGATCTTCAACCTTACCAGGCATGATATCTTTCTCTAATGGTCTTTCTCTTCGCATAATGTGTCCCAAGTATGAAAGTCTAGGAGGTACATAAGAACATAAGGACTGCCATATTTGGTCAGAGCAAAGGTCCATCAAGCCTGGTGTATTTGCAGGGGGCACTCCCAGTGATACCGTGCAGACAATGCAAATTTTGCAGGAGGACAGCTTCACAGATGCAGCTATCACCATCCATTGAGGTGGCAGTAGATGCATCAGTGAAGCCTGTAGAAAGAGCAGGCAACCATGCGACATGAACGCCCACGGTAGCTACTCCTAACTGGAATGCACATTCTGTGCTCACATTCTGCCTTTCTTGCATACACCCCGGGAAATGCAACTACTGTGGAAATAGGTCTACGGTAGCTGCATTCCTCCTGTGTTATCTGTCTTCACAGCCTGATGATCCCACGTCGGCACTGCAAAGAAAGCTAACGCACTTTAGTAAACATGCTCCATTATTTAACTGTCCCAGTGCTATATAATGTTATGCTATTTGGTGACTGCATTTCTTAGGTTAATATGGATGCTAATAGTATAGTCACCTTTATAGGGTGATGCTGTATAAAGTACCCACTAAAATTGAATGTTATCGTATATTAAGGGACGGTTTAACAAGCAGAAGTTGGGGGACAGTGTTGAAATACTGTATTTGACCTGCAGTTCTGCAGTTAATCAGACTGAAAGCATATATCCAAAATGGAGCACTATGTTTATTTATTTATCTAACAGGTCTTTTATACAGCTTTTTCATTTCAAACAAAGCAGTTTACATTGTAAATGTACATTAAAAAGGGAGGTTGATAATTAGGATTTTTCTGAGGCAATGGAGGGTTAAGTGACTTGCCCAAGGTCACAAGGAGTACTAGTGGGTATTGAACCTTGGTCCCCAAACCAGGGCTCTAACCACTAGGCTGCTGCTCCCTGCCACTGTGCTGTGTTTTCCTTTGAAAATTCACCAGATGTAGAAACAAGGCTGACTTCGCCGAGCTTTGAAACAGGTGCAAATATACTTGCAGAAATTACACAAAAGACTTTCAAAATGAAAGCCCTACACACTCTTCTTTCTCAGAATCACTACCACCCAACTGTGAGCAAAACTAATCATGTTGTGATCAACATGAATATTTTTACCCTCACTGTGTGTGAGTGTATTTGTTGGTCTTTTTCCTTATTTAAACAGGTATTTGTCCATGGAAAAGCTTTGCAAGATACCCTGCTTATTTGAGTGACCTAGAAACTAGATTAATGGTATAACAAATGGGCTCTGAGTTTAAATTGTGTTTGCAGCAAACACTCGATGATGATATTTAATGGTAAGGGAATATGCACATTTTTACTGAATAATACAAGTTAAGAAATAACTTTATAACATGGTGCCTAGGTTAAGTGGGAGCCTATTTTGCACCTATTTTATATATACACATAGAGGGTCATTTTAAAAGGCTTAGGGTTCTGTTTACTAAGCATGGATAGCAGCTTCTATGCGAAATTGGAGCCGCGGCTCTGATTTTGCATGGAAGTCACTAGCGCTGCTTAGTAAACAGACCCCTTAGTTGCGATTCAGAGAATCTGAGAACATGCACATGGACGTCAAAATCATGGAGACGTCTCCAAAGCCATTCCACAAACAATGTTTACAGACTTCTCTGGTGCATGGATCTCCAAGTACGCAAGGGGGTGTTGTGGAGGCATGTGTAGAGATTGCAATGGACTTACAGGTCCCTATTCAATTTCAGGAAACATGATGACATCTGCAGGCATGAACAGGCATCAGGCAAGTACTTGTCTGGCCTTAAAAGATCCAGAAAAGATGGAGAGTTAAATGACTAGCCTAAAATCACAAAGACCCACACTGGTATTTGAACTCTAGCCACCCTATTCCTAACCCACTGCAACTATTATGCTATTAGACATCCATGTTCTGAGATGCTCTTATGGGGATATCTATGTCGACATCTCTATAGACATCCATATTGGGCATGTCAACGTTTCTGAAGTTATGCCTGAACTTGCACGTGCCTACTTTTTTTTTTTCCGATGTTCTGGCTTTGACATCACAGATTGCACTTGGATGTCCCATTGTAAAATTTGCCTTACAGGCATCTCTTTGACTTTCTAAATACTAGCATAAATCATACAGAGATTGTGCTTGCAATGCAGGCAGAGACATTATGGCTGCTCAAGAGCTTAGAGCTTAGATGATTGAAGTACGCATGTAAATTAAGGTATTTTATAATCTACAAATGTGCTTTGCCAGTCTGCCCACACATCACTTGGCAATGCCTACAGTAAAAGTACAGGCATGCATGCCTTCATGGGTACTTTTATGCCTGGTCATTTTATCTGTGTATAGTGCCGCATATGCACACTAATGGCAGTGAAATTTCCCCCTATATCAGAAAAATCATGCTTTATTTGTGTGCACGTTTAATGCAATGAGATGCAAAGCTTGCAAATGCATGCAAAGAAACTCATTAGTATGCAAAAGGAATGCTGCAGCTTGTAGTCAACCTCACAAAGCTGCAATATTCATGGAAAGATAATGTCACAGACTGGATGCTTCCAGGGAGCCTCTTAAAGGCACTGGTGCCTAAAAAATACTTTCCCACCAGAGATGGCCTGAGGAAGATGCAGAGAAATGTAGGGACAGGTTGAGGGACTGATTGCAGGGCCTAATTTGCATAAGTCAATAGAGGATGAAAAGTGGGGCCAACTAGCGGGGCCATGTGCAAGAAACTCAGTCATTCAATGGTAGGGCCAGCCATGCTTCCCACCTCTGATCCGAAGTTTTGAAAGTTAACTGGAAACATCTTGAGGATATAGATCTATTAGCTTTTTAGTTCTTTGAAGTAAATATTTATGGTTTATACCGCTAATGCTATATAATTCTTTTTAGAAGGCACACAAAAGCACATTAACTAAAGGTTTCTATCAGAAAAATCCATAATACCGTATCTTTGACCCTATATGTCCTATATTCTAAAAAATGTCTCCAGGCAGTGCTTATAAGCATGGGATGTCCATTATTCTGATGTGCATAGAGAATGAAAGTCTTACGCTTTCTTTGCAAATAACGATTCACATTGTTCCTGAATGGAAGCCACATAGTTGCAATACTCAAGAGTTTCTCAACATTATTGCTGTCTTCAGGAATTGCCTTTTCCAGATTTTACTGTTATGGATTTTGATGCTTATTCAATAATACAAAATCGTTCATCTTAAAGAAAAACACCACCTTCTGTGCTTTGAAGGTACATCATGACAAAACGGTTAGGATCAATAGAAAATGCTCTAGTGAGAACATCAGGGTGTCCTTTAATTAAATTTCCAGTTCATACTCTGGGATGGCCTTTAGTCCAGGATCAGACTATTCCCAGGGCATATCCATTTGTTTACTGGTCCATTATTTGGGCCCTATTAGTCTAGATTAAAACAGACATAGCACATGAGCAAACATGACGAGTTTGGAAGGTTCTAATGGTATTTTGTCCAATAATTAATTTGCTTTCCCTTGACGAGAGCTGCAGAATTCCCCCAGAGACTGAGCTTATTTTCAAGCTGGAATGAGGAGATGCATGCAAGAAAAAGGCGAAATAAAACACTCAACCACTTTGTGACCCCTGCTACCTTTTTTTTAATTATTCACTTGCTTTAATATTTATATTCCACTTGTCTATAATACAGTCATAGAGCATTACAGAATCAGAAAATCAAATCTCATAATTCAAGTACAGCATAAGACGGTACGACAATGCACTTGTTACCCCTTACCTTGAAACGTTCTATGTAAACATTAAGAGTTGAATGCAAACCGCCTTGACTTAAGGAAAAGGCGGTATAGAAAACCTGTTAAATAAATAGATACATATATACACGTAGGATAATTTTATAACAGGCTACCTGGGTTTAGAGTGCAAGAAGACACCTATGTATCTTTATAAAATACGAGTGCAGATCCAGCAGCAACAGAGCTGCTTGAAGGCATAGTAATTATGCCTTTTCAAGAGCAGGCATACGTATCAATGCATAGAGTATGCAAGTGTGGATATAGATCAATGCATGCACATTGCAACTCCACCTTTGCTCTATCAAGACTGTGTCCTCAGCAATTAGGATGTGCATTCACTTGAAACGACATAGGAAAATCCAAAATAATTTGGGTTTCCCCCTCCCTTCCAGTTTCATTATAGGCTGGCCTCAAATCAGTAAATTTTGGATGGGAAGTTAGGCATCTTGTAAAAGACCCATCAAGTCTCCATGGGTAGCTGGCTCTATCCATTTTGTTCTTAACTCTTGTTTTGCTGGTGATCCAAATTTGTCTGGTCTTGAGCTCTTGGAAAATGGTAACTTCATTTTTTGCTTTGTGAATCTATTGACTCCTGCTGCAGGGATTTACTCCAAATGTTTTTCTTTTGTCGCGTTCTTGTGCCAGAAATTCTGTGAAACCATATCTAAGTACGCTATCAGAGACATTTAGCAATTCTAATCCAGGCTTTTAATGCCCAGTTAGTGATGATCAATCAGGATCTTAGTGAGGCTTGGTTAACATCTCTGATAGCATACTTAGACATAGAGGTATGATTACTAAAAGGTGTTAAAGGAGCAACTGGCTGCTATCGACACCCAGTAGTGGTTAGCGCAGCAGAAAATGCCAATAACGCTGCTGTAATGGATGCAAAAGTGCTGGCGGATGTTCAGGGGAACGGGGCAGAGAAGGGGCATGGAGTGGGCAGAGTGGGTGGAGTCAGCAAGTGTGCACTAACGCCAGATCCAAATAGTGGGTGTTAGAGGTGCATCTGCGGGGGAACAGTAATGACACTCAAAGCTGGTGTTAAGGGCTCATTTTGGAGGTACAGAAACATTTTTGGTTGTGAAACACTACATAGGGAGCCTATTCCCATGTATGCAGTGTGCACTTCCCAGACTGGAGCCCTGAAATCAGTGATAGTAGTGATCCATTCCAGTCACAGCATGATGCCCTTATAATAAAGGGCACTATGTTGCTGGTGCCAAAGTGCCAAAGGAGGTTCCATGTGATTCAGTAGGGGTAGTCAGTCTGCTAAGCAGACTAGGCGACTGCCTATCTGCACATCCACGATGTCCAATGTGACTCTGCTGTGGCAGATGCATCCTTCCCCATCTTGTTCAGCATGAGTCCTGACAGTCATCAGCCACATTGAGAAGCTGCTCCAACACCTGCTGGATGGCAGAGCATGCTAATAGCACCCATACTCTGAGAAGGCCTTATCAATGATGTATGTGGGTACACACTCAGAGTGGGGGTTAGCAAAATCCAGGCATTAGAGTATTAAAGGCCAACTTAGATCTCTTTTGGACAGCGGGGTCATGCGTTTGTGTGTGTGTGTGTGTCCAGAGGACTGTGAGCTTTAGCTATGCACTGTGCATGCATGTTATACCTAGACTTTATGGCTGTGCATACAACATGTTGCACGGTTAGTTATTCTGCAACTCCACAAACTGTGTGAGACTCCATTTATGGGCAGAAGGATAGTATTCAGTAAGTAGTTGCAATGTGTGTGAGTCACTGACTGACTAGCTGTGCCTGTGCACATCTTGTCCCCAAAGCTGTGACACTCAAGTGCATTCCCTGTTAAAACATTATTAAGGCCTATCCCCACAGCATGACCCTACACTTAACTCCCAACATGACACTGCTGTACAGCTCCCCTATCGCTTGCTGGTTTAACTGAACTGGGGTGGGCACGGTCTTGCCAGGGAGAGCTCCATCATATGTGTGTGTGTGTGCAGCAAACCTGACCTCTGACTCAGCCTCCAGGCCTCAGGACACACCTAGCTGAAGGCCTGAATAATGATAAATGTCATAATAACTATATCCACAGCAACACTGTCAGCCCCCTTGGGGCAGTTGCAGCCTATTGGGAGCTAGGCTCACATGGAGTGCTGGTCTCTGTGAACGTCCAATGGAGCCACTGAGTTGGTTAGACAGGAAACATTCTGCCATGTAGCTGCATGCACCTTACTCTTGTCCTAAGTTGCAGCCACAGAGTGCAGTTTGGGGGTCTCTTATCTCCATGCACATACAGGCATGTCCCGTGTTAGGCATGTCCCGTGTTAGGCACATCTACATAAAATGTACACTATCTCAACACTGTCTACTAATCAGTGATCACAGCAGTCAGCATGACATTGCGTACAACTCCATAACCACAACCATCCTTATGTTTTCAGAGACAACATGCCTGATTGTGACAGTGGACACTGACCTCTGAATGGTGCATGCACAATTCCAGCAGAAGGAATGTGCCACAGGATGTCATGTTGGTTTCTGCATCGCCTGACACCATGTGGGAAGACAGTGCCTGGAGGTGGGGTGGAGGATGGGGAAAACAGTCCCATACCTGTTTTGAATGCACCCCTAGTAGGTGGCATTGACAGCCAGTGACTCTGTTCAAATACATAGAAGCTCTTAGGGCCTACCCAGTCTCTGCATGTTTCACATCAGAGGCCCTCCATGACATCTTTGCCCACTCTCCATGGGTGCTGAGTGAGACAGCCACAAGTACTGTATGTTGTTAGAGTACAAAGAGGCTGTGGATGGCAGCATATGTGTAGCCAGCAACTGTACCAATATCTAAACCCATGTCCAACCTGCCATGCTTCCATGTTCTCTTGGTGGGGTGTGGAACTGTGGACAAAGTGTGGGAGAGCACATTTGCTGCATTGGCCATTTTTGCAGTGTCCATAGCCAGGGACATGGCTTGATATGGGAGTACGAGTATGACAAGATCTTCTGGTATATGACAGAAGTAAGTAGGCCACTGTGGGCCAACATGCACTCTCAGCCTGCTGCTGGGTCAGTTTCTGGGGCTCTTGGCTTTGTATTAGCTGCCCCTAAGTTCAAAACAAAAGGGTACACTAATGAAGAGCAGAGGATTCTGGGTATTGACTATAAAAGAGCAGTTTACAGTGGATGTACATGAATCAAAGGTTAGGTAAATGGCTGAGCCATCAAAACATGGATCCGGCACGAGCATGACCTGACTGCACAGAGCTGCTCATGCTGAGAGGCCACCCTCACTGTGATCATGTCACAGCTATGTATCCATATAGTGCTATATAGGAATAAGCTGCAGCGACAAGGGTGCTGGGGTTTTTTTTATGTCACTCCAGTCACTGGCCAGGCTGCTGGCTGTTTGTTCAGAGCCAAGTTCCTCATCATGGCTATCCGTACATGCAGTGGGTGGTAGTTAGACAACCTGACATAGATGGTGTGTGGGTGGCTGACACAGTCCAATGTTGCACAACATTTGCAGACTGACTGTGATGGATCTAGCTGAATAGCTTTCTCTGAAAGAGGGGAAAGCTGTTTTCTTGCGCTGCCTGTAACCTGCTGGAGGATATGGTTTTCGCAGGCTGTGCTGGTTGGTGTCATAACCCCCCTTCCTGCCTAGATACCACTCACTGCATTCAGGTTCCTTAGAAACAGCTGACCATGCCCTAGAGTATAACATTTGTTGCTACATGAGAGTTCCTGGCCAGTATGTGCAGGACACAAGGGCCAGATGGGACATGCTACTCAAACATGCTGCAGTTGTGCAGGGTACAAATCATTTAGCAAGACATACCTTTACAGCAACAGGATAAAATCAAAATAAACTTAACTATATAATTTCTCAACAAACAGGGGTGTCCTACATGGAGCGGTGGGATCACCCCTAAACAAAGACATGGGGAGGGATGGCCTGCACAGAGCGGCAGGTGCCCCTACTCTTGCAGACTAGATGGACCATATTGGTCTTTATCTGTCACCATTTACTTTGTTAGCTCACTCAACATCTGCAGTATTCTGACAGTAGAATGGATCTGCTCCAGAACCTGCAGTGCTTCGTCTGGGGACCAGGTGATAGAAACATAGAAACATGAAAGCATAAAAGGACCACTTGGCCTAGCTAGTCTGCCCTTCCATATCAATTACAAGATTGCCCTTTTTATCTTTAGAGATCCTTTCTGTTTGTCCCATGCTTTTTTGAATTCAGATACTGTGCTTGCCTCTACTACCTCCACTGAGAGACTATTCCATGCATGTACCATGCTCTCTATAAAGAAATATTTCCACATATTACTCCTGAGTCTATCACTTTTCACCCTTATACTATGTCCCCTCATAGCAGAGCTTGCCTTCAATTGAAAGAGACTATTCTGTTCATTTATGCCACAGGGGTATTTAATTGTCTCTATCATATATCCCCGCCAGTTGTACTGGGACTTTAGAAGGGGGCGGGGAAGGGGCGGATCGGGGGCAGAGTTAGGATGTGTATTGGGCAGTCTCCAGCCCTGGTTGTACAGGGCCAAATCTAAAGTCGGCCCTGTACATCCGGGGCTGGTAACTTGAAGGGGATCTTATTTCACCTCTGCGGTGAAATAACTTCCCTGGACAACATGGATCGGCAGGCAACTTTCGCCACTGAAGCTAACCATACAGTGGCTGAATATCATCGCTGCCCGCTTTGCTCCATGGCAATCCAGACAACCTGGATATTCAAGGCTGAAGCTCGGATATGGCCCCGGCATTGAATATCTGGGTCTAAAGTTCAGTGACTGCCACCGCTGAATATTGGGTCTGTTGAGTTAGTGTTGCTGTGGAATGATAAAGATCTGAGCTTTCTTTTTTTGCAGGGATTTGTGTTACTTCATGGAGATCCTGGCAGTGGAAGAAGCATATGTTGCTGTTAATGAGGTAACACTAGAACTTTTTATTTTATTTATTTATTACAGGCTCTTATATACCGCTCTATTCAGAATCAGCGCGGTTCACAATATAACAACATACCATAACAACAAACTGTTAGGTTTTACAGAGAACAAGGTCAGAGAACTTGGAATAAAACATGGGACGTCATTACTGCAACTATTTACAAGAGTATTTACAAGAGTATTTACAAGTATACATTACAGGATTTGTTCTTAGTTTGGGTAGTGATTAAGATTGGTTAGTTGGTCAAGTAATATTGGGGGAAGAGGTGGGATTTGAGTGCCTTTCTGAATCTAATTTTGCCGTATGTTGGGTTGTAAGTGAAGTATCTATTTCTATTGTAAACCCATTGCATGTCTCATGTTCTTATGATTATCATGATTATTGCGTCTTTATTGTAGTCATTTTGTTTTCTGACTTGAACATTCTGGAAAAGGGACTTAAAATAAATATCATTGTAGCATTTTGTATTACATGATTAGATCTAATGTTTCTATAATGCGATCTTTGCTTTCTATACAATGTTCTTGTGATTTTTTTTTAAATGAAATAGATATAGAAAGAAAAGAAGACTTCAGAGGTATTTACCTGTTTTATTAATACAGATTAATGAGGCACTTATTTATCATAAAACAAATCATTTACTTGTCATAAAGTGATGTGCTAAATTAGGACACCTAATTATTTTGTCATAACATCAGGCAGGGTTTTAGAACAGTTTGCAGGATGTTGATGTTTTATCATTGTAACAGAGGTGTGACTGCTTATCTTTAAATTAAGTTGTGGAATGCTGCCTTTTGAGACGTTCTTTCATATAATTGACTTCTTTCTATAAGCACTTTTTTAAAAGTGCTGTTAAGTCAATGCTGATTCCTGGGTTTTCTTATCAAGGTATGACTAGAACAAGATTGCCAGGCCTTTTCTTCTGAGGCAATGGAGAATAAAATGACTTATTGAAGGTAACAAGGAGTGCCAGTGGGAATCAAACCCAAAGCTGCTCTAACCACGAGTTCACGCCTCCATGTCACTTAAAGTACCTGAGTTTAACATACTTAAGAGTCACCAAAGACACATAATAGCTGTTGAAGATTAATTAGAAATTCACTGTCAGGTGCACTCCAAAGCATTATGAGGGTAATTTTATGAACTCCTGTGGGGTTAACGCGTGTTGCTGTGGGCATATTTAGGTATACAAATTTTTTTTTCGTTCACTATCAACACCTAACTAATGGATCAGAATATCTAAAAGTTTAACAAAAAAAGTCCAGAAACAATGGTATCCGAGGTCTCAGTTAAACATTAGCAAAGCCTCATAGACTTTCGTCAGAAGAAGGCTAATTGCATGATCACATCAGCGACCTCAATATATTGTAAACAGCTCCCTATTTCTTGGTAAAGTGCTTTCACAGATGAAATTCTTCCAAATGCTGGAAAACTTAACTTAAAAATACTCGGTATCACTTCCCAGTAATACAGGGAGTCTGTCCACTTCTAATAATCATTCAGATCCCAACGTCAAATCCCCGGCACTGCTTAGACGTTTCACTGTGTTGTTTCTTCAGGAGATCATACAGTTATCTATAGATAAAAAGCAGACATAAATCAAACTCCCAACCCATATAGTTTCCCTTTTAGACCCTCTTGCACATAACAAACATTAAACTTAAATTAAAATACCAACTAACTCCTACCGAAGGATGCTGCCCGCGCTTTCTCTCGGTAATCACGAACCGCTCCCGAGACAACGGGAACATTCAAACTGTCCACCAAAAACGCCGCGCATGACTAATGAATGCTACGGCTGCCATTTTTAAAGGCCTCTTGGACTACTTGTCTGAATGACTCATCGTGCGGCTTAAAGGCATATTACCCCCTTCAAATGTTTACTTATTACAGAACTTCTCTAACTGTATTAAGGGAATCTCCCTCAATATTCGTATACGATGGAGGAGTCGTTGATGGCTTTTTTTAGTTGGTTGGATAATTGCGATAGCAATATAAAATTCACCCACATACACCATAGAAAAACTCTAATTTATCTTGATGTTCGCGTTACGCGAGGAACTACAGCTTGGGAGACGACTGTGTATAAGAAACCTACTGATAGGGTCACGTTTTTGAGTTATGACAGCATGCATCCACGACGTTTAAAGGAGGGACTACCATTCTCTCAATTTTTACGCTTTAGACGCAATTGCTCCACTAAGGCAGAATACAAGAGGAAATCAAAACAATTATTTCAAGATTTCCGTCAGAGAGGCTATCCAGAATCGATTCTCAAACGGGCTTACTCCCGGGCATTGTATAATCATAGAGCGGCTTTGCTTATGATGAAGCCCCCCCGAGTACAGGCGGAGTCTGAAGATACTAACGTCAATTTTATTTCCAAGCACTCCCCGTTGAGTGTAGGTATTCAGAAAATATTTAGAAGACATGCTAATGTACTTCAGGTAGTGCCGGGACTCCAGGATAAACAAATTCGGTGCGTTTGGCAAGGGCACCGAAATTTGAAGGAATGGGTGAGCCCGGCGGTTCTACCAAAGCCGAGAGAGGGAATGGACGTTGGTCAACTAGGGGGTCATAAGCCATGTGGGGAATGTGACATTTGTGATGTAACGATTTTGACTTCGACATTTGAATATCATGGAATCGTTTTTCAATTGAGACAAATGACTACTTGTGAATCTCGGAATTTTGTATATGCGGTAGTTTGCCCCTGTGGATTATGCTATATAGGGAAGACCATTAGACCCTTCCATGTGCGCATGAGGGAACATCGCAGCCGTTTACACTGTAAGGTTTTGGAGGCCCCTTTGGTGACACATTGTTTACAAAAAAACCACGTCTTTGAACAACTTAGATGTCTCTGTTTGGTTCAGATTTGGCAAGGTCGAATGGGGAAGACACTAGATCAGACGTTAGTGTTACAGGAGCAGCGTCTGATTTATACATTGGACACTTTGGAACCCAGGGGTTTAAACAGTGCAATAGAGTGGGCAGCGTGTGGATGATGATAAATAACGAAAAGGGGACATTCAGGGCTCTGCAGAGAGGAGTTACTTGAGGTTGGTAGGATCTGTGCAGAATTAATGTTACGCTTATTCGCGGAGTGCGGTTTGTCAACGAGTGAGCATTGAATTTTAGGTGGAGGACTTATATTTGTTTAAGTTCATTAGCTCTGTGAGGATATTGAGGGGGATTCATTTAGTAGGGTAGAGGAGTTCTGTAATATAGCGAATATTGAGGGAGATTCCCTTAATACGGTTAGAGAAGTTCTGTAATAAGTAGACATTTGAAGGGGGTAATATGCCTTTAAGCCGCACGATGAGTCATTCAGACAAGTAGTCCGAGAGGCCTTTAAAAATGGCAGCCGTAGCATTCATTAGTCATGCGCTGCGTTTTTGGTGGACAGTTTGAATGTTCCCGTTGTCTCGGGAGCGGTTCGTGATTACCGAGAGAAAGCGCGGGCAGCATCCTTCGGTAGGAGTTAGTTGGTATTTTAATTTAAGTTTAATGTTTGTTATGTGCAAGAGGGTCTAAAAGGGAAACTATATGGGTTGGGAGTTTGATTTATGTCTGCTTTTTATCTATAGATAACTGTATGATCCCCTGAAGAAACAACACAGTGAAACGTCTAAGCGGTGCCGGGGATTTGACGTTGGGATCGGAATGATTATTAGAAGTGGACAGGCTCCCTGTAGTACTGGGAAGTGATACCGAGTATTTTTAAGTTAAGTTTACCAGCATTTGGAAGAATTTTATCTGTGAAAGCACTTTACCAAGAAATAGGGAGCTGTTTACAATATATTGAGGTCGTTGATGTGATCATGCAATTAGCCTTCTTCTGATGAAAGTCTATGAGGCTTTGCTAATGTTTAACTGAGACCTCGGATACCATTGTTTCTGGACTTTTTTTGTTAAACTTTTAGATATTCTGATCCATTAGTTAGGTGTTGATAGTGAACGAAAGAAATTTTTGTATACCTGAAATACTCGTTCAAATAGTAAGGGCCATAGAATTTGGTGGCATATTTAGGGCTTATTTTATAAAGTGAAGTATGCATGTACTTTACATTATAAAATAGGAGTGCAAGTGGTGTAAAAACTAGTCATAGCAGTTACGCTTGCTCTATGGCAGGAGTAAATGCCCATGCCTGGATTTTTAGGAATGCGCATAAATTACATTATTGTATAACTTGCACGTGTAAATTTGGGCTGTGCCAAAACTCAACCCAGGTGCACACCCACACCAACAGTACACACAATAGGACTTACTTGCATGATTACAGAATAGTGACCACCTAAACTATGCCCATAATTGTCTATTTACATCTTTGAAAACAGTAACTTACACACATAAATGACGTGTTTCTTTATGTAGCACCCTTATAAAATCAACTTCTATTTGCCAATGAGTGTATAACTAGCATGGCTTAGACCAGTATGCAGCACACCATCAGGCCAGTCACTTTGCCCCTCCGGACCCCCACAGCAAAAAACAGCAAACCCTCAGCCATTGTCAGACCTACTGCTCCCCGAGCGAGGAGGTAAGCCTCTCCTTACACATGACAGCTTCCCCCTGGCAAATAGCCTTAAAAGGACTGCATTGTAGTGGAAGCTTCCTCTTCAGCTGCGGCACACCATCAGGCCTGTCACTTCACCCCTCCGGACTCCCACAGCAAAAAGCAGCAAACCAGCAGCAATCGTTAGACCTAATGTTCCCTGAGCGAGGAGGTAAATCCCTCCTCACATGTGACAGCTTCCCATGGCAAACAGAGAGCCTTAAAAGAACCGCGCTTTAGGAACACTCATACCTGGTGGGTATGCTCCTAAGGGCCATGCCAAAGGGCCCTTAGATGTGGCCCTTTGAGATGGCCACAGTAAGCAACACTCCAGCCCTACCAAACAAGACAACTGTGCCCAGCCACAACTAATGCCCTCCTCCAAAACAATGCTAAAGCCACTGAAACATCATGCCAGGCCTTATCTACACCAAAGAAGGTGATCCCACAGAAGACAAAAGAAAGCAAGCATATGGATCAACCATAAACTCTGACCTCTTAAAGTAAGTGCTACCTTAATTAAGTACTCTACCCGAACAGCACACTACTGCAAATGTAATCCAATCTTTTCTGCCCAGACATACAAAACAATAACACATGTCTAAATAAAACCAACCCCACTGCACAAAAAGGAAAAACAGCAAACCTTTATACTACGGTCATTACATAGTCATTGCACCAACCTATAGTACTTGAACCATAGGTACGAGAATGGAAAACATAGGAAGAAGACATATATCCTTATCTGCCCTCACCCTCCTCTTACTAATTTTAACTGCTCTCACTGCAGAAGCAACGAAAACAAATCATAACTCACACATAGCAACCATCCACAGTCTCAGACCTCAACCCTTCAGTCAAACTATTCGAACACATATCCATCAAACCTAAAGGTTCTGCACTCTAGCCAAGATGGAGAGGAGGAGTGGCCTAGTGATTGGGGCAAGGTGCTGAAGGTCAGGGGTTCAAATCCATCTAGAGGACAGCAACCTTGGGCTGGAAGGACTGGGGTTTCTATTCCCACAGGTGCTCCTTGTGGTCTTGGGCAAGCTGCTTAACCCTCCATAGCCCATGTTCCCTGTAAAATAGCTATCTCCAAGTTATAATGCCTTGTTCAATGTAAACCACACTGATGCAGAATGGCATGGTATATAAAAGATTGTAAAAAAAAAGATTAAGCTGCATGATGAATTATTACACAGCCAGACCAAAATGCAGTCTTTAAATACTCACATAAAATGTGCCCTCATCAACACATGCTAAGCCTGGAATAAAATCCTGACAAGTTGACTTTATCAAGGACCATGGGCTAGACATCCTTTGCATCACAGAAACTTGGTTCTCTGAAACTGATACTGTCCTTCTCAACCAACTATGCCCCCTACTATAATATCCATATCTGCAATAGAACAACCAGCAGAGGTGGGGGTGTCTGTATGATAGCTAGAACCAATCTCAACCTTACCACTGCTGCCGCCACATCCTCACAAAGCATAGACATTCTCACCATAACAAATAACTCAATTGCAATGTGCCTAATATACAGACCACCACATGGAGATACCATTGAATTATCCACTCTACTGGAGACAGCCTGTGCACCACCAACATACCGCCGACTCCTAATCTTATTTTGAAACCTAAACCTCACATCTGCTCCAACTAACCAATCAACATCATTGTTAGAAGCCGTGGAATCCATTCATTACACACAGATTGTATCCAAACCAACTCACAGTAAAGGGAAAATACTCAACCTAATATTCTTACCTCATGACTTCTACAGAGTGCACAATCTGAGCCCACCTACAATCCAGACAGTATCCTTGTCCAACCACACAACAATTATCTTCTTAATCCCTCAAAAACCTCACTTTACTACTGACTGTAGTTTATCTCAATTGAGCTGCACCTTGACAATGAATCCTTCATCAAGATGACAATTCCTCAATTGACCCTAGCAAAGACCAAAGAAAATCTAGAAACAAAAATTGAACAGTGGAATAAAATCGTGGATGCTGCAGCCCGAGTCCCACCAAGAAAAACAATCCCAAGAGGCGCAACATAGTCCCCTGGTACTCAACCACACTACAAAAGCAAAAAGGTGAACTGCAACACTTAGAACATAAATGGCAACATTCAGAAGACCAGCTCACTAAGGCCACCTGCATGGAAAAATATAGGGCATACTGCGAGATAACCTTAAGACGTAAAAGGGAATACTATATTAAGACCATCACAAACACTATAAATAAACCGAAAGAATTCTTCCTCATCACAAAAACACTTCTAAGGGAACCCTGCAATCAAAACCCACAGAAAAAGATATGCCCCCCAAAAATGGCAAACTACCTTAGCATCAAGCTGAAGAATAACTCCACTGGACACCTCTTCCCAAGAACTCCAGTTTCTCAGACTTCCTCACAAGGAAAATGGACAAATTTTGACCTACCATCTCTGGAGAACATCAAAGACATGATAAAAAATCTCTACATGACCACTTCAGTACTTGATTCCTGCCCTGTGGGCTGGGTCAAAAGTGCCAGAATGCATTTCAGCCCATACCTACAGAAAATAATTCATTTATCACTATCTCAAGGACACATGCTGGCACTCCTGAAACATAGCTCAGTTAGACCATTGCTAAAAAAACACGAAACTAGATAGCAACACTCCAACTTCATACAGACCAATCTCATCTATCCCTTTCATATCAAAGATAATTGAAAAATCAGTTCAGCTGCAACCACAAAACTACATCGATACTCATGCTCCCCTAGATCCTCACCAGAACAACTTCAGACCGAACCATGGCACTTACCTCACTGCTCAACACAGTACTTATCAGCACTCAGAACCCAACCAAGGATTCATCCTCATCTCCCTTGAAATAACCAACATTTGATTCCCTCCCCCATCATCAAATACTATAGAGGCTCTTTGACTTCAGACTTCGAGATACAACAATAAACTGGTTCCATTCCTACCTGAATGACCAAAGCCAACAAGTACAAATTGGAAACAAGATCAGACCCATTTAGCCAACTACAAGGAGTTTCTCAAAGCTCAAGTCTATCAGCACTACTGTTCAACATATCCCTCCAACCCCTATGCACCATATAAAAAAATACAAGCTCCATTACCAAATATATGCAGATGATATTATATTCTATGTCCATTCAACACCACAAAGCTGGACCCCTCTAATATATACAATTGCATCTCAGACACAAAACAGTACTTTGACGACATAACCTATTCATCAATCATGAAAAAACGGAGGCCTCCACATATTCATGGACTCTTCCTTCTCACCCTCCCAATCACTGAGTCTCAAATGCTGCACCATCAAAGTGAAATCAGAAGTCAAATACTTAGGTATTATATTAGATCAAAAACTAAACTTCCAATCACAGATAAAGAGAACAACAAACTCTGTCTACTACAATTTAAGAACTCTAAAGAACCTCCGTCCCCTGATAAGCCCAGACCTTTTTCGGACAGTATGCCAGTCTGTAATCACACCCATCCTGGATTACTTGGACATCATTTACCATGGTCTTTCCAAACACACCCTACACTCCCTCCAAATGGTCTAGAATACTGTGCCAAGAATGATCAACAGAGCCCCCAGACAATCGCACATTACCCTATACTTGTACACCTGCACTGGCTACCTGTCCACTCAAGAATATGCTACAAAGCTCTCTTCACCATATTCAAAATCATCCATGACAGTTCAGCTCCATGCCTTCAACCCCTCGTGTAAATGCACTTTGGAGGTAAGGTTCAATTAACCTACTAGACACCCCTACTCAAAAAAAACGAGAGCAGTCTTCTTGCAATTGGGCACTCTCACTTTTTGCACCCACAATTTGGAATTCGCTACCCCCATTTCTAAGAGGATGCCCAGACCTGGTAGAATTCCGGAAAAAGCTGAACACTTACTTATTTCACGAACACTTCAAAGCCAACATAACACCCAATCGTCAATCAGACCTTGAACCAGAACCACTGATTACCTAGCCAGTGACAGGAACACTTTAAGGGGCTAATGATAATTGTAAATAGCCCCTGGAATATAACATTATAAATATCACCTGTATATAGTTTGCAATAGTTTTGAATTCACAATTGTAATCTTTATTGTGAGTTAATATTATTAACCTATACTCGAGGTTAGTTTTAATGAACAACAGTATGCATTTCCATACCCTGTTAAATCTTGTTTTTATGTAAACCACTTTGAATAGTAGAAAGACGGTATAGAAATAAGTTTAAATAAATAAATAAAATGAATAAATAAATAGTGCCAACCTATATTAACACTGCGCCTCCCCAAAAATTCATTTCTGGCTACACCACTGCACCTTACTTCACCAAATCTCTTCAATTTCCATTTTTAAGACATGATTCTTCTCTCTTGCCAGTGACTGAGTATTAATCTTAGCCTATGCTAAAATATATTGTGATATTTTTTACTTTATCCTGCATGCATATTATATGTGATTGTAATATGCTCTGGGAATACCTTTTGCTCTAAGATGCTATATAAAATGAAATTGTACTGTTTCTTCACATAGTGGATAAAATAGTTACAATGCCAAATGGGAAATTGATTGGCTGCTTAATCTTCATTTCTGACTTGATTTTTTCTCTTTTTGTTTTGCAAAATATTCTATATGCTTCCTATCTTCAAATTCTTTCTGTGTTTTTAATGCTGATACTTTGCAAAGATATTTACAGAATTGCATTTTGAATACAGATTATATTCTATGGGGGTCATTTAGCAAGAGATGGACATGGAATGGACGTCCGAAAAGGGCAAGTTGGATGTGTCGAAGACCGGTATGTAGAAAATGAAATCATAAAGATGGGCAAATCTGGACATCCCTGTGGCTGACACATACAAATACTTGTAGGCCCCTATGATTGTTGGTGCAGGGAGAAGAAATGCATCTTGTGAATGGTTGCTTCACTGAAGCCATTGAGGAGTAGCTTCAGAGGGAGATCGGGAGGGCATGCAGGGGACATCCATACCATCGACTAGACCATCCGAGAGACAGGTACATGGGGCTGACAGATGAGCAATGTCTGGCGCAATTTTGATTTGACAGAGCCACCATACTGGGCCTGTGCCAGAAGCTAGATCAAACCTCAGTGCCAGCATGTAGTGAGGGTCACCACAGTCCTCTCAGTTATGGCAACTAGCAACTTCCAGGCTGTGCTGATAGCCATGACAGGCATCAGCCAGTCATCTGTGTTGCTCTGTCACATGCAGCTTCTCACTACATTCCTCCCCAGGATGGCATCATACATATGCTTTCCAAGCACCACTGAGCAGTGCCAACATAGCATAATGGACTTCCATTTGGTAGCAGGCTTCACCGCAGTGCTTGGAGTCATTGATTGCACCCATGTGGCCCTTTGGCCCCTGCATTCCAGGGAAGCAATGTATTGGAATTGCAAGTGCTATCATTCCATGAACATATAGGTGTTATGCAATGGTATGGGTGAAATAACTGATGTCTTCCCACATTTTCCAGGGTCATGCCACGATTCCTTTATTCTGTCATGATCAGGCATCCATGAACACTTAAGCCATGGGGATAAGTGTTCACCTCCCTGGGTGATATATTGCACCATGACAACAGCTAGTGGCACACTGCAGGGATTGGATCCCTTTACAGCAACAGGATAAAATCAAAATAACCTTAACTATCTAATTTCTCAACAAACAGGGGTGCCCTACAGAGAGCGGTGGGTTCACCCCTAAACAAAGGCATGGGGAGGGGTGACCTGCACAGAGCGGTAGGTGCATCTACTCTTGCCTCCTTGCTGGGCAGACTAGATGGACCATACTGGTCTTTATCTGCTGTCATTTACTATGTTACTATGTTACTATGTAAGCTCACCATAGAAAAGGCAGACTTAGAAGCACCATGAGGGAAAAGTAATGGCTGGGTAGGAGAAAGCAGTGACATGTGGCAGCCAACACGCTCTGATTGTGGCCCCATTCCCCTTCATATCAGCTGCTACAGGTGATCAGGGCTACCCAGTAAAGAACTGGCTACTGTCCCCAATAGTCACCCCATACAAAGAGGCAGAGGAGTGTTACAACAGGGCATACAAGGCAACATATTCCATCATCGAGCACATATTTGGTCAGCTAAAAACATGTTTCTGTTGCTTGGAAAGGTCAGGGGATAAGCTGATGTACAGCCCTCAAAAGGTCTGCCAGTTCTTCATGGCCTGCTGCATGCTACACAACTTGGCCAAGAGGAGCAAGCAGCCCATGCCACCAGAGAATGCACTTAATGACAACAAGTAGCAGACATGGAAGACATAAGAAAAACAGAAAGGTATATAGATAAGACCTACAGGGACATAGTACTCAAGCCCCATCTCCAGTCTGGCAGCCTCCCTGTTGATATGGAGGAGAGAGGCCACATGACAAGAGAGCATCACCATGGTGTGGCAGGAAGTGATCCTGTATCTAGGACGCATCCTCCAGGTGATGTAAAACCTTCTCGCACCATGGAGGTTTCTCCAGAGCCATGTGCCCATGAGGGAAGGGTTAGGACAGTCGTTATAGTTGGTGAGTCAATCATTAGACATGTAGATAGCTGAGTGGCTAGTAGACTTGAGGATCACCTAGTAACATGCCTGCATGGTGCGAAGATAGCAAACCTCAATGGCAACCTAGACAAGGTTTAACATAGCACTGGGGAGGAATCTGCTGTCTTGGTACATGTTGGTATCAATGACATAGGCAAGTGTGGCAGAAAGGTTCTGGAGGCCAAATTTAGGCTTTTAGGTAGGAAGTTGAGATCCAGAACTTTCAGGGTAGCATTCTTTGAAATATTTCCCGTTGCACACACAGGAACCAAAAGACAGGCAGAAATCCAGAGTCTCAATGCATGGATGAAATGATGGTGTAAGGAAGAGGTTTTTGGATTTGTTAGGAACTGGGCAACATTCTGGGGAAAGGAGAGGATTTTCTGAAGGGATGGGCTCCACCTTAACCAGGATGGAACCAGGCTGCTGGCATTAAACTTTAAAAAGAAGATAGAGCAGCTTTTTAAACTAGATAATAGGGGAAAGCTGACACTCACCAATGAGTACGGGTTTCAGAAGGATGTATCCTTGAAGGATACTCGCCAAAGAGGGAAGTTAGGGCATCTCGACAGAGAGGTTCCAATAAAGATAAAAGTAACCCAGATGCCCTTAAGTACAGAGCAGACAGAGCTGAAAGATTCCAAATTACCACTGTCTACTGATAACCAGATTAATATGAATAAAATACAACCTCTAAAATGCCTGTATGCAAATGCTAGGAGACTAAAAAATAAAATGGGAGAGTTAATGTAGCACTAAATGAGAGGTTAGATATGATTTGTATCTCAGAGACTTGGTGAAAGGAGGACAACCAATGGAACATTGTGATACCTGGGTACAAACTATATCGCAAAGATAGAGTAGATCAGAATGGTGGAGGGGTTGCGCTCTGTGTTAGAGAGGGCATTGAGCCATACAGGATTAACATTTTACAGGAAACACAATGTAGAATCTGTATGGATAGAAATTCCATGTAAATAAGGGAAGGTGATGGCGTGGGGGGGGGGGGGGGTAATACTACCTTCCGCCTGGCCAAAATGCACAAAGTGATGATGAAATGCTAAAAGAAATCAGGGAAGCTAACAAAAGTTACAAAACAGTAATAATAATGGGTGATTTCAATTACCCTAGTATCCACTGAGTCAGTGTCATGGCAGACTAAATTGTAAACTCTGATAAGCAGGGACCATCTTTTTCATGTGTCTGTGTAGTGCTGCATACGTTTTGTAGTGCTATTCAAATTTTCAATAGTAGTAGTAGTAGTAGTAGTAGAACATGCTAGGGAGATAGATGAAATAAATGACTGCTTCTTGCAGCAGCTGGTTCATGAACTGACAAGAGGAGAAGCTATTTTGGACCTGGTCCATAGTGGAACACAGGATCTGGTGCAACAGATAAGGGTGTTGGGGCCACTTGGCAATAGTGGTCATAGCATGGTCGTGTTTGATTTAATAAATGGAGAGAGGATGGCAAGGAAATCCACAGTACTACCTTTCAACTTTCAAAAGTGAGACTATGATAAAATGGAGAAAAATAGTTAAGAAAAAACTAAAAGGAGCAGCTGCAAAGATTATAGATTTATATCAAGTATGGGTGTCGTTTAAAAATGCTATCTTGGAAGCCCAGAACAGATGTATTCCACACTTTAAGAAAAGTAGAAGGAAGTCCAAAAAATTGCCAGCATGTTTTAAAGGTGAGATCAGAGAGACTTGTAGCCAAAAAAGGAAAAGAAAAACAGAGCCAAATGACGAAAATGGGAAACAACATAAGTCAAGTTAGATGCAAAGCATTGATATGGCAGGCAAAGAGAGAATTTGAAAGAAAGCTTGACATGGAAACACATAATAAAAACATTTTCAAGGACATTCACAGCAAAACACTTGTGAGAGAGTCAGTTGGACCATTAGATGACGGAGGGATCAAAGAGGCACTTAGAGGGGACAAGGCTATAGTGGAGAGACTGAATAAATTCTTTGCTTCAGTCTTTACTGAATAAGATCCAGGGAAGTTACTCATGCCTGAAATGATATTTAAAGGTGATGCATCAGAAGAATTGAAAGAAATGTCGATAAACTGGGAAGATGTATTACAACTATTTGATAAACTGAAGAGTAGCAAATCACCTGAACTGGATAGTATGCATCCAAGAGTGTTGAAAGAACTGAAATATGAGATTTCAGATGTACTATTAGTAATCTGTGAACAATCATTAAAATCATCTGTAGTACCTGAAAAATGGTGCATGGCCAATTTAACCCCAGTTTTTAAAAAGGATTCAAGTAATGATCCGGGAAACTATAAACTGGTGAGTCCGACTTCAGTACTTACAAAGTACAAAACTAGCTTTATTTACAGCCACTACCATGGTGGCTGGTGCAGCAGCCTCTTTCATTTTCCTACCTGGTTCCCTCCCCTTAGTAGTGGGTGATATTAGGGCAGAGTGGAGGCCCTGCTAGGCCAACAATGCCTGTATGAGGCCCCACAGCTCTGCTCTGATGCCCTCCAGGTGGCCAACCATGAAGTCTTGGGCCCAGGCTACAGACGTAAATCCTGCTGCGCCTCATGTCATAGGGCCTGCAGATGCAGCAGGATGTCCTTTGTGCTCGGGCCCAGAGGGGCCTTATGGTGGTGTACCATTGGTGGTGTGTGTAGGAGCCCATGATATGCACCAGAATCCAAATGCTATCACACATCCAGGGCTGCCCACCCTGCTCCACCCTTTCTCCTTTCTTTCTCCCTTCCATCCTCCATGGGCCCTTCCCCTCCCTCCTTCCTCCACCCACATCCCCCTCACCTTCACCATCCTCCCCTTTCCTCCCTCCTTCCACAACCCCCCTTCCCTCACAACTCTCCCCACCCTACTCCCACCGTTTCCCCCTCTCACCTCATCCCATCCCTGCTGGGCGCACTTCTTACCCCCAAAGCTGTGGGTGTCGAGCACTCCAGTGGCCCTTGATAGTCCCACTCCATTATGCATTGCTGTTTGTCTACATGGGCAAGGGTATCCGGCCCTCCACACGGGTCCACTAGACTGGTGTAGCACAGCCAGAGCATTCGTGGCTCCATGTGGTCTCATCCAGCCTTTCCTCTCATCTTCACACGAGATGTCAATAACTAGCCTTTCACTGCAACTGCTGTTGCTGCTTGGTTCCCCCTCAGCTTGTCTTTCCGATGTCTGCCCTGGGGCCTCCTCTTCTGCAGGCAGAGCAGGGTCCTCTGCTGATGCTTGCTTCTGTGCTGGGGAATCTTGGGCTGCACATAGAGGGTTTCAAGGAGTCAATATCATTGGGTGCCTGCCCCCCCCCCCCCAAAAAAAAAAAAAAAACAAACACAAAAACATGTAGCATCACTACGCTGGAAACAGCCATGTGCCTGTCCCTTGGTTGGTCAGTGCTTGCACTGCTTGTCCTTACCTGGTTGTTCCTTCAGGGCACACTGTAGCCACTCCAACAGATGGGGCCACTTGTGCCTGGCTGCTCTGAAGTGGCATTTGAGGTCCTCTTGATCTGTGGATCCTATAACGCTTGTAGATGGATGTGTGAGGATTAGTGTCTCTGTTGCCAGCTATGACTGTATCACTCATCAGTGCTGTACCTCTATGCTTGCCTCAGCCATTCCTATGTTTTGCTGATCCCACAAAGCTGCGGGATGTGCTTTACCGCTTAAGATGGTACCTTTGCTCATCCCCCACTGTGTACCCCTCACATCCCTGTTACCCCAGCCCACGATACACTGCCCAGCTAAAACAGACTACTGACCCTCATGACCCTCATATGTCGGTCAATGCTGTAGCCCTATCTCTGCAGTGGCACTTACTGGTGGAGCACTGTGCAACTCACACACCAGGCTGCTTGCATCTCTCTGCAGTCCATATGTATGCCATGGGTGGGTACAACAGCTCCTTGCTTGCGAGGACAAGGCCGGAAATGGTCTTGGTCTCTGCTCTATAAATGTTCAGGAACATTCTGGCCAACCTGCCATCTTCTTCAGTCACCCTCATGCTCTGGTGCTACAGTATGTAGATGTACATGCTGGCATATCATCGCTGCTGCCTGGACGTCCTGGTGCCCATCTATCCTTGGACATCTTCTTGGCTGTATTATGCATGGGCTGGATGTATGGCTGCCTCGTCCACCTGGGTGTCCATTTCGTCAGATGTCCACCCTTCCAGTTTACAACTGGCATGAGCGTCCCCAGGACAGCTTGCGCAATCATATTACTTTTCTGGGTGTTCCCCTTTGGACATCTTTGGGAAGCCCAGTACTCCTTATGTCAAATGCCCCTCTATGTGTAGAAAGCTACAAAGCATATTTATTAGTGGTGTGCAAGGAAAAAAGATTTTCATTCACTTAATTATTTTTGGATTTTTTTTGGCCAATATTGGAACATTTTCAGGCTTATTTCAGAAATGAATGCATGGTACATTTGATTAATAACCATAGTTATTTTTAAAATGCAGAAATGTTTTTATGCCTTACTTCAGATGTTTTATTGGCATAAAGTCATCCTGAAGGGTAATCTTCATATGTGTATTTCAAGCCTCTTTTATAGAGTAAATCACACACATACTTAATTAAATAGGGGCGTAAGTGGTCAAAAACACACATTATGCTAGATTTCAGTACTTAAACTTGCCCTGTGGCAGGTGCAAATGCCCGCACTTAGATATTTCAAGAATGCATATAAGCTAGAGTATTTTATAACGACCAAAGGGGGGGGGGGGGTAATTTTATAAACTCCCACACATGTGACACACATTAGTGTACATGTATTTGGGAGGCGTTTTATAAACTGAATCACATATGTACTTTATAAAACAGGTGTGTACTGGCACACCTGAACCCAGTTGCTCTAGAGTTGGCATAAGTGCACGTGAATAGACTGGCGAAGAAAGGCATGAATTTATGCTCCGCCTATGCTCTGCCTAGTGCCATCCCCGTGTACACCCCTATAGATAGTATGCGCAATGGGACTTATGCGTGTTTTTACATAATAGTGACCACCCAAAGCATGTACGGAAGTGCCTGTTCACGCACATAAGTCTTTGAGAATAGGGGCTTATATGCATTTCCAGTGTGTAACTGTCCCTGCGCACTGTATAGAATCAGCCCCTTGGTAAGCATTTTTGTTTCCATAGAATTTCATTAAATGAAACTATAAGCATATCGCTAATTTTTATGTAAAAAATATGATTCCTGGAGAACTAAATGAAAATAATGAAAACTTAACTGTCTGGAGTCTTCAATGTTTGGACAGAAAGACTGTAAAGGTTACTGAGCAAAAATTGTTTAGAGAAGAATAATGTATGTTTTTTGCCAGATAATGTACATTAAATGGAAAATCATGCACTGTTTGCCCTTAAAGATAAACATCACCCAAGTAACATCTAGGGGCATGTTTACTAAAGTCCGCAAATTCGCGCGCCGCAAAATAGCGCACGGCAATGCGCCACTGAAACACGCATAAATGCGTTTAAACGCCCCGCCCACGTGCGTGTCACCCCCACACAGGTACGCGGCACACCAACGGGCCCCATACAAGTGCGGGCCCGCAAATGTCCGATAGAGGCGTGGAACGGCTAAAGGAGGGCGGAGGAAGGCTCCGGAGGGGCGGAGGGACGGGGTCAATGGGTGGAGAGTGGGAGGGGAGAGGGTCCCCGCACAGTATCGGGCCCGAATTTGCATGTAAAAACTACCGCGAGTGAAACCCTCGCGGTAGAAAGCATTTAAAGGGAAGAGAAACCATTTCCGTCAGCGATGTACAGGAAAACCGGGGAAACCAGCAAAACGTGAGCAGTGTGATACATGTGCACTGCACAAAAGTGCACATAAAAATAGGAAATGACCACAACAGAACTATTAAAAATAGTAATTCAGCTGGGGAACAGTGATAGTGATGGGCAAATACAGAAAACACACCCAACAAAGCTCCAGAAAAAAGAAATGAATTTTGGAAGGGTTTACGGAGCGGAGACTCTTCCAAACAACATTTCCTGTTGTGGAGCTGTCCTGGGAGTGTTTGCTATGGTTGCCCATTAATATCACTGTTGCCCAGCGTGGTGATATTGTTTCCCCCAGTTCCCGTGGTCATTTCCGTGGTTGATGTGCACGTTTATCACCAGACAGGGTGCATATGCCCACAGTAAAATTGCGTAGAGCAGGGTTTGTGACTCCATCCTTCCAGGCTTACTACCTCCAGGGACTGCACTGTCTCTGTGGCCATAGTGTGGTGCAGCGGACAAAGTCAGTACCTCTAGGACCAGAGGTTCAAAGCCCAGCTGGGGCACTTGCCAGCTCAGTCCCTATATTTTACCCACCACTAAACACAGATAGCGCAGACACCCCTGTATTGCAGGTGACATAAGCATGGGGAAAACACCCATATTTTACCCAACAACGCACACACACCACAACAATGGGCATTACCCACAGCCAAGTACCCCAAATGCAGTCCCGTACTGCCACATTCCAATCAGGTCACCTGCTTTTTATGGGAGGAGCTCATGCCAGCATGTTGGCGGACGAGTACATGTGGTGCAGGGGGCAGTGGCTGCTAGCGACAGAAGACAGAGGCCTAGCTAGCCATGTGCAGGCTGCCACCATCCACTGCAACAGACTGCAACAGACAGGCCCTGCCAGATCCACAGTCATGGACATGCCAGGGAACCCATCCAATCTGTGGCTACACAGTGGTGCAGTGCACACAGATACTGCATGCAAGAGCAGAAGGTCACAGGTTCAAAGCCCAACTGGGGCAACTGACAATCTTGCCCACATATTTTTCCCCCAAGTAAACAGTGATAGTAAGGGCACACCTTTCCTGGCGAGGACATATGCAATGGCAATACGTCTATCTTTTACCCCACTGAGCAAAGACACCATGAACAGGGCCAGTACCCAGAGCAGAATCACCCAAATGCAGTCCTGGTGGGGCACACACCAGTCAGGTTCCATGATGCCACTCATACAAATGCCTGTGCTGTATATCTATGCACCACACCCATGGTATGTAGATGTAGCTCATGCATATCCATGAGGGACAGCAGGAAAACCAGAACAGTGTGATGCAAACCTGGACTGGAGTTGGGAATCTGTGCCGTAAAGCAGCAGCCATCAAGGGCAGACACACCCACACCCACAGGCCTCATTGGCCAATGTCTCCTGGAGAGGCAGACCATTGGACCCTGCATGCATCTCCCAAAACTAGCACTTGCATAACTTACCAATGTCACCCTACACCTGAGGTATATGGTACACAGCTCTGAGACGTTTGCTAGGAGCACAGGCAGCTAGATATCCATACGTTACGCACATACTGCTAGTTGACCCCATCTGAACAATCTGTTAGGTGTTTGCGGTGCGTGCTCCAGGCCTGGCCTCTGACGGTGTTTACCACCCTGGGGAGTGACCCCCAGCTGTACTGCGTACCATATCCATGCCTTGCCGTGCTCAGGACCGGTTTGGTGGGCAAGGCTAATTACTTCCTCAATAGTAGCACCATGATGGCATAGGTGTGGAAGTGTGTGTCTGGCTATACAGTGGGTGTTGGCTGCAAGCCCCTTCCACAGCCCACACTACCAGCACTGTTGCCAGTATTGGCCTGCCAATGTGCATAATGAGGTGCAAGGTACCATGGGTATAGCCAGGACAGGGTAGCCTGGCCAGGATGCATCTGCACCGGGCATAGGGCACTGGCAGGGACATTGTAGTGTCCGGCCACCACCTACACAGACAGGGTGGCCAAAGCATGTCCTTCTGGGAGATCACACTCACCCTGACTGTGCAGTGACCACAGCATGGCTAGGCACCCCCATAGTGCTATGCAGTATTTCTCTCATGTGATAGATATGGGTTTCTATTTGGGGCCCAGTCACTGATTTATCTGCTTGCTGTGTATGCTGGCAGACCAGTTTTGGGTGCATGTGTCTCCATTGGGAACATGCACTATGGACTAACCAGCAGACTGTTTGTAGCTGGTATGTGTCTTGCTGGAATGGCTTGCAGGGTGCAGTGGCTGTTGGCTTGCTGCAGGGGAATATCTGGTGGTGGGGTGCAGCTTACCTTATCCTGGTCCTATGTCTGTCTGCTATTGTGTGGGGGTGGGGGTGGTGTTCATTCCTCAGCAGGACTGGGGTTGATGTTGCCCTCTACTGCCACCTTTGCAGGGAGGTACAGTGTGGATCTCTTGATGGGGGACCATGTTTGCTGCTGGGGGGGGAAGGAGCCTTGTTGGGGGTTCCCAGGGGGTGCTGAGCCTGACTGGGATATCCATGGTGTTTGTGCAGAAACTAGCTATCTTACACATTAACACTGCTTTGAAACTCCCACTTGGCCTCCATCAGCCATGGAAGGTGTTGTGGACCTGGTCCTGGGCGCCTCATTGCACACTCAGGGTGAGCACAGAACCCACACTATGTAACGGTGTGTAGCTACTCTGTGCCAGTAAAACACCCGGTCAGTGCCCCCTACCAGGCCGAGGTGCTGTGTGGGTGCACCCGATCACTCCCCCCAACAGGGCCGAGGTGCTGTGGGGGTGCATTACCCATCTTGTGTCCATCTGTGGACAGCTAATTTGCATGTGCAGTGCATCATGGGTACGTGTGGCCTAACCCTATCCTGTTTACACCAGCAGACTGTCTGTGAGGTGACATGCAGGCTATCTGCAGCCAGCCAGGGGCTTGCTTACAGCTATGGAGTTGTAGCAAATGGTTACATCACTCCCTGTGCAACCAGAGATCATGGGTTCAAACCCACAGTGGGGTTCTGTGATAGGGGTGTCCACAGCATCTTTTTAATTTACTGTACATATGTTGCTGCCAGCAATAACACCCTGAGCGTACTGTATCCATAAGGTGCCTCTGAGGGCGCTTTATGGGGCGCCGTATACGGCACTTTATGGTTGCCATCCATATAGGGTGCACTATACATTATCCTGTGTCGCAACATACATGCTGCCCTATAGGGGACATTCTAGGGTGCCTTGGCGGACGGTGCACTGTCACATGTGCCTTATGGGCTGCCTTATGTTAACATGCTGTGAGCATGCGTTTTCTAGTTGTTATCACAAAATAAAATTAGTGGGCCTACTACAGCACTCCACAACATAAAACATACTGCCTCTGCTAGTCTTTTTCAATGGGCATTGTGAGGGATTGAACCCCTGGTCCCTGCACCATTGGTCAGTGTCACAACCATTGTGCTGTGGTTCTGTTCCTGTGCTTGAGCAGCAGCGCGCAGCCTTGTAGCCATCGGCGTGCCGTCTTGTGGCACACAAAATTAGCAGTGCGCCGCCTTCTGCCGCGTAACATTAACAGCGCGCCGCCCAACATGGGCATGCCCCTTAAAATAATGCCTCAGCCAGCTGTCTTCAATGGGCACTGTGGGGAATTGAACCCATGATGCCTGCACAAGTGGTCAGTGTCTTAACTATTGTGCTATGGCTCCATTCTTGCTATTTGCACATCAGCGCGCCACTTATCCCTCCCACTATTGGGCTGCCCCCTCACACATCAGCGCGACGCCTTCTGCCCACAGGCTCGCCGCCTTCTGTTGCCCCATTTTATCAGTGCGCCGCCATCTGCCACCCACAATGAACAGTGCGCCGCCTCATGCCGTATAAAAAAAGAGTGCGCCGCCTTCTGCTGCCCATAATCAATATACCTCCTACACCACTTTTGCCCATAAAAGTTGATGCCTCAGCTGGTCCTTTTCATTGAGTGCAATGGGGGTTTGAACCCCTGGCCCCTGCACCATAGGTCAGTGTCTTCACCATTGTACTACGGCTCTGCTGTTTGGTTATGCAGCAGCGCCCCACTTAGCCTTCCCACGTGCTAATGTGGCCCCCGCACATTTGCGCGACGCACACACGTACGGTCCGTTTTTTTTTCTTTTTTCTGCCTGGCCCGCCCACTCCTTATATGGCACCAGCACACTAACGGGAACCCGCACAGCAACGGTGTTTAGTAAACATGCCCCCTAGCCTTCAAACCATACAGTATATCTCTTAACTTAGATCAGAAATCAGGACACCTATTTAAACAGCATTAAGTTAACAATATGATATTTTAATGAATTAAAATAACAATTTCTATATAATCATATAAGTTACAAATTAATTTTCATAAACTTCATAACACAAATTTTATACTATTTAATACAATATTTATTTTACAAAATTAATCTACCAAAATTCATCCACCAGATTTTCAAATATGAGATTGTCTATTGCCATACATACTATACCTCCACTCTCACATTAGTTACATAAACAGTTAATTAAAAACGACCTTGCTAAACCACTACTAGCTGCAGAAATTAGTCAGTAAAGTAGAAAAAAAATCTTTAAAAACGTCTACAGTCCCAGTATCTTCAAAGATTTTAATAACGTATACAGTCTCAGAATTGTCTCTTCTCTTATCATGCTTGTAAATGGTCTGTAACACATCCAAGTCAGCAACAATTCACAATGTAACTTGAAAATAACCCATGCTGTTTCAACATATACCAATGCAGCTCTCAAGGGAGCCAGCACCGCACTGACAATGTCATCTCCACCAGCCTTTCAAAACACCTTCACCCAGCTGGCGTAGCTTCGCCAATGCTTGATTACTACATCTCACTCCAGAATCAAACCCAACCAGGGCCCATAATTTTGCCAATCAATGGCTTCCTCAGGGTGTCTTCAATTCAAAAAAATGTTGGTACCAAAAAATGCTAGAGCATGTGCTGGAGTGAGATATGGTAATTGACCTTTGGCGATGCTACTCTTTTCCGTCAGTTTCTAGACTAGTTGTGTGTTTCAGCCACAGGTTTTCCACAACATGTCATTGCTTCTGGGGTCATCAAGAGATTCCAGATTACAATTTCCCAAGTGCTCTGTAGCATATTAACCATCTTTCACCTCCCCCTCATTAAGGTGGCCCTCGAGAAAGTGCTTTTGTCTATGAATGTTGAAGGCATCACCATCAGATTCTTTCCTCCCTCCCCTCATAAAAAAAAAACCTCCCCCCTGCCTTTCAAATGGAATTCTGGATTTGATCAATTCCAGTTTATCATCTGGATTAGTTCCGCTTGCCTGGAAATGTGCTTTCATAAGACCATTACTTACATTATTGAAAGCTTGACCCGGACATTCCAGTCAACGTTTGCCCAATATCCACTCTTCCATTCTTAGAGAAAATTACAGAAAAGGCAGTTTTTCACCAACTTTCCTCCTTCATTGAAGCCAGAAACATTCTATGTCCCAAGCAATCTGGATTTAGGCCCTTGCATAGTACTGAGACACTGTTGGTTGCCTTACACAATGATATTCTTATCCGCCTAGATGGTGGAAAAAAGGTGCTTTAAATCCAACTAGACCTCTCCACTGCTTTTGATCTTGTAGACCATCATCTTTTACTACAGAGATTACAGGATATAGGCCATGCTGATTCAGCTTTGGCTTGGTTTCAGTCCTATCTCTCACAGTATACTTTTAAAGTGGTCACTACAACAGGTGTTTCCACTATGTCCCCACTCTGGTGTACTGTACCACAAGGTTCTATCCTATCCTCAATTCTGTTTAACATCTTTGTTTCTCCATTGGTGACCTTGATTCAGGATTTCAGTTTTGGTTTGCACATATCTCCAGGAACAAGCAGGAATGAGTATTCACATATGGGTACGTCGGTATCGACGGAGCCTGCGTGGGAACGCTCCCCAGCGTCTCAAAAGAAAGCTTTTGAGAGCATCCCACACACATTCGCGCTGCCTTCCCGCCCAAATACTTCCCTCACATCAGTCTTTCATGTTCAACGGAGCCGACAGGACGTGTCTCTGTCACCACAGAAAATTTATCTTTTTTATTTTTATTTGTTGTGGTCGTGCCTGCCTCCGCCCAACGCCCACTGGTACCGCCGGTACTTTTCTTTCTTTTTCTTGGAAAATTTCTTTTTTCCTGAAGAAATTTTTCTCATTTAGTGCCTGGCTTCTGGCCACTAGGCCTCCCCTTTCTATCATGGAAAGACCAGCCACTACCTTTAAGAAATTTTCAAACTGTGGCGGTACACTTAAGTTTCATACTCAATTTTGGTGTCTGCCTTGTTTAGGTCCTGACCATTATCCTAAAGTCTGTTTTTCTTGTAGGAATGTAACCAGAAGAGATCTTCAGAACCGAGTATAACTTGGTACCGGATCTACATCTACCATGAGGTCACCGGGCAGAATCTCTTCTCTCTTCCACGGTCAGGTAACCAAACAACAGTCTGTTAAGACTAGCCAGTCCTCGAGAGGTAGATCTCTTGCTAAGCATCGAGATGCCCCAGGGCTTGCCCTCGAGGACACCTTGGCTCTATCCCGGAGGGAGTCTTCGGGCTCCAAAGCATTAATAGGATCCCAGGTTGCTCTCGAGGTTTTTACCTCCGTAGATGCACCTGGGCCATGCTCGGTGGTCCGGACCGCTTTGAGCGGTACCGATACCTCGGCATGGACTATGGTGTTGGATGAAAAACTCCTCACCATGGAACGTAGTCTGGCGTATCTCTCAGTTACTTTGGTACCGTCAGAGTCGCTGCAGACCGTTCTTCGACCACCGGTATCGGCGTCGATGCCGGTGCCGGTATCGGCTTCGGTGTCAGCACCGGTGCCAGTGTCAGCACGCGTGCCGGCATCGGTGTCACTCCCACTACCGGATTGGTCATCGATACAGATGCCGGGACTGACATCGGTACCGACTTTGATGCCTCTTCCAACAGGCTCGCTTCCTTCGATGCCGAGCCTGGAATCGCTATCTAGCCTGGAAGATCCGGTACCCACTCCTCTCGGCATCGACATCGACGAGTACCGAACGTACCTCGTTCCAGAGGATCCAGTGCGTCATCCTTCCCAGGTTTCTAAGCCCGATGTTGCAGATGCATCCATCACTACCGTGCCTGAATTTCCAACAGATCCAGTTCTTACTCCTCATTTCAGAGAATTTCTCTTAGAGGAGATCTCTTTTCAAGCTTTTCTGCTTGACATGGCAAGAATACTCGCCATCTCTATATCTGGGAAGGACTCTATACCAAGGGATTCAGAAATTCTGCATTCCTCCTGGTTTCCAGAGGAGGCAATCATGCTTCCCCTACACCACATCCTACAGGATTTGTTATTTAGAATGTGGATAACTGCCTTAACGGTATCTCCACATTCCAAAAGGATGGACACTTTCTATAAAGTGCCACCTTCTCCAGGTTTTTAAAAGACTCAACTCCCTCATCATTCTATAGTAGTAGAATCAGCAATGAGGCGTGTTAGGAGTGCAAAAAAGCACTCCTCCTATCCGCCAGGTCGTGAGTCTAGGACCTTAGATGCTTTTGGGCGTCGATGCTTCCAAGCATCTATGCTTTCAGCAAGAATTATTTCATATATTTTCTATATGGGATTCTCTCTGGAACAGGTTACCAAAATTTTGAAACTTTTGTACCCTTTCCTTCAGAAACATAAAAGAGCTGACTATTTATCACTAGTCAATCATGCTCATGATATTTCTACATTTCTTCATCGTGCTTCCCTGGATTCTTTCGAATCTGTTAGCAGATCTTCTGCTTTAGCCATAGGGGCACAATGTTTAGCCTGGCTCCAAGCTTCAGGCTTGGAGAAATGGGTACAAGAAAAGCTGGGAAATAGTCCTTGTACTGGAGAACATCTCTTCAACAAGGATTGCCTATTTCAGGCTAGTCAGTTAGACACTGATACTACTACCTTAAGGGGCTTGTCAAAAATTCCCTCTATCCCAGCTGATAATGGATCTTCTAAAAAACCTTATTCCTCTAGGGGGAAAAAGTTTTATCCATCTTCTTCCCATCAGACAGATGTTTCCCAACAAGGGCAACATCCAACCAGGCTAAGACAACAGAAACCTCAACAGATTCAGCAAACCCAGTAATTGCAGGGTTTCTGATTTTTTTTCTGTCAGTATGAGGTTTTAGAACCTGTAGATATGCCTTTTTATCAAAAGAGCTCATGAGTTTTTTCAGGCCTACAGGTAATAAGTTTCTACTTCCCTATTTAAAAAAAAAAAAAAAAAGAGGAGAACAATCACGAAACTTAACAAGGTGAGTGATAACTTTCACCTTTTTTGACAGTTACCTGTAACACCTTGACTGCAGAGGACTCTATCTATAAGAACTTACTAAATTGTAAGCTTTTTCAACTCTGTATTACTCCAGTAAATCTTGTCAATACAGAGTTTTTCCTATTAGGGTATTTCTGTACTGGGGTTTTTTACAGGATGCAATCTAGCATTCTGAAAGCCATTACCAGATTGTCCTCTATGTACTTGAGCAGAGTCAGCTCAAAAGGCATCTAAACCCTCCATAATACAAATATGAAGAACCCACCAGGTGGGTTAAATGAGCTTCTTCAACAGATAGCTCACATGGGTTTCGGCCTTTTCTACACTGCTTGTGTTTTAGAGCTGACCTCTCAAATGCTCCTTTATGACAGCTCATCAGAGAGGAATTTAGTTTCATCATTCCCGGCCCGGACACACCACCTCCTTTGCCTGCCTCACTCCTGCCCAATCGGGGCAGTGGGAGTATCCCTGCAGCTCCTGCCCAATCGGGGCAGTGAGAGCCCGATCAGGCAGCACATAAAAGCGGCGTCCCTGCCTTCAGGAACTCCGCGGCCCGGACACACCACCTCCTTTGCCTGCCTCACTCCTGCCCAATCGGGGCAGTGGGAGTATCCCTGCAGCTCCTGCCCAATCGGGGCAGTGGGAGCCCGATCAGGCAGCACATAAAAGCGGCATCCCTGCCTTCAGGAACGCCGCGGCCCGGACACACCACCTCCTTTGCCTGCCTCACTCCTGCCCAATTGGGGCAGTGGGAGTATCCCTGCAGCTCCTGCCCAATCGGGGCAGTGGGAGCCCGATCAGGCAGCACATAAAAGTGGCGTCCCTGCCTTCAGGAACGCCGTGGCCCGGACACACCACCTCCTTTGCCTGCCTCACTCCTGCCCAATCGGGGCAGTGGGAGTATCCCTGCAGCTCCTGCCCAATCGGGGCAGTGGGAGCCCGATCAGGCAGCACATAAAAGCGGCGTCCCTGCAGGGCACGCCTGCACCTGGCGGGCCCGCGCCTGAGGGCCTCTCCAGAGGGCCCTTTGGCATGGCCCTTAGGCGCGGCACGAAGGCGAGCAGAAGGAAACAACCAAAGGTAACAGCAGTGCCGTCAACATCTCATCAGAACCAACAAAGGAGCAGACAGAGGCGAAGGGCGTCGGAACCGCAAGTAGAATCCTCACAAACAGCACACATTCCTACCACCAAGCCGTCTCTTTTACTACCCACTCCCTAACGGATCCGGCTCTCCCTTCATGGGACAGGCTCCCCCTATGGGACAGGCTCCCTCCACGGGGACAGGCTCCCCCTACGGGACAGGCTCCCTCCAGGGGGACAGGCTCCCCCTACGGGACAGGCTCCCTCCACAGGGACAGGCTCCCCCTATGGGACAGGCTCCCTCCACGGGGACAGGCTCCCCCTACGGGACAGGCTCCCTCCATGGGGACAGGATCCCTCCACGGGGACAGGCTCCCCCTACGGGACAGGCTCCCTCCACAGGGACAGGCTCCCCCTACGGGACAGGTTCCCTCCACGGGGACAGGCTTCCCCTACGGGACAGGCTCCCTCCACGGGGACAGGCTCCCCCCACGGGAAAGGTTCTCGCACCGAGTGCAGCTCTCCCAAATCGGGGATTTGAGCGGCGACAAGAGCACAGCCAGCCAGCAGCAAAGTACTGTCCAATCGGGGCAGACTCGGGGCTGTATAAAGAACAGCGCGGAAAGAAGGCGCACAAAGGAACTACAAAGGGAAAATCACAGCCGCCAGTACACCAGAAGAAAACCAACAGAATAACAGAAGAAAAGCAACAGCAAAGCAAGCAACAGACGAAGACTTAAGAAAAACAGGCATCACCCTAACAGAACATCACAAAAGACCAACATGCGCGCCACATACTTCCTCCCACTCTACCTACTCGTCACACAACTCCTCCCACCAACCGCACACCTCCAATACCCACAAGCAAACACAACATGGTACCCACCAACAGCACTGCAATATTTAGAACCACAGCACACACACAAAGAAACACTCAGAACTTCCCAGACAAAACGACCAGACACAAATCAAACTCCCAAACATGCACAAAGGAAGCACATGTAACAGCAACCTCCTCAACAAAGACAACAACGACTGAGCTCATAAACGCCAGATCAGTCTGCAACAAGATACACACTCTTGTAGACCACATAGAAGAGCGACAGCCCGACATAATATGCATCACAGAGACATGGCTCAACCCTACCGACAATGTACTACTCAATCAACTAGTACCGGACAACTACTCAGCGTACAACTGCCCACGCACCCACAAGCGTGGAGGAGGAGTCCTAATAATAGCAAAGACAAACCTAAAGTTCAAGACACAGAGCTTCACCAATACACAGCAATGTAACACAATCAGCATCAAGAACAAAAACATTGCAATCTGCCTAACCTACAGAGCACCCAGAGCTCTACCCGACGAATTAGCCTTCACACTCGAAGAAGCCTGTGCCATAACAACAAACAACAAACCAGCGCTACTGATTGGAGATTTCAACCTCAAGTCCACCAATGCCAAAGATGCAGAGGCCTTCCTTCAAGCAATGACATCACTTCAATTCACACAGATAACACAGGTACACTACCAAAAAACTGCCTCCAGTTTTGCAACTGATTCCTATAGATTTTGGGGTGCTGAATCCAGGAAAAATAGCCAAAATGTTCCATCACGTCACGTTTTCTTGCAAAATTAGATTTCTTACCCATATAAGGAATGTTCACATAATTTATTTTTAGCCGACTGCAGTTTATTTTCTTGGCCCAAAATAGAGGTTGTAATGGTTAACTAACTAGAAACACTCCCTCATGATATTTTAGAGTGTTTTGTATTCATTTTATACATTAACAGGACAATTGGGAGGCGGGGGGCTAAATCCAGTACTCGCGCTGGCGCATGTTCTTTCCTGTTCGCCTCGCCTCGTTCGCTCGCTCAAACACGGTGGTTGCGACATGAACGTTCCTGTCAAATTTCAGTTTCTTGCAAGTTCATTATTACCTTTTGTTTGCTCAGTCGTAATCCAGCTTTATTCCGAAGTGGTTCACTACAGTTGTAGTTTGCAGTGCCGTGTATTTGTGATGGCTCACAGAGCCAGAGGTTGCGTCAACTCTCCGGACAGTTTTTGTTTTATTTGTGGGGAATATACCGTGAAAAAGCGGCAGAGGAACATTTCTGCATTTATTAAAAAAGTATATTTCGCCTATTTCGGTTTGAAGTTAGGCGATCAAGACAAACCGTGGGCTCCTCATAAAGTGTGCAAGACATGTGAGGAAGATCTACGCTTATGGATGAAAGGTAAAAAACAAGCATTTCGTTTCGGAATACCTATGATGTGGCGTGAACAAAGAGACCACAGCAGTGACTGCTATTTTTGCTCTTGCATTGTGAAGGGATACAACTTAAAAAATAAGAACGTAATAAGTTACCCCAACCTTCCCTCAGCAATTAGGCCTATGCCTCATAGCAACGAAGTACCTGTGCCTGAACCACCAAAATCTTTGGATCATATTTGTGTGGACGGTTCTGATCATGATGAAACTCATCAGATGGCTTTTCCCGATGAGTCCAGTACTTCCGAGTTTGAAACTGAACCAGATCCGAAACCTGAACTTTTCTCTCAAGCTGAATTGAATGATTTAGTCCGGGATTTAGGACTCCCAAAAGATGCTGCCCAACTGCTAGGTTCTTGGCTTAAACAGAAAAATCTATTGTCACCAGGAACAACTTTTTATTGGTACCGCAACCGCGAGACACAATTTTTGAAGTATTTCAGCAAAGAGGAAGATTTGGTATTTTGCAACGATATATACGGAGTGATGGAAAAGTTTAAACTCAAGTATGATCCTGCTGAATGGCGGCTGTTCATTGATTCGTCAAAAGACAGCATAAAAGGTGTTCTTCTTCATAATGGCAACACATTCGCTTCAGTTCCTATTGTTCACTCTGTTATTCTCCAAGAAAAATACGAGAATTTGGCCCTGATTCTTCAGAAGATTCGTTATGATGAGCATAAGTGGATGATTTGTGGAGACTTTAAAATTCTATGCATGCTATTAGGGCAGCAATCCGGTTTCACCAAATATCCCTGCTTCCTTTGCTTGTGGGATAGCCGGGCCCGCGACCTACACTGGGGGAAAAAAGACTGGCCAATTCGGGAGTATTTGAGTCCCGGTGAGAAAAATGTTCTTCATGAGAGCTTGGTACCTCGTGATAAAATTCTATTACCACCTCTCCACATTAAGTTGGGTCTCCTTAAGCAATTCATCAAGTCCCTTCCAAAAGATGGTGAGTGCTTTCGGTACCTTTGCTCAAAGTTCCCCCGACTTTCTGAAGCAAAGCTAAAGGAAGGAGTGTTTGTTGGCCCTGATATAAGGAAACTCATTTCAGATGGAGCATTCACTGAAACGATATCTGAGAAGGAAAAAGAAGCCTGGGATTCCTTCAAGGATGTTGTTCTCAAATTCTTGGGGAACAGGCGGGATGAGAACTATAAGGATATTGTTGCCAGGATGCTCAATGCCTTCAAAGAACAAGGCTGTAACATGAGCCTGAAAGTCCATTTCTTGCACTCCCATGTGAACTACTTTCCTGAAAACCTGGGGGCGTACAGTGAAGAACAAGGTGAAAGGTTTCACCAGGACATCAAGGACGCAGAGAGAAGGTACCAAGGAAGATGGAACACCACTATGATGGCTGATTTCTGCTGGTTGCTGCTGCGGGAAACCCCAGATGAAAAATACGCCAAGCAGAGCACCAAGAGAAGCATTCGGGAAGAAGAAACGGGCCCACCAGGAGATTGATTGACCCAAGAATGACTTTAAAATCTAAACTGTGTTGACAAATATTGTGTTTTTACTAAACTTTGAAATAAAAATTTGCTAGTTATTACCACAGTGTCGGATCTCATTTATTAGAATTTTATTTTCACACCATCGGGTGTTTGTCTTCATGTATTGCAATGGTGCGGTTTGCGTTTTCTATTCTTACATACATACCTGTACAACATTTTTTGCACATTTCTTTGCTTTGCTTTGTGTCTAACCTCGCTCTTATATGCTCAATGTTTGTGCACATGTATGTGGCTGTTTTAAGTGCAGACAATTTTGCTACCATCACAGTGTGTTTTGTTGACATTACTCTATTCTTATGTGCTGCCTTGTTACAATTTTCTTTATTCTTATTTGAATAACTACTAAACAATTAGTATAAAGAATTCATCCAAGAAACTTTTATCTCGATCGCACTCAATCTGAAATGTTCACCTCAAACTGCTAACCCAATGTAGCAAAAAATCTGTACGTGATGGAGCAAATTGGTTACCAGATTTGGATTCAGCGCACCAAAAAACATAAAAATCAATCGAAACATTAGAGGCAGTTTAAAAAAATTTTTTTTTAGTGTACCTGTGTAATTTATGTCACGGAGGTATTTAATTGTCTCTGTCATATCTTCCCTCTCCCTCCTTTCTTCCAAAGTATACATATTGGGCCCAATATTGAGTTGGGTAGGCTATGTGCCCCTATGGCGCATGTCCCTGACAGCTGACTCTTAACCCTGGATATTCAATGCTGGGGTCATATGCCACCCCGGCATTGAATATGTGGGGATCTCTGCACATGCTGAAAGCCTCAGTAGCTAACCAGGCAACCCCATTAGCTCCTGCGCCTTAAAAATAGGTGAGAGTTTTCTTTGGCTATCTTGTAGGCACAGGTCACTAACCAGGCAACATGCAATATCACCGATGCCTGGTTAACGACAGTCTCCGCCTCCGTTCCACCTTGGAATGCCCCAACATGCCATGATGCTAACGGCATAGAATCGGGGCAAGTAGTGGGGTTAGAAGAGGATATTCAATGGCACTAACCATGTAAGTGTCATTGAATATCCCAATTAAAAGCATTTACATGGTTTACTGGGCCGTAAACCATGTAAATGCCTTTTGAATATCGGGCCCTTCAAGTCTGCCACCATATATTTTATGATGAAGGCCAATGTCCATTTTAATGAGGGAGGGAGGAATAGCCTAGTGGTTGGGGCAAGGTACTTCAGGCCAGAAGGTCAGGGGTTCAAATCCCACTAGAGGACAGCAACCTTGAGCCAGAAGGACTGGGGTTTCTAGTCCCACAGATGCTCCTTGTGGTCTTGGGCAAGCCACTTAACCCTCCATAGATCATGTTCCCTGTAAGTATTAGTGTATGTGTCTCATATCCCCACATGTTAAATGTATCCCCCAATTGTGTCATGACCACTTTGATTGAAGGATAAGGCAGTATACAAAAACTGTCTAAATAAATAAAATAAACATCCTCCTCTGCACTAACTCTTACCTGTTTACATCTTTCTGAAAGTGCATTCTCCAGATTGTACACAGTATTCCAAATGTGGTCTCATCAGGGACACTATCACATCTTTTTTCCTGCTAGCTATTCCTTTCCCTATGCACCTTTCGCCATCACCTTTTCTACCTATTTCTCTATGGCCAACTTAAGATCATCAAATACAACCACCTCCAGGTCCTGCTCTTCTTTTGTGCACAGAAGTACTTCACTCCCTATACTGTACCTTTCCCTTGGGGGTTTGCGGCCCAAATGCACAACCCTACATTTTTTAGCATTCAAGCTGCAAATTCTTCAAGTTTTGCAAGATCCCTCCTCATATTCCCCATATCCTCCTGGGTGTCCACTGTATTGCAGAGTTTAGTATCATCTGCAAAGAGGCAAAACCTTGCCTGACAACCTTTCCTCAATATCGCTTATAAAAATGTTAAAAATAAGTGGACCAAGAACCGATCCCTGCAGCACACAACTGGTAACACATTTATCCTCAGATTGAACTTTATTTACCACTACCCTCTTTCGCCTTCTACTCAACCAGTCAGTCACTTTAGGGTCCACCTAAAGGTGCTCAGTTTATTTATATGCAAAATGAATAACACAGCTTGTATTTGACCTTGCAAACTGCATTATTCATGGAAAGATAATGTTAGTTTTTAGCTGGCATTATTTTTTCCCTAAGAGCATCAGGCTGCTAATGTGGACTAATTTTATAACAGGTTTCCTAGACTGAAAGATCACAAAGGTACCTATTTCAATGGGGCCACGGCTCCGATATTGCATGAAAGCTGCTACCGCCAAACAGTAAACATACCCCTTAGGGGCATATTTACTGAAGTATGTTAAGCACTTAGGTGGTAATTCTATTAAGGGTATGTGGAAAGGTCTGAACTAGGAACACATCTAAGTGCCTATTCTAAAGGACTTACATGCTTGAATGGACACTTACATGCATCCTTCAGGAGACTGCTGTTCTGTAAAAGTGTGCATGCAAGTCTCGTGTGTACTTTTAGTTAGGGTGTGCACAAGGTTGCAGCATAGGTTGGACTTAAATTTACACGTGTCATATATATGTATAATCTACACCCATTTCTGCCAAATCTAGGCACAGAAAAGTTTACCTGCTCCAAAGCAGACATAACTGCCATGACTATGCTCAGGCACGTTACTGTGCTCCTATTCTATAAAGGCCCCACATATGTGCATTGCAAGACACAGGGATTTGTGTAGAATTACCCTCTTAGAGAGTACTGTCGTGAGAGTCTGCTAAATTTATGTGTGTTTTACTGTATGTATTTAATGCCTGTTTTATAAAGTAAGGTATCTGCATCCCTTATAAAATAGGGGCATAAATAGAAACATAGAAATATGATGGCAGAAAAAGACCATATGGCCTATCTAGTCTGCCCTTCCATTGCAACTACTATAGTGTGGTCATAAACACACATTAAACTAGAAACACACATTTATGCAAGCCCTAGAGTTTGGAAGAGCATGCATAAATTATAGCATTTTATAATTTATGTGCATAAATTTGCATTCCATCTGTGCTCTGCCCCAAACTCTACCCCACTGCATGCCCACAGTGAAAGTGTGTACCATCAGTCCAATGCATGTACTTTCAGAATAACTATATTACACATATAAGTAGCCATTTGCACAAACAACTCACTAAAATGTCATGATTTATTTGCATAAAGGCACACTTTTTAAAATTACCCCTTCATGCAGGTTTGACTGTATGCTGATAGTGTGGGGGCTGCGATAACAGTTCCGGTGTGCTAAAAACAGTACTGTAGTAAAAAAAAAAACACCCTAAGTGCTCAGCACCGGTTGGGGCGGGATTAGGGTGGAGGTCTGAAGAGGCCACCAGTGGTGATAAGAGCAATTGTGCTACCAGCAGTCAAGTAGTATAGCCACTTTCCCATCCCCCTTTTAAGAAAAAGCAACAGCAGCAGGCACCAATGACAGCTATACCTCCACCTCATGATCTCAACCCTGATTATCTGCCAGAGCTCCCCATCCCCCCAGATCTCAACCCCAGTCATCCACCAAAGCTCACACCTCCTTATCTGAGCCCTCCTTCCCATGACAACCCCCCATATCTAATTCCCCTAACACATCTCCCTCTCGGACAATGATGCCCTTTCAGTTAATCTCAACCCTCTCCCCACCCCTTGATCCTCCCAGGCATTTACGCCAAAGTTATGCCTGGTATCTAGTGGAGGGGGCGTGAACAATCCTCCCTTTGCTGCTGCTCTATTGCCACCTAGTTTCAAAATAGTGGATCTGATCCCTAGCTGTCATTTTGCAGTATTATACATTTATGTAAGGATGTTTTAAGATCTATATTGCTTTACTGGTAGTTGAGTGCATCGGATTGGGTTGGGGAACATAACAGCCCTGGCCCCAGCAAACCTTTGCCTGCCAGCAGGCAACAGGAAGTTAAGACCCATAACTTCCTGCGGCTTGCTGGTCACTTCCACAAGAAAACAAAGACCTATTTATTAGACATTTTCTCAGTACTCCTACTTAGATTATGTCTTTAGCAGTCCTCACACCCTTCCTCTTTCTCCATTTCCCCTCCTTCCTCACCCCTCCCCCTCTCGCATATGATCCTCTTTCCTCTTTCCTCACACTACCACGACAGTTATCTGGAATACTCGTATGTGTACTCTTTATGAACAATGTATAGAGATTTTCTTATATACATATATGTTTTCAGTTACTGTTTGGCTTTTGCAACATGTTCCAAGTACATTCTGTTCAACTGTTCTATGTAAACCACTTTGACACTCTGAAAGTGCTACGTATGTCTTGTGGCTCTATACAAATGCTCAGTAGTAGTAGTAGTAGTAGTAGAAAGACGGTAATAAAACCAGCAAAATAAATACATAAACATGTAGTAAGCACTCAGCTTGTGGCCTTGCTTGCTGCAGTGGCAGCCGATTTAGACATGGCATCACCTGGGAGCCTCAATATTGCTTCCTACATGCCCCCACAGTACAGGGAGATTGTCAGCAAAAGTTGCAGGAACAGGAAGCAATAGGTTGCCGCTGCAGCCCTGCCCTGCTGCCCTGGCCAGTGTAGCATAGCCATGGAAGCGAAGAGAAACACTCCCGCGACTATATTTAAAATTCCACAATCAGGTAGAGAAGGTGAGAAGCTGGGGGCTGGAAATTAGTAAGAGGCTGGGGGTTGGACAGGACTGATGGTGAGTCAGAGGGTGACTAGGGTCTGGAGAGGGACTGATGGTGAGTGGAGAGGTGGCTAGGGGCTGGAGAGGACTGATGTGAGTTGGGGGTGACTGGGAGCTGGAGAAGGACTGATGGTGAGTCAGGGGTGACTGAGGACTGGAGAGGGCTGATGATGAGCTGGGAGGGGGTTGATTTAGGGCAAGAGTATTGAAGGTGAGTCGGAAATCACTGGGGACTGGAGAGGGCTGATGGTGTGTCGAAGGGGTGACTAGGGGCTGGAGAGGACTGATGATGAGTCAGGGGGTGATTGGGACTGAAGAGGTCTGATGGTGAGTCAGGAGGGTAACTGAGAGGACTAATGATGAGTTGGAGTGACTGGGAACTGGAGAGGGACTGATGGTAAGTTGGGGGAGTGACTGGGGGATGGAGAGGACAGAAGATGAGTCGGGGTCTTCCTAAAACAGATGGAGAGAGGGGGGGGGGGCAGGGAATGATTGAGGGTTGGGAAAAAAATCTCTGATTTACATCTGGGGGAATTCTGCACAAAAAAATGTAAAACTCTTTGCAAAAATGTAGTAATGAAACATGCAGTATTTTCCAGAATTTTAAAATACCATCCACAGAATTTTCTAAATTTTTGTAAAGAATTTATCTTTTTTTCCACGAATCTCCCTATGTGTACTGATATCAGGCAGTTTCACCTAGCATTGGTGGACTGGTATACAAAAAAAACCCAAAACATATGCTGCACAGCCTGTAAACTCCATTGCTACCTCATTGCTAGTAAGATAACATATGCTGCATAGCCCCTCTCTGTTCCACTTCCATGGCTCCACATCACATTTATTTTATTTATTTATTTATTACATTCTCTTCTATACCACGCTATTCTGCATCAGTGTGGTTTACACTGAACAAACTGAAATTACATTGAACAGGGCATTATAACTTGGAGATAACTATTTTACAGGAAACATGGGCTATGGAGGGTTAAGGGGCTTGCCCAAGACCACAAGGAGCACCTGTGGGACTAGAAACCCCAGTCCTTCTGGCCCAAGGTTGCTGTCCTCTAGTGGGATTTGAAGCCCTGACCTTCCGGCCTGCCGTACCTTGCCCCAACCACTGGGCCACTCCTCCACTCCTGACTCACCATCATTGTCTTCCTTTTCTTCATACTCCCTAACTGTTTCCCCTCCTACCAACACCTTCCCTCCTTCCCTCCTTATTCCCCCTCTACCATCCTCACTTACACCTTCTTTATGCCTTCTAACCAATCATCAGCTCTTGAGCTTCATCGCTCTCTCCCTCTCATTCAACCTTCTCCTCTCTCTCTCTAAGGCAACCTCACCCTCGTTTCCATTGTACTGTTTCCTTTCTACCCCGTACTCTGCTACTCCTTCTCCTTCTCTCATCCAGAGATATCAACCCCAATCCTGGCCCCCCTGGATTTCTGTCTCAGTCTGAGAAGAGACCTTCATGCAACATGTCTAATCTTATCCATATCAACCCCAAACCTAGCCCCCCCTAGATTTCTCTCTCACTCTGAGAAGAGATCTACACGCAACATGTCTAATCTTATCCATATCCCTCTCCTTTCCCCTTCCACTCTCCCTTTCTCATGTGCCTTGTGGAACACGCAATCTGTCTCTAATAAACTTGCTTTTACTTATGATCTCTTTATTTCTAATGCTCTACATCTTCTTGCCATCAGACCTGGCTCCTCCCAGATGATACCACATCTACTGCTGCTCTCTGCCATGGGGGCTATCAGTTCTCTCACATGCCTCGTCCCATTGGCCGTGGTGGTGGTGTTGGGCTTCTACTTTTTCCCTCTTGCCAATTCCAACCCCTCCTGCTGCCTCAGTCTTACTCCTTTCTCTCTTTTGAAGTCCACTCCATTCACCTTTTCACTGCCTCTCCGGGTAACTGTTATTTATCTGCCTCAGCCTCGTCCTGTCTCCTCCAACCTAATTAGAAATCTTCTTGCTACTGATACCTTGGCTCTCTCTTCTACTATTTCTTCATCTCTTTCTGCCACTATGTCATCCAAGTCTGTTGACAAGGCAATAACTTCCTATAATGCTGCACTCTCCTCGGCTCTGGATGCTCTCGCTCCAACCATGCCACGTCCTGTGAGACGCTCTGTACCCCAGCCCTGGCTTTCATCCACTACCCACTATCTACATTCCTGTGCCCGTTCTGCTGAGTGTGCCTGGCTCAAATACCACTCCCCTGCAGACTTTCTACACTTCAAATACATGCTTGTCTCTTTCCAGTCAGCCATAGCTCTTGCCAAACAAAACTACTATGTCCATCTGACTAACTCTCTTGTCTCTGATCCTCGCCGTCTCTTTACTACTCTCAGCTCTATCTTCAAAGTGCCTCCACCTCTGATCCCTCCCTCCCTTTCTGACCAAACCCTGGCTGACTATTTCCACGACAAAATCCACAAGATCACCCTCCAATTCCCCACAAAGTCAGCTACTTCCCCTCCTCCCCCTCTTCACTCCCAACTCCCCCCCCCCCCCACTACCTCTGCTGCCCTCTCTTCCTTTCCTGTAATCTCTGAAGAGGAAACTGCACACCTCTCTTCCTCCAAACTCACCACTTGCTCCTCGGATCCTATCCCCACCCATCTCCTAAGCCCCATCTCCTCCACCATCTCCACCGCTGTCCCCTCCATCTCTCATATTCTCAACCTATCGCTCTCCACTGCAACAGTCCCTGCAGACTTCAAGCATGCTGTGGTCACACCTCTCCTCAAGAAACCCTCACTTGATCCCACCTGTCCTTCTAATTATACCCATCTCTCTCCTTCCCTTCATTTCTAAACTACTTGAACGTGTGGTTTGCCCCTCTGCCTCGACTTCCTCTCCTCTTATGCCCTCCTGGATCCCTTACAGTCTGGCTTTCATCCTTTACATTCTAGTGAAACGGCTCTTGCCAAAGTCTCCAGCGACTTGTTCCTGGAAAAATCCAAGGGCTTTTACTCTGTCCTCATTCTTCTTGACCTCTCTGCTACTTTTGACACTGTTGACCACAACCTTCTCCTCGATACCCTTTCCTCACTTGGTTTTAGGGACTCTGTGCTATCCTGATTCTCCTCCTATCTCTCCCATCGCTCATTCTGTGTTTGTTCTGGTGGCTCCTCCTCCTCTGCTACCCTGCTCCCATTTGGTGTACCCCAAGGATCTGTCCTGGGTCCGCTCCTTTTCTCTCTCTATACCCAGTCCCTTGGTGTGCTTATCTCTTCCCATGGCTTTCAGTACCATCTGTATGCTGACGACTCCCAAGTCTACCTCTCCACACCTGAAATCTCTCCGGTAATCCAGACCCGGATCTCTGCCTGCCTTTCTGACATTGCTGCCTGGATGTATCACCGCCGCTTGAAATTGAACATGGCCAAGACTGAACTTCTCATCCTTCCCCCTAAAACCTCCCCTCCTCTTCCTCCTTTCTCGGTCTTTGTGGATAACTCGGTACTCCTTCCTGTTTCCTTAGTCCGCAATCTGGGCATTGTCTTTGACTCCTCTCTCTCTTTCTCCACACACATCCATCTGATAGCTAAGACCTGCCGCTTCTTTCTCTATAACATCAGCAAAATCCGCCCCTTCCTTTCTGAATACACTACTAAAACGCTTATCTACTCCTTAATCACCTCCTGTCTTGACTACTGTAACCTAGTCCTTGCTGGTCTCCCTTTGAGTCATCTCTCTCCCCTTCAATCTGTTCAACACTCTGCTGCACGGCTAATCTTCCGCCAGCCTCGTCATGCCCATATTACTCCTCTTCTCAAGTCACTTCATTGGTTCCCTATCCGTTTCCGCATCCAGTTCTAACTTCTCCTGCTGACCTATAAATGCATTCACTCTGCGGCTCCTCACTACCTTTCTTCTCTTATCTCTCCTTACAACCCCCCTCGGGAACTCTGCTTTTCCAGCAAACTGCTCCTATCTGTGTCCTTCTCTTCTACTGCTAACTCCAGACTTCGCTCCTTTCACCTTTCTGCACCGTACGCCTGGAACAAACTACCGGTGTCTGTACGCCAGGCACCTTCCCTAACCCTCTTCAGATCCAGGCTGAAAAGTCACCTCTTCGCTGCTGCCTTTGGATCTTGACTCACCTGATCTCCTCTTCCTTCCCTTGCTTTATCCCTGCCTACACCTTCTGTGATTGTCTTGATTAGATTGTAAGCTCTGATGTGCAGGGACTGTCTCTTATTTGTCTGTGCAGTGCTGCGTACAACTTGTAGCACTATACAAATGCTCAGTAGTAGTAGTAGTAGATTCATTTGGTGATATTTTTAAAACTGGGTAAAATGGTCCCATTGGTCTTTTTTATCAGAGGGCTGTAGTTTGTTCACTCCTGATCTACAGTGATGGTTCCCATCTCAGCTTTTCAAAGGTATCAAATTGTTCTGGGTTTTAGTATGTCTACACAGAGTATTCACTACATCTATTTGTGAACACATTTATTTAACATTTCTTATATACCACCTTTCATGATATCAAGGTGGTTTACATTGAACAAACTGAAATTACATTGAACAGGGCATTATAACTTGGAGATAACTATTTTACAGGGAACATGGGCTATGGAGGGTTAAGTGGCTTGCCCAAGACCACAAGGAGCACCTGTGGGACTAGAAACCCCAGTCCTTCCGGCCCAAGGTTGCTGTCCTCTAGTGGGATTTGCACCCCCGACCTTCTGGCCTGAAGTACCTTGCCCCAACCACTAGACCACTCCTCCACTCTCACTTGGCCTAGTGGGGGGTCTGTTTACTAAGCGGCGCTAGCAGCTTCCATGAGAAATCGGAGCCATGGCCCCATTGAATAAAACAAGGTCGCGGCTCTGATTTCATACGGAAGCCGCTAGCACCGCTTAGTGAATGGACCCCTTGGTCTAAGATGCAGTTTGTAGCCTTCAAGGCTAGGAGCTGAGAATACCTTCCATCCTTCCACACCCAAAATAGCAGTCTTCTAGAGCATAAATTTGAGAGATTTTTGGTAGTTAAGTTTCTAGCTGCTAAAGGTCTGTTAGTTTGTCCTAGGCTTTTCCACTAGGACTAGGGCATTAAGTGCAAATATATTCCGATTGGACTTTTTTTTTCCATTTCTGAGGGTGGTGCTAGCCAAAACATGGCCATCTCAGGTTTCATTGTTTGTTTTGAATACTATTTATTAAATTAATTTTATATTTTGGTGTATGGTTTTATATTCCATTGCTGCTTTGTTTTTTATATTACCTGGCCTCTTTTGATCACACTCCAGTAAAAGAAATGCTGTTATAATCATAGCACATCTCTTTTGAAAAGCAAATTTGATAGTTCCTTTCCATCTGGAAAGTGTACCATATAGTACTTGCTCCCCCCCTCTCCTCAGCCTCCAGACATCCTCCTCACTTTCACTCTCACACAACTACACTACCATGACCAAAATTGAATGTGCGCATTCAAAGTGCAGCCATTCAACTCATCATTCCCATTAAACATATTTAACAATGCAAACAGGATCTAAAAGTCGGGCCTGATATTCAAAGGCATTTACACACTCAGCGGGATATTCAGAGGCATGCAAACCGTGTAAATGCTGCCCAACGGGATATTCGGCGACAGCTGACTGTAATCTCTGGACTGGAATAATCTGCTGATGGCAATGTTTAAGTGAGTGAGCAGAGGATTAGACACTCTCTTCTGTATTACCTGTAACACTTTTGGAATGGGAAAGGAGTGCAGCAAAACTGTAAAGGCATTGAAGTGGTAAAGCTGTATTCATTTAATGTAACAGTGTTTTTCTCATTTGCTGACAAAGAATAAACTATGAACCTCAGGATTCTTTCCTGTCCATCCCTATGCATGAAACCAGTACTATCCTGAATTATTTTGCAATCTAGTCTTAGGTTATGACATAAAGTAAAGCTGGTATTTGGTCTTGAAAACAGTCCAGAGTGATTTTGGCAAGAAGGATTAGGGCCACGATGTGGAGCTAGGAATATTAACCCTACAATAGCCGGGTTCCTGCCTGGTTACACCTTACAGTGCCCCCTACCTGTGGTAGCATGTTAACCAATTAGTGGCCTATAGTAAAAGGGACTTGCAATTAGGTAACTTTCTAGCTTCTAAGAATGATTTTGGTAATATTGCCATTCATATGTCTAATTCCCCTCACAAATCTGGTAACGATATTATCTTAAAACAACCACCAGGCTGATGTAATAAGCTGTCCTGTCATGAATGCAGCTTTTTACTTCAGCTTTAATGCTGATCAGGCCTCTTTTATTAACGCTAATCATGTGTAATGGGTGTTTGCTTGTGCCATCTCCTCTGGGTTTTACTCACACCAGAGGAACCAGAAGGATCAATAAATCAACACACAGTCACTTCCCAATGATCCAAATCATTAAAAAATCAATTTAAATATGGTTGCTTGGGTGTTCTGCATATGGAGAAAAAGGACCAGTTAATGAATGCATCGATATCTGAAATTCTCTCATTGGGTATACATTTTTTTCACTTTTAGGACTTTGATCCAAATGGAATATTTTTGGGACTGCTGATGTATATGTATTTCAGACACCAATGTATTTCTTTACTGAGGTATTTTGTTTTTCTCCATATGTAGAATACCCATGCAGTGATATTTAAATTCATTTATTAATGATTTGGACTGTTGGGAGGTGATCATTTGTTGTTTTGTCTCTCTGCCTGTAGGTCCATAATGGACTGTGGTGGCCGAGAGCACACCCTAATACTGTACCATTAGCATATACTAAACTGTAGTAAAAAGGGCCCAATTGTGCTTTAAAATTGCTTTCCATAAAGTAAATGTGTCAGCATGCATAATACTTTTTGCTAACACAGAAATTAAATTTTAACATACTTCACATGTTAATGCATTATATCCAATACTTTTCTTTAGCACTGAAATCTTACTGTGACCTTTGAGGTGAAATAATCTTCTTCTGGAAGTGAAAAAAAAAGTATTGTTTCTGTCAAAAGTGATGCACTGTGAAGTGAAGGGAGCTAGAAGCAACCCTAGTAGGAATCTGTAAAATAAACAGTAACAAAATCAAATACAATCTTTAATAAAATGATAAATAACTAACATGAATTCTATAAAAGTCTCAACATGACCATGTTTCATCTTCGAGCCTGTATCCGGGGTCCAATATAAACTTTTAAAATAATGTGTATGATCCTCCTAGAATCAGAGGAAAATGCTATATATCATAAAGAGGTAATTATATAAAATGGAATTAAACATTTTATGCAGAATAATTTTCTTCATTGGCATAATAACAGTAAATAAGGAGCATAAAATGAAATGAATTAAGATGGTTGCAAAATTCATTTACATCAGTCATTTGTAAACTGCATATAAAAATATTCACAATCCAAATAATCTACTAACTGGATTGTAAAATGTAAGAAAATAAAAATATAAGATTTGCCATACTGTGTCAGAACAATGGTCCATCAAGCCCAGTATCCCGTTTCCAACAGTGGCCAATCTAGGTCACAAGTACCTGGCAAGATCGAAATAGATGGATAGATTGCTATGGCTTATTCCAGTCCACTTTAATAACAGCTTATGGACTTTTCTTCCAGGAAGTTGCCCAAACCTTTTTAAACCCAGCTATACAAACAGCTTTTACTACCCCTATGATAATGAATTCTAGAGCTTAATTATGTGTTGAGTGAAAAAATATTTTCTCTGATTAGACTTTGTAGCTTTATTGCATGTCCCTTAGTCTTTGTACTTTTTGAAGGAGTAAAACAATTGATTCCCATTTACTCATTCCATTCCCCTCATTTACAGCTGAGGAACCCTGGCCTTTTAAGCTTTTCCTCATACAGGCATCCTTCCATCTCCTTTATCATTTTCGCTGCTCTTCTCAGTACCTTTTCCAAGTTCACTATGGCCCCGATTCTGTAAGCAGATAGGGGGCTCCATGCCCCACTGGGACATTCATCCCCGCTATCCACCTTTGTGATATGCTGCCTCCTGTCCCCCCTGCATGCATAGAGCCGCTGTGTGTCCTGTGAATGATGAGGTAACATGGGGTCAGAGTGGGGGACAGAAAATAGGTGGGACCGACCCTCAGATGTACAGGGCCGATTCCAGTGGTGGCCCTGTATATCCAGGGATCGCTGGGGGATGGCCTACTTATTCCACCTCTGAGTTGGAATAAGAGTGGGCCACCCCTCCAAACCTGGTTGGCAGCCATCCCCTCCCCTGGAGCCAAGAAGCCCCCCCCCCCCACAGAGCAAAGGGTCACCAATGATGAGTCCTCGCTGCCCGATCGAGGCCCCAGTGGCCCCTGTTGGGGTCTTGTGGTGGGGAATCAGGGTCTTGGCGGGCAGCAGGCACATAGTGCCGTGGTGAGGATTTGTCTGTGGCGATGCAGGGGCAAGCTGGGCCATCCCAGGGCCCGATCCTGCTCCCACGGGGCCATTCTGCTCCGGCAGTGCAGAATCGGGTCCTAATGGGCCTGTCCATATGAAATAAGCACATAAGAACATAAGATATGCCAAACTGGGTCATACCGAGGTCCATCAAGCCCAGAATCCTGTTTCCAACAGTAGCCAATCTACAGTAGGTCACAAGTACCTAGCAGTTTCCCCAAAAGACACAGGTTCCACAATGCTTGTATTGGGTCAAGCATAGCTATTCTGGGTCCACTTTAATAATGGTTTATGGACCTTTCCTCCAGGCCCAGAAGTGCCCCTTAGGGAATCGGGTTCCACATCTTTTTTTAGATGCGGCAACCAGAACTGCACACAGTACTCAAGGTACAGTTGCACCATGGAGTAATATAGAAGTATTATGACATCCTTTGTTTTATTCACCATTCCTTTCCTTATAATTCCTAGCATTCTATTAGCTTTCTTGGCTACCACTGTATATTGAGCAGAGGATTTCAACGTATTATTCATGATGACACATGACACCTAGATCCTTTCCTGAATGATGACTCCTAATGTGGAACTTGCTTAGCTATAGTTTGTGGAACTTTGTGGAGCTATAGTTTGGGCTATTCTTCCATAAGTGCATAACTTTACACTTGTCCACATTAAATTTCATTTGCTCTGTGGTTGCTCAGTCTCCTAATTTCTCAAGGTCCTCTTGCAGTTTTTGATAATCCTCTTGTGATTTAACAACTTTGAATACTTTTGTTTCATCTGCATATTTGATCATCTCTCTCATTGTTCCCATTTCCAGGTCATTTATAAATATCTTAAAAAGTAGTGGGTCCAGTACAGATCCCTGGGGTACTCCACTATTCACCTTTCTCCACTGAAAAAAATTGGCCATTAGCCCTACCCTCTGCTTTCTATCTTTTAACCAGATCCTGATCCACAATAGTGACTTTAATTTCCTCAAGAATCTCTGGAGGGACCTTGCCAAAGTCTAAAAATTCAGATACACTATATCCACTGTTCCACCTTTATCTACTTGTTTATTCACAACTTCAAAAAGTGCAGCAGATTAGTGAGGCAAGACTTCCCTTGACTCTATCTAAATTGGTTTTGTTCCATTAAACCATGACTATCTAAATGTTTAGCAATTTTATTCTTTATAATGGCTTCTACCATTTTGCCTGGTACTGACAACAGGCTCACTGGTCTGTAGTTTCCTGGGTCACTCCTTGAACCTTTTTTTTTTTAAATTGCCGTTGTATTGGCCATAGTCCCATCTTCAGGTAATACAGATAATTTTAGTGTTAGAGTACAAATTGCTAAAAACTAGTCTTAAATTTCATTTTTGAGGGTTTTTTTTCAGCACCCTGGGATTTATACCATTCTGCCCAGGTAATTTGCTACTCTCTAGTCTGTCAAATTTTCCAATTACATCTTCCAGGTTCACTGAGATTTGTTTAGATTCCTCCAATGTATTACTTTTAAATATTATTCCTTGCATGGGTATCTCCTCTACATCTTCTTCAGTAAAAGCCAAAGCAAAGAATTCATTTAGGGACATAGGATGGTGCTATTTTTGCACAGTAATATACAAGCAGTCTTTATAGAAGTTTAAGAATGGCGATTTGTGGACATTTACTGAGCATTTCCCAGTCATTCCGAGTGCTCTGTTAGTTGACACTGGAATGACCCAAAATCTATTACTACTACTTATCATTTGTATAACACTACAAGGCACATGTAAGAGACAGTCCCTTCTCTAGAGAGCTTACAGTGTAATCAAGACACACAACATAATAATGAGGGACTAGGGTAATTCTAGAGTGGTGAGCAGAAGAACTAGGGAATCAGAATCCAAAAGCAGCCTTGATGAGATGCGATTTTAGTCTGCATTTGAAAAGGGCCAGAGATGAAACCTGATGTATTGATGTTCTTTCCAGGCATATGGAGCAGCAAGATGGAATGAACAAAGTCTAGAGTTGGCAATAGCAGAGAAGGGAAGAGATAAAACCTACCACATGAAAATCATAAACACATCCATAAATAAACCTCGTGAACTCTTTCAAATTGTCAAAAAACTGACAAAAACACCCAATACCTCTGACCAACTACCACAGATCCTGCCGGAGCTACTGGCCCGTCAGTACAAACAGCTACAACGGCCACAAAACCCACAGATGAACATAGAGACAACTACAATAAACCACCACCCCAACTTACACAGTGACTGGACCACCTTCAAAATAACCTCTACAGATGAAACATCATCCACCATCTCCCGCCTAAACACCACCACCTCCCCGCTGGACCCCTGCCCCACCGACTGGATAAAGAAATCCAAAGACGAACTAAGCACCCCACTAACCCATATCATCAATGAATCATTCTCCCAAGGGCACATGCCAGACGCCCTCAAAACTACAATCATCCGATCATCCTTAAAAAAGCAGAACCTCGATCCTCTAGACCCAGCATCCTACAGACCCATAGCAAGCCTACCTTTCACGGCCAAGATAATAGAAAAGATCGTACAACAGCAGCTTCAAGAACACCTGGATATCAACAACATACTCGACCCACAGCAGCACGGCTTCCGTCCACTACATGGAGTTGAGACCCTCATGACCACACTGATGAACACCCTCCTCATAGGAACACAAGAAAAACACTCTGGATATGCCATGATCTTCCTAGATATATCTGCAGCTTTCGACACCATCTCCCACAACATCCTCATACACAGACTACAGACAATTGGGATCAAAGACACCGTACTGAAGTGGTTCCAGTCCTACCTGACTAACAGACAACAATTAATCTGTACCAGCACCTTGACCTCCCCCCCCCTTCCAGCAACACCAGGGAGTACCTCAAGGATCCACACTGTCAGCCATGCTCTTCAACATTTACCATCAACCGCTATGCTCAGTAATACGCACTCACAATGTCAGCTTCCACATATATGCTGATGATATCATGCTCTACACCCCTATCACGACCACAAACCCAACAAACACCCATCTATCAGCATGCTTCTCCGAGGTGTCCAACTGGTTACAAGCAAACAACCTATCCATCAACATAAAGAAAACTGAAGCCCTAATAGTGACAAAAGACCCGGACTTCACACCACCTACTCACCTTAGTGTGGGAACCACAAGCATTCAAATACAGCCACAAATAAGATACCTGGGCATTATTATTGACCAAGCCCTCACCTTAAAACAACAAATCACTAAAACCTCTGGAATTATATTTCACAAAGCAAGAACAGTGCAACGTCTCAGACCCCTTCTCGAACATCAAGACTTCAGGACGGTAATGCAAGCTATGACACTCCCCCATCTGGACTACTGCAACATCATCTACCATGGCCTTCCAGCCACACAGACCAACCCTCTCCGAACAGCATTGAACACCACTGCAAGAATCATTCAGTGCGCAAAGAAAACCGACCACATCACTCCAATTCTGAAAGACCTACACATACTCCCCCTCGAAGCAAGAACTAAATACAAAGCCTTCCTACTCACCCACAAACCCATCCATCAAACACAGAACACCCAGCTTCGCACCCTACTGTCTCGTCCAGCCCACGGCAGATCTACCAGACAAGCCTCCAGCAACTCCCTCACCGTCCCTCACAAAAGGACCAAATGCTCTCAACGGACATGCAATCGAGCCTTTGAACTTTATGCCCATCCCTATGGAACTCTCTGCCAAGCCATCTCAGAAATAATACTGATCTACTATCTTTCAGAAAACAACTAAAAACCATCCTCTTCCAAGAATACTTCAATACGACTCCCATCAAAAAAATGCCCTAACCCCTGATATCACCCACCATGATCCAATGACTCAATGTGCCTCTAATTCTGTCCATGTCCAATGTTTATCTCATGTCAGAATCATCAATGTTGCCCCCCTGGTGAAGGCCCCACCCTATATTTAATTCCCCCCCCCCTTTTATGTAACGCCGCTTTGACCCGGTGAAAAGTGGGATATAAATACAGTTAAATAAAATAAAATAAATAAATAATAAATAAAGGGTTCTGCTAGAATAATGGCATTTCCAAGGAGGGGTTCGGGGAAAGATAAGAGAGGAAAGGTAGTGGGGAGTGGAAGATTAGCTATGCAGCTCAGTTTTGAACAGATTGAAGGAGAGAGAGATGATTCAGGGGGAGACCAGTGAGGAGCAAGTGACAATAGTCTAGATGGGAGGTGACTACAGAGTGGATAAGGGTCTTAGTAGTGTTCTTAGAAAGAAAGGGGCAGATTGTATTTTAAAGAAGGAAATGACACATTTTAGCTGTTGTATGTGTGCAGAGAAAGAAAGAGAATAGTCAAAGAGGACCACAAGATTGTGAGCCAAGGAAACAGGGAGGAATGAAGTATTTTCCACAGAAATAGAGAAAGGGGGAAGGGGGAAGTGGGTTTAGCGAGAAAAAATAAGGGGCTAAGTTTTGTTCATGTTGAATTTCAGACAATGGTAGGATATCGAGGCAGCAACATCAGATAAGCAGGCAGATATCTGGGCCTGGATTCCTGGAGAAATTTCGGTTATAGAGAGGTAGATCTGAGAGTCATCAGCTTAAAGATGACACTGTACATCAAGGGAGGAGATCAGTGCACCAAGAGACTGGGTATAGAGAGAGAAGAGAGGTCCCAAGACAGAGCCTTGAGGTGCACCAATTCAAAGCAGGATGGCAGTAGAGGAGGATCTACCAGAACATACAGTAAAGAGCAATGGGAGAGATAAGAAAATGGATGGAAAGATGGTATATAAGATCACATAAATCCCGATCGGGGTCGAGCACCCTGAGCGGGCCTGCCAGCTTTCCCGCTCAGGGATCTCCAGCCCAATTGGGGCTGTGGGAGAAGGAGGAGGAGGAGCCACCACCGCACTCAAAAGCAGCCGCCATCGGCGGGCCAGCCAAAAAGACCGCAGCCATCTTCTGCTCCCCCGATTGGGGTCCAGCACCCTGAGCGGGCCTGCCAGCTTTCCCGCTCAGGGATCTCCAGCCCAATCGGGGCTGTGGGAGAAGGAGGAGGAGCCGCCACCGCACTCAAAAGCAGCCGCCGTCAGGCAGTCCCACGCCTGGCAGGCCCGTGCCTGAGGGCCTCGCCAGAGGGCCCTTTGGCGTGGCCCTTAGGCAGTGGCACTCCATCAACCCTACAAGCGAACAAGAACCCACACCCGGAGTGGAGTCAGCTACCCTTGTCATGAAAAGGCAAGTCCCTATCTTCAGCTGATCAAAAAACATTTGCATAGATATAACTAATACATAGGTATAGCAGTTTGCCTCTTTCTTCTATTGCTGGTAACACCCGCGGTTGTCATTATTCGGCAGTTAACCTCTTCCATTGCTAGCAACTGCATCTACTTGTATTGCTGTCATTAGTCCGCAGTTAACTTCACTATTGCTATTAACTTGCACTCACTTGTACTGTTGTCAGTATTCTGAAGTTAACTTCTTGATTGTTAGTAACCGGTATCTTCTTGTACTGTTGTCAGTATTTCCGCAGTTAACCTCATCATTACTAGTAACCTACATCTACTTGTACTGTTGTCAGTAACTGACTGTACTGCTGCTAATCTAGAATGTACAAACTCCTACTATTACTCATCACCCTCCTTACCTTTGGGCTCCCCAGCATTTCAAACGCTTTTAGCCATGGTACCAATTACATACCAATTCTATACAACCATGGAAGGAGGTGGTCTGAAATTCCCCGCCACACCACAGCAAAAACTTACCACACATCTCATTCCCATTTACTTCACATCCCTCTCCAAATCATCAAAAAGACACAAACTGAGAAGCAACATCATCAACGCCTACTGAAGTGTGCGCTCATAAATGCCAGATCAGTACGATCAAAATGGCCTGCAGTTATTGACCTGATACCCCTATATAACCTCGATATCTTGATGATCATGGAGACATAGCTGTCTGATTGTGACAACGCGCTCATGAATCAGATGCTGCCACCAGGATTTTCTCTATATACATGCCACAGGACCAATCAGAAAGGAGGCGGAACGCTCATCCTCGCCAAAGCTGATCTACATTTCAAGCTGCACAGTACCTCCAGCTCAACCCACCTTGACTCTCTCACTATATCCAATGAGCTCTGCACAATCAACCTACTATACCGGGCACCTACACCATCACCAGAGGACCTATCGGTCATAACTGAGCTTGCATGTAACACATCCACTCCACGCTCTCCAAATTGGTTAATTGGTGACTTCAACTTACCATCTCTTCAAGACAACCAGACAGCAGCATTTCTAGATGTCCTAGAAGAACTAGGTTACAAACAATATGTTGACTCTCCCACCCACATCAAGGGAGGTAAGCTTGACCTTATCTTCGCACCTCAGACCAACGCCACTACATCCCAAGTCCTTGCACTGTCCATAACACCAGTGCCCTGGTCCGATCACAATCTACTCAGAATCCACATACTCATAAGTACATTCAACAAGAGTCGAAAGATAACCAATACTACCAGAACCCCAACAGCCCGCTTCTGACCACTCAACCAGAGTATAGTCCTAGAGAATCTCCGACCCCTTATGACCAACTCAACCCTCAACTTAGACGATCTCATATCCAAATGGGATGAGAACCTTAGAGCTGTCTCCCGTCCATCATACACCGAAAAGAAAATAAGACAACGGGAACATGCACCATGGTTCTCCAATGACCTACGAACATCACTCCACCACCTACGCAAACTTGAGAGACGGTGGCACCGAACCCACTCCCCCGAGACACATGCTGCATACAACTCATACTTAATTACGCACCGTGAGAAGATAATGCAGAGAAGGAAACTTTACCACACAGATATATTAAAATGTTCCATCAATAAACCACATGCCCTGTTCAATATTGTAAAGTCTATAACAGGGGAACCGGTGTCAGCTCAACCATCAATGCCTCAACCACAGGACTACTCAAACTATTTACAATCAAAGATGATTAAGACCAACACAAACATAAGAGTCAGCAACCTCTTCGTATCGCCTAAAGCACTCCAAGCAACACCATTATGCAACTTCACCATGGTATCTAATAAAGAGGTTGAGGACATCATAGCCTCTATCAACCCCAGCACTGCACCCAATGACCCCTGCCCAGCAAGCTGGATCAGGGAACTTCAACACGACCTAAGCCAAATCCTGAGCAAAATTCTGAACCAGTCCTTTTTAACTGGTTCGTTCCCGCAGAGCCTAAAACACACCTCAATCAGGCCGCTACTGAAAAACAGCAGACTAGACCCATCCAAAGTGGAATCGTTTAGACCAATCTCGGGCATCCCCCTGCTTGCCAAGATCATCGAAAAAGCTGCTCAACAACAAATCCAGCATCATATTGATACTGAAGCACCGCTAGATCCTTCCCAACATGGCTTCAGGGAAGCACACGGAGTTGACACCGTCCTTACAACCCTCTTCAAAGACTTGGTCACAGGAATAAACAACACCCAACAAGGATTTGTCCTCATCTTTCTGGACATCTCTGCTGCCTTTGATTCTGTGAACCATGATATACTCTTACAACGCCTAAAAGAAAAGGGGATTCAAAGCACATCACTAGAATGGAGCAAATCCTACCTATCCAATAGGTGGCAACAAGTCAAGGCAGGCCACACATCCTCAGAACCATTTCTGCAGACACAGGGGTTGCCTCAAGGCTCGTCCTTATCGGCACTGATGTTTAATATCTACATGCAGCCAATATGTGACTTGATACGATCCTTCAACGTACAATGCCTTGCTTATGCAGACAACATCCTCCTTTACATGCCGTTCACAATTGACCAACCAGTGCTCTCCCCAATAATAAGATGCTTCAAAGCTGTAGCTGACTGGCTGTTGACACAAAATCTACGGATCAACCATGACAAAACTGATGTTCTATTCATCACGAGGAACTGGAAGTTCATACCTCCCCCCATCACTACAGGCCAACAATGCAGAGTTGAAATCCAAATCCACTATCCGTTATCTAGGCATCACGCTCGATCAGCACCTTGATATGACAACACATGTAAAAAACGTCACAAAGGCAATATATCATAAGATCAGAACGCTGCGTCACCTTCGCCCCCTACTGGATTTTACCGACTACCGGACAACCTTCCAGGCATTAGTCCTCCCACATCTGGACTTCGCTAACATCATCCTCCACGGACTCTCACAATCAACCTTAAATCCGCTCCGCCTAGCTATGAACACAGCTGCAAGGGTCCTTTCTGGATCGTCAAGATTTGACCACATAACGCCAATCATGAAAGAACTGCATTGGCTACCATTACATGCCAGACTCCAATACAAGTCAATAGTCCTTACATTCAAAGCCATAAATAACCACCCCTCTACGCCAATCAGCAAGCTAATCCACAGTACCCCGGAAAATAGAAACAGGAGACCTACAACAATGAACACCTTAGTAGTCCCCAAGATGACGACAAAATGCACAAAGACAACCTCCAACAGGGCCTTCTCCATATTTGCTCCTTTAAACTGGAATGCCCTTCCCCATGAAATCCGTGGCATCAAAAGTCTAGCCCCATTCAGAAAAGCCTTGAAACACCACCTGTTCACAAAATTCTACCCGGAAGCAATCCGAGGTAAACACTCAATTGGCAACCTACCCGCATGTCCCAGCCGCCCTAACACCCTAACACAAACAGAAAATGGTTAGCCTACACATAAGTCCCACCGCTAACCATCACACGTGTACTATCCACCCACAAATGCACATGTAACAACTAGATGAGTTAGAGAAGTGTACATAGTATAAAGTTAGCTTGTAAATAGTTTTCCTGGTTTTCTCCATGTTTAATATCCTGTTTCACTGTAAACTCAATGTTTCCTGTATGCATTGTAGTATGTTTTTGTTTGATGTACACCGCACTGATTATAATAGCGCGGTATAGAAGAAAGGTTAAATAAATAAATAAATAAATAAAATAAATATGAAGAAAATCAGGACAGATCAGAGCCCCTGTTTCCAAGCAAAAATAGTATCAAGGAGAAGGTGGTGATCAATAGTTTTAAAAGCAACAGAAAGGTGAAGAAGGAAAAGGATCCAGTAAAAGCCCTTGGATTTGTCCAGGAATAAGTCACTGGAGACTTGGCAAGAGCCGTTTCCATAGAATGTAGAGGATTAAAGCCAAATGGCAGTGGATCCAGAAGGGCTTGAGAGGAAAGAAAGTCAAGACAATGGTGGTAAGCTACACATTCAAGTAGTTTAAAAGACAAGAGGAGGAGAGAGTTGGGAAGTTTGGTCATCCTGGTAGAGAGGTTTCAACAAAGGTAAAAGTAATCTAGGTGCCTTTAAGTAAATTCCAGACCGAGCTGAAAGATTCCAAATTATTCCTGTCATTTGACAGCCACTGTTAATACGAACAGAAAACAAACTTTGAAATGTCTGTTTGCAAATTTTTGAAGTCTAGAAAATAAGATGGGAGAGTTACAATATATTGCACTGAATGAAAGGTTAGATATAATTGGCATTTCAGAGACCTAGTGGAAGGAAGATATCAATTGGGACACTGTGATAACATGCTGCAAAGTATATCACAATGATAGAGTAAATCATATAGGGGGAAGGTGACACTATATGTTAAAAAGGGCATTGAGTCTGACGTCAGTACCGGGAAAAATAGTAGAAACCATAATAAAGAAAAAAAAAAAATTGCTGAACATGTAGATAGTCATGGCTTAATGGGAGACAGCCAACATGGCTTTAGACAAGGAGGATCTTGTCTTACTAATCTGTTATGCTTTTTTGAAGGAGTGAATAATCAGGTGGACAAAGGTGAGTCGGTTGATATAGTGTATCTGGACTTTCAGAAAGCCTTTGACAAGGTCCCTCATCAGAGACGTTTGGCAAAACTAAAAAGTCATGGGATAGGAGGCAGTGTACTATTGTGGATCAGGAAATGGTTAAAAGATAGAAAGCAGAGGGTAGGGGTAAATGGGAAATTTTCCTAATGGAGAAAGGTGAATAGTGGAGTACCCCAAGGATCTGTGCTGAGTCCGCTGCTTTTTGACATATTCATAAATGACCTGGAAAGTGGAATAAAGCGTGAGGTTATCAAATTTGCAGATGACACAAAACTATTTAAAGTTGTTAAAACCCATGAGGATTGTAGAAAATTGCAAGAGGATCTTGATAAATTGGAAGACTGGGCATCCAAATGGCAGATGAAATTTAATGTGGACAAGTGCAAAGTCATGCACATAGAGTAGGAAAGAACAACCCAAACTATGGTTACACGATGCAAGGTTCCACATTAGGAACCACCACCCAGGAAAAAAGATTTTGGTATCATCATGGATAACATGTTAAAACCCTCCGCCCAGTATGCAGCAGTGGCCAAGAGAGCAAATAAAATGCTATGTATCATAAGGAAAGGAATTGAAAATAAAACAAAGGATATTATAATGCCTCTGTATGATTCCATGGTGCGTCTGCCCCTTGGGTATTGTGTGCAATTCTGGTCGTCGTATCTTAAAAAGGATATAGCGTTTTTAGAAAAGGTACAGAGAAGAGAAACCAAAATGGTAAAGGGGATGGAAGGATACCCCAATGAAGAGAGGCTAAAAAGGTAAGGGCTCTTCAACCTGGAAAAGAGATGGCCGAGGGGAGATATGATAGAGTTCTATAAATTAATGAATGGAGTGGAACAGGTAAATGTAGATTGATTGTTTACGTCATCAGAATATAGAAAGACTAGGGGACATGCAATGAAGCTACAGGGTAAGCTATTGATTATTAATAAGAGAAAATATCGGGGCGGAGCCTGATGTCCAGCGGGATGGTCGCATAACGCTGAGGCTCCCGAGAGGCCTACTCAGAATCCTGAATTAACACCGGACATACTTGAATTTCTGCTCTGATCTTACCGGGGCACATTGGTGAGATGGCGGGGACCAAACCTACGCGCCTGGAATTTGGATCTCCAGTGGCTTCTCACGGCAAACGCTCCAAAACTGAACCCCCGTCTCCGCAGAAGGGGCTGGCTCTACGCGAGGGCCCCGAAATGCAGCAGGAAATCCTCGCAGAGATCAGAGGGGTTAAAGACCTCGTGCAGTCAAACGGGGAAGCACTCCGAGCGCTGCGGGAAGACCTTGGTGTATTGCAAGGCAGGCTAGAGGGGCTCTCCTCGCGTCAGGACAAAATGGAGAGTATATTAGACTCCCATGCGGTCCGGCTGTTCAAGCTCGACAAAGTTGAACGTCAGGTGCGGGCCTTGCAGAAAGAAGTGGAAGATGGCAATAATAGAGCGCGCCGCAACAACCTACGGCTAGTGGGCATACCGGAGGGAGCAGAATCGGGAGACATGAAGGAGTTTCTATATAAAATCCTCCCTTCTCTGCTCCAAATCACCTTTACCAAAGAATTGGAGATCGATCACGCTCATCGTGTACCCACAAATATAACGCTCAACAGGAAGACTCCGCGGCCTATCATTTTTCGACTTTTGAGATATCAGCATGTGGAGCAAATTCTCAGCGCCTCTCGGGCAAAGGGCCATATGGAGTTTGAGAGCCACAAGATCTCCTTCTATCCTGACTTGGCTAAACCCACGGTTGATCGCCGAAAGCGCTTTCTGGAATTCCGGCCGAGGCTTCAACAATTACAAGCACGCTATGGCCTGATGTACCCGGCCAAGCTCCGAGTCACGCTTCACAACCAGACAAGAACATTTGAGGACCCTGATCTACTAGCGGAGTTTTTGGATGCTAAAGAAGCCGACTTGATGCGCTGACTTCCAGAGTTTTCATACCAGTGTTCTCATATCCGCTGTACCCGCCATCTTGGATTTGCCACGGTTCAGCAAAGAGTCTGTTGAGGGCGGTTTGTTGCCTTGTTTTGATGATATTTGTGACCCGACTCCATCTACCCAGAGTAGCCTCGATGAATATCAGAGACAGTGTTAATTATGGACTCTGGTGTTTCTTTTCTTTTTTCATGTCTTTATCCTCCTCTCTAGGGCCTCCTCCCGCAGACATATGGTCGCCATATTCATTGGGGGTTTTGCTTCTTCTCTAAGTTACTTTGGTACATGCTTTTCAATATGGGGTGTATTGGCCAGCATACTCGGTGATTATGTCATTGCTGTACAGATTCTGCTTATGTTGTATGTTTTCAAGCGCCCTTACTTAAAATATCTATTACCGATTGATGGCACCATGTAAGATTTTATCATTGAACGTAAAAGGCATCAATAATCCGATAAAACGGAAGAAAATCCTGAGCTATCTAAGTCATGAAGCTGCGGACCTGATTTTCCTCCAAGAAACGCATTTAAATTCGAAGGAAACTCTTAAACTCAATGTTAAACCTTACATGGTGGCCGCCTATTCCCCAGCTGTTTCTAAGAAATGTGGGGTTGCCATACTGGTTAGGAAATCTCTGCATGCTACTATTATTGCGACTAGCTCAGATACAGCAGGCAGATGGTCCAGGGCTCACCTCAAGATAGGTAACCTTGAAGTTACATGTATATGCCTTTATGCTCCTAATATAGATGACCCTGCCTTTTTTGCTACCATTGCTCAGGTTGCGCAGGCCTCTGCTAATACTTCATTGATAATTGGGGGGGATTTCAATTTAGTTCTTGATCCCCTGATTGACAAACAGCCGCCTAGGACGAGTGGTCCCCCCAAGAGTCACATTACGCTTACCTCTATGATCAAAGATCTTGCTTTAGTCGATATATGGAGGTTACTACACCCCAATGAGCTTGACTTTACCTTCTTCTCTTCCCCTCATAAATCCCAGTCTCGCATAGATTTCTTTCTAATATCAAAACTGTTAGTTCCTCAGGTAGACACTGCAAAGATTCACTCCCAACATATCTCGGATCACGCTGCTATTTCTTTTCAATTACACACCACTGCGCTCCAAGGGAATTCGGGGGCCTGGTTCTTTGATAGAGCCCTATTAACTCAACCAGAGTTCCAGTTAGAAATTCGAGCAGCCATACAGGACTACTTTCACTTTAATTTACCCCAGGACACTGCAAATTGGGCTTGGTGGGAGGGTTTTAAAGCGGCCATTCGTGCAACGATCACTAGTTATCAAATTCGCCTGCGGAAACAACGCAAACAGCAGCTCCTTATACTAGACCAACAAATCAAAGCAGGCGAACGAGTTCTAACTTCACATACTGATCCATGCGTCTTAGTTCACTTACAGCGTCTCCGTTTTCAATATAATGCAATCCTTTCAACTGCAGCTTCTCAAAGTATTGCACTTCAGCAAGGGACATACTACCGTGAAAGCAACCGAGCCGGTCGACTTTTAGCCAACGCCTTGAAAGGTCAAAAAGAAGCCAAACACGTAGCGGCCCTTCGCGCCCCACAGGGAGGGGGCATACTGACCACAGACTCCGATATCGTAGAACTTTTTCGGGATTTTTATACCCGTCTATATCAATCTGAATGTGAGTTCTCATCCGAGACCTTCGAGCGCTTGTTTTCTGGTATTCAGCGGCCGACCCTTTCTGAAGCTGATAGGGATGCGCTGGATGAACCCTTCTCTACTTCAGAGATCCATTCTGCCCTAAAACGAACAGCCTCGGGTCGAGCCGCTGGGCCTGATGGTCTCCCGACAGAATTCTATAGAACGTTCAGTGCAGATTTAGTTCCCTACTTAAAACTTTACTTTACTGCCCTTGCGGTAGGCACATCCTCTTTGGGATCCTTTTCTGCAGCTAATGTGGTAGTTTTTGAGAAAGAAGGCAGAGACCCGCTGCTAACCGCCAACTACCGTCCAATCTCCCTACTTAATGCCGATTATAAGATCTTCGCAACGATCTTGGCTACCCGGCTATCTGACAGGATGGCCACCTTAGTCCATCCCGACCAATGTGGTTTTATACCCGGCCGCTCCACCGCTGACAATGCTCGGACCTTGTGCCATGTGCTATCCAGTGCTGCCAATTTAGACCACCCATGGGTGGGTCTTTCCCTAGATGCTGAAAAAGCCTTTGATCGCCTGGAATGGCCCTTCTTATTTGCAGTTCTCCGATGGTATGGCTTTGGGGAGGGCTTCCTCCGATACCTCCAAGTCATGTATTCTCAACCCGTTGCCAGTATTTGTGTAAATGCCATTAAGTCTCGGCCTTTTCATCTCCAAAGAGGCACGCGTCAAGGTTGCCCCCTATCACCAATGCTCTTTGATCTAGCTCTTGAACCCCTCGCCCTCCTTATTAGACAGTCCGCACGTATTCGAGGTGTCCCCTTCAGTCACAGAGAGATTAAACTCTCTGCATATGCAGATGACCTTATGCTCTTCGTATCCCTTGATTCGGTCCCGGCTGTCTTGGACCTGATTGATGGATACTCACAATTATCGGGCTATAAAATAAACTGGACCAAATCCGTAGCATTCCCACTGAACCGCTGGGTACATGAGGCTGACATGCAGGCCTTTCCTTTCCTTTGGCAATCCCGCATGGTGAAATATCTTGGCGTCCACTACTGTTCTCCTTTAGAAGACACTATTAGTTTTAATGCCAAGGAGGTTGTCTCCAAAGTCCGTGAGCTCACAAATCGGTGGTCTCCCTTATCCCTTACATGGTGGGGCCGCCTAGAAACCGTGAAAATGATGATAGTCCCCAAAGTGAACTATATTTTAGAAATGCTGCCCTGCTTCCTCCCGCTACACACCTACAAAGACATTGAGGGCCTTCTCGTCTGTTATCTCTGGCAGGGAAAACCACCAAGAGTAGCTAAACAAAAACTACAGTCTGCGAAGGAATTAGGGGGCACCCGCTTTCCTGATTTTCTTAGATATCATCAAGCCTTCCTACTTAAACAAGGTGCCCGATGGCTAGCTGCCTCAACAGACAACAGACCAGTTTGGCTTGACATTGAAGAGGAGCTAAGTAGCCCAATTCCGTTGATCCATCTCCCTGGTATGTCCCATCAAGTAGACACCCGCCATCCCCCAATGATTGTCGATACTCTTGCGGCCTTTAACACTCTCATTCTGTCACTGGGTCCAAACGTATGTCCTCAGGACGGACTCCCGCTGTGGAATAACCCCAGAATTCAAGTCCTAAATAAACCGATCGCATGGAAACCCTGGTACTCTAGGGGGATCTGGACACCCCAACAACTCTTCTCTGCAGCTCGTTGGAAGACCTTTTCTGATTTACAAAAGGAATTTGCGTTACCAGCGAAACATTACTTTCAATTGATGCAGCTTCAACACTGCCTCAAAAGTGCTCAAATCCTGCCGCCCTCTGCCCCTACTGAGGACGGGCTATTAGAACTAATTCACTCTATTAGCAGTACACATGGGGTAGCCTCTAACTTTTATAAATTATTATGTCAGGGTACCAATACTGCTACTTGTAGAGCTCAGCAAGCATGGGAACGCGAACTGCAAACCATTTTAACCCCTGTGCAATGGAGCGTTTTCTGGAGCAAAGTAGTGCGGGTTTCCCGATCTGCCTATGTAACCCAAACTCTCTTCTTTTTTGCACATAGATGCTTTTATACTCCAGAAAGAATAGCCAAATGGAACACAACTGCTAGGGACCAGTGTTGGTCTTGCCATACTGCTGTGGGAACCCTCGCTCATGTTCTTTATGAATGTCCTCAACTTCAGGTTTACTGGGGGCGGGTCTGGGGTCGTATTCAATCTATCTTACACCTTCACGAGCCTCTTTCTTGGAAGATTGTGGGACTCCGCTCAGTGGCGGAGGTCCCCTCTCTTCCTAAGAAGGGTCGCTTTCTCCTTGATTTCATGCTGGGTATAGCCATATGTTTAATCACGAGGAATTGGAAGGATAGCTCTCGAATTACTGCCAATGAATGGTGGAACCTCGTCTGCTTATATAGTAAATATGAGCAGATATCTCGGAGAGCTATTCCCCATATTCAAGCTCACTCTCGCTTGTCCAAATGGCAGATGCTCAATGATTATGTACACTCTGCTCATTGCTCCGACATGTCTGTTTAATGTATATTCATCATGTATCAGATCACCGTTAGGTTTTGTACCACAATAATGTCAGTACACGCCCGTTTTCGGGAATGATTAGTTTCTAGAGAAGAAGCAGGGGGGAGGGGGGTGGTAGGGGTTTACTTTGGTGTATGTATCATATTCTATGTATGTATTTGTCTTTTAGCTGTATGTCTTCCTTTCCTTTGTTGTTATAAAACGAAAATAAAGCATTTAAAAAAAAAAAAGAGAAAATATTTTTTCACTCAACGTGTAATCAAACTGGAATTTGTTACCGGAGGATATAGTAAAAGCAGTTAGTGTAGCTGTGTTTAAAAAAGGTTTGGACAAGTTCCTGGAGGAAAGGTCCATAAACCATTATTAAAAGGGACACGGGATATCACTGCTTGACACAATGAAAGCATTATGGAACCTGTATCTTTTGGGGAAACTGCTAGGTACTTATAACTTAGATTGGCCACTGTTGGAAAGAGGATATTGGGCTTGTTGGACCTTGGTCTGACCCAGTATGGCATAGATTATGTTCTTATGAGTCAAACAGGATAAAGGTTTTGCAGGAAATAAAACACACTATAGAATCTTTATGGATGGAAATTCCATATAAAAAGTAGAAGGGAATGGCAGTGGGGGTTTAGAATGAACAAACAGATGATAAAATGCTAAAATATATTAAGGAAGCTTGCAAAGTTTACAACACAGCAAGAATGGGAGATTTCAATTACCCCAGTATTGACTGGGCCAATGTTACATCAGGCCATGATAGAGAGAGAAAATTTCTGGATGAAATAAATGATTGCTTCACGGAGTAGCTGGTTCAGGAACTGACTCGAGGGAAAGCTATTTTAGACGTAGTTCTTAGTGGAACACAGGATCTAGTGCAAGACATAGTGGTGTTGGGGCTGCTTGTCAATAGCAATCATAACATGATTAGATTTGTTTTAATAAATGGTAGAAGGATAACAAGGCAATGCATTTAACTTTCAAAAAGGAGATTATGATAAAATGAGGAAAATGGTAAGAAAAAACTAAAAGGAGAAACTGCAAAGGTTAAGAGTCTACATCAGGCCTGGGCACTATTTATTTATTTATTTATTTTGATGGTTTTATATACCACCTTAACAAAGTGTCAAGGTGGTTTACAGGTAACAATTTAACTTAACATATATGGAACAGAGTAGGTAAACTTAAGTAGATTTAACTTAATGTGAGCAGACTAGAACATTATAAATAATGCAGAACAGCAAAAACATTGGTAGGGGTAGTGTACATGGTAAAATTAGACCTTACCTGCTAATTCTCTATCCTTGAGCCCCTCCATTCTAGGCCAGACTCCTGGGCTGTGCACCAGCTCCAGCAGATGGAGATCGAGCCCACCAGAACTCTGTGACATCACAGTATAAGGAAGAGGGACAACCCCCCTTATGTCATTTGGCAAAGTAGAACCTTCCAACTTCCAACAATCATCTACAGACATTCCAGCATTCCCGGGATTTAAATGTACTATCTTGGAAGCCCAGACAGATATATTCTGTGCTTTAAGAAAGGTTGAAGGAAGGACAAATTACAGCCAGTATGGCTTAGAGGTGAGGTCAAAGAGGCTATTATACAGTAGCTAAAAGAAAATCCTTCAGAAAATGGAAAAAAAAAGAGCCAAATGATGAAAACAGGAAACAAGTACTATCAAGTACTGTCAAGTTTGTCACGGCAGACAAAGAGAGAATTTGAAAAGAAACTTGCCATGAAAGCAAAAGCATATAATAAAACCTTTTTCTAGTACAGTCATAGCAAAACACCTGTGAGAGAGCCAGTTAGACCATTAGATAACAAAGAGGTAAAGAGGGCACTGAGAGAGGACAAGGCCATAGTGAAGAGACTGAATCAATTCTTTGCTTCAGTCTTTACTGAAGAAAATGTAGGAAATTTACCCATACCAGAAATTATATTCAAAAGTGATGTATCAGAGGAAATGAAACAAATCTCAATATATTGGGAAGATGCATTACAGTTATTTGATAAACTAAAGAGCAGCAAATCACTTGGACCAGATGGCATACATCCTAGAGTGCTGAAAAAACTGAAATATGAGATTGCAGACTTACTTTTAGTAATCTGTGAACTATCCTTAAAATCATCTGTAGTATGTGAGGATTGAAGAGTGGCTAATATAATGCCAATTTTTAAAAAGGGTTCCAGGGGTGATCTGGGAAGCTACAGAACAGTGAGCCTGACATATGTCCTCAGCATAATGGTAGAAACCATTATAAAGAACAAAATTACTGAATATGGGATAGTCATGGATTAATGGCAGAAAGCCAACATGGTTTTAGCCAAGGAAAGCCTTGCCTAACTAGACTGTTACATTGTTTCGAAAATGTGAATAAATAGGTAGGTAAAGGTGAACCGATTGATATCGTGTATCTGGATTTTCAGAAAGCCTTTGACAAGGCCCTCATGAAAGACTCTTGTGGAAATTAAAAAGTCAAGTGATAGGAGACAGTGTACTATTATGGATTAGGAACTGGTTGAAAGGTAGAAAGCAGAGAGTAGGGCTAACTGGATAATTTTCTCAATAGTAACATAGAAACATAGAAACATGATGACAGAAAAAGACCACATGGCCTATCTAGTCTATCCTTCCATATCAACAACTACAACAGTCCACTTTTTACCTTTAGAGATCCTCTGTGTTGGTCCCATGCTTTTCTGAATTCAGTTACTGTCCTCATCTCTACCACCTCCACTGGGAGACTATTCCATGGATCCACTACTCTTTCCGTAAAGAAATATTTCCGCATATCACTCCTGAATCTATCTCCCTTCACCCTCATCCCAGTAAAAGGTGAATAGTGGAGTATCCCAGGTATATGTGCTGGGTCCGCTACTTTTTAACAAATTTATAAATGACCTAGAAATGGGAATAATGAGTGAGGTGATCGCATTTGCAGATGACACAAAATCATTCAAAGTTGTTAAAACACAAGAGAATTGTAAAAAATTGCAAGATGATCTTGAAAAATTGGAAGATGAAATTTAATGTGAACAAGTGCAAAGTTATGCACTTAGAGGTCAATTCTGTAGGTGTACGTCTGGGCCGTCTGGATGTCCAGGAATCTGGATGGCCCAGAGATGCACCTGATTCTGCTTCCATGGGGGCTAAACGTCCCAGGAGGAGCAGAATCGCAGCATAGAGCCTGGAAGCCCAGGTCATGGATATCCCTGGATATCCAGAACCATGCCCGGCTAACTCAGCCTGGCTTCTGCATGGAGATGCAGCGTCATGGTACCACATCTTCATGCAGGAATCCCAATCGCCTGCATCACACAATATGCCCTGTTCCCCACCACCTGACTCCCAATCAGGCCTTCCGAGTCCGCAATCAGGCAGTGGGGAACCCCTTACAATCACCTGCCTGGTTGTGGGGGCCCAACGATGCCATCCTCTGATGCCGGGGGGGGGGTACTTATTCCTCCTCCAAGGTGGAATAAGTCCCCCGCCTATCCTGGTGAACCTGGACATACAGGGCCGTGACCAGAATCGGCCCTGTACATCCAGGTTGTGTGCCCTGCCCCTGGCCCACCCACTTTCCTCCCCATCACCGCTCCTGCCTGCCCCATCCCAGAGATCCCCACAGATCTCCTATGTACATGCGGGGAGCTTTAGACAGGGAATAGGGGCTTGGGCAAATAGCGGGGATAGACATCCAAATCGGATGTACATCCCTGCTATTCATCATTTGAAATGACCTCCTCAGGGAAGAACAACACAAACTATAGTTACATGATGCAAGGTTCCACATTAGGAATCACCACTCAGGGAAAGGACCTGGACATCATCTTTGATAGCACGTTGAATCCTTCCACTCAGCCTGCAGCCACAGCCAAGAAAGTAAATAGAATGCTAGGAATCATAAGGAAAGGAATGTAAAATAAAACCACGGATATTATAATGTCTCTGTATTGCTCCATGGTGTGATCACACTTTGAATATTGTGTGCAGTTCTGGTCACCATATCTTAAAAAGGATATAGCAGAATTGGAAAAGGTACAGAGAAAAGTGACCACAATTGTAAAAGGGCTGGAAGGATATCCCTATGAGGAAAGGCTTACTGTAAAAGGTTAGGGCTCTTCAATTGGAAAAGAGACAGCTGAGGGGAGATATGATATAGGTCTATAAAATAATGAATGTTTACTCCTTCAAAAAGTAGACAGACTAAGGGACATGCAATGAAGCACATTTAAGACTAATCGCAGAAAATATTTTTTCACTCAGGTATAAACACAGCATGTTTGAAAGCTGCAGGAACAGTTGCAGTGGAAAGCGATAGGTGAAGATATGACAGATGGAGGGGATGACAGCGGAAGAGACAGAGCTTAGTATATGGGTGCGGAAGAGATCTTAGGAGCAGGTAGTGAGTTTGAGGAGGAGAAAAGATATGTGGTTTCTTCTTCAGTGTTTTTAGAAAAGGCAGAAAGAATGACAGAAGCTGAGGAAAGGATGTGGGATCGAAGAGTGGGATGGGGGGATTGAGGACCTTATAGAGAACTGAAGACTAATCTTGTGGACTTTATCATGGAAATAATCAGCCAAAATCTGGGCAGAAAGTGTAAAAACGGTGGAGGGTGGTGGCAATTTGAGGAGAGCATTGAGCATTGCAAAGAGAGTCAGAGGCAAGAGAGATAGTAAGATGAACATAGTACTCATGCTTGCGGAGATTTAAGCCAGAGGCCTTCAGTTGAGTGCTCACAGGGACATAGGTAGTGGTTTGGAAAACGGTCAAGGCTGAGATACAATGCCTCTGAAGTGCATGGATCTCCCAGGAGCTAATGATTTCAGATCAAAGGAGAGTATAGTATTATATGAAAACACTGCCTCATCAATGGGGTCAGATAATAGCGGAGAAAAGAGGTGATGAGACAATAGTGGAGAGAGCTGAAGAGTCAATACTGTGAAGATTCCTAAACACGTTGGTGGAAATTGAACAAGTCAGTGGTAGAGGACAGTAAACAGTGAAGGTTAGCAGATGAATCGAATAAGGAAAGTACTGAGGTGGAGACGTTCGAGGGCAAGCAGTTTGAGAAAAAAGATGAGTTTGAGACAATGGCCATGCTGGTGAGTACGGTAATAGAGCACAGTAGTAGGATGAATGAGGAGGGTAGGCAAAGAAGCTTTAAGAGATAAGGGTCAGAGGGGTAATCAACATGAATGTTAAAATCACCAAGAATAAGGGAAGGGGAAGATGCATCCAGAAAGAAGGAAAGCCAGGAGTCAAAATCAGTTAGAAAAGTAGAGGTGGACTTCTCACGGGGTCGATAAATAATAGCTACTTGGATATGTGTAGTGAAGTGAATAGGTGGATGGAGTGAATGTCAGAGGACGAGAAAGAGTGAGAGTGAGGCAAAATGAGGAGCTCAAATTGGCAGGATTAAGAGAGTAGCAACCCAACACTGTCTTCACGGCCAACGATGTGAGGCATATGAGAGAATAGGTAACCTCTATGACAGAGGGAAACAACTGTGGCAGAGTCTTCAGGGAAAAGCCAAATCTCACCTAAAGCAAGAAGATGCATAGTGTTAGAGATAAAAAGAGCATGAATAAAAGCAAGTTTATTTGAGACAGAACATACATTCCACAACGTGCATGAGAAAGGGGGAAAAGAAGGAGGAAGGAGGAAGGATGCTAATAAGATTTAAGGGGTTGCACATTGATCTACCTTGGGAGTGAGAAAAAGGTCTTTTTGGGGGGGGGCAGGTTGGGATTGATATCACGAGATGAGAGAAGGAGAAGGAGCAAGAGAGTACAGGGGAGAGAGGAGCAGCAGGCACGACGGTGAAGAGCATGAGGTTCTTTTAGAGAAAGTAGGGATGGCTGAATTAGAAAAAGAAAATAGTGAAGCTTGAGAGCAGGAGAGAGGTTAGAAGGGAAAATGTCAGGAGAGGGTTAAGTGAGTGAAAAGGACATGGGGGGAGGGGGGGTAGGAGTTGTTGGAAACTCAGGTAAAGTGATGTGGAACCATACAAATAGATGGGGAGGAGAAAGTAGATACAAGGAGCTACGATGTGTTAAGATAGGACAGAAGCCCCTAGTGATTTGGGGTGCACCTGGGACTAACAAAGATAATGAGCACCATGAATGCTATATATGTAATTTAGATCATGAGGTGAGTGGGTGAGGGAGAGAGCTAAGGGGTAAGGAACCCAAATTCCATGAAGAGCAATAGGTGATAAGACAATAGTGGAGAGAGCTGAAGAGTCAATATATATATATACACACAAGCACAAGAGAGAAAATATAAGTGCAAAAAATAAATTCTAATTATTCACAGAGCTGGAAACGTATGTCTCTCAATTTGAAGCAGATAGCCAGAAAATCACAATTTCCATTGATTTCTTTTCATTTACACAAAAATGAATGCATGCCCATTGTTGCTCTCAGCTTCACTCGTCCTGTCCCACAGTCTGAAGGAACCCCCTCCAGTGTGCCGCCTCTCAGTACTGCAGAGTTGTTGAAGTATATGTGCACGCATGCTTACTGTGCCTGTGATGGTCCTGCCACTGCTTCGTCCTCCTCCGCTCCTTCTTCCTCCTGCACCTGTGCTGAAAGTAAAGGTGCTGGAAGACTCACTGAGTGGGACAAGGGTTGCCAAGTGGCTCCAGATGTGCCCAACAGGCTTGCTCCAGTCCTGGGTTTACCCCATTGAATGCAGTTACTTGTAGTTTTCTTTTTCTTATGGAGTGCAATGGAGAAATCAGAACTACATATCCCTACATGCAATGAGGTAAACCCAAGACTGGATCAAACCTGTCAGGCGCATCTGGAGCCAGTTCGCAACCCTAAGTGGGACAATAATTTGTGCTGTTGGTTGCATCCTGCTATGTCCGGCTCTAGTTGTTTTACTCTGATTTTGGACTTGTGTCTGACTTTAGTGAAACCCCCCTGATGCCAGCAAACGTCTTGAGAAAAAAACACTAATCCCTGATTTTTGTAAATTAGTTCGTGGTTTCTCATGCAATATTGCATGAGTTTCAAATTTCAAAATTATTTACTTTTTCTCTTTTCTCTTTCAAAGGGTTTTATCAGAGGCAACTTAAGACTATTTAAAAGTAAGGGAAGGTAGGTAAAAAGTTGCAAAGATTGATAAGTTACGACATAATGCAGCAAATGTGACTGTAAAGTGGTCTGCTGTAGGCTTATGCCTGCATAAAGCAGGAAAATGTATGTTCCAGTCTTTGGGCTCTTAGTGGTGAATACAAGGCACATATGCATTTGGGTTAATAAGTATTTGTTGGTATTCTGAAGTGTGTTATTGGAGCATCATGATATTTCTTTATCCTGTGAGCGCCAAATAGAATTTTCGGCCTCAACAAATCTGTTCTTATTTTTAAATGAAAATCTTAGAATAACTGCTTTAATAACACTTGCTATTTATGTTTTCACAGTTATTTGTCTTCCAGAGGCTAGAAGATTAAGGGTGAGTTCAACAGTGCATTAATAGGATCAATGCCTCAAAAGATAGCTGATAATCAAGTGTTTTTTTCTGGCAATATCTACCAGCACCTCATACCTGATCCTTTTTTAAAGGACTGAAAGCACTAATCCCCACCCGCTACACTGCTTTCAGCACAGTAGAAAGGTGTCAGCACAAGGTTAAGGGTTGAACCTCTAGAGAAAAATAAGCCCTGAATAGTAGAATAGACAAGATACAAGGAGGTCTGACAGGCGGCAGAAGGAGCTCGAAAGCAGACGAGTTGTAAGGAGGAAGAACGTTTCACAGAAATGCTTTAAGATAAAAACCCATCTTTTTAAATGTCACTATAACCTGATGTAAAAAAGTGACAACATGGTGCCGACCTGTGTAAATGTAATTATTAGAGAACTGTAAATATGTAAATATTGTAAACCTAACTTTTGAAGTGTCTAACCCTACATGCTGTGCCTAGCCCTAAATCTATGTATATATGACCCGATTTTCCTGTCCTGATTTGACATCTCCCAAATTGGTAATCAAACCGCTGCTGATCGCTGGAAGTAGCGGTATATAAGTGTAAACTAAATAAAAAATAAAATAAAAGATGGATTTTGAAATAAAAAGATGAAGACCTGCCATTTTAGCACAGACCAAAGGAAGGTAGTTAACAAGTAGGGGAGGGGAGGGGGGGGCGGGGAGTGAGACCGGTCCTTTGCAAAGATATGAAACGATACTCTTGAAAGCTATTGGTAAGACTACAGTAAAGTCTGATCATTCATCCACAGATTACTTAGTTAAAGTATGCCCTGACTGTAGATAATGGTATTTGCAATTCGGTGGTTGAAAGCAGCATGTGCCCACTAAGGGTCTTTTTGAAAAAGGACTTTTCCCATGCAACATAATCTTTATTGAATAAGGTCCTAAGGTCCAGATGAGCTAAGGCTTTTATCCTGAGGAGTAACCAGAGATGGATGCAGATTTCTGGGGAGAAGCTGCTAAAAATGCCCAATTTAGGCACAGCATGCTTAGATCTGCTAATGTCCCAGCCATTCATCTTGAAAGCAGTATTTTCTGCATGAGTGCAAATCCCAGTATTCATTCCTGCTCATTTAATTCAATATCTGAGATTCCAAGAGCAGATCAAGAACATAACGTGTCTTTTTAAAAAGGTTTAAAAAACATCAGAGATTGACTTCCGCAATGTCAGGAATTTTATGGTAAGTGATAGGAACAGATGGCAGGACAGTGTAGTAAAGTTTGCGTTGTTTTTTTGGGCATTTTTCATTATACAGTAGTAATAGCACCTATTAGGGAGGATCTGTCTGTTTGGTTATCTGTCCCTATGCAGAGGTTAGTTTGTTTGCATGCCGAAGTATGCTGCGGGGGGCTAAATTCCACAGCATGCAGCAAATGACAAGGTGCCACACTACCAGCAGAATTAAAGTCACTGCAGGGCCCTGATAAAATGTAAACGGTAGCTTGAGGAGGGTAAGGGAGAAGAGTATAATGGAATGGCAGAGGGGGAGAGTATACGAAGTAGGGGAGGAGATGGGAAAAGGGGAAAATTATGGGAGGGGGAAAAGGAGTGAGAACATCCCTATATATCCAGATTTCGCCACAGCACATCACATTCCTGCCCAGCCCTTAAACAACACAGCATCCTGAGACAACCCCCCCCCCCCCACACACACACACACACAACATACTGCTGTACCATTAGTATGAGGTCTGGGAGGAGAACCTATCTGGGATGTGGACAGCCACAGTAAGTTCAAGGCAAATTTAATCCTCACTTAACCTTCAGAATGCACTGGTTTAATATATGTGGAGTTTTGATGCTGGTTCAGAATACAAGAATCTTAGATACAGGGCAAGTTACCTTTCTTTTATTTATGTATTTAAGAATTTTTCTATACCACCTTTATTACATTCAAAGCGGTTTACAAGGCATGATAGACAAGGAACTTTATATAGAACAAGGGCAATAAACTTGAAATTAACAGGGACATTAACAATGTCGGTTACATGGCATTTTCGGGTTGTGAGAAATGTTGTCATTGTATGATTTTGAGTTTAAGATGTTGGAGTTGGTATGAGGTTTTGAATCCAGTAGTAGACATAGCACATGAAGCATTATCTATAAATAGAGGTATGGACTACATAGGTCTTGATACAAGAGCAATTTCCCTTCACTTAGCCTTGCAGAAGTCCATAAGTAAGCACATGAAAAAATTCATAGAGAGGAACACTGACAAGGAATACAAGGAAGCATGGCACATGGCCATCTGGAATCAGGAAATGGACTAGAACCAGAGGACATGGCAACTGAAGTCAATGACACAGAGACCAAGGAATAATGGACCAGCCAGAATCAGGACACGGGCCATGGAAGATGGCCTGCTAGGATCAAGGACACAGAGATCACAAATGATGATCCAGTGCTGTTCTAGTCTAGGATAGATAAACCCCTGCCTTCTGGGCTGGGCCCAGCAGGGGCCAATCTAGCAAGACAGAAAACATAAGAGATGAGAGCTAGACATAGACCAAAACCAAAGAAAACTGCTCCATCTAATGGCAAGGAGGCTTATGCCCACAGCATGGCAACCTGCACTTCCTGCCGACCCTGTCAATTAGTAGCACTATATGACACAATTTCCCCAAGGAACAAAAAAACTATCAAAATAAAAATAAAAAAGAATGCCTAACCAGGCACACAAAAAAACCCCAAAACAATAAATGAAAAACAAAACAAAGCAGAATGTGAGAGTCACCAAATAAATGCCAGTTCCACATTAGGAACCACCACCCAGGAAAAAGATTTAGGCGTCATTGTGGATACCATGTTAAAACCCTCGGCCCAGTGTGCAGCGGCGGCCAAGAGAGCAAATAGAATAATAGGTATGATAAGGAAAGGAATGGAAAATAAAACAAAAGATATTATAATGCCTCTATATCGTTCCATGGTGAGACCGCACCTTGAATATTGTGTGCAATTCTGGTCGCCGTATCTTAAAAAGGATATAGCGATTTTAGAAAAGGTTCAGAGAAGAGCCACCAAAATGGTAAAGGGGATGGAAGGATACTCCTATGAAGAAAGGCTAAAAAGGTTAGGGCTCTTTAACCTGGAAAAGAGACGGCTGAGGGGAGATATGATAGAAGTCTATAAATTAATGAACGGAGTGGAACGGGTAAACGTAGATCGATTGTTTACGTTATCAGAATATAGAAAGACTAGGGGACATGCAATGAAGCTACAGGGTAAACTATTTAAGACTAATAAAAGAAAATATTTTTTCACTCAACGTGTAATCAAACTCTGGAATTTATTACCGGAGGATGTAGTAAAGGCTGTTAGTGTAGCTGGGTTTAAAAAAGGTTTGGACAAGTTCCTGGAGGAAAGGTCCATAAACCGTTATTAAGAAGTGACCGAAGATATCAATGCTTGACCCAGTACAAGCATTGTGGAACTTGTGTCTCTTGAGGAAACTGCTAGGTACATATGACCTAGATTGGCCACTGTTGGAAACAGAATACTGGGCTTGATGGACCTTGGTCTGACCCAGTATGGCATATCTTATGTTCTTATGTTCTTATGTAAAGCTAGCCAAAAATATTATGGAGGAAAAAAGACCTCAGCCAACCCTCCTGCTGATATACTCAGGAGGGATGAGCCAGTCGAAGGGCAAACCAGACAGAAACTATGCCCAAATGGTGCCACAACAGTCAACTGTGCTCAAAAAGGCATCAGTGGTCAGAAAAAAAACTCTATGATGGGGAACAAGGCAAAAACAAAAAAATGCCCAAATGAAACCCCAAGAAAAGCTCAAAATGGTAATTACATGCAAATATCATTAGCAACTATAACCATCAAAAGTGCCAATCAAAAAAGAACACTGAAGAAAATTAGCTTTGAAACAGCAAGCTCAACATGGCGGCATAACAGCATGGCAGAACAGACATAATTAAATCTGCAGTAATCATGGCAACTATCCGGAGCCCCAGCACTCTCTGGGTAGTGCTGAGGTGGTCTGTGGAGACAGCAGCACTATGCAGATAGTGACACTGAATATCTATCTCTATGTCCTTATTTTATTTATTTTTTATTTATTTATTTAAATTATTTCTATACCACGCTCTTTAAAACCAGCGCGGTTTACAGGTAACAACAATTTGCACAATGCAGCAGGGCATGCAATGCACCTTACAGAGAACAGGTTTTACAACTTGGGTTTAACAGGGGTAACTATATATAACTGAGCTGTTCGTGTACAGGTGTGCCACAGGTTCTGCTGTGGATACACGACACGCTCTGAACTATATACATTCCAGATAATTATATACATGTTATCTGGATAACGTCCATAGTTATGCAGATAAGGACTTTGGAATACTAGTTCCTTAGTACATAACTCACTTTAGCGTGCATTCATGTCCATTACTATGGGTTAACTGGTTAACATATGCTAATAAATCTAACCCAGAATGTGTTGCTGTTTGTTTGGTTTTCTATCTTGCTTTGGATAGTTAAAATAATAACTGGGAAAGTGGTTAATAAATATTTCTAAATAACATAGTAACAGATCACATGACAGTAGATAAAGACCAAATGACCCATCCAGTTGATGATGTTAATAGTTTATTAAAATTTAATATACTGCACTTCGGGGACAGCTGAGTGCTTTACATGAAATTTAAAAAAACAAAACAAAACAGAGAGTAGAAAAAAACTCCATTAAAACCTGCTTTAAAGTAAAGCATCAGTCATGCAAAATATAAATGAAAAGAACTAGGGAAGAGGGGAAGAAAGGCGAGCGTAACAGGAATGGGGGAGGAGAGGAGTCGGAGTCGGAGTCATTGCAAAGAGAGGTTAAATGCCATTTGGAACAGATGGGTTTTGAGAGAAGTCTTGAATTTCTGATAAAGATAGCTCTTGACTGAAGTCGTTCCATTAGCTGGGGACACAGAAAGAGAAAGCGGAATATCTCGTAGGTTCGTACTTGGCATGGGAAACAGGAGGAAGTTTGTAACTGCTCCTATGCTTTCCTGGAAACACAAGGCAGTCATTTCACTGTTGTTTTGGGCTGAACCACGGCTCCATGGGAACCTGACAGGTACTTGAGAACTGGATTGGCCACTGTTCAAAACAGGATACTGGGCTCGATGGGCTTTTTGTCTGATCCAGCATGGCATATTTAATGTTCTTACCCCAGTACTTCACTTTCATTCTCTTGCCACAGTGGATCTTTTGTGTTTACCCCATGCTGTTTTAAATTCCAGTACCACATTAATGTAACTCATGAAGGATGACTTCATAAACTCCCATGAAGTTAATGGATATTAACACACATGTATTTGAGGCCTGTCAAGGGAAGAACATTCATTCTTTACTTATAAAACAGAAGCATAAGCGATGCAGACTACTCCACACACTAGGCACATAACTATTGCAGTTTTTATTTTTATTTCATATCTGAGATCAGGATACCATGAAGCACATTTTAGACACAAGCACTTATACTCATTTTCATAATTTTTATTAATTTTCAACAGATAATACAAATAAGTAAGCTGAAAATGCCTGTGATTTTTGCACTTGCAGAACCAATAGCTTAAGTTTAAACAGGTAAGTTCACCTATTCTCACCTATGTCTTTTGTAAATGAAATGCAAATGATAATCCAACATGTATTCAGCATCTAATGATACAACCCTCCCTTAAACCCCTTATACGCTTCCTCTCCTTCTCTCCCCTCTCTTCTCAGTGATTTTTTTATAATATTGAAGTCATGCCAAATAAGATGAAACAACACACAGGGAAAATCAATCCTGAGTTCAAGCACAAAGAAAAAAAATAGATTTTTTCAAGATTGCGCTTAAGTTATAGTATTTTATAACTTATGCATGTGAAATTGGGCTTCACCTATGCTCCACCTTTGTGCACACTCACACTAAAAGTACACATGATCGGACTTATAGGCACACTTACAGAATTGCGGCCGCCTACGATACGCATGTCAGTGCCCATTCATGTGCATAAGTTCTTGAAATTAGGTGAATTATGCACGTCAATGAAGCACAACTTTATGCACCTTCTTATAATATTGGCTTCTGAATGGCAAATAAATGAGTCCCAGTATGTGCTAGATAGGATGCAAATGTATATGAAGGAGCTAAGTGATATGTAAAACATTTAAAACCGCTTGTATAACCCTTTTGCTTAGTTTTTGTGGCCAAATGTTAACTACAGAATCTCTTTTTGTTGTTTATTCAATCATATTTAAAAATTAGGGGAAAATACCTCAGATATTGTCCCTCTTTTTATTCATAAGCCTTAAAGCTCATCAACTGGAGTCTCAAGGTCTCTTAGGGGACTCTTCCTCATAGGTCATAAAAACCTCTTACTTTATTTTTATAAAACAAAACCTGTTATATATTTTTCTTAAATTCAAGAACTTATATCTTAAAGCATCCTTCAGACAATTCACTCACACTCGAGATGGCTGCGTTTTGCTAACAAGCTGCATCAAGAGTGTGCAATAATGTACAAACGACTGCAGATATAGTTGAATTCAATATAAGTTCTTCTCTAATGCGGATGCCGACATCGCTACAGTTCTTTCATTCAGTTTAGAACTGGTGCAGAGTTGATTCTTCCATGTGCTGTGGCCACATCGACTGTGGGATTTTCATGACCTATGAGGAAGAGTCCCCTAAGCCGCTTTAAGGCTTCTGAATAGAAAGATGATCAATTTATGCAGTCTTTTCCTACTCTTCTCAAAGGCCCAAACAATATGGCCATGATCTTGTAGCGCTGCCCCTTAGTAAAAGGCTACAGGGCAGCATCTTGTGACAGTGGCCATTTTGTATTGGCTGCAAGATAAGACAGGAGCAAATAGGATCATTCTTGTCCCATTCTCTACTAGACCACAATGGAATTTAAGGTATGTGTGGCTCCCTTCCCTTGCAAATATGTATCATGGGAGGGAAGGGGGAATCGGGAGATGTTCAGGGGGCATCGGTGCTGCAGGGGGAACACACAGTTATCTTTTGTATTGTCAGTGCCATGGATTGCAGCATCACAGCACTGACAATATTGTGTGTGGGGGGGGGGGGGGGTGGGGGGGAGGAGGCCCGATTGGAATCAGGCAGAACCTGCATTATTGGGCTTCTTGGTAGATAATGCCACAACTTGAGGTGGCATTATCTGGTGCCATGATTAGCCCTGATTTTGGCAGCCACCACACAAAATCTTTTTTGCATGGTGGCTGCCAATCATGGCCACCCCACTGCCCACCTGATCCATCCCAATCCTACCCCAAGGGAGCTACACCGCATGGAAATCAGATATCACAGAAAATTGCCTGTGATATCTATGTTTTTTTCATTGTGTTAGTTTCTATGCTGGGGCATTAATCCTGAGTTAGCTCTGCAGTAGCAGCTAACACACTTTAATAGACATACTCTAAGGGGTATGTTTACTAAACGTGAGTAACGCGCGTAGTATGACGTTAACGACCGTAAGTGCAGTGTAACGCGCGTAAACACGCGCCAACGACCGGTAACGTCGTACTACGCGCGGAAACCGCGCTTAACGATCGTAAAGCCCCGCGGCGCGTTAAAACAGCGCAGAAGGTGGAGAGTGGGCGGAGAGAAGGGGTCAATGGGCGGAGAGGGGGCGTGGAGAGGCTCCCCCTCACTAACGCGCTGTAATTCTGAGCTCAATTCCAATGCGAATGAAAACCTGCCGTTAAAGGCTTTTAAAGGGAAGAGAAACCATTTCCGTCAGCAATGTACAGCAAAACCGGGGAAACACACAAAACGTGAGCAGTGTGATACATGTGCACTGAACAAAATAGCACATAAAACGTTACAAATGACCACAGGAAACATTTTAAAAAGCATAATACAGCTTGGCAACAGTGATAGCAATGGGCAACAAGGAACAACACTGCCTGGAAAGCACCAAATAAAAAAGAAATGATGTGTGGAAGGGTCTACGCGTCACAGACCCTTTTAAATATCATTTCATTGTAATGGATTGTCCTGGGAGTGTTGTGTAATGTTTCCCAATGATATCATTGTTGCCCAGCTTGGTTATGGGTGTGTGCCCCTTTTGTGAGATATTCTCTGAGGTTTATGTGCACCGTTGTCTGCATACAAGGTAAATGAGGTCACAATAAACCTGTTGCAGAGCAGGGTTTCTGACTTGTCAGGCCGGTTTAACTAACTCCAGGGACTGCACTGTCTCTGTGGCTACAGTGTGGTGCAACAGACACAGCCAGTGTCTGTAAAACCAGCGGGTCACAGGTTCAAATCCCAGCTGGGGGTCCTGCCAACCCAGTCCCCATAGCTTTACCCACCACTAAACATTGATAGTAAAGACACACCTTTATTGCAGAGAACATACACATGGCCTATATTTTACCACACCAGAAACAGGCACATTACCGTAAAGCAGAGTTTCGCAAATGTAGTCCTGGAGGGCCCCACAACATTCCGGTTTCATGCTGCCTCCAATAAAGATGCCTGTGCTGCATAGCTATGCACCACCCCCATGTTATGCAGATGTAGCTCATGCATATTTATGAGGGACAGCATGAAAACCCGAACAGTGTTTGCAACACCAGGACTGGAGTTGGGGAACTCTGCCGTAAAGCAGCAGCCAACAGGGCCACACACCCACCCACAGGCCCCATTGGCCAGTGCCACCTGGAGAGGCAAGAAATTGGGTCCTGCCTGTATCTCCCAATACTAGCAGTTGCATACCTTAGCAATGCCACCCTACACCTGGGTATATGGTACACAGCTATCAAACGTTTGCTATGAGAACTGGCAGATATCAATTCCTCTGTTAAGCACATTTTGCTCATTGAGCTCCACCATAACAATCATTCTGATGTCTGCGGTGTGTGCTGCAGGTCTGGTCTCTGACAGTGTTCACCACCCTGGGGAGTGACCCCCCAACAGTCTTGTGTACCATATCCATGCCTGTACTATGCCCAGGACTGGTGTGGTGTGTATGGCTGCTGACCACCTCTATAGTAGCACAATGCTGACATCGGTGTGGGGGTGGTTGTCTGTCTATCCAGTGTGTGGTGGCTGCAAACACCTTCCACAGGCCACAATGCCAGCAATGTTGCCAGAATTGGGCTGCCAATGTGCATAATGAGGAGCAAGGTACCATGGGTAGAGGCCGGACAGGTTGGCCTGGCCAGGGCGCATCTGCACAGGGCATAGGGCAGTGACAGGCACATTGTAGTGGCCGGCCACCACCTACACAGACAGGGTGACCTCAGTATGTGCTGCTGAGAGATCACTCTCACCCTGACTGTGCAGTGACCACAGCATGGCTAGGCACCCCCATAGTGCTATCTAGTATTTCTCTCATGTGATATATATGGGTTGCCTTTTGGGGCCCTGTCACTGATTTAACTGTGTATGCTGACATCCCAGTTCTGGGTGCAGGCATCTCCACTGGGCACTAGCAGACTATTTGCAGCTGGTATGTGTTGTGATGGAGTGGCTTGCAGGGTGCAGTGGCTGATAGCTTGCACCAGGGGAATATCAGATAGTGGTGGGGTGCAGCATGCCATATCTAGGCCTAATGTCTGTCTGCTATTGTGTACAGAGCTGCATTGACTGCTCTGTGGGGTGTGTGTGTCCCTCAGCAGGACCGGGGTTGATGTTCCCCCTCTACGTCCACCTTGCAGGGAGGTAGATGTTGTATCGTTTGATAGGAGACCCTGTTTGCTGCCCTGGGGGTGGTGGTGGTGGTGCATGGGTCCATGGGGGCTACACCTGACTGATACAGACAGAGATGTCCAAGGTGTTTCTGCAGAAACTACCTCTCACACTATAACACTGCTGTGGACCTGCACCATGGCCTCTTTCAGCCAGGGACGGTGCTGTGGACCTAGTGCTGGGCGCCTCACTGCACCCTCAGGGTGAGCACAGTACCCGCACAATGTGACGGTGTGTAGCTACTCTGTGCCAGTACAACACACGGTCGGTACCCCCTATCAGGCCGAGGTGCTGTGGGGGTGTATTCCCCATGGTGTGTATGTGTGGACAGCTGATTTGCATGTGCAGTGCATCATGGGTGTGACTGGCCCAATCCAACCCTGTGAAACACCAGCACCTGCTCACAGGCTCTGCTAAACCATAGGCCATCACACGTACATCTGTTAGCATAATGCATAGGTGCAGGACACCCTACAAAGTCTGTAATATAAGATGCCCACACTGGTAAAAACACACGTACCCACGCACGAATGTACGCGCGCGGCTACGCACTTACCAATGCACGCACCAACGTACGTGGCTAGGCACACTCCGAGGGTGTTTTTCTGACACCAATACTCAGCGTAACGAAAAACATGCCTCCTCTTTCCTTCTGTAATGTACAGGATGATGCCTGAGACAGCCTTTTGCGTTAGGCACACTGGGGGCTCGAACCCATGCTGCCTGTAACAGAGGTCAGTACCGTAACCATTGTGCTACAGCTCTGTTTCAGTGCTTTGTGTCTGTACGTCTTCTTACGATTAACGCGCAGTAACGCGGCACGGCGCCCGGTAACGCTCGTTAATTTTTCTAATGCGCGGTAGTGGTAACGATGTACCGCCCATGTCCTTATTTGGGGTTTCTTTCACTACCGCGGCTCCTAATGCGAACTGCACTAACGCGATTTAGTAAACAGACCCCTAAGTGTTTGCCACACTTGGCCATGAAAAATATCCTTTTTTCAGTTTGCAAAACGTTTTATCTGCTCATGGAAATAGGTCATTTTTTTCAAAGGGATTTATTTTCTTTATAATGCAATGAATACGTCCAGTATTTTGCTGTCCTCTGGTTAGCTTTATCACTGTTAACCACAGTCAAAAGCATCAATTTCATATAAGACCATTCGCTTGGCATGCTTAGTCTTGACTTAAACACAGAAAAGTAGACCATGATATAAACCAGCTGAGGATACCAAGGAAAGGTGCTGCATGTCCATCATTGTAGATGAACGAGAAGTGGCTATGGGAAGAAAGGACGGAAAGAGGACTTAAGAAACAGAGAAATGTGAGAGGTGCAGCACCCAGTGGAGCACTATTCTTGCCCTCTGCTGATTTGACAATTTTTCTGCTTAAAAAAAATAGCACAAGGTTTTTTTTAATTGTTGCTACTATCCACTATCTCTTCTTGTTTTTTTTATTCTTATTATTCTTATTATTTTCATTCTAACAGTTATTGCATACACAGCACCATCTATAGTCTCCATGGCTTAGCACAACTACTGTTAAGCCATGCTCAGAACAAGCACACAAAACCAGGCTACTGCCTTTTAGATCTACTGCAGTATGGTAGCTACTAGCTCGCTGTGAAGCCGCAGAGATGGCGTGGGTCACAGTGTCATCAGCCCTTATAAGGCTTCTACCGAGCTCGATTGGTTGAACAGTTTGTGCTTGGGTTTTCTTCTAAAATTTAGATATTAAAGTGTATCTCTTTTCAGCATGTGTTTGTTGAGGTACACTGGGTAAAGCTGATTTGAACATGAATTAATTAAAGAAAAAAGTACATACCTGATATATGTTACAGTGAAATATGAGGATATGAAGAACAGGGATGTGTTTTCAAACCACACATTCAGTTTATTACCGCGCCTTAAAACTTTTATAGTAAGTGCAAAATTGATTTAATGTACATTATCTATGAATTAAAACACAAGTTTTCATATACATTAAAACATTTATTTAACCAAATGTGTGAAACAAATTAAAAAATACCCCAAAATCAGGCAACCTCCCACCTAGAAATTAACCAGATATTTCTCAATACATATCTCTAATGAAGAAATGAAATGAAAGCAAAGTGAGCCAATCCATGTTAAATCCTATCACAACATCTGAGAGTTGTGTTTAAACATAAAGGGGGTCATTTTAAAAGTCGTAGGGGTTTGTTTACTTAGCTGCGCTAGCGGCTTCCATGCGATATCGGAGCCGTGGCCCCATTGCGGATGTCTGCAGCCATGTCCACATTTAGACCTGATCCAGGCACAAAAAGGCATCAGGAAAATGCTTGTTTTGGCCTTCAATTATCCAGAGAATGTACAAAGGATGGAGAGTTAAGTGACTAGCCTAAGATCACCAAGACTCATACTGGGATTTGAACCCTGGCTACCCTTTTCTAACCATCATGATATTACAGATCACCTTTCTAAAAGGCTATTCTGGGGATGTTTATGTGGACGTCTCCATAGATGTCCATAATGGGACACATCCACGTTTGTAAAATCATGCCTGAATTTGCATGTGTCTGCTTTTTTTTCAGACATTCAGGCTTTGACGTCCCAGATTGCACTTGGACGTTCTTTGTAAAATGTGCCTTAAAAATCTGAACCTGCTATGATACCTTTAATCATCAATTCTTTGAATTTTCCTGAATGTTTCAAATTTATTTGTGCTCCTGGGTCAGAAGACGAGGTCTGTGGACATCTTGGAAGGCTCCCTTGCTCAGGTTTTTGAGGATCGACGTGATCTTCTGCCCCAAGACATTATTTAGGTCCATGAACAGTCATCAAATGGAAGAGGTGACTGGAAGGCTATCAGAACTCAAGAATGTATAAGACTCGAACAGGTGTTCATTGGCCAATGAGATTATTGTTGACATTGTCATTTGGGGATAATTTTAGTATGTCATTTTAGTGAGTATGTGGCAATATACATGCATAAAATGGCTTTATAAAATTATCTCAGGTGTGAACGTATGCATGGTATACTTCTACTATTATATACAAAATTGCTGCTGAGAGTAAATTCTAATACAAACCCAAACACAAAAACTCTCAAAACCACCTATAGTGCAAACACCATCTAAACGATACTCAAATACTTCAATTATCAACCATAGGGTATTGACAGACGCTTACATCACCGGTCATGCCTCCTTCCTATACCCAACACTACTAAATATTCCAACTACCAATCTTCACTAACCACTTACTTACCAATAGGATAAGTCTCATCCAAACCCAGTTCAATAAATTCACAGTCATTCACCATACATTCTCACCCACACCGTCACTCACAAACATAGTAAAATAGCGTCTTATTGCGGCTGAACACAGCCTAACTAGAAGCGGCTGAACGCAGCCGAGCCCAACAGGATAAACCTGCAAAATAATGAAATTCAAAAGTTATAATAACACAATAAATAATGTCCACCTGTAGTTTTCCAATAACTTATCTTATAGCTTGAAACTGATGGCCGGCCAATTCCTCCGCCAACAACGACGCCAAATCACTTCCCTATCCAATGCAAAAGCACTTTTCAGCGGGACTTAAAACTACACTCCAACAGTGCAAAATGCAGTCAGCAAGCGACTTCTGCCCAAGCGACTTATACTTCTACTATTGCCATTGCTTGGGTCTGGGTGGAACATGGGTAGAGTCACGATGGAGGTGTATTGATTATAAAATGCACTAATCTGCATGCCTACTTGTGTACTTATATACAGACATTTAGGCCTGCTTAATAGTGAGTACCATGGTTGAACAATGTGCACTAATTGCCCATACTGCATACTATTGCTCCATAGCGTGCAGTATTAATGAAATACATGAAATGACAAAAAATGTATCATTTCATGTTTCATTTGAAAACAATGCAAAAAGAAATGGGAAATATTATTGACAGTTCCCATTTCATTTCAAATATATGCACATTCCTAGTTAATACTAGTTCCATCTGAATTCTGTACCAGAAGTGACTCCATTCAGTCCAGATACTCTTATGCAGACTATCTACTGTACACACAGAATTTTACCTGCAAATTGGGAGGACAAATTTATAGGGGTATGAAGGCAAACAAAGGGGTATGTTTACTAAAGTGCGTTAGTGCAATTCGCGTTAGGAGCCACGGTAGAGACAGAAACCCCAAATAAGGACATGGGCGGTACATCGTTACCACTAACGTGCGTTCCAAAAACTAACGAGCATTACAGGGCGCCGTGGCGCGTTAACGCGCGTTCATCTTAAGAAGGTGTACAGACACAAATCACTGAAACAGAGCTGTAGCACAATGGTTACCTCACTGACCGCTGTTACAGGTAGCATGGGTTCAAGTCCCCAGTGTGCCTAACGCAGAAGGCTGGCTCAGGCATCACCCTGTACACTACATAGAGAATGAGGAGGCATGCTTTTCTTTACGTTCAGTAGTGTTGTCAGAAACACACCCTCACAGAGTGCGTTGGTGCGTGCATGGCTGTGGGCGTTGGTACGGGCGTAGCCATGTGCGTTGGTGCGTGCGTAAAATCGTGCAATGGTACGTGTGTTTTTACCAGCATGGGCACTTTATATTACAGACTCTTTAGGGCAGGGGTGGGGAACCCTGGTCCTGGAGAGCCGCACACCAGTCAGGTTTTCGGGATAGCCCTAATGAATATGCATAAGATATATATGCATTAGAGATATCCTGCCAATCTGACTGGTTTGTGACCCTCCAGGGCTGGATTTGGAGACCCCTGCCTTACACCTCTGTCATTTAAGATTGTGAGTGGGCAAGGTGCAGATGTCCTAGACATCGAAAGGGTATATAGAATGTGTCACATTCCTCCTCGATGCTCACCACCACCAAAAAGTTGTCTAATAGACAATATTTTGGTGGTGGTGAGAAGTGAGGAGGAATGTGACACATTCTATCTAACCTTTTTGATGTCTTGGAGATCTGCACCTTGCCCACTCACAATCTTAAATGACAGAGGTGTAAGGCAGGGGTCTCCAAATCCAGCCCTGGAGGGCCACAAACCAGTCAGGTTGGCAGGATATCTCTAATGCATATATATCTCATGCATATTCATTAGGGCTATCCCGAAAACCTGACTGGTCTGCGGCTCTCCAGGACCAGGGTTCCCCACCCCTGCTTTAGGATGTCTTGCACCTATGAATTATGCTAACAGATGTAAGTGTGATGGCCTATGGTTTATCAGAGCCTGTGAGCAGGTGCTGGATTTTCACAGGGTTGGATTGTGCCAGTCACACCCATGATGCACTGCACATGCAAATCAGCTGTCCACAGATACACACAATGGGGAATGCACCCCCCACAGCACCTCGGCCTGGTAGGGGGAAGTGACCATGTGCACCCCCACAGCACCTCGGCCTGGTAGGGGGTACTGACCGTGTGTTGTACTGGCACAGAGTAGCTACACACCGCCACATTGTGCGGGTACTGTGCTCACCCTGAGGGTGCGGTGAGGCACCCAGCACCAGGTCCACAGCACCTTCCATGGCTGAAAGAGGCCATGCTGGAGGTCAAAAGCAGTGTTAATGTGTGAGATAGGTAGTTTCTGCAGAAACACCTTGGATGTCTCAGTCAGGTGTATCCCCCATGGACCCACCAGGAGGATCATGCACCACCACCCTCCTCCTCCTCCTCCTCCAGGGCTGAGGGTGGCAAGCAGGGTCTCCCATCAACAGATCCACATTCTACCTCCCTGCAATGGTGGCAGTAGAGGGGACCATCAACCCCAGTCCTGCTGGGAAAACACCCTTCAGGGCAGTCAATGCAGTTCTGTACATAACCATAACACAATGGTAGACAGACATTAGGCCTGTATATGCTAAGCTGCACCCCACCACTACCTGATATTCTCCTACAGCAAGCCTTCAGCCACTGCACCCTGCAAGGCACTCCATCAAGACACATACCAGCTGCAAACAGTCTGCTAGTTAGTCCATAGTGCATGTTCCTGGTAGAAATGCATGCACCCAGGACTTGGACAGCAGCACACACAACAAGCAGATAAGTCAGTGACTGGGCCCCAAAAAGAAACCCATACATCTCACATGAGAGAAACACTGTATAGCACTATGGGGGTGCCTAGCCATGCTGTGGTCACTGCACAGTCAGGGTGAGAGTGATCTCCCAGCAGGACATACTGAGGTCACCCTGTTTGTTTAGGTGGTGGCCGGGCACTAAAATGTCCCAGTCAGTGCCCTATGCCCTGTGCAGATGCACCCTGGCCAGGCCACCCTGTCCGGCCTATACCCATGGTACCTTGCTCCTCATTATGCACATTGGCAGCCCAATACTGGCAACAGTGCTGGCAGTGTGGGCTGTGGAAGGTGTTTGCAGCCACCACACACTGGATAGACAGACAGCCACCCCCACACCTATGCCAGCATTGTGCTACTATAGAGGAGATCAGCAGCCATACCCACCACACCAGTCCTGGGCACAATACAGGCATGGATATGGTATGCAATACTGTTGGGGGTCACTCCCCAGGGTTGTAAACACTGTCAGAGACCAGACCAGAAGCACACACCGCTGACATCAGAGTGATCATTATGATGGAGCTCAATGAGCAAACTGTGCTTAACGTAGGAATTGCTATCTGCCAGTAATCATAGGAAATGTTTGAGAGCTGTGTACTGTATACCCAGGTGTAGGGTGGCATTGCTAAGGTATGCAAGTGCTAGTATTGGGAGATGCAGGCAGGGCCCAATGTCCTGCCTCTCCAGGAGGCATTGGCCAATGGGGCCTGTGGGTGTGGGTGTGTCTGCCCCTGTTGGCTGCTGCTTTACGGCAGAGGTTCCCAACTCCAGTCCTGGTGTTGCAAACACTGTTCGGATTTTCTGCATACCATGGGGGTGGTGCATAGATATGCAGCACAGGCATCTTTATTAGAGGCAGCATGGAACCTGAATGGTGTGTGGCCCTCCAGGACTGCATTTGGGAGACTCTGCTCTAGGTAATGCGCCTGTTTATGGTGTCTGTGCTCGGTGGGGTAAAATATAGGCGTAGTAACCATGCGTATGTTCTCTGCAATAAAAGTGACTTTACTATCTCTGTTTAGTGGTTGCTAAAATATGGGGACTGGATTGGCAGGAGCCCCAGCTGGGATTTGAACCTGTGGTCCTACAGGCACTGGCTGTGTCTGCTGCACCACACTGTGGCTACAGAGACAGTGCAGTCCTTGGAGATAGGAAACCTGGTCGAACGAGTCAGAAACCCTGCTCTGCACAATTTTACTGTGGGCTCATTCACCTTGTATGGAGACAAAAGTGCAAATAAACCTCAAAAATGACCTCGAAAAAATGGGAAAAAACCATAACCAAGCTGGCCAATAGTGATATTAATGGGCAACATTAAAAAACACTCCCTGGAAAGCTCCAAAGACCCTTCATTTCTCTACTCCTCCACTCCTTTAACGACAGGTTTTCATTCGCGTTGGAATTGAGCTCTGAAATTCAGTGCGTTAGTGTGAAGGGAGCCTCTCCCCGCCCACTCTCCGCCCATTGACCCCTTCTCTCCGCCCACTCTCCACCTTCTGCGCTGTTTTAACGCGCCGCGGGGGTTTACGATTGTTAACTGCGGTTAATGCGCGTAACGTACGCTTAACGATCGTTCGCACGTCCGAACGCGTGTTCTGACATGCGAACGATCGTTAAGTGTACGTTACGCGCGTTATTCACGATTACCGCAGTTTAGTAAACATACCACAAAATGTGTTATCTTTCATTCCCTGCTCCTTTTGCAAGTCTGTTTTGTTTTGTTTTAATCAGTTCTCATTTTGTTTCATTTTGCTATGAGAAATTTTCATTGAAGAGCAATTGTGTTAATTAAAGAAGTAGTGGTTGATGCCAAAACCAGAAATATAGCTGAAAGGTCACTAGAGGTTTCAGGCAAATTAAAAATTAACTTTTTTTTTCATCTTACAGTTAGAAACTGGTCTCATATCTTCTATTAGAAAGGCAAATATCTGTCTGGTTCCCAAAAAGATACATAAGTTCCATAATGCTTGTCCTGGAGTAAGCAGTGGAATTTCTGGGTCCCTTTAATAATGGTTTATGGACTTTTCCTGCAGGAACTTGTCCAAACCTTTTTTACACCCAGCTACACTAACAGCTTTTACTACATTTTCCGGTAATGAATTCCAGAGTTTGATTACATGTTGAGTGAAAAAATATTTTCTCTTTCTTAAATGGGTTACATTGTAAATTCATTGTGTGTTCCCTAGTCTTTCCAGTTTTTGATGAAGTAAAAAACCAATCTACGTTTACCTGCTCTACTCAACTCATTAATTTATAAAGCTCTGTCATATCTCCCCTCAGCTGTATCTTTTTCAAGTTGAAGAGCCCTAACTTTTATGCCTTTCCTCATAGGAATATCCTTCCATCTCCTTTGGCTCATTTCTGTACCTTTTCTAATTCCACTTTATCATTTTTAAGATATGGGGATCAGAACTGCACACAATATTCAAGGGCAGTTACGCCATGGAACGATAGAGAGGCATTATAATATCCTTTGTTTTATTCTCCATTCCGTTCCTTATGATTCCTAGGGGCATGTTTACTAAACATTCCTAACGTGCGGGGCCGCGCTAGTGTGCCTGTGCCATATAAGGAGTGGGCGGTTCAGGCAGAAAATAGAAAAAAAACGGTAGTAAGCCACCGGACGTGTGTGCGTCGCGCTAATGTGCGGGGGTCGACATTAGCGCGTGGAAAGGCAAAGTGGCGCGCTGCTGATTATACAAAACAACAGAGCCGTGGTACAACGGTGAAGACACTGACCAATGGTGCAGGGGCCATGGGTTCAATCCCCCAGTGTGTGCAACGACAAAGGTCAGCTGAGGCAGTAACTGTAATGATTAACATTGTTTTAGGAGGCAAATTAATTTGGAACGGCATAAGGCGGCGCACAGTTATGTTTGGGCAGCAGAAGGCGGCGCACTGGTCCCCTTGGGCGGCAGAAGGCGGCGCGCTGATGCACAAGCACAGGAACAGAGCCACAGCACAATGGTTAAAACACTGACCAATGGTGCAGGGATCAGGGGTTCAACTCCTCACAATGCCCAGTGAAAAATGCCTGCTGAGGCAGTATGTATTATGTTGTGGAGTGCTGTAGGAGGCTGTATAATTTTATTTTGTCATCACTACTAGCAAACGCACTCTCCCAGCATGTTAACATACGGCGGCCCATAAGGCACATGTTACAGTGCACTGTTCGCCAAGGCACCCTTGAATGACCCCTATAGGGCAGCATGTATGTTGCGACACAGGATAATGTATAGTGCACCCTATAGGGATGGCAACCATAAGGTGGCCTACAGGGCGCCCTATGAAGCACCCTCAGAGGCACCTAATGGGTATAGTAAGCTGAGGGTGGTCTTGCCGGCATAGACATATGTACAGTAAATAAAAATAAAGCTGTGGACAGCCCTACCAAAGGGCCCCACTGTGGGTTTGAACCCATGATCTCTGGCTGCACAGGCAGTGATGTAACCATTGCGCTACAGCTCCATAGCTGTAAGCAGGCCCCTGGCTGGCTGCAGGTAGCCTACACGTCACCTCACAGACAGTCTGCTGGTGTCAACAGGATAGGGTTAGGCCACCCGTACCCATGATGCACTGCACATGCAAATTAGCTGTCCGCAGATGGACACACGATGGGGAATGCACCCCCACAGCACCTCGGCCCTGTTGGGGGAAGTGACCGGGTGCACCCACACAGCACCTTGGCCTAGTAGGGGGCACTGACCGGGTGTTTTACTGGCACAGAGTAGCCACACACCGTTACATCGTGCGGGTACTGTGCTCACCCTGAGTGTGCAATGAGGTGGCCAGGACCAGGTCAACAACACCTGCCATGGCTGATGGAGGCCAAGCGGGCGTTCCATAGCAGTGTTAATGTGTAAGATAGCTAGTTTCTGCACAAACACCATGGATATCCCTGTCTGCCGCCATCAGGCACCACCCCCCCCCCCCCCCCCACCCCACGTGGCAAACATGGTCCCCATCAAGGGATCCACACTCTACCTCCCTGCAAAGGTGGCAGTAGAGGGCAACATCAACCCCAGTCCTGCTGAGGAACACCCCACCCCCCCAGGCAGGCAGCTCCATACACACCCATAACACAATAGCAGACAGACATAAGCCCAGGGTATGGTAAGCTGCACTCCACCACCAGATATTCCCCTGCAGCAAGCCAACAGCCACTGCACCCTGCAAGCCATTATAGCAAGACATTTACCAGCTACAAAAGGTCTGCTGGTTAGTCCATAGTGCATGTTCCCAATGGAGATGCATGCACCCAGAACTGGGCTGTCTGCATACACAGCAAGCAGATAGATCAGTGACTGGGCCCCAAAGAGAAACCCATATCTATCACATGAGAGAACTACTATACAGCACTATGGGGGGGGCCTAGCCATGCTGTGGTCACTGCACAGTCAGGGTGAGCGTGATCCCCCAGAAGGACATGCTTTGGCCACCCTGTCTGTGTAGGTGGTGGCCGGACACTACAATATCCCAGCCAATGTCCCTGCCAGGGCCCTATGCCCAGTGCAGATGCATCCTGGCCACGCCACCCTGCCCTGGCTATACCCATGGTACCTTGCACCTCATTATGCACATTGACTGGCCAATACTGGCAACAGTGCTGGCAGTGCGGGCTGTTGAAGGGGCTTGCAGCCAACACCCACTGTATAGACAGACACACACTTCCACACCTCTGCCATCATGGTGCTACGATTGAGGGGGTAAGTAGCCTTGCCCACCAAACCGGTCCTGAGCACGGCAAGGCATGGATATGGTACGCATTACAGCTGGTGGTCACTCCCCAGGGTGGTAAGCACCATCAGAGGCCAGGCCTGGAGCATGCCCCGCAAACACCTAACAGATTGTTTGGATGGGGTCAACTAGCAGTATGTACGTAACGTATGGATAACTGCCTGCCTGTGCTCCTAGCAAACGTCTCCGAGCTGTGTACCGTATACCTCAGGTGTAGGGTGACATTGGTAAGTTATGCAAGTGCTCGTTTTGGGTGCTGCATGCACGGTCCAATGTTCTGCCTTTCCAGGAGACATTGGCCAATGGGGCCTGTGGGTGTGGGTGTGTCTGCCCTTGATGGCTGCTGCTTTACGGCACAGATTCCCAACTCCAGTCCAGGTTTGCATCACACTGTTCGGGTTTTCCTGCTATCCCTCATGAATATGCATGGGCTACATCTACATGCCATGGGGGTGGTGCATAGATATACAGCACAGGCATTTGTATGAGTGTCAGCATGGAACCTGACTGGTGTGTGGCCCACCAGGACTGCATTTGGGTGATTCTGCTCTAGGTACTGCCCCTGTTCATGGTGTCTGTGCTCAGTGGGGTAAAAGATAGATGTCTTACCATTGCATATGTCCCCGCCATGAAAGGTGTGTCCTTACTATCACTGTTTAGTTGTGGGAAAAATATGTGGGCAGGATTGGCAGTAGCCCCAGCTGGGCTTTGAACCTGTGATTTTCTGTTCTTGTATGCACTGTCTGTGTGCACTGCACCACTGTGTAGCCACAGATTGGTTGGATTCCCTGGACTGTCCATGACTGTGGATCCGGCAGGACCTGTCTGTTGCAGTGGACTGTGCCAGCCTGCACATGGCTAGGCCTCTGTCTTCTGTGGTTAGCAGCCACTGCCCCCTGCACCACATGTACTTGTCCGCCAACATGCTGGCATGAACGTCTCTCAGAAAAAGCAGTTGACCTGATTGCAATGTGGCAGTATGGGACTGCATTTGGGGGACTTGGCTGTAGGTAATGCCCATTGTTGTGGTGTGTGCGGTGTTGGGTAAAATATGGGTGTTTTCCCCATGCATACAGGGGTGTCTGCGCTATCTTTATTTAGTGGTGGGTAAAATATAGGGACTGGGCTGGCAGGTGCCCCAGCTGGGTTTTGAACCTCTGCCCTCTGGTCCTAGAGGTAATGACTCTGTCCGCTGTACCACACTTTGGCCACAGAGACAGTGCAGCCCCTGGAGGCAGTAAGCCTGGCAGGATGGAGTCACAAACCCTGCTCTACGCAATTCTACTGTGGGCATATGCACCCTGTCTGGTGACAGACGTGCACATAAACCCCGGAAATGACCACGGGAAATGTGGGACGAAATATCACCACGCTGGGCAACAGTGATATTAATGGGCAACCATAGCAAACACTCCCAGGAAAGCTCCAAAACGTGGAAATGTTTTTTGGAAGAGTCTCCTCTCAGTAGACCCTTCCAAAATGCATTTCTTTTTTCTGGAGCTTTGCTGGGTGTGATTTCTGTATTTGCCCATCACTATAACTGTTCCCCAGCTGAATTACTCTTTTTAATGGTTCTGTTGTGGTCATTTTCTATTTTTATTTTCACTTTTGTGCTGTGCACATATATCACACTGCTCACGTTTTGCTGGTTTCCCCGGTTTTCCTGTACATTGCTGACGGAAATGGTTTCTCTTCCCTTTAAATGCTTTCTACCGCGAGTGTTTCACTCGCGGTAGTTTTTACATGCAAATTCGGGCCCGGTACTGTGCGGGGAGCCTCTCCCCTCCCACTCTCCACCCATTGACCCCGTCCCTCCGCCCCTCCGGAGCCTTCCTCCGCCCTCCTTTCGCCGTTCCACGCCTCTATCGGACATTTGCGGGCCCGCACTTGTACGGGGCACGTTAGTGAGCCGCGTACCTGTGCGGGGGTGACACGCACGTGTGCGGGGCGTTTAAACGCGTTTCTGCGCGTTTCAGTGCCGCGTTGCCGTGCGCTATTTTGCGGCGCGCTATTTTGCGGATTTTAGTAAACATGCCCCCTAGCATTCTATTTGCTTTCTTGGTTACCGCTGCACACTGGGTAGAGGGTTTCAATGCATTACAGCTACAGTTAGCTGTATTTAATATACCACCTATTATAAGTAATATATAGGCGGTTAACAATTAAAATAAAATGAAATAAGATAAGATGTTATAAACCAGACATAAAGGTAAGGAAAGGAAGAAAACTTACGTTATAATTTTAAATAACATATAAGTACACATAAAGAAGGGAGGAAGATAGTAAATAAACACAGGGCAAGTGTGAAAGAAGAAAGTTGCTGAGTCGCGGCCGTGTGCAGGCTAATCAGGGAAGTTGTTGCAATGATTATGAGGAATGTTTGGATGGAAAAGCTTGAGTAAAATAGCAGCTTTTAAAATAAGATTTCAAACAAAGGAAAGTTGACAGCGAAGGTTGAAAGGGAGAGAATTGCACATTGTGAGAGCAGCCACCTTATCTGAAGAGGAATGAGCAGAAGAAGAACAAATCTGACGAAGATCAGGAATAACTAAAAAATGCTGTGTAGCTGAAAGAAGGGTACATGAAGGCTGATAAGGAATCAAGAACTGATGAAGAAAAGGTTACCAGAGTAAAAAGCATGGAAAGTGAGAGCAAGAAGTTTAAATTTGTTACAAAAATTGATGGGAAGTCAATGTTCAGTGATAAAAAAAGGGATGCCACTATCAAACTTCCTGACGCCATGGAGGAGTTTAATAGCCATATTTTGAATGAACTACAAACATCATATTGGTATTGAGGGAGCCCAAGAAGAAGTGAGTTAGTGTAGTCAAGATAAGTAATAACAAGTGAAAAGATAAGCAATTGAAGTGATTTACGATCAAGAAATTTCCTAATAGAACGGATCTGTTGAAGGATAAAAAAGTATTTTTGAACAGTGCAAAAAATATGTTGTGTAAATGAAAGATGCCAATCAAAAATTACACCAAGGATTCTAACAGATTCACTGTGAATCGATGGAGGTAAAAAGAAGATGAGGAAAAAAGCATAGCCACAATTTTAGAGATATTTAATTTAAGGCCATTATTAGCTAACCAATCAACAATTCAATTGAGTTTCTGGGATACTGTAGAGAATAAGATAGAAGAATGAGTGGGAAAATGGAAAAAAAGCTGAGCATACATTAAAAAAGTTATTGGCCAGTTGAGCAAGGAAAATGTTAAAAAGAAGAGGATCCAATACAGAACCCTGAGGAACCACCACAATGAATAATACGAGAGGCAGAGAGCGAGGAAGGCCAAAAAACTCTGAAGACGTGACCTTCTATATAGGAATCAAGCCAGTCCAAAGCAGACTCAGATATTCCAAAATACAAGCTGTGATAAAAGAAGAGAGTGATTAACTAAATCAAAAGTAGCAGTAACGTCAAGGGATATAAGAAGGACTTTGTGATTAAAATCAAGAGCGAGATTGGACAAAATCAGTAATAGCCAAAAGAGAATGTTCAGTAGACAATTTAGAATGAAAACTAGTCTGAGCTGGATGAAGAACGTGTTTTGGAAAGATGATCCTGATGTTGCTGAGCTATCCCGTAGTAGTATATGGTATTTTGTGCCAGTGTGGATTATTATACATAGGCAAAACAAATAGATCATTTAGGAAGCGTATTTTGGAACACAAGAGTAGGATTTCCTGCAAGGTGCTTGAAGCTCCAATAGTATTACATTGTTGTGAGAAGGGTCATTCATTTTTGGAGTTACAATGTTTTTGTCTTGATCAGGTGTTAGTAGGCAGAGAAGGACGTACCAAGGAACAATCTTTAGTGTTATGTGAGCAGAGGTGGATCTTTACAGTTGGTACCATGACTCCAGAGGGCCTGAATGCTCAGATCGAGTGGGGTAGTTGTACTTTAGTTATTACTGATTGTCAGTCTATGATTAGGGGTGGAGTTAGCTGCCTTCTAGGCGTGATGATGCAATAGGAGAGGATAGGCTAGAAAAAGGGAGTTGAAGCGTGATTTGTGCATGCGCGTTGGTGTGAAGCTAGTTGGCTGGTCAAAGTATTGCCGTTTGGATACACAGCTGGTTGTTTTAGCGTGCATCACTCTGATGTGTTAGGGTGAGTGAGAGAGTTTTTAACTTGTTCGTTTAGTTATAGGTGGTTTGGATGGATGTATTTGACAATGATTGCTGTATGTTTATGTTTTTAGTTGTCCCCCTGAAGAAGCGACATCATTGGCGAAATGCTCCTAAGTGCTTAAACTGAGGCACTGGGGTTGAAAAGACCACGTTAAGCTGAACTGTTTGCAAGCTAAGTTGATTTCTGGCGGCTTTTCTTGTGATTGATTGATTTGGGGATTCTGTGTAGGAGGTCGTTGATGTGAAAAGAGCGTTGAGAGTTGGTGTTGTGATCTTGTGTCACGGTGAACACCGGCCCGTTAATACTGAGACCTTCCTACATTAAGAATTACCAGTGTATAATATAGCAGCATTTGGAAGTAGAAATTGATCCACAAATTATATATAGTTTGTTATATTTGAGTGTGTGCTATTTGATTTCTTGGGAGCTATCACGTTAGTATTGGGGCATGTTCGGGGTGCTCCGAGGTGGAGCGGAAGAGGTGATTGCTGCTAACCGTGTAGCGGCAATATTGGACTGCTACACGGTTAGTGGTCCGTAGCTAAAACTCAGGGGTATGTTTACTAAACAGCGCTAATGTCACAGCGGCGACATTATCGCATGATAAGTGATATTATCACGTGATAATGGTGCATTAGCATGCGAGAACATCATATATTGCATGATAACGTCTCCACCGGCATTAAGGCGCACAGAGGGTGGAGTAAGGCTCCACAGAGGGTGGAGTAAGGCTCCCCAGGGGCGGAGATAAGGGGTCAATGGGCGGAGAGTGGGCGGGGAGAGGCTCTGTGCACACTAACGCCGTGAAATAAAGGTCTGAAAATTAGCGCCAGTGAAAACATCGCGCTAGAGGCACATTTGCAGGGGAGAGAGACCATTTCAGTCAGCAATGGGCAGCAAAGGCAGGGAAACCAAGAGAAGTGATAGTAGTGATAAATGTGCAGCAAAAACATCGTGCCCAAGTATGAGAGGGCACTACGGTGAGGCTGCAAATGGGGTACAGGGGGCTGCAGGTGGGACATGCAGTGGGGAAGTTGGGGCACAGGGTGGACTAGGCAGATGCCTAGGTGACACATAGGAATGCAGAAGCGGAAAACCAGCAAGACAGCAACTGACCAAGGGCAAACATGTCCACGTGTGTGTGTCCCACAGTGTTCCAGGGGACAGTACCCAGAAAGTACCCCAAAGGGCACATAACATTGGCAGGTGGTGCCGGGGGAGGAGCATGGATGTCTATGCAGGCACCCCTACCCCATATCATGCACCATAGGCAGCCGCCTACTGGCACACTGGATGGCCTGGGACTGCACACCACCAGCACCACTGGCACAAGGGCATGTCAGCATGGTGGCAGAGGGGTGCTGGTTGCAGAGTGGGCAGTGGTATCTGCCCACAACAGACCACGGCCAAGGCCCGTTTAGTTGGGTGCCGTGCACTGCAACAGACAAGGTCTGTCTGATGAACAGTCATGGTATCCCCAGGGAATGATTTGCCTCTGTGGCAACAGTTTGGTGCAGTACACACAGCCAGTGTATTTAGGGGCAGAAGGTCACAGGTTCAAGTCCCAGCTGTGGCTCCTGCAAACCATATCCCTATATTTTACCCAGTACTAAACCATGGTAATAAAGATGGAATCTTTATTTCACATAAAATAAACATGCCATAAACACATATATTTTACCCTACAGAGCACAGACACCATAAACATGTGCAATCCCTAGAGCAGAGCTTTCCAACTGCAGTCCTGGAGGGTCAAACACCATTCAGGTTTCATGCTGTCCCTAATAAATATGCCTGTGCTATATTTGTATGCACCGCCCCCATTGCATGCAAATGTATCTCATGCATATTCATTAGGGACAGCATGAAAACCTGAACCGTGTTTGGCCCACCATGACCAGAGTTGGGAACCTCTGCCCTAGAGCAGCGGCCAACAGAGGTCCAAACACCCACAGCCACAGGCTGCACTATCCAAAGCCTCATGGAGAGTCAGGCTGTTGGGCCCTGCGTGGAGCAGCATCTCAAAATACTAGCACCTGCATACCTTAGCAATGCTGTCCTAAACTTGGGATCACGTTATACATATATCAAAAGGTTGCTATGATTAATTAATTAATTTTATTTATTTAACTGCATTCCATATTAATGTCAGATAACAAATCCTAAGTTAAACACAATTTGTTGACAGAGATTCATCATAGCAACCTTTCTGATATCTGTGGCGTGTATTTCAGTTTTTGTTTCTGACAGTGTTTACCACCCCGGGGAGTGACCCCAACAGTATTGCATACCATAGCAATGCTTGCACTGTGCCCAGGACTGGTGTGGGGCCAGGGCTGCCAAAAACCTCTAGGCGACATGGTGGGGGCAACTGTACCACAGCACAAGTTGTTGGCAATGTAAAGTACTGGAAAGACAGTTTGTGGCAGACGATGGGAATACCTGTCCCCCAGTGGAGGCAGAGGTGGCAGGATAGTTACAATGGTGTGTGGATAGAGGAGTGGTGGTGCTATGCAGATCAGGCACAGGTGCGGCAAGCATGAAGAGGCACAATGCAGGAAAGGGTAGCAGTGCAGGACATGGGGTGACAGCCTGCACAGGCAGACAGGACTCTACACAGCTGACAGACGCAGATAGATGGACTGAGGGAATGTTGGCAATTGTGGCAAGAGTTTTATGGACTGGCATCACAAATGTGCAAAAATATGGCTGTTATAGGCATGCACACTATTTGAGTAGGACAGGCATGAGAGAAGGGAACAATGAGGAACTGAACCCATGAACACTGCCGAGAATAGCATTGTATTAACTGGTAGGCTATACCTCCATGGTGTATGTCACAGCAATGGCTGGGTACAGAAGGACTGCAGGTCACTGCACAAACTGTCTGCTCTGAGTGCCAGGATAGGGTAACCCCACCAGTACCCATGATGCAATGCACATGCTGAATAGCTGTCTACAACTGATCAGCAAATGGGGTCTGCACCTCTCCGGTACCTCAGCTTGGAAAGACAAACTGACAGTGCGTGATACCGGCACAGAGTAGCTACAGATCATGCCATTGTGCAGGTTCTGTGTTCTCCCTGAGGGATAGGATGAGTGCCCAGCACTACATCCGTAGTACATGTGGTGCTAGGGATAGGCCCTGCTGTACATTCCCATCACTAACACTTTGTGACTGGTGTTTGTTGCAGTGCAGCTGACGGTAAATTGGTGTTCATCTGTATCCTGCAGTCACATGTGGCCCTCTGGGACCAGACACCACCCAGATTAGTGTGTTTGGGTCTGGCTGACATAGGCACCTGTTAGCAGGACAGAGGGGTTTCCAGACTTGCATGAGGTTTGTGTAGCAGTGCCTTCATAGGTCAAAGTGGTATACACTACATACCCCAAAGAGCACACATCACCCTTGTGTAGGTAAGGAACAGGTGCCCCAGCCCTTGGGAAACAACCTCCATCCTGCTGGTATAAGACAGCCCTCCAGGGTTGGTGGGGCAGACCAGCAGCAAAGTTGGGGTTAGTACTGGGAAACCCCAACTGCCTTACACCACTGTCTGCCAGTCACCAGCAGACAGCATAGTCAGACTGTGCCTTATAGGTGTTACAACCATGCAAAGTCTAACTGTAGACAGCCCACTAGCCAGTCCATAGTACATGCTCACAGAAAAACTATGTGCACCAAACAAGCATCTCAGTGATTATAGCCCCAGCACTGGGAACATAACAGGATCACTGGAGGCAGATAGTGTAGAGTGCTATGTAGGAACCTAGACATGCCATGGTCACTGCTCAGTCAGAGTGAGTGCCATTCCAACATGCCATGCTGTGCCACCTGTACATGCAGGTGGTGGTTGGGCACTACAGTGTCCCAGCCATTGCCCCACACCCTGTGAAGGTGCATCCTGGCCAATCTGCCCTGTCTGGGCCATACCTATGACACCTTGCTCCTCATTATGTACATATTCAGGCTAACGTTGGTAACAGTGGGACATTGTGGGCCCGGTAAGGTGTGGGCAGCCACAAAGCAATGGATAGACATACACACACACACTCCTATTGCAGCATTGTGCAAAGATAGGGGTGATTGGCAATCCTGCCTGCCACACTGGTCCTGATCACAGTGCCGACATTGCTAAACTGTGCAGGAGGTAGTAGTAGTGCCCTGGTGATAACTTCAGCTCAATGCTGGGGCCAACAGCCTGACTCTCCATGCAGCTTTGGATTGTGGAGCCTGTGTGAGTGGGTGTTTGTACCCCTGTTCGCCGCTGCTTTGCGCTTTGCACATGTTGTTGTTGTTGTATCTGCTTTGTAGGGTAAAACATAGGGACATGCTCTGCAGGAACCACAGCTGGGGCTTGAACCTGTGACCCTCTGTTTCTAGACACACTGGCTGGGTGTACTGTACCACACTGTTGCCACAGTTGCATGGTGGTCCCTGGGGCTACCTGTACTTTTCCCCAGCCATACCTTTTATGTTGCACTGCATACCACGTACTGATTCAGGGCATGGCGTAGGTCCACTGCAGGCAGGTGCCACTGCCCCCAACAGCACGGGCACCCCCCCTTGCCATGCTGACATGGCCATATGCTTTCGGTGCTGGTAGCACTCAGTCCCAGGTCATCCACTGTGTGGGTAGGTGGTCGCCTAGGGAGTGGGGTCTGGGGCATGGGGCATACATGAGCATCCTCACATCCCCCCCAATCCCCGCTTACCAATAGTCTGTCCCTTCCGCTTGGGGGAGGGTTGGCTGGGGGGATGTCAGGTCAGTGCCCTGGCAACTGTTATCTTGGGTGGACCAGGTAGTTGGATTGTGTTTGGCCTTTGTCAGCTGCTGTCATGCTAATGTCTGGTTTCTATGTTCCTATGTGCCACCTAGGCACCCGCCTAGTTCACCCTGTGCCCCAGATGCCCCGCTACATGTCCCGCCTGCAGCCCCCTATGCCCCCTATGCCCCACTTGCACCATCGCCATAGTGGCCTTTCATACTTGGGCACTATGCTGGTGCTGGAAATGGAGCACTACTATCATATTTCTAGGGCTCCCTGTCTATGCTGCACATTGCTGACACTTAAATGGTTTCTCTCTCCTGCAAATGTGCATCTAACAGCAGGTTTTCATTCGCGGTAGGATTCAGCCCTTCAGTTCAGCGCGTTAGTGTGCAAGGAGCCTCTCCCCGCCCATTCCCTGCCCATTGACCCCCTTCCCCCCGCCCTCTCTCCACCCTCTGGGGTGTGTACCGCGGCCGGGGACGTTAACGATCGTTAAGTAAAGTTAAAGCGCGTTAACGTTACATAACGCGCATTAATGTTACCTAATGATCGTTAACATTACATAACACGTGGTCTGTAACATTACTGCAATTTGGTAAACATACCCCTAAATAGTTTATTTTGATGTCTGTCTTTTCTATTCCCATCATATCTTCTCAGTTTTTGCGCTGCTTCTGAACTTTTAATTTATTGTTAATGCGGCATGTTTCAGTTTGATGTTTTGGATCTTCCTGAATATCTTTGATGATCTTAATCCTTTTAGATGCCTGTCCATCACAGATACCTCTAAATGCAGTGATCATATCTTTCCTTCCAAGTGCTTTTTCCGAGGAAGCGCTTTTCTTCTTTATTCGCAACCTCTTTTTCTGTTGGTAGAATTCTTTCAGCAATAATTTTGACTGCACATTATATTCAATTTATTTGCGTGATGTCAATAAATGGCCTCTTTATAAGACATTAATAATAGCATTCAAACTATTTAATAACATAGCACCCTCATTCCTATCTACCCTAATTAACTATGTAATAGACACAAGATCCAAAAGAGGACATCCACAGAACACCCTATTAATCCCACCAACCTTCTGCAAAACAAAACAAGTCAAAAGCATTCTCATACATTGCACCCATACTATGATTTGGTCTACCAGACACATTGCAATCCATCAAAGACCTCCAAACATTTAGAAAGGAAATCAAAATACTACTATTCATCGAACACTATGATAAAAACTATGGTAAAAATGGCATATATCCAACTCAAAACCACATACCTTGAACCCCTCAAATACTACTGTCTCCAGGTGAATTGACTTTTGACCCTTAAATATCCACAACTCTATCCAAGACAAATGTAAAATGTATTATATTAAAGCTACTGATATGCAGAGGAGATGGGGAAAAGAAGAAGCACTCTGGATTGCGTTGGAAAGAGGAGATGACACTGTCATCCATATTGCTGTAGTCTACAGACCTCCGACTCAAATTGAAGAGAGAGATAACGAATTGATTATAGATATTGCCAAGATAGCAACAAAGTGGGAAGCAATCATATTGGGTGACTTTAATCTACCTGATGTGGATTGGATTACTCCTTCTGCAACATCTGGTAAGAAGAAAAAAAAATTATGGATGCTTTCCTAGATGCATTACTTAGACAAATGGTGATGGAACCAACCAGGGAAAGCTCAATGCTGGATGTAGTGCTCACCAATGGTGATAGTGTGTCGAATGTCTGCGTAAGTACCCTTGTGAGCAACAGCGACCATCACACGGTGTGGTTTGAGATAAAAGCCAAGGTACAGGCCAAACATCTAACTTCTGAACCATCTAACGTCTCAAATAGGGGTGTCCTACATGGAGTGGTGGGTTCACCCCTAAAGAAAGACATGGGGAGGGGTGGCCTGCACAGAGCGACAGGTGCACCTACACTTGCCATCTTGCTGGGCAGACTAGATGGACCATGCTGGTCTTTATCTGCTGTCATTTACTATGTTACTATGTAAATCTGCAAAACCTGTAAATATTTCCATATGTAAATAGTTGTGTTTAATGATGAATGTTCCACTTATGACATCAGGGGATGGATGTGGAAGGTCAAGACCTGCATGCCACCCCCTACAAAAGCAGAATAACATCAGAAACAGCCACACTTTTAAACCACACATCAAAAACAAGTAGGAAGATGTGGGCAGAACAAAATCAATGCAAAATACACACAAGCCAGGTAAATGCTGGAAAGCAATGAGCACAAATGCTCGAAGCTTAGCCAACAAAGTTCGGGACCTGGAAACCCTAATGGTGGAAATGGATTTGGACATTGTGGCAATTACAGAAACATAGTTTAGTGAATCACATGACTGGGATATAGCCATAGCTAGCTATAATCTATTCAGAAGAGACAGAGAAAATGGAAAAGGAGGAGTAGCCTTCTATGTCAAAAGCAATATTAAAGCTACTGAAATGCAGGGGACATGGGGAAAAGAAGAAGCACTCTGTATTGCATTGGAAATAGGAGATGGCACTGTCATCCATACTGCTGTAGTCTACAGACCTCCGACTCAAATTGAAGAGATAGATAATGAATTGATTATAGATATTGCCAAGATAGCCACAAAGGGGGAAGCAATCATTTTGGGTGACTTTAATCTACCTGATGTGGATTGGATTACTCCTTTTGCACATCTGGAAAGAAGCAAAAAAATTGTAGATGCTCTCCAAGATGCATCACTTAGACAAATGGTCATGGAACCAACCAGGGAAAGCTCAAAGCTGGATTTAGTGCTCACCAACAGTGATAGCATGTCAAATGTCTGTGTGAGTGCCCCTGTGAGCAACAGTGATCATCACACAGTGTGGTTTGAGATAAAAGCCAAGGTACAGGCCAAACATAGCAAGCTCAAAGTCCTAAACTTCAAAAACACTGACTTCAAAAAAATGGCCGAGTACCTAAAGGAGGAGATGACAGGATGGAAGGAGATAAGGGAAGTGGGATTGCAATGGGCTAAACTAAAGGTGGCAATAAAAGGGGCAACAGATAAATATATAAAAAAGTAAATAAAAACAAGAGGAGAAGGAAACCTATTTGGTTTTGCAAAGAAGTAGCTGCTCAAATAAAGGCAAAAAACACAGCTTTCACAAAATTCAAAAGCTTGCAAACAGAAGAACACAGAAATGAATACAAGATCAAACTCAAAGAGTCAAAAAGAGAAATAAGGATAGCAAAATCAAAGGCAGAGGAAAAGATGGCTAAAGATGTTAAGGGTGGTGACAAAAGTTTCTTCAGGTATATTTGGGAAAGGAAGAAGATCAGAGTTGGAATTGCAGGACTCAGAAGTGCTGGGAAAGGACTCGTGGAAAGTGACATAGAAAAAGCGAAATTGCTAAACAAATACTTCTGCTCTGTTTTTACTAAAGAAAATCCTGGAGATGGACCAGCTGTGACTCCCAAATATAAAAATGGGAATGAAGTAGATACCACACCATTCACAGAAGATGAGGTGTTGGAACAACTTGCTAAAATGAAAGTGGACAAAGCCATGGGACTGGATGGGATACATCCCAGGATACTGAAAGAGCTCAGAGAGGTTTTTGCAGGGCCATTAAAGGATGTATTCAACAGATCCTTGGAAACAGGAAAGTTCCTCAGGACTGGAGAATGGCTGATATCATACCTCTACACAAAAGTGGTAACAGGGAAGAAGTGTCAAACTACAGACCCGTGAGCCTTACCTCGGTGGCAGGAAAAGTAATGGAGGTGCTCCTGAAAGAGCGAATAATGAACTTTCTCAAAACCAACAGGTTGCAAGATCTGAGGCAACATGGTTTTACTGAAGGACGGTCTTGCCAAACAATCTGATTGAGTTCTTTGACTTGGTGACCAAGGATCTAGATCAGGGGCATGCGATGGATGTCATCTACCTGGATTTCAGCAAAGCCTTTGATATTGTTCCTCATATGAGGCTTGTCAACAAACTCAGTAGCTTGGGGATGGGTCCCAAGATGGTAAACTGGATTAGAAATTGGTTGACTGACAGATGATAGAAGGTGATGGTACATGGAGCTCACTTGGATGAAAGGAAGGTGATTAGCAAGGTGCCCCAGGGTTCGGTCCTGGGCCTGGCACTGATCAATGTATTTGTGAGTGAAATTACTGAAGGACTGAATGGAAAAGTCTGTTTTTTGCAGATGACACAAAAATTTGCAACAGAGTGGACTCCCCCAAGGGAGTGGATAACATGAGGAAAGATCTACAAAAGCTGGAAGAATGGTCTAATGCTTGGCAATTACGATTTAGTGTGAAAAAAGTGCAGTGTCATACACTTAGGTAACAGAAATCCAAGGGAAATGTACGCAATAGGGGGCGAGAGGTTGCTGTGCATGGTTCAGGAGAAAGACCTTGGTGTGATTATCTCTGATGATCTCAAGGTGGCTAAACATAGCGACAAGGCGGTGGCAAAAGCCAGGAGGATGTTGGGCTGCATACAAAGAGGGATTACCAGCAGAAAGAAGAGGTACTTATGCCACTGTACAGGTCACTGGGGAGGCCTCACTTGGAATACTGTGTTCAGTTTTGGAGACCATATCTTGCAAAAGATGTAAAAAGACTGGAAACTGTTCAGAGGAAGGCGACCAAAATGATTTGGAGCCTGCGTAAGAAACCCTAAGAGAAGAGACTTGAAGACCTAAATATGTACTGTCGTCAGCACTCCCTAGTGGCCAGTGGCTGTAAGGGTAGGCTGAGCATTTTAATTGTTTCAAGGAGGAAAGGGCTCTTTAAGGCCAAGTGCAGATTGGTTTTTGAAGTCCAGCTCATTGTATGAACAAATTGTATAAGCCAAATAGAGGGTACTAAGGCTTTTATTTCCCCTTTAACGCAAAGGCTCAGTAAGGCACAGAAATAAAGAAAGTCCTGTCTTTCAGGGTTTCACCAAACATAAGCAAAAAGAAAAACTGTTACGAGTTTCACAGTTGATTGGAGAGACTAACTGAAAGATTCTCTTACTTCAGAGCAACTTAAATAAGCAAAACAGTTCTCTGGCATTTAGCACAAAAGATGAGCATTCTTAAAGCAAAAAGGTCTGTTCAATTCACAGTTCTGTTAATGACTCAAGGCTGCTAGCAATACACAAGGTACAATTCATAAATTCATCTGGAGGCATGGGAATAGGATTCTCTAGTTCTATTTCCATGGACTCTGGGTCACTGGCCTCGCCTTCTGAATTGGATGTCTCCCTTGCTGTTATACTTTCCCAGACTCTGTCTCTGTTTGCTTGTTTCCAATAAGGTTGATCTAAGGCACTCAAACATACATGGCCTGTTCTTCTGCTCTTAGGTACTGGTTTATAAAGCTCTGACTTGTTTCCTTTTCTCCTACACTGATCATCTGTTTCACCAGAGCTTCTAGGAGATAAACTTTCTTTTATAAATGAAGTGGCACCATACCTGGGCTTCCTCCTGTAGCTGGTATAACTGGAGCTCTCTCTCTGAGGCACCTCTCTCTGGAGACAGGCTTTCTCTTGGAACCTTCTGAGCAGTGCTTTACCTTTCTGTGGTTCATGAAAACCTGGTGAGGAATCCGGATTTCCTTGCTTCTGGGTAAAGGTAGCTCTGCTATCAGAACCTTTCCTTCTTGTACCTCTTAATCCTGATTCAGACTCCTCCGGTGAGCGTCGGCCTCTTTCAAAGCATGGCTTTCTCCTCCCAAGCTCTTTGCCTCTGTGGTCCTCTGATACCGAGTCTCTCTCCAGGCTGACTCTCCTCGAGCTGTCTTTCTTTCTGACTTTCTCTGCTCCTTTTCCAGCACTTACTATTCTGGGCATTCTGCTTGACCCAGCTACGCTGCTTGGCCTGGAGGTATCACTCCTTCCATCCGAAGTGCTACTCCTGGCAGTCTCTCTCTGGACTGCTTTCCTCCAGACTGCTTCCCTCTGGACCGGTTCCTTCTGAACTTTTTCCTTTTCCTGGCCTGCTTTCCTCTGGACTGGATCCTTCCGCTGGCCTGCTTTCCTCTGGACTGGTTCCTCCTGCTGGCCTGCTTCCCTCTGGACTGGTTCCTCCTGTTGGCCTGTTCCCTCTGGACTGGATCCTTCTGCTGGCCTGCTTTCCTCTGGACTGCCTTTCTCTTATAAAGGCATTCTACCTTTGAGTTTCCCGGGGTTGTCGTCACGTGCAACTGATTAGCTTGTACATAATCAGTGGCTGGGTGTGTTGACTCAGCCTCAGTAATTTTGCTCCTGCTCCCTCTAGCTGGGCTGCAAGGTAATTACATCCTCTGCACATCAACAGCTCTGTTAAAGACAGGGTTTTTTTCTAAGTCTGCACTCTCAGTAGCTTCAGCTTCATGACACATCCCCCTTCTTAAAATATTACGGGCTGATTCTTCATTTTCTCTACAGCACATAATTCTTGACATTGCGTCCGCATTATAATGCAGCTTTCCTGCTCTATGTTCTACTTTATATTCATATGGCTGCAATGCCATGTACCACCTGGTTAGGCGACTATTATTGTTCCTCATGTGGCTTAACCATTTAAGTGGCGCATGATGAGAATAAATTTTCTCCCTGTTAAATAGAATTTCAGGGACTCTACTGCCCATTTTATAGCCAAGCACTCCCTTTCGATTGTTGAGTACTTTTTCTCGGCTTGCGATAACTTCCTACTCAGGAACATGATGGGATGTTCAGCACCCTCCTGCATCTGGGAAAGGATGGCCCCTAGGCCGATTTCAGAAGCATCTGTCTGAAGCAGAAATAGTTGATGAAAATCTACCCCTCGCAATATTGGGGCTCTGCACAACTTGTCCTTTAGTTTCTTAAAGGTTTCATCCGCATCTGGTGACCACTGCAGCGTATTCGGGGCATTTTTTTTAAAAAACATTTATTTAACATTTTGCTTAACCAATACAAAATATATACAAGTATATTACAAGTTTTCCAACTAAAACAAAAAACAGGCAACATAAACGTAGTGTATAGCATATTACATCACAGACACATATATTCTGACTCCCATATGCTAAACCTCTGGCTGTGACCACAAACTCTCCTTCCAACAGCTACTCTTGGAAACCATCTCACCTAATATCCTCCTCCACCGGAACTACCAGTCCGGCAGTCCACCTGGCAGCAGGCGTCCCTATTCCACAGGCTATTCATATTACTGTTTGACAGTTAAATGTGCATTAAGGGTATCCCATTTCTTAAGAAGACAACTATAATGAGGATTTTGCTGCACATATGCTCGCTCATACATCCGGTGCATACACACAAGGTTCCACCAAAGCTCTGAGTCTAATTTAGAGAAGTCTTTCCAGTGTCCAAGGATAGCTTTCACTGCGAGGCTGATCATCAGATCAAAAAGCAGGTGGCTCTTTTCCTCTAAACCAGGAATCTCTGCTTTAGATTTGTATATTACTATTCGATACAAAAGTGGCGTGTTTAAATTAAACAGTTGGGTAATCCTATACCACACTTGTTGCCAATATGTCTTCACTTTTGGACATTGATATAGCATATGCGATAACGTCCCTATATCTTCCTCACAGGACCAACAAGCATTCCCTGTTTGCGGTTGCCATTTCGCAAGCCGTGAAGACGTTATGTATGCTCGGTGTGCAAGAAAATATAGCATTTGAGTCAACGACGCTGTCCGGATATCCGTATCTGTGAGCCCCAAAACGTCTCCCATCCTCTTTGGTCCTCCAGCTGTCCTGCATCAGCTTCCCAGGTCACCTGCAGACCTACACATCTCCTCTGTTGAGCTTCCCGTATTACTGCCACGATCCGGGATATCGGCTGTGAAATTTCCCGCAACTCTTGCACCCACCGCAGAAGTGGCCATTCCCGCTCCAAAGCCACCGATGTGACTCCAGTTTTCCCCAAACAGCTCCGCAACTGGCACCATTGAAACAGAGCTTTATATGGTAATTTATACTCCTGCTGCAGCCTCTGAAAAGATTTGAATTCTTTATTGCAGATCAATTGGCCCAAGCTAAAGATTCCGTGACATATCCACTCCTTCCATATAAAGCTATGCCCGGCAATTTTAAGTTTCGGGTTCAACCAAATTGGTGTCTCCTGTGTGTGGTTCTGAACCCCCTCTAAATATGGTATCATCTCTAGGAAGGCACACTGAGTGGCTCGCAAGATATCATTGCATGATGTCCGTCTCTGGGGATCCGCACCAATGTGCCATTTCAGCAGCAGCAGTGCGCTAATAACTCTTTCTATCTGCAGCCACTGCGGGTCCGTCTCTACTGCTTCCTCTTCACTCCAAAGAGCGCCTTGTTTCAGCAATGCTGCTATGTGGAACCAAAAAAAATCCGGAAAGTGCACTCCGCCTCTTCTTTTAGGCAGCTTCAACATCCAAGTCGCAATTCTGGGCGTTTTATTACGCCATAAAAAGGATATTAACAGCCTTCCCAACTTCTGATAGAAACTTTGAGGAAATATTAGCGGAATCATGCTTAGGATGTAGTTAATCTTGGGGACTATAACCATTTTTATCGTTTCTAATCTTCCCCACCACGACAGATTCAAGGGAGACCATTTAGTTGTATATTCCTTCACAATACGCTCACATGTTTCCATATTTTGCGTAATCGTCTCTTGCATGGTTTTCCCATAAAGAACTCCCAAGTATTTAAAATAGGACTGCTCAACCTTGAATGGGTATCTGTCTCATGTTATCGAGGATGCCGGAGTGTTAAGGGGTATGATAGTAGTTTTCGTTAGATTCACTTTATAGCCCGATAGTTTTGAATAGTCCGTAATCAACATCAACACTGCATCCAGCGATTCAGGTTTAATAAATAAGAGTAAGTCATTGGCGTAGGCAGATAGTTTGCATTGATATCCCTTGATTTCAATTCCTGATATCTCTGCAGATTGTCGAATTTTGAGGGCCAATGGTTCCAGTGCTAAATTAAAAAGAAGCGGTGATAAGGGACACCCTTGTCTTGTCCCTCTAAAAAAGGTGAACCCTGCTGATATAGTCGTATTCACTGCTACTCGCGCAAACGGTGTGGCATATAGCACAGCAATTCGTCCCAGGAACTGATCCTTGAGCCCGAACCATCTTAATGTCTGAAATAGAAAGGGCCACTCTAGCCGATCAAAAGCTTTTTCAGCATCCAGTGCTACTCCTACCACTGGTTCAGGTGTTTGTTGTGCCCTCAGCAGCACGTGTGCTAGTAGCCTCCCATTATCGGTTGTTGAGCGACCAGGCATAAAACCACATTGGTCCGGGTGAATTAATACCTCAAGCACTTTATCCAGCCTAGTAGCAAGTACCTTAGCATGAATTTTATAATCAGCATTAAGAAGCGATATAGGTCGGTAATTCTCCACTCTCTGAGCATCTCTGCCTGGCTTGGGGTGGACAGTTATTATAGCCTCCGCAAATGCGCCTACTTCTGCATGCTCCGCACTTTGATGCCTAAAATACAACTGCAGCTCTGGCACTAGTTGTTCTGCAAACGCTGCATAGAACTCTAACGGTAGGCCGTCAGGTCCACTCGCTTTACCTTTTGACAGCTGTTGTACCGCTTGCTGTATCTCCTTGCACGTTATCTCCTTCTCCAACAGTGCGCTTTGTTCCTCTGACAACTTCGGGCCCACTATATTGGAGATGAACTTTCCAAATAGGTTTTCATCCCATTCCATTTCCGACGCATATAGGCTTTCATAAAATTTCCGACATTGCTCAAGTATCTCATCATCTTTAATGACCAGCTGGCCATTAGGGCTCCGTAGTCCAGCTATCCGAGTCGTCACTTCCTTAGCCTTCAACGATCGAGCAAGTAGTCGGCTCGCACGGTTCCCTTCATGATAATAAGTACTTTGCTGTACTTGAATCTGACCTTGCGCTTCTAGGTTCAATATTGAGTTGTATTGGTACCGCAACTTTTGCAATCGTAAGAGAACCATCGGATCCGTTTGCTTAGCCAAAAGCCTCTCACCTGCTCATATTTGCAGCTCTAGTTCTTCCATTTCTTTCCTCTGGGCTCGCTTTTTCTGTATGGCATATGATGTTATGGACCCACGCACAGTCGCTTTGAAAGCCTCCCACCAGGCCCACGTTGATGTATCTTCCACACAGTTATGTTCAAAATAACAGGTAATTTCTTTTTTGATGTGATTAACAAAAGTATGTTCGGTCAACCACGCTCTGTCTAGTCTCCACCGTGGCTGGCGAGGTCGGCCAGTCTTCATGTCCAACGCAAGCCATACTGCTGCGTGATCCGAGACTCCTTTCGCACAAACTCTGATGCCACCAACATGGGGACAAGAGTTTTGGAAATTAGAAAGAAATCAATTCTTGTTTGCGTGTTATGTGGGCAAGAGTAATACGAATATTCTCTAGAGCTGGGGTGAAGAAGTCTCCATGGATCCACTAGTCCCAGTGTCTCTATCATATGCTGTAATGCTCTATTCGCTCTGGGCTTAAGCTGTGGCCTATAGGGGGTTCTATCTATGAGGGGGTCTTGTACCATATTAAAATCTCCTCCAAGTATAATATGTGTAGACGCCACTTCCATCAATTCCTTCAATACTTGCTCAAAAAATTGTGGCTCTTCTAAGTTGGGCGTGTATACTGTCATCAGAGTGTATGAGCCATCGCCCAGCGCCACAACGGCCTTAGCCCATCTGCCCCCCACATCAATTCTGGTTTCTTTAACTGATGGCGCCAGTGCCTTCCGCATTAATATGATCACACCTCCTTTTTTCTGGAATGCAGGGGCTGAAAGCACATTCTGATATATCTTTGAGCTGACTTTGTTAGACTCTGCTAGAGAGAGGTGAGTTTCCTGCAGGTACACAATATCCGCATTCTGCCGTAGACAATATGTTAGAATCTTATTACGCTTTACTGGATTCATGATACCCTGCACATTTAACATCAAAACAGTAAATGCATTACTAGCCATACCCACCCAGAGTGCACTTCATTAGAGTAGCGTCTGCTGCCAGAATCAGGATTCCGTCTGATACATAGACTTCCCACCTCCCCCCACACAACCAGATCTCTAACATAAACTTAACTATATATCTATACATGGCAAAACCAACTCACGTATTTAACAAGACAACTCCCGAGACCCCCTCCCTCCTACAATTATACACAGAAAGCCCCTTTCCACCCTTTCTCCCCCAACAGAATATATCAGTCTCCCCCCACCGCACAGTTCCTTCCTCTCCCTTAGTACACCAATATATATTGTTTATACATCTACTACTTATTTCCTATTTACCCCACAGAAACATGATTCATTAGAGTACGACTAATTCTTACACCCCCTGTACAGGCACCCCCACTGTTACTCTCTTAGGCCGCCAAATATCACATACACCTTCTCTCTGGAGAGTTCACCTCCCAGTGTCCATGTGGGAAAAATCCTGTAAGAAAGTCCGAAGTGCACTTGCAGTCTCAAACGTGCGCATCGTGTTGTCAAGCGTGACTCTCATCTTGGCCGGGTAAAACAAGCCATACCTTGCTTGCAGCTTCTGGAGAGCTGGCCTGGGGCATTTTTTTTAACATATCGGTAAACACCGCGCTTTCCTCTGCAAAGTGGGGAATAAAACGTCGGTAATAACCGATAAGCCCTAGAAAACTTCGTAGCTGCTTCTTGTTTTGGGGGACGGGAACATTTTTAACACTTTCCACCTTATTTAATAAGGGACGGACCATACCCCGGCCTACCAGATGTCCTAAATATTTGACCTCTTGGGCCGCAAACATACATTTCTCGGGATTTAGGGTTAGACCCGCTTGTCTCATTACTCTTAACACTGCTCTTACTTGGAGCAGGTGTTGGTCCCATGTAGCACTGTGAATAACTACGTCATCCATATAGGCTGTGGCATCACTTTGATGGGGACGTAAAACTATGTCCATTAACCGCTGGCAGGTCGCGGCCACTCCGTGTAACCCAAAGGGCATTCTCCGGAATTGAAACAGCCCAAGCGGAGTACTAAAAGCTGTTTTGGGGCGTGCTTCTCTGGTCAGGGGCACCTGCCAATATCCTTTGGTCAAATGCAGTCTCTAAAATGCTTGTATGCCAATGCTAGAAGTCTAAACAATAAGATGGGAGAATTAGAATATATAGCATTAAATGAGAGGTTAGATATGATTGCACTCTCAGAGACATGGTGGAAGGAGGATAACCAGTGGGACACTGTGATACCTGGATACAAACTATATCGTAATGATAGAGCTGAACAAATTGGTGGAGGGGTTGCGCTCTATGTTAGAGAGGGCATTGAGTCAGAAAGGATTAAAGTTTTGCAGGGAACAAAATATGCTGTAGAATCTCTATGGATTGAAATTCCATTTATGAAGGGGAAGGTGATGGCAGTGGGAGTATACTATCGACACCTGGCCAGAATGAACAATGGATGATGAAATGCTCAAAGAAATCAAGGAAGCTAACAAAAGCCACAACAGAGTAGTAATAATGGGTGATTTCAATTACCCCGGTATCGACTGGGACAGTGTCACAGCAGGACAAGCTAAAGAGATAAAGTTTCTAGATGAAATAAATGACTGCTTCTTGGAGCAGCTGGTTCATGACCGACAGAGGGGAAGCCATACTGGACCTAGTCCTTAGTGGAACGCCAGATCTGGTGCAAGAAATAAGGGTGTTGGGACCACTTGGCAATAGTGATCATAGTATGATCATGTTTGATTTAATCAGTGGAGGACAGATAGTAAAGGAATCCACAGTACTACCTTTTAACTTTCAAAAGGGTGACTATGATAGAATGAGGAATATAGTTCGGAAAAAACTAAAAGGAGCGGTTCCAAAGGTTAAAGACTTACAGCAAGCTTGGGTGTTATTTAAAAATACTATCCTCGAAGCCCAGACCAGCTGTATTCCACGCATTAAGAAAAGTGGAAGAAAGTCCAAAAAACTGCCAGCATGGTTTAAAGGTGAGGTCAGAGAGGCTGTTGCTGCCAAAAGAGCAACCTTCAGAAAATGGAAAAAAGAGCCAAATGATGAAAACTGGAAACAGCACAAGCACTGGCAAGTTAAATGCAAAGCATTGATAAGGCAGGCAAAGCGGGAATTTGAGAAGAAACTTGCTACGGAAGCAAAAACACGAAATAAAGACTTTTTCAAGTACATTCGTAGCAAAAGGCCTGTGAGAGAGTCAATTGGACCATTAGATGATAGAGGGGTAAAAGGGGCAGTAAGAGGAGACAAGGCTATAGCAGAGAGACTGAATGAATTCTTTGCTTCGGTCTTTACTGAGGAAGATGTAGGGGTGTTACCCAAGACTGAAGTGGTATTTAAAGGTGATACTGCAGAGGAATTGAGAGAAATATCGCTACACCGGGAAGATATATTACAACTATTTGATAAACTGAATAGTAGCAAATCACCTGGACCGGATGGTATACATCCCAGAGTGTTGAAAGAACTGAAATATGAGATTGCAGACCGTTTATAGGTAATCTGTGAACTTTCATTAAAATCATCTGTAATACCTGAAGATTGGAGGGTCGCCAACGTAACACCAATTTTTAAAAAGGGTTCCAGGGGTGACCCGGGAAATTACAGACCGGTGAGCCTGACGTCAGTACCAGGGAAAATGGTAGAAGCCATCATAAAGAACAAAATTACACAGCATGTAGATAGTCATGGCCTAATGGGAGACAGCCAACATGGCTTTAGACAAGGCAGATCTTGTCTTACTAATCTGATCTGTTTTTTGAAGGTGTGCATAAACAGGTAGACAAAGGTGAGTCGGTTGATATAGTGTATCTGACTTTCAGAAAGATATTGACAAGGTCCCCCCTCAGAGACTTTTGGCGAAGCTAAAAAGTCATGGGATAGGAGGCAGTGTACTATTGTGGATCGGGAACTGGTTAAAAGATAGAAAGCAGAGGGTAGGGCTAAATGGCCAATATTCCCAATGGAAAAAGGTGAATAGTGGAGTACCCCAGGGATCTGTACTGGGTCCGCTACTTTTTGACATATTCATAAATGACCTGGAAAAGGGAATAACTAGTGAGGTAATCAAATTTGCAGATGACACAAAACTGTTTAAAGTTGTTAAAACCCCAAGAGGATTGTGGAAAACTGCAGGAGGATCTGGATAAATTGGAAGACTGGGCATCCAAATGGCAGATGAAATTTAATGTGGACAAGTGCAAAGTTATGCACCTAGGAAAGAACAACCCACACTATAGTTACAAGATGCAAGGCTCCACATTAGAAACCACCACCCAGGAAAAAGATTTAGGAGTCATCGTGGATAACATGTTAAAACCCTCCGCCCAGTGTGCAGCGGCGGCCAAGAAAGCAAATAGAATGCTAGGTATCCTAAGGAAAGGGATGGAGAATAAAACAAAGGATATATAATGCCTCTGTATCGCTCCATGGTACGACCGCACCTTGAATATTGTGTGCAATTCTGGTCACCGTATCTTAAAAAGACATAGAGTTATTAGAAAAAGTACAGAGAAGAGCCACCAAATTGGTGAAGGGGATGGAAGGCTACTCCTATGAAGAGAGGCTAAAAAGGTTAGGGCTCTTTAACCTAGAAAAGAGGCGGCTGAGGGGAGATATGATAGAGGTGTATAAATTAATGAATGGAGTGGAACGGATAAACGTGGATAAATTGTTTACGCTATCAGAATATAGAAGGACTAGGGGGCATGTAATGAAGCTACAGGGTAAACTATTTAAGACAAATAGGAGAAAATATTTCTTCTCTCAACGTGTAATCAAACTCTGGAATCTGTTACCGGAGGATGTAGTAAGGGCTGTTAGTATAGCTGGGTTTAAAAAAGGTTTGGACAAGTTCCTGGAGGAAAGGTCCATAAACCACTATTAAAAAGGGACCCAGGATATCAATGCTTGGCCTAGTACAAGCACTGCAGAACCTGTGTCTTTTGGGGAAACTGCTAGGTACGTATGACCTAGATTGGCCACTGTTGGAAACAGGATACTGGGCTTGATGGACCTCGGTCTGACCCAGTATGGCATTTCTTATGTTCTTATGTTCTTAGGGTCGTGAGGAACTTGACTTGACCGAGCAGCTCTTCAATTCAAGGCATTGGGTAGACATCAAAGGTGGATACCTCATTGACCTGGCGAAAGTCAATACAAAACCTCATGGTACCGTCCGGTTTGGGCACCAACATGATCGGACTGCACCAGGGACTGCGGGATTCCTCGATAACGCCCATACGCAACATGTCTTGCACCTGGGTTGTTACTTCCTGCCTTTTGGCCTCCGGCAAACGGTAGGGTCTTTGCCTAATGATTCTTCCAGGGGGTGTAATTATTTCATGTGCGACCAAACTTGTTTCTCCTGGAATAGGTGTCAGCACATCCTTGAACTCTTTCAACAACCTGGTTAACTGTTGCCTCTGTACTATAGAGAGTTCATCGCTGATCTGTGGCTCCGGACTGGATTTGCAGTCATCCAAAAGTGGGCCCAGATCTTCATCCAGTTGCTCTTCACCTACCGCTAGGAAACCTTCCATATCACTTTTACCGGTGGAGCCGAACCCTCCGGTCCCTCTGCTCGTGGGGGTTACCATAGCAATTTCCTCCAGGAGAGGGAAACCAAAACTCTCGCAGATTAGCAGTGTGATGCGATCCCCTGTTTTTACATCAAAATCTTCTTCTGCGAACTTAAACAGCAGGACTTTGATGACGCCCCTGTAATCTGGATCCACTACTCCCGCACCTACGTTTGGAGGCTAAGCCAGAGCGGGGCGCGATGCGACCATAGCATCCTGGTGGCAACTCTATTTGAATATCCGTGTTAATTAAGGCTCGGCCGTGCTTGGGGACGAGTTGGTTTTCTGCTTTCTTTTAAAGCTTAGTACTGGTGGCTTCTTTCTTTTCTTCCTGTAGGTTTTATGGCCTTTTATCTGTACAACTACGCCATTAATGTCGTCAGCACTCCCTAATGGCCAGTGGCTGTAAGGGTAGGCTGAGCATTTTAATTGTTTCAAAGAGGAAAGGGCTCTTTAAGGCCAAGTGCAGGTTGGTCTTTGAAGTCCAGCTCATTGTATGAACAAATTGTATAAGCCAAATAGAGGGTACTAAGGCTTTTATTTCCCCTTTAACGCAAAGGCTCAGTAAGGCACAGAAATAAAGAAAGTCCTTTCTTTCAGGGTTTCACCAAACATAAGCAAGAAGAAAAACTGTTACGAGTTTCACAGTTGATTGGAGAGATTAACTGAAAGATTCTCTTACTTCAGAGCAACTTAAATAAGCAAAACAGTTCTCTGGCATTTAGCACAAAAGATGAGCATTCTTAAAGCAAAAAGGTCTGTTCAATTCACAGTTCTGTTAATGACTCAAGGCTGCTAGCAATACACAAGGTACAATCCATAAATTCATCTGGAGGCATGGGAGTAGGATTCTCTAGGTCTATTTCCATGGACTCTGGGTCACCCTTTGAATTGGATGTCTCCCTTGCTGTTATACTTTCCCAGACTCTGTCTCTGTTTGCTTGTTTCCAATAAGGTTGATCTAAGGCACTCAAACGTACATGGCCTGTTCTTCTGCCCTTAGGTTCTGGTTTGTAAAGCTCTGACTTGTTTCCTTTTCTCCTATACTGAGCATCTGTTTCACCAGAGCTTCTAGGAGATAAATTTCCTTTTATAAATAAAGTGGCACCCTAACTGGGCTTCCTCCTGTAGCCGGTATAACTGGAGCTCTCTCTCTGAGGCACCTCTCTCTGGAGACAGGCTTTCTCTTGGAACCTTCTGAGCAGTGCTTTACCTTTCTGTGGTTCATGAAAACCTGGCGAGGAATCCGGATTTCCTTGCTTCTGGGTAAAGGTAGCTCTGCTATCAGAACCTTTCCTTCTTGTACCTCTTAATCCTGATTCAGACTCCTCCAGTGAGCGTCGGCCTCTCTCAAAGCATGGCTTTCTCCTCCCAAGCTCTTTGCCTCTGTGGTCCCTTGCTACCGAGTCCCTCTCCAGGCTGACTCTCCTCGAGCTGTCTTTCTTTCTGACTTTCTCTGCTCCTTTTCCAGCACTTACTATTCTGGGCGTTCTGCTTGACCCAGCTATGCTGCTTGGCCTGGAGGTATCACTCCTGCCATCCGAAGTGCTACTCCTGGCAGTCTCTCTCTGGTCTGTCCCTCTCTGGACTGCTTTCCTCCAGACTGCTTCCCTCTGGACCGGTTCCTTCTGAACTGGTTCCTTCTCCTGGCCTGCTTTCCTCTGGACTGGATCCTTCTGCTGGCCTGCTTTCCTCTGGACTAATTCCTCCTGCTGGCCTGCTTCCCTCTGGACTGGTTCCTCCTGCTGGCCTGCTTTCCTCTGGACTGGTTCCTCCTGCTGGCCTGCTTCCCTCTGGACTGGATCCTTCTGTTGGCCTGTTTTCCTCTGGACTGCCTTTCTCTTGTAAAGGCATTCTACATTTGAGTTTCCCGGGGTTGTCGTCAGGTGCAGCTGATTAGCTTGTACATAATCAGTGGCTGGGTATGTTAACTCAGCCTCAGTAGTTTTGATCCTGCTCCCTCTAGCTGGGCTGCAAGGTAATTGCATCCTCTGCACATCAACAGCTCTGTTAAAGACAGGGTTTTTTTCTAAGTCTGCACTCTCAGTAGCTTCAGCTTCATGACAGTACACTTTGGAGGAGAGGAGGGATAGGGGAGATATGATTCAGACCTTTAAATACTTAAAGAGGAACGATGAACAAACAAACCTCTTCCAAAGACGGGGAAGCTGCAAAACTAGAAGCATCACATGAAGCTGCAAGGTGGAAAAGTGAAAGACAATGTCAGGAAATATTTTTTCACTGAAAGGGTGGTGGATGCTTGGAATGCCCTCCCGATGGAAGTGGTGGGGGCAAACATGGTGACGGAATTCAAAACAGCATGGGACAAGCACAGCGGATCCCTTTATAGCAACAGGATAAAAACAAAATAAACGGAACCATCTAACTTCTCAACAAATAGGGGTGTCCTACATGGAGTGGTGGGTCCACCCCTAAACAAAGACATGGGGAGGGGTGGCCTTCACAGAGCGACTGGTGCACCTACTCTTGCTGTATTGCTGGGCAGACTGGATGGACCATGCTGGTCTTTATCTGCCATCATTTATTATATTTTACTATATTCTATGTAACTTGTTAGTTTATTGTGAACTGCCCTTGATCTTGGGAAGGGACAGTATAGAAAAACACTGAAATAAAAAAAAAATAAAAATAGGCTATGGCCTTGTTATTTATCATGACCTTAACTTTAGGGGGAATGTTTACTAAACTGTGGTAACGTTACATACCGCGCGTTATGTAACGTTAACGCTCATTAGGTAACGTTAATGCATGGTATAACGCGTGTTAACATTACCTAACGAGCGTTAACGTGCGCGGATGCAGTAAACACCGCAGAGGGTGGAGACAGGGCGGGGGGAAGGGGTCAATGGGCGGGGAGTGGGCGTGGAGAGGCTCTCTTCACACTAACGCACTGAACTGAAGGGCTGAATCCTACCACGAATGAAAACCTGCTGTTAGATACACATTTGCAGGAGGGAAAACCATTTCAGTGTCAGCAATGTACAGCATAGACAGGGAGCCCAAGAAACGTGATAGTAGTGCTCCATGTCTAGCAACAGCATAGTGTCCAAGTATGAAGGGCCACTATGGCGATGGTGCAAGTGGAGCATAGGGGGCTGCAGGTGGGCCATGTAGCAGGGGCAGCTGGAACACAAGGTGGACTAGGCGTGCACCTAAGTGGCACATAGGGACATAGAAACTGGAAATCAGCATGACAGCAGCTGACAAAGGCCAAAAACAATCCACCTACATCTACCTGGTCCACCCGAGCAAACAGTTACTAGGTCACTGACCTGGCACCCCCCAGCCAACCTTCCCCCAAGTGGAAGGGACAGAATATCGGTAGGCAGTGATGGGGGGGATGTGAGGATGCCCATGTGTGCCCCATGCCCCAGAACCCGCTCCCTAGGCGACCAACTACCCACACAATGGATGGCCTGGGACTACGCCCCACCAGCACCGACAGCATATGGCGGGGGGGGGTGCCCGTGCTGGAGGGGGCAGTGGCACCTGCCTGCAGTGGACCTAGGCCATGCCCTGTACCAGTACGTGGTGTGCAGTGCAACGTAAAAGGTCTGGTTGAGGAAAAGTACAGGTAGCCCCAGGGACCACCATGCATCTGTGGCAACAGTGTGGTGCAGTACACCCAGCCAGTATGTCCAGAAGCAGAGGGTCACAGGTTCAAGCCCCAGCTGTTGGTACTGCAGAGCATGTCCCTATGTTTTACCCTACAATGCAGATACAACAGCAACATGTGCAAAGCCCAAAGCAGCAGCTAACAGGGGTACAAACCCCCACTCACACAGGCTCCACAATCCAAAGCTGCATGTAGAGTCAGGCTGTTGGCCCCAGCATTGAGCTGAAGTTATTCACCAGAGCACTACTACCACCTTCTGCACAGTTTAGCAATGTCGGCACTGTGATCAGGACCAGTGTGGCAGCCAGGGTTGCCAACCACCCCTATCTTTGCACAATGCTGCAATAGGATTGTGTGTGTATGTCTATCCATTGTTTTGTGGCTGCCCACACCTCACCGGGCCCACAATGTCCCACTGTTACCAGCGTTAGTCTGAATAGGTGCATAATGAGGAACAAGGTGTTGTGGGTATGGCCCGGACAGGGCAGATTGGCCAGGATGCATCTTCACAGGGTGTGGGGCAATGGCTGGGACACTGTAGTGCCTGACCACCACCTGCATGGACAGGGTGGCCACAGCATGGCATGCTGTGAGGGCACTCACTCTGACCGAGCAGTGACCATGGCATGTCTAGGTTCCCACATAGCGCTCTACACTATTTGCTTCCACTGATTTTTTTTGTGCTCCCAGTGCTGGGTCCCCAATCACTGAGACTCCTGCTTGGTGCCCATAGTTCCTCTGTGAGCATGCACTATGGACTGGCTAGTGGACAGTCTGCAGTTAGACTGTGCTGTCTGCTGGTGACGGGCAGACACTGGTATGAGGCAGTTGGGGTTTTCCAGAGCTAACCCCATCATTGCTGCTGGTCTGCCCCAGCCTCAGGTATGGCTCTGGGCCACCAACCTTGCAGGGCTATCTTATACCAGCAGGATGGAGGTTACTTCATGGGGGCTGGGGCACTTCTCCTTTACATACAAAAAAGGGTGATGTGAGCCCTTTGGGGTATGTGGTGTATAACACTTTGACCTATAAAGGCACTGCTGCACAAACCACATGCAAGTCTAGAAACCCCTCTGCCCTGATAACAGGTGCCCATGTCAGCCAGACAGACCCAAACACAGAGTACACACTAATCTGGGTGGTGTCTGGTCCCAGAGGGCTACCTGTGACTGCAGGATAAAGACGGGCACTGAATTACCTTCTGAAGCACTGCAAGGAACACCTATCACACACTGTTAGTGATGGGGATGTACAGCAGGACCTATCTCTAGCACCACATGTACTGCAGACCTAGTGATGGGCACCCATCCTATCCCTCAGGGAGAACACAGAACCTGCACAATGGAATGGTCTGTAGCTACTCTGTGCCAGTATCACGCACTGTCGGTTCGCCTTTCCAAGCTGAGGTACCGGAGAGGTGCAGACCCCATTTGCTGATCGGCTGTAGACAGCTATTCAGCATGCGCATTGCATCATGGGTACCGGTGGGGTTACCCTATCCTGGCACTCAGAGCAGACAGTTTGTGCAGTGACCTGCAGTCCTAATGTATCCAGCCATTGCTGTGACATACACCACAGAGGTATAGCCTACTGGTTGATGCAATGCCATTCTCAGCAGTGTTCATGGGTTTGAGTCCTCATTGTTCCCTCCTCTCATGCCTGTCCTACGCAAATAGTGTGCATGCCTGTAACAGTCATATCTTTGCACATTTGTGCTGCCAGCCCATAAAACCCTTGCCACAATTGCCAGCATTCCCTCGGTCCGTCTATCTGCGTCTGTCAGCTGTGTAGAGTCCTGTCTTCCTGTGCGGGCTGCTACCCCATGTCCTGCACTGGTACCTTTTCCTTCATTGCCTCTCTTCATGCTTGCCTCACCTGTGCCTGATCTGCATGGCACTACCACTCCTCTGTCCAACCATCATTGTAACTATCCTGCCACCTCCGCCTCCACTGGGGGACAGGTATTCCCATCGTCTGCCACCAACTCTTTCCAGTACTTTACATTGCCAACACCCTGTGCTGTGGTACAGTTGCCCCCACCATGTTTGTCATCAGTACTGGTAGCCACATGGGATGCCCTCAGATATGGCAGGTCCAGCGGCTCCCAGCTCTACCTCCTTCACTCACCTGTTCATTGCCTTTCATGAGTGCTCTATCTCATGTTACGGCTACATCTGTCTCTGTTCCTCACAGGTCATGCATGTCATTATGAAGCACCTTGCAGCCCTTAGGCCACACTAACCTAGGGCACCAAGACCTTGCTAGGCCACCTTAACCTATGGTTCTGTAACCCAGGATGCCTTCTAAGGTGCCTTGTCCAGGGGTGCCTTATACGGCACTTAGTCTATGGAGCCCTACTGTATAGGGCACCTTACAAAGCGCCTTATGAGGCACCTTACAAGGCACCTTATAGGGCACCTAACAAGGCACCTTATAAGGTACCTTATAGGCACCTAACAAGGCACCTTATAAGGCACCTTACAAGGCGCCCTACAAGGCACCTTACAAGGCGCCTTGTAAAGCGCATTAGTTTGTAACATGCGTTGGCTGATGTGGCTTGCTGTAACGTTGCACCGCCCATGTCTTTATATGGGCATCTGTACCTTTACCGCGGAACCTAATGCGAATGACGTTACCGCAGTTTAGTAAACATACCCCTAGGAGTTAATTTAACTTGGACAATCTTTCTTTCTCCTGAACCCCAACAAACTCCTTTTTTTTCCCACATTGGGGTATGTTTACTAAACTGCGGTAACGTTACATAAAGCACGTTATGTAACGTTAACGATCATTGACGTTCCGCGGCGCGGTAAACACCACAGAAGGTGGAGAGAGGGCGGAGAGAAGGGGTCAATGGGCGGAGTGTGGGAGGGGAGAGGCTCCATTCACACTAACGCGCTGATCTTAAGAGCTGAATCCTAACGAGATTGAAAACCTGCCGTTGGATGCATATATGCAGGAGAGAGAAACCATTTATGTGTCAGCAATGTACATCCCAGGCAGGGAGCCCAAAAACTGTGATAGTAGTGCTCCATGTACAGCAATACCATAGTGCCAAAGTATGAATAGTCACTATGGCGATGGTGCAAATGGGGCATAGGGGGCCACAGGCGGGACATGCAGCATGGGCAGCTGGGGCACAGGGTGGACCAGGCGGGCACCTAGATGGCACATAGGAACATAGACACCGCAGATCAGCAAGACAGCAGTTAACCAAGGCCAAACACAATCCACCAATATCTACCTGGTCCACCCTAGCCAATAGTCGCTAGGGCACAGACCTGACATCCCCCCAGCCATCCTGCCCCCATGTGGAGGGGACATAATAGTGGTAGGCAGTGACGGGGGAATGTGAGGATGTCCATGTATGCCCCCCTACCCCTGAACCCGCTCCCTAGGCGGGCGCCTACCTACACAGTGGATGGCCTGGGACTGCGCACTACCAGCACCGACAGCAAATGGGCATGTCAGCTTGGCAGGGGGGCCTATGCCCATACTGGATGGGGTAGTGCCACCTCCTTGCAGTGGACCTAGGCCATGCTTTGCAGCAGTACGTGGTGTGCAGTGCAACATAAAAGGTCTGGCTGAGGAAAAGTGCAGGTAGCCCCAGGGACTACCATACATCTATGGCATCAGTGTGGTGCAGTACACCCAGCCAGTGTGTCCAGGAACAGAGGGTCACAGGTTCAAGTCCCAGCTGTGGTTCCAGCAGAGCATGTCCCTATATTTTACCCTACAATGAAGATACAACAGCAACATGTGCAAAGCCCAAAGCAGCGGCGAACAGAGGTGCAAACACCCACTCACACAGGCTCCACAATCCAATGATGCATGGAGCGGCAGGCTGTTGGCCCCAGCAGTGGGATGATGTTATCACCAGAGCACTACTACTACCCCCTGCACAGTTTAGCAATGTCGGCACTGTGCTTAGGACTGGTGTGGCGGGCAGGGCTGCCAACCACCCCTATCTTTGTATAATGCTGCAAAAGGAGTGAGCGTGTTTGTATGTCTATCCATTGTTCTGTGGCTGCCCACACTTCACTGGGCCCAAAATGTCCCACTGTTACCAGCATTAGCTTGATTAGATGCATAATGAGGAGCAAGGTATTCTGGGTATGGCCCGGACAGGGCAGATTGGCCAGGATGCATCCTCACAGGGTGTGGGGCAATGGCTAGGACACTGTAGTGCCTGACCACCACCTGCATGGACAGGGTGGCCACAGCATGGCATGCTGGGAGGGCACTCACTCTGAACGAGCAGTGACCATGGCAGGTCTAGGTTCCCACATAGCGCTTGGCGCTATTTGTTTCTAGTGATGTGTTTCTGTTCCCCAGTGCTGGGGTCCTAATCACTGAGATGCCTGCTTGCTGCACATAGTTCCTAGTGGACTGTCTGCAGTTAAATTGTGCATGGTCGGAACACCTTTAAGGAACAGTCTGACCATGCTGTCTGCTGGTGGCCTGCAGACAGTGGTGGGAGGCACTTGGTGTTTCCAGACCTGACCCAGCAATGCTGCTGTTCTGCCACTGTTCCAAAGGAGCGAGTAGTTATGGAAGTCACATGCACTTTATTGAATAAAAACAACCTCAACGTGTTTCGGCTGTTGCCTTCATCAGGGGGTACTAGAGGACAGCAAAACAGTACATTAAAATAAACCAATAAATTATGAAATATGAAGACAATGCAGAAAAAAATAATTAATTAAATAATTAATTAATAAATGTAAAAGATAATTAAAGCTAAAACATAAATATACATAAAAATATATCATATAAATGAGAAAACCAACAGTGTATGATAGTAAAAAGATATATAATATAACATACTTACAAGTAATCTCTATTGGTACACTAGATGAAGCGCAAATAGCAATAAAGATATGGCACAGAACCAATCATATGGTGGATAATGCTAAAAAATATTAATGTAAAAACCATTAATAAAGCAAATATAATGATAAACAATTAAAACCATCATTTGAACATACATCACTAACATAACACAAAAAAAAAAAAAAAAATAGTTAATTAAGAAAGAGACCAAATGGAAAACCCAGACCTAAAGGAGTGGACCCACTCCAAAAATAAATGATCCTTAAAATAGATAATCTTCTAAATTATCTTTCTTATGAAAATAAACCCTCTCTAAACACATGAGCTCAAAAACAGCTCGACCATTGGAGGAATAAACGGTAATGAGCACAGAGCATGCATACTATCAGACAGACAATTGCATATGGTAACATTGTTGCAAATCCCTGACGAAAAGTAACTAGTACTAGTGAAACTGTATACTATGGAAATGCAAGAAATGCTTGGCAAAAGATGGTTACATAGGTGCATAAAAAGAATTCAACATAAGGCCTTTATTAGTGTACCAATAGTGATTACTTGTAAGTATGTTATATTATATATCTTTTTACTATCATACACGGTTTGTTTTCTCATTTATATGGTATATTTTTATGTATATTTATGTTTTAGCTTTAATTATCTTTTACATTTATTAATTAATTTATTGGTTTATTTTAATGTACTGTTTTGCTGTCCTCTAGTACCCCCTGATGAAGGCAACAGCCGAAACGTGTTGGGGTTGTTTTTATTCAATAAAGCGCATGTGACTTCCATAACTACTCGGTCCTGTGGTTTTTCAGTTTGCTTTGCGAGCAGTGCTCCTGTTTTGTGGTTCCTGCCACTGTCCCAGTCATAGGTATGGCTCTGGCCCACCAACCCTGGAGGGCTGTCTTGTACAAACAGGATGGAGGTTGCTTCCCTTGGGTGGGGGCACTGTTCTTTACCTACAAAAGGGTGATGTGGGCCCTTTGGGGTATGTAGTGTATACCACTGTGACCTATACAGCCACTGCTACACACACCTCATGCAATTCTAGGAACTCCTCTGCCCTGATAACAGCTGCCCATGTCAGCCAGATCCTCACACTGGGTACACACTAATCTGGCTGGTGTCTGGTCCACAGGACCACATGGGACTGCAGGATACAGATGGACACCAAATTACCTTCAGCTGCAATGCACAGAACACCTGTCACACACTGGTAGTGATGGGGATGTACAGCAGGACCTATCTCTGGTAGCAAATGTACTGCGGACCTAATGCTGGGCACCCATCCTATCGCTCAGGGCGAACACAGAACCTGCACAATGGCATGGTCTGTAGCTACTCCGTGCCAGTATCACGCACTGTCAATTCGTCTTTCCAAGCTGGGGGACCGGAGAGGTGCAGACCCCATTTGGTGATCAGCTGTAGACAGCTATTGAGCATGTGCATTGCATCATGGTTACTGGTGGGGTTACCCTATCCTGGCACTCAGAGCAGACAATTTGTGCGGTGACCTGCAGTCCTTCTGTACCCAGACATTGCTGTGACATACACCATGGGGGTATAGTCTACTGGTTAATACAATGCCATTCTTGGCAGTGTTCATGGGTTCAGTTCCTCATTGTTCCCCCCTCTCATGCCTGTCCTACTCATATAGTGTGCATGCCTGTAGAGGTCATATTTTTGCAGATCTGTGCTTCCAGCCCATAATACCCTCGCCACAATTGCCAACATTCCCTCGGTCCGTCTATCTGCCTCTGTCAGCTGTGTAGAGTCCTGTCTACCAGTGCAGGCTGCCACCCCATATCATACCCTTTCCTGTATTGCGCCTCTTCATTCTTGCCTCACTTGTGCCTGATCTGCATGGCACCACCACTCCTCTGTCCACCCATCATTGTAGCTATCCTGCCGCCTCTGCCTCCACTGGGGGACATGTATTCCCATTGTCTGCCACCAACTGTTTTTCTGGCACTTTACATTGCCAACACCCTGTGCTGTGGTACAGCTGCCCCACCATGTTTGTCATCGGTACTGGCAGGTGCATGGGATGCCCGCAGATATGGTAGGTCCAGCGGCTCCCACTTCTCCCTCCTTCACTCACCTGTTCATTGCCTTTCCTGAGTGCTCTATCTAGTGTTAGGGCTACATCTGTCTCTGTTCCGGACAGGTCATGCATGTCATCCTGAGGCAACTTGCAGTCCCTAGGCCTCACTAACCTAGGACACCATAACCTTGTTAGGCCACCTTAACCTATGGTTCCATAGCCCAGAGTGCCTTCTGCGGTCACTTGTCCAAGGGTGCCTAATATGGCGCTTAGCCTAGGAGGCCCTATAGGGTGCCTTACAAGGCACCTTACTAGGCACCTTACATGGCACCTTATAAGGCACCTTACATGGCACCTTACTAGGCACCTTATAAAGCACCTTACAGGGCACCTTATAAGGCACCTTACTAGGCACCTTACAAGGCACCTTACAAGGCGCCTTACAAGGTGCATGGCAAGGCGCCTTGTAGCACTCGTTAGTCTAGGGCATCTTTTAACGCGCGTTAGCTGTCAGATTGCTGTAACGATGCAACACCCATGCCTTTATATGGGCATTTCTACCTTTACCACGGAACCTACTGCGAATGACATTACTGCAGTTTAGTAAACATACCCCATAGAGTAGAAGCTCATCCTTTAATTCAGTTGAGTTCTTGGCGTGTTGTTTATTTATCTCACTTTCCTGCACTTTCAGATCTCCTACATCCATCCTCACCTTAGCCTTCCTTCTGCTTCTATTTTCTAAGCCTCCATTTTCTCTCTCCTCATCAACCTTCTGTCTGGTGTTCCTTTCCAGATCCCTTCTTTCTCTCACTATTTAACTTCTTGATCCTTCTTTCTGCCTATGCACCATCCTTTCTTCTGGTACTCTTTCTTTTCTTCTATTATTCCTTTCTGAGACTCCTCTTCTTTGTCCATGTATACCTTTCTTCTGGTGTTCACATCTAGGTGTCCTCTATCTCTCTATATTCAGTTTTCCACAGAAGCCCTCAGTTGATTAAACATGTTATTTTTCATCGAATTCTTTACTTTGATCTGTGAAATTAGAGATGTTAAATTTCTATCAGTTGCATTTTGTAGTTGTTCCAGTTTTTGATGAAGTCTATTTTCATATCCTATCAATTTAAATATAGGCTTTGTAGTGCATAAAGGTAGTAGTACATTATTTTCTCTTTATCTGCAGGAGTCCACTTAATTGCAGTTAATCCTATTAACCTTTTCATTAACTTTTGTGGTTTTTCTCTTGCCACAGTGGGTCCTTGAACAAGTCCGCCATGGTCTTCATCTGTAGCAGGGGGTTATCTTCATCTGCAGGGTGTGACTACCACTACTATCATCTCTAGCCCAAGTATTTAAGCTAAGGTGCGTACCATTTTTATACCGGGTGACACGTGGCTAGTATGTAATATTCCTTTCCTTTCCTATAATATTTCAATTGCAGTGTTGCCGTGCTGAGATTTGGTATAGATTTTATACAACAGGGTCACCATGTGGAGGACTCAGTAAGACTTGAGGAAAAATCTTTATTCTCTCCCCCTGAGAGATATACAGCACTTCACCAGCCACTGCTTGTGAATTTAACGTTATGCTTCCTTTAGACCCCTGATCCTCTTTGGTCCTTATGAGGGTAATTGAATTACTAAGCGGCAAAACACACTCTTAAATTTAGGTCCTAGAGCTGGTGTAAATGCCTGTGCCTAGTTATCTAAAGAAAATCCATAAGTTATAGTATTTTATAACTTATACACATACATTTGCACTCTGTCCAATCTCTGCCCCATGCATATCCAACCCCAAATTAAGTGCCATGCACATGACGTGTGTACTTACAAAATAGCAATTGGCTGAAATATGCACATAAAGGCCACTCTTCAGATGTAAGCCATTGAAAATATATGGCTTAGGTGCATTGATGTTGCATCACTTTAAGGACTCCTTATAAAATTACCTCCAATGTATCTTTGTAAAACAGGCTACTAATAGGTGCCTTCCTGCTCTTCACACATAGCCTACTTTTTATATAATGAGTCTCTATGTATGAAATTTTATAAAGTCATTTTAGGGAAAATGTGCGTTAAATGGCTCTTACCAAGAATAAAAATATTTAGGCAATATGTAGCAGAGTCATGACTATGTGTGCTGATTATAAAATACACTAAACCACATGTGAATTTGCATACTTGAAGAGAAGACATTTATACCTGTTCTTTATAAAATTGTGACAAAATAGATACCTTCTTGCCCTCAAAACCCTAGTACCCTTTTATAAAAGTACCTTCTGTGAGCCCGATCACCAAAGGGGCACGTTCGGGCAGTCTGGGTGCTCCCGAGCAGGACGGGCCCATTAAGTCCTGTTTCTGCACCGCTGGAGCTAAGCATTCCTATGGGTGCAAGATTGGGCCCTGAGATGGCCCGGTGTGCCCCTGTATACCTGTGGGGAGGTCCTCCCCACCATTCGACCCCTGATGCTGGCTGCTATATTGGACGGTGGGAACCCACTGTGGGTAGCCTGTTGCTCTGCTGGCGAGGCTGCCGGGCTCTGGGGGGCTGCCGGGCAGGATTAGAGGGGTGCCCCACGTTTATTCCACCTCAGAGGAGGAATAATCAGGGTGTCCCCCTGGTGCTCCCCGGATGTACAGGGCTTGTGCCCTAAATCAGCCCTGTATGTCTGAGGGTCAGTCCTGCCCATGCTGCACTCACTGCCATTGCTGCCTGTGTCATCCCCATCCCCCACAGCATGCACAGCAGCTCTGTACGTGCAGAGAGGCAAAGAGGTGGAATAGGCTGAGGGCGGATGGCGGGGCTGGATGTCCCATCGGGATGTACAACGCCACTATTCGCCTTCCTGGATCAGGCCTTGTGTGTATAGTTGGCAGTGCCAAGTACTCTCTACATATATTCAGTGTTGCTGTCTATCTGTATAGTGGCACTGAAAATATGTATTTTTTAAAACATTTTGGCTGGCTTTTAAAACGAAATGATCACCATTGAGTTTAAAGGTTGACCATTTACTTCTGTCCAGACATTAGAACCATCCTTAATAGGACTGCGAACATAGAAAAGACCAGTAGAATTCTTTCCACAGATGTGAAATTAATTTCTAGTAGTTGTATCTAACTATTGTAAAGAATCCAGCTTAAATGCAGAGCATCGAGACTGACTTCTGCCCTGGTTAAAGTAATTTTCCTAAGCAAACATTTTATCAAATCTGTACCATATCCTCTGATAAATGGGTATCTTCTAGAAGCCTGTCTGCCACGATGTGCTGATTGTGGCTATATCCTCTGAAGGGATTCATGAGAACACGTACTGTAGCTAAGGTGTAAGTGCTGTGATACAGCTGTTACTCTAAAGGAAAAGCTATGCCCATAAATAAAATGCCTCTTTTTCATGCTGAACAGTAATGTTTGTAAATCTCAGTTTAAATGAACAGCATTCATCCTCACAGCATAGTATGTACTATAGCTCAAACTGCAAATTTTCATTGTACACTGGGTGGGACCATTGCCTGTGGTGTGATGTTTTATATTGCAGTATCCCATCGTTTATTGTTCTTAAAGTGTATTTGGCATATTCCACAACAAGTACTGCATGGGCTGAGCGTTCAAAATAAAAGACATGAAGGCACATTTTAGAAAAGTTGTTTTTGTGATGGAGGTGATGTCGGCCATGCTTGCCAATCTATGTGATTTTCAGAAGGGAGTGTGTACACTGAGACCCTCTGGCACTCAGAAGGACAGAGGCTGCTAAGTCTCCTGCCTGTTAGGGACAAAAGTAACAAGAGACTCAAGTTAGATAGAGGAATCAAATTCAGGTAGAGCCAGAAATCCCAAATAAGAACATGAGCGGTACATCGTTACCGATAACGCGCGTTACAGAAATTAACGAGCATTAGAGGGCGCCGTGGCGCGTTACCGCGCGTTAAACTTAAGAAGGCGCACAGACACAAAACACTGAAACAGAGCTGTAGCACAATGGTTACTGCACTGACTGATGATACACATGTCATGGGTTTGATTCCCCAGTGTGTCTAATGCATAAGGCTGGCTGAGGCATCACCCTGTACATTTAAGTAGTGAATGAGGAGGCATTTTACGTTTATTTTCAGTAGTGTTGCCAGCAAACACACCCTCACAGTGGCGTAACCTAAGGTGCTGCATAAGGCACTCCATAGGCTACATTATAAAGTGCACTGTCCGCTGAGGCACCCCATAATGTCCCCTACAGAACACCCTATAAGGCACCTTATAGGGCGCCATATAAGGTGCCGCATGGTGCGCCTTATGAGGCACTGTAAGGTTACAGTACGCTGAGGGTTTGTCGCTGGCAGCACTAATGTACATTAAAAATAGACAATGCTGCAGACAGCCCTATAAAATAACCCCATGGCGGGTTTGAACCCATGACCACTGGCCCCACAGGTAGTGAAGGAACCACTGGGCTACAGCCCCATAGCTGCTAACACACCCCTGGCTGCCTACTGAAGGGCGTCAGGCCACCACCCAAACCGCCTGCTGTGTTGGCCAGGATCTGGGTCAACGCACCAATTCCCATGGTGCACTGCACATGCAGATCAGCCGTGTACAGATGGTCATATGTTGAGGTGTGCCCCCCCCCCCATCACCTAGGACTGGTGGGGGGTCCTGACCATGCACAGCCCCACAGCACCTCGACATGGTAGGGGGAACAGACCATGTGTGGCACTGACACAGAGTAGCCACAGACAGTCACATTGTGCGGGTACTGTGCCCACCCTGAGGTTGAGGTGGGGCGCCCAGCACCAGGTCCACAGCACCTTTTATGGCTAAAATATGCCATGCTGCATGTCCCCATTAGTGTGTGATAGGTAAAAAGCAGCGTCTCTGCACCGAGGGAGCCACTGCCATTGCTGACATTCCATCGCTTAGCTCCTGCCCAATCGGGGCAGTGGGAGAAAAGCCCACGGCAGCCTCAGCTCATAAAAGCGGTGTCCCTGCACTGAGGGAGCCGCTGCCATTGCCAACATTCCATCGCTGAGCTCCTGCCCAATCGGGGCAGTAGGAGAAAAGCCCATAGCAGCCTCAGCTCATAAAAGCAGTGTCCCTGCAGGGCGGGCCCATGCCTGAGGGCCTCGCTAGAGGGCTCTTTGGCGTGGCCCTTAGGCGTGGTACAGAGGCGCAAACTGGACCATACCCGACAAGAACTGTGGACTTCAAAAACAGCAAAACAAACACCACCGCAGCCATCGCAGCAGCAGAAATACATCAACGACGACTCCAAGGGATCAACACTGAAACACACCTTGGCCCACAAACACCAGGTACTCTCACAAGAACATGCCACCCTTCTTAGCCCCCATCTACCTCCTCACTCCTCTCCTGACCCTCTACCCCTCCCCCACAGGCACACCCAATAACCTACTCTGGCCTAATACCACAACAGCACAATCCACACACATTTGCAACCCCAAGCAAAACCACTCTCACACACAGCATACACCAACCCATACCCCCAACCCCCCAAACTACCACCACCTCTCCATTTCACTCATAAACGCATGCTCAGTCAGAAACAAATATCACATGCTCCAGGACCTAATCACAACCAAGAAGATCTACATCCTATGTCTCACGGAAACCTGGCTAATGGATAGCGACACATTGATAATGAACCAGTTAACCCCAAAAGGATACAACCTCCATCACTGTTCCCGAGCACACTCAAAAGGTGGAGGTGTAGCCATCGTAGCAAAAGCCGACCTCCACCTCAGGATCCATTCTTCAGAAACCACCAATGATGCAGACCTCCTCACCCTCACCAATAAACACCTTTCAATATGTCTAATCTACCGTCCACCTACCACAAACACTGACCTACCAAGGATGCTACAATTCATATCTGAAAGCACCAGCTCGGCAAAGGAACAAATCATCCTAGGAGGCTTTAACCTCCCTTCACTTCAAGAGGCACAAGCGGAAACCTTCGCCACCGCCATGACAGCAATGAATCTGATACAGATCGTACAAGAACCCACACACGAAAAAGGAAACACACTGGACCTCATATTCCTAAACTCTCTAACTGCCTCCTCAAGCAACAACCCGCAGATCTCACCTGTACCTTGGTCAGACCACTACCTCCTTACCATATCCCATACCTACCAACCTATGACCTATAAGGTAGACGAACACCATGCTAGAAGATTTAAAACATTCAACAAAGAGGACTTTTTAGCACAAACTCTACCTAAACTACAAACAAACTCCGGTAACATCGATGACCTAATTTACAACTGGAATACCACGATCTCCACTGCATCCGAAGCACCGACGAACAAAACCACCACAAGACCTACTTCCACAAAAGCCAGATGGTTCACTCCTAATCTCCGAAAACTAAAAACAAAACTCAGAACAGAAAGAAAATGGAGAAAAACCAAAAATGAAAGCAACAAAACAAAATACCTATATGAACTCAACGCATACCACTCTGAAACTGACAAAGCAAAGAAATCCTACCACATGAAAATCATAAACACATCCATAAATAAACCTCATGAACTCTTTCATATTGTCAAACAATTGAAAAAAGCACCCAACAACTCTGACCAGCTACCAAAAATTCCACCAGAGATACTGGCTCAACAATACAAGCAGCTCCAACTACCAAAAAACCCACATCTAAACTCCTAGGCAACTACAACAAACCACCACCCCAACATATACAGTGACTGGACCACCATCAAAGAAACCACTGCAGAAGAACTATCATCCACCATCTCCCGCCTAAACACCACCACCTCTCCGCTGGACCCCTGCCCCACCGACTGGATAAAGAAATCCAAAGAAGACCTGAGCGCACCATTAACCCATATTGTCAACGAATCCTTCTCCCAAGGTCGCATGCCGGACATCCTCAAAACTATAATCATTCGACCATCCCTAAAAAAACAAAACCTAGTTCCCCTAGACCTTGCATCCTACAGACCGATAGCAAGCCTACCATTCACCGCCAAGATAATCGAGAAGATAGTCCAGCAGCAGCTTCAAGAACACCTATACATCAACAACATACTGGACCCACAACAACACGGCTTCCGCCCACTACATGGAGTCGAGACCCTCATGACCACACTGATGAACACCCTCATCATAGGAACCAAAGAAAAACACTCTGGATACGCCATGATCTTCCTTGATATATCAGCAGCCTTCGACACCATCTCCCACAACATCCTCATACGAAGATTGCAATCAATTGGGATCAAAGACACCGCACTTCAATGGTTTAAATCCTACCTAATCAATAGACAACAACTGATCCATACCAGCACCACAACCTCGCCCCCCTTCCAGCAACACCAAGGAGTACCTCAAGGATCCACGCTGTCAGCCATGCTCTTCAACATCTACCTTCAACCACTCTGTTCAGTCATACGTACCCACAACATCAACTTCCATATATATGCTGACGATATCATGCTCTACGCCCCAATTACAACCACAAACCCAACAAATATTCACCTCTCAGCATGCTTCTCCGAAGTGTCCCACTGGCTACAAGAAAACAACCTATCCATAAACATAAAGAAAACTGAAGTCCTCATAGTAACAAAAGACCCAGACTTCACACCACCTACACACCTCAACATAGGAACCACACGCATTCAAATACAGCCACAAATAAGATATCTAGGCATTATCATTGACCAAGCTCTAACCCTCAAGCAACAAATTACCAAAACCACAGGAAATATATTCCATAAAGCGAAAACAGTGCAATGCCTCAGACCTCTCCTCGAACCTCAAGACTTCAGGACGGTGATGCAAGCTATGACACTCCCACATCTGGATTACTGCAACATAATCTACCATGGACTACCAGCCACACAGACCAACCCCCTCCGAACTGCATTGAACACCACAGCAAGAATCATTCAGAGAGCAAAGAAAAGCGACCACATCACCCCAATTGTAAGAGACTTCCACATACTTCCCTTCGAAGCAAGAACTAAATACAAATCCATCCTACTCATCCACAAAGCCATCCACCAAGCACCAAGCACCCAGCTTCACACCCTGCTGACCCGTCCAACCCATGGCAAAACAACTAGACAGGCCTCCATCAACTACCTCACCATCACCCACAAAAGAACCAAATGCTCTCAACGGACAAACAACCGAGCCTTTGAACTTTATGCACCGTCTCTATGGAATTCTCTACCGTGCCACCTCAGAAACAATGGTGATCTCCTGTCATTCAGAAAACAGCTAAAAATCATCCTATTCCAAGAATATTTCAAGACAACTCCCACAAAAAAATGCACCAACCCCTGAACTCACCTATCATGAACCTCTGAGCGATAACTGCACTGTACTGTCCATGTCTAAAGTCTGTCTATTGTCGAAATCATCATTGTTGCTTACCTGGTGATGGCCCCACCCTGATACTCAATTTTCCCCACACTTATACGTAACACCGCTTTGACCTGGTGAAAAGCGGGATATAAATACAGTTAAATAAATAAATAAATAGGTAGTTCCGTTAGACACACCTAGGATACATCTGTGTCCTGCTGTATGTCTCGGTCGTGTCTAGTCCCTATGGGTGATGATGCACCCAGAATAGTGCATATCCTGTGTTGGTGCCATGGTTACCTGCTGTAGGTGAAGGGGGGGGTGTATGGACCCATAGGCAGATTATGTACCACCACATAACCCACCCTCTGGGGCTCAGGGTGGGAAACAGGAGCACCCACCAATAGATCCACAGTCTACCTCCCTGCAATGGTAGCAGTAGAGGGGACCATCAACCCCAGTCCTGCTGGGGAACAGACAGAGCGCTACACATCCATAACACAATGGCAGACAGACGGCAGGCCTGGAAATGCTCAGCTGCACTCCCACCGTTATCTGACATTCTCCAGCAGCAAGCCTCCAGCCACTGCACCCTGCAAGGTGTTTCAGCAAGACACATACTAGCTGCAGATAGTCCGCCAGCTAGTCCATAGTGCATGGTCCTGGGGGAGATGTATGCACCCAGAACAGGGATGTCAGCATACACACCAAGCAGATAAGTCAGTGATTGGGCGCCAAAAGAGAATCCATAAATATCACACAAAAGCAACGCCATATAGCACTATGGGGGAACCTAGCCATGCAATGGTCACTGCTCAGTCAGTTTGAGAGTGACCTCCCATCAGGACATGCTATGGCCACCCTGTCCGTGCAGGTGGTGGCCAGGCACTACAATGTCCGAGCCATTGCCCTATGCCATGTGCAGATGCATCCAGGTCAGGCCACCCTATCCAGGCTATTCCCACAGTACCTTGCTCCTCATTATGCATATTGGCAGGCCAATACTGGCAACAGTGCTAGCAGTGAGGGCTGTGGAGGGTGTTGGCAGCCACCACACACTGGATAGACAGACACACACTCCCCACACCTATGCCAGCATTGTGCAACTATAGAGGTGTTGGGCAGCCCAGGCCACCACACCAGTCCTGGGCACAGTGCAGGCATGGCTATGGTACGCAATACTGTAGGAGTCACTCCCCAGATTGGTAAACACTGTCAGACACAAGACCTGTAGCACACTCCACAGACATCAGAAAGGTTGCTATGATGCAGCTCACTCAGAAAATTGTACTTAACCTAGGAATTGCTATCTGCCAGTAATCATAGCAACCTTTTGATAGATGTGTACCATATTCCCCGGTTTAGGGTGGCATTACTAAGGTATGCAGGTGCTAGTATTGGGAGATGCATGCAGAGCCCAAAGTCCTGCCTCTCCAGGAGGCTTTGGATAATGGGACCTGTGGGTGCGGGTGTGTCTGCCCCTGTTGGCTGCTGCTTTACGGGAGAGGTTCCCAACTTCAGTCCTGCGGTGCCAAACACTGTTCGGGTTTTCATGCTGTCCCTCATGAATATGCATGAGATACATCTGCATACCATGGGGATGGCACATAGAAATGCAGCACAGGCATCTTTATCAGAGGCAGCATGGATCCGGAATGGTGTTTGGCCCTCCAGGACTGCATTTGGGAGATTCTGCTCTAGATAATGTGCATGTTTATGGTGTCTGTGCTCTGTAGGGTAGAATGTAGGTGTTTTGGGCATGTCTACGTCATCTGCAATAAATGTGCTGTCTGTATTAGCAAGTTGTAGTAGTGGGTAAAATATGGGGACTGGGTTGGCAGGAACCACAGCTGGGACTTGAACCTGTGGCTCTGCTTCTGAATATACTGGTTTTGTGCATTGCACCACCTTGTTGTCACAGAGTCAGTACATTCCTTGGTGATACCATGACTGTTCATCAGACAGGGCCCATCTGTTGCAGTACACGGTACCCACTTACACAGGGCTAGGCCACGGTCTGCTCTGGGCAGCTGCCACTGCCCCCTCCACCACCAGTATCCCTCAGCCACCATGCTGACATGCCCTTCTGCTGGTGGTGCTGGTGGTGCGCAGTCTCAGGCCATCCAGTGTGCAGCTAGGCGGCTGCCTATGGTGCGGGTTCTGGGGTAGGGGTGCCTGCATAGACGTCGACGCTTCCCCCAGCCCTGCCTGCCAATGTTCTGTGCCCTTGGGGGTGGCTGTTGGGTACTATCCCCTGTGACACTGTGGGAAACACACTCATGCCTATGTTGGTCTTCAGCAGTTGCTGTCTGGCTGCTCTGCTGTTTTAGCATTCATATGGGCCACCTAGGCATCACCCTAGTCCGCACTGTGGCCCAGCTCCACCACAGCATGTGCCGCCTGCGGCCCACTGTATCCCCTTTCCGACATGCCTGCCCTGATGTTGCGGGACATGTGCATGCCATAGGAACCCTGTCCGATGGTGGGGAAAACCCTGAGCAGCGCTATTTCACTGTGGGCTCATTCACCTTGTATGGGGACGGAGTATAGACCCTTCCATGGTTTATATCTTTTCTATGGAGCTTACTCGTGGGGGGGAGGGGTTGATGTTTCTCATTGATACCACTATTGGCCAGCTTGGTTATGGTTTTTTCCAGTTTGTTGGGGTCATTTTCAGTGTTTATGTGCCCTTTTGCTCTGTGCACATGTATCACACTTATCACGTTTTTTAGGTTTCCCTGCCTGGGCTGTACATTGCTGACACTGAAATGGTTTCTCTCCCCTGTAATGTGCATTTAACGGCAGGTTTTCATTCGCGTTGGAATTGAGCTCTTCAGATCAGCGCGTTAGTGTGAAGGGAGCCTCTCCCCGCCCACTCTCCGCCCATTGACCCCTTCTCTCCGCCCTCTCTCCACCTTCTCTGTGTTTTACTGCGCCGCGGGAGTTTACGATCGTTAACTACGGTTAACGCGCGTTATGTAACTTTAACAATCGTTCGCACGTCATAACGCGTGTTATGACACGCGAACGATCGTTAACGTTACATTACGTGCGTTATGTACCGTTACTGCAGTTTAGTAAACGTACCCCAAAGTAAACATTTGAGTGCAGATTAATAGTAATGTTTGCTCATACTGATTCTCTATAGTGAACTACATTCTCTTGTATTGAATGCATACACTTTTCTAACACTTTGGTTCTTTTATTCTCATTCTCTATTCCCCTATCTAGCCTCAACCAACAGCATTTGTTAAAACACCTCACTTCTGTTTGGTGTTTTCCATTACCAGTTGCAATAACCTTAACCAATTCTTCCAGTGCCAGCTCCTCACCCCAACATCCGCAGAAACCTTTCATGAGGGTTGGTGCCCGGTGCTCTTGGTTCAGCATAGATGATACAAGGGGATTGCAGGCTACTAACCCTACCCTTGAAGGCATGTAGGTTACAAGTGGTGGCATAGACACAATGGAATAATCACAAATGAAATTCATTCCTGTGTTCAAAATCCAGTACAGAGTGTTTACTAAAATTTTCTATCCCTATTGCAAAGTGCTGGAGTGTGTCTTTACTTTTGAAGTGAGTTGTCTGAGTATAGCTTTTTTACTGCACCCTAGTGTAGTGTTTTCTCCTCAGTGCCAGACATGGAAGACCCAGTGTGAAGAACGACAGAGGAAGTTCAATGACCAGGAGTCCAGAATCTATGAATAGGCAGAAGCCTTGTGATAATCAATGGAGGAACAGCAGGAAATACTATCCCTAAGACAGTAATGTGACTGGCACACTGCCAGTCGCACAAAGTACCTGTGTTTGTAGTCTTCCAATACAAGAAGATACCAGACTTCAGTGGGACGCCCATGAATATTTATGACCTGCCCATGGAGCCATGGATCACTCAGATCACAGAGGCCTCAAAGGTTCTGAGGATTCCAGAAGAAACTCAGTTGGGTGAAGACACATGAGCAGTGAAGCCAAGAACACTGTGAAGTATGTATCTACCTCTCAACAGCAATCATAGATGACATATTATTTTTGCTTTAAGTCTATTGAGACAAAGTGCATTTTAGTGTGAGGCTGAAAGAGTTCTGTGACCAGAAGCAACTGTCTGAAGAAAGCATCAGAGACTATGGGGTATGTTTACTAAACTGCGTTAGTGCGATTCACGTTAGGAGCCGTGGTAGAGACAGAAATCCCAAATAAGGACATAGGCGGTACATCGTTACCGAGAACGCGCCGAGAACGCGCGTTACAAGGCGCCATAAATGAACGAGCGCTACAGGGCACGTCACCGTGCGTTAATCTTAAGAAGGCGTGCAGGCATACAAGCACAGCAACAGAGCTATAGCACAATGGTTACAACACTGACTGATGATACAGGGGTCATGGGCTTGATTCCCCAGTGGGCCTAATGTATAAGGCTGGCTGAGGCAGCACCCTTTACATTTAAGTAGTGATTGTTGAGGCATTTGACGTGTATTTTAATTAGTGCTGCCAGCAAACACACCCTGATGGTGGCATAACCTAAGGTGCCGCATAAGGCACTCCATAGGGCACATTATAAAGTGTACTGTCCGCCAAGGCACCCTATAATGTCCCCTATAGGACACCTTATAAGGCTGTGAACAAATCCCTGGCTGGCTGCAGAAGAACGGCACGGCACCACACAAACTGTCTGCTGTGGTTACCAGGATAGGGTTAACCCACCCGTACCCATGATGCACTACACATGCAAATCAGCAGACGAGAGATGGGCACAAGATTGGGTATACACCCCCACAGCACCTTGACCTGGTAGGGGCAACAGACCGTGTGTGGCACTGCCACAGAGTAGCCACAGACAGTCACATTGTGCGGGTACTGTGCCCACCCTGAGGTTGAGGTGGGGCACCCAGCACCAGGTCCACAGCACCTTTCATGGCTGAAATATGCTATGCTGCAGGTCCCCATCAGTGTGTGATAGGTAGTTCCGTTAGACACACCTAGGATACATCTGTGTCCTGCTGTATGTCTCGGTCATGTCTAGTCCTTATGGGCGATGATGCACCCAGAATAGTGCATATCCTGTGTTGGTGCCATGGTTACCTGCTATAGGTGGTGGAGGGGGAGGGGGGAGGGAGGGAGGGGTGGGGAGGGAGGGAGGGAGGGGGTGGGGGGGGGAGGGTTGGTGGGGAGGGAGGGAGGGGGGGAGGGAGGGAGGGAGGGGGGGTGGGAGGGAGGGAGGGAGGGAGGGAGGGAGGGGTGGGGGGGAGGGTGGTGGGGAGGGAGGGAGGGAGGGGGGGAGGGGAGGGAGGGGGGGAGGGAGGGAGGGAGGGTTGGGGGGGAGGGAGGGAGGGGAGGGTTGGGGGGGAGGGAGGGAGGGGAGGGTTGGTGGGGAGGGAGGGAGGGGTGGGGGGGAGGGAGGGAGGGTTGGTGGGGGGGGAGGGAGGGTGGGTGGGTGGGTGGACCCATAGGCAGATTATGTACCACCACCACCACCACCACCACCCAACACAACACACCACAACACACCCTTTGGGGCTCAGGGTGGGAAACAGGAGCACCCACCAATAGATCCACAGTCTACCTCCCTGCAATGGTAGCAGTAGAGGGGACCATCAACCCCAGTCCTGCTGGGGAACAGACAGAGCAGTACACATCCATAACGCAATAGCAGACAGACAGCAGGCCTGGAAATGCTCAGCTGCTCCCCACCATTATCTGACATTCTCCAGCAGCAAGCCTCCAGCCACTGCACCCTGCAAGGTGTTCCAGCAAGACACATACTAGCTGCAGACAGTCCACCAGCTAGTCCATAGTGCATGGTCCTAGAGAAGATGCATGTACCCAGAACGGGGATTTCAGAAAATAAGTCAGTGATTGGGCCCCAAAAGAAAACCCATAAATATCACATGAGAGAAATGCTATATAACACTATCGGGAAACCTAGCCATGCCATGGTCACTGCTCAGTCAGGGTGAGAGTGACCTCCCAGCAGGACATGCCATGGCCACCCTGTCCGTGCAGGTGGTACCGGACACTACAATGTCCGAGCCATTGCCCTATGCCCTGTGCAGATGTGGCCAGGCCACCCCATCCAGGCTATTCCCACAGTACCTTGCTCCTCATTATGCACATTTGCAGGCCAATATTTGCAACAGTGCTTGCAGTGTGGGCTGTGGAAGGTGTTGGCAGTCACCACACACTGGATAGACACACTCCCCACATCTATGCCAGCATTGTGCAACTATAGAGGTGTTGGGCCGCGCAGGCCACCACACCAGTCCTGGGCACAGTGCAGGCATGGCTATGGTACGCAATACTGTAGGAGTCACTCCCCAGGTTGGTAAACACTGTCAGACACAAGACCTGTAGCACACTCCACAGACATCAGAAAGGTTGCTATGATGCAGCTCACTCAGAAAATTGTACTTAACCTAGGAATTGCTATCTGCCAGTAATCATAGCAACCTTTTGATAGATGTGTACCATATTCCCAGGTTTAGGGTGGCATTACTAAGATATGCAAGTGCTAGTATTGGGAGATGCACACAGAGGCCAAAGTCCTGCCTCTCCAGGAGGCTTTGGATAATGGGGCCTGTGGGTGCGGGTGTGTCTGCCCCTGTTGGTTGCTGCTTTACGGCAGAGGTTCCCAACTCCAGTCCTGTGGTGCCAAACACTGTTCGGGTTTTCATGCTGTCCCTCATGAATATGCATGAGATACATCTGCATACCATGGGGGTGGCGCATAGAAATGCAGCACAGGCATCTTTATCAGAGGCAGCATGGAACTGGAATGGTGTTTAGCTCTCCAGGACTGCATTTGGGAGACTCTGCTCTAGGTAATATGCATGTTTATGGTGTCCGTGCTCTGTAGGGTAAAATGTAGGTGTCTTGGGCATGTTTACATCATCTGCAATAAATAACAAATAACTATTATAATCTCTTGCTAACCATGTAAAGCTACTTTTTGGTTCTTTGTAACATAGTTTTATGTTTCCTTTTATATTAATAACCCACACATTGTTTTCCATGTAACCTAGTTCTTATGTAATCTAGTTTTATGTTCACCTAATGTTTAATGTAATGCAATATTGCACTGTTATGTTCACCTAATGTTTAATGTAATGCAATATTGCACTGTTATTGCTATATTGTTGTTTTAAGTTCCTTGTAAACCGCCCCTGATCTCTGGAAGAGGCGGTATAGAAAAGCACACAAATAAATAAAATAAATAAATAAAGGTGCTGTCTGTATTAGCACGTTGTAGTAGTGGGTAAAATATGGGGACTGGGTTGGCAGGAACCACAGCTGGGACTTGAACCTGTGACGCTCTGCTTCTGAATACACTGGTTTTGTGCACTGCACCACCTTGTTGTCACAGAGTCAGCATATTTCTTGGTGATACCATGACTGTTTGTCAGACAGGGCCCGTCTGTTGCAGTACACGGCACCCACCTACACAGGGCTAGGTCACGGTCTGCTCTGGGTAGCTGCCACTGCCCCCTCCACCACCAGTATCCCTCAGCCACCATGCTGACATGCCCTTCTGCTGGTGGTGCGCAATTTCAGGCCATCCAGTGTGCAGCTAGGTGGCTGCCTATGGTGCGGGTTCTGGGGTAGGGGTGCCTGCATAGACGTCCATGCTCCCCCCCAGCCTCGCCTGCCAATGTTCTGTGCCCTTGGGGGTAGCTGTTAGGTACTATCCCCTGTGGCACTGTGGGAAACATAGTCATGCCCATTTTGGGCCTTCAGCAGTTGCTGTCTGGCTGCTCTGCTGTTTCAGCATTCGTATGGGCCAGCTAGGCATCACCCTAGTCCGCACTGTGGCTCAGCTGCACCACAGCATATGCCGCCTGCGGCCCTCTGTATCCCCTTTTCCGGCATCTGTCCAGTTGCCGTTCCGACATGCCCGTCCTGATGTTGCGGGACATGTGCACGCCATAGGAACCCTGTCCAATGGAGTGGAAAACCCTGAGCCGCGCTATTTCACTGTGGGCTCATTCACCTTGTATGGGGATGGAGTGTAGACCCTTCCACGATTTATATCTTTTCTATGGAGCTTTCTCGGGGGGGGGGGGGGTTTGATGTTTCTCATTAATACCACTATTGACCAGCTTGGTTATGGGTTTTTTCCAGTTTGTTGAAGTCATTTTCAGTGTTTATGTGCCCTTTTGTTCTGTGCACATGTATCACACTTATCACTTTTTTTTAGTTTCCCTGCCTAGGCTGTAGATTGCTGACACTGAAATGGTTTCTCTCCCCTGTAATGTGCATTTAACGGCATGTTTTCATTCGCGTTGGAATTTAGCTCTTCAGATCAGCGCATTAGTTTGAAGGGAGCCTCTCCCCGCCCACTCTCCACCCACTGACCCCTTCTCTCTGCCCTCTCTCCACCTTCTGTGGTGTTTTACCGCGCCGCGGAGCTTTACGGTTGTTAACGCATCATAACGCGCGTTATGTAACGTTAACGATCGTTAGCGCATCATAATGCGCGTTATGATGCGCTAACGATCGTTAACGTTACATAACGCGCTTTATGTACCGTTACCGCAGTTTAGTAAACATACCCCTATGTCTATAGCCTACAGAAGAAAGCTGTCAAAGTGCTTGCCTGACATGCTACCCGAATGAGACACCCAAAGTCCTAATGTTCTACTTTATAATCCTACTATATAATAGTTCATTGAAGTTCATATATGTTATGGGAGTTATTCTGTCCCCCGAATAGCGGGGATGGATGTCCCAACGGGACGTCCATCCCCGCTATTCGTGGGCCTCCCCACGGTGTCTAACTTCCCCACCGTTTGTATTTATTTATTTATTTAACATGTTTTGTATACCGCCTTTTCCTTCAATCAAAGCGGTTCACAATACAGTACAGAGTCATACAAAGGCAGGGAAGACATGCACCACCTTATCATTACATCAAAGTGGTTGGAAATAAGATTACAAAACATAGGGAATGACAATACATGTAGTACAATATGGGGAAGTTAGATGGGGGCAGGGATGGGGCAGATCGGAGTGGGGTTAGGGTGGGCAATGGATGGTCACCGGCCCTGGACGTTGTCCCCCGCAGCCTCCCCTAGTGGCGGCGTAGTTTTCCACAGAAGGGCTGGGGGACACAAAATTGTGGTGATTGGGGTTGGACAGGTGCGAGGGTCAAGGGTGGCAGTCCCTTGTGCCGGCCTCGTAACCAACTTCCCAAAAAGAAACAAGTCCGCACGAGAATGGAGGGAAAATGAAAAGGCTTTATTTCCCCTTTTTGCACAAATGGTTCAAAACAGGATAAACGGATTGGATGGTATCACAACTGAACAAGTCCTTGCATCAGGTTTAAATCATAAATGAAAAAGATCAAAGTAATGACTGTTAACTTCCCAGTAGCTTAAGGCAACACAATATACTGCATTCATTTATTTATTCATAGAGCTATGGATAGACTCCAGGTTCTCTGCCGTACAGTATGTGCATTCCATCGGCTGGTCAGACTCTTCGCCTGCAGATTCCACTTGCATGAATTCTACCTCTGACAGTTCAGAATCCGATGTCTCCACACAACTATACTCTGTTTTTTTAAAAGCTTGCTGTACTGTTTTCCAGTGTCTGGCAGATAGCTTAGGGCGTCGGTTTCTGGCCACTGGATAAAACAAAGGCTCCTCTTCAGTTAGAGTTTTAAAAGCCTGTTCAGCGCAATGCTTAGCATTTACAGTCCTCTTTTTAGCCCAATTGTTTTCAAGCTTTTGCTTATAAGTATCTCGGTTACAAGGAGAAGCTTCCTTCCACTGTCCTTCTCTTATGTTAGGATTATGCAGACAATCACAAGTAATAAAAGTTTTACCTTTAAGTTTTCTCCTTTCCTTCTCTGAGAAGGCTTGAGGCCTACCCCAGTCGGCTTCTAGCTTAGCATGGTCCAGGTTTTCCAAGGGTATCTCTCCTTCCTTAGTATAGGGAAGAATCTCTCTGTTCCAAGGCTGCAGCTGTTGCCGTCTGCCAGATATTTGCTTACAGTTTGTTTCTCTGCCTCTGCCCTTGTCTGGTAGCCCAGCTCCTTCAGTTTTTCTGTGCACACCCGTTCTTTGTGTTCTCCACTTGTCTTCAAGGCCAGCACTCTCTTTGCCTCTCAGGCCCGCTTTCTCTCTGCCTTTCGAGTCTGCTCTTTCTTTGGCTTTTGGGTCTCCTTCCTTCCTTGATTCAGACCTGTCTCTGTTTAAATCCAAACTGACTGGGCCTAAGTCCTGCCCATAGAGGCGTGGTTCTTCAGACTCTGTACTGACTCTCGTGCTCCCTCTAGGTGGATCCTCAGGACATTGCAGGCTATACCTGTCTTTTCCTGGATTTAAAACTTTTGTTCTCTCTGCAAGAGGGTCCGCCGCATCACAACGTACAGGGCCGACGACTTCTACGGGGATGTTATTCCACCTCTGACAACATAGATCAGTGGGCCTGGGGCATGGATGGGGCAGAGGAGGGGCCAATGATATTCCCCGCAGCCTGACCCTGGCCTTAGGAGACAAGATTAGGGGTCGGGCTGTAGGGAAACCAACTCTGCAGCCGGCGGCCGGGGATCACAGCTTTACAATGGAGCCGCGGTGCCATGGCAACTGGACGCCATGGCACTGCAGCTCCATTGTAAAGCCCTGACTGAGTTAATCAGGCTTGTCTTGAAGGTGAAGGCCAAGCTGAATCGCAGTCCTGACCTGCACGTTCAGGACTGTTTGCGATTCTGATTCCATGGGGCTAGACGTGCCCCATGGGATCAGAATCATGACGCCCTATGTACGTCTGCTTCAGACCGGCTTTACAGAGGGCTTCAATGTCCCACATGGAATGGGGCTATTTATATAGCTATCTCCAAGTTTAATTCCCTGTTTAATGTAAAGTAGTTGTTGTTAAAATGTAAACCGCTCTGAAACAAAGATAAGGCGGTATAGAAAACTTGTTAAATAAAATAAGTCATGCTGAAAGAAATTTGTCCCTGTGTTGAGAAAAGATAATCTACAGAGAGAAAAAAAAACAGAAAAAACATTGAGAATACAAATATTAACTTTCCTGAGCAGTTACAAGCCACATTGGGATGGGCCAAAGAGGATAAAGTAATCAAACAGGTACAAAGCAGAAGCATAACTCAGATTTTGATAAGACCCAGGACTGAAATGGCAGTGAGAGTAACTTCAACTATGCCTGATCTCACAATAATAGCTATAGCTACCATGAATCAGAACATAGAGAAGTTTCTCTTGCAGCAAGAGACATTTTTCTTTCAGTGAAGGGAACAAGAGTGGACATGTCCCAAAAGCTTCAAGAGGATCTAGAGATGTGCACCTGGTATGAAGTTCATTCTAAGGAAACAGGGTCTGGAGAGTATGTTACTGGTACCAGGAGCCAATACCTGTACATATAGCCAGAAATTGTATGAAAGAAAGGAAGACTGTTGGTCACAGGGGAGAATTGCAGTCTAATGCTAAGGACTGGGGTTTCTAGTCCCACAGGTGCTCCTTGTGGTCTTGGGCAAGCCACTTAACCCTCCACAGCCCATGTTCCCTGTAAAATAGTTATCTCCAAGTTATAATGCCCTGTTCAATGTAATTTCAGTTTGTTCAATGTAAACCGCACTGATGCAGAATAGCGCGGTATATAAGAGAATGTAAATAAAATAAAATAAATAAATAAATAATGCTGGTGGTGAGAATGTTACCCAGCACAGAGACGTGATTTCTATCCCAGAGAAGGCTGTATCACAGTCTAACACATCTACATTAAGGTACCAATCAATCAGTAGGAGTGTGCAGGCTCAAAATGTTCATTTTGTTTTATTTTAAAATTTAGATTTTTTTTATATTGCATCATTTCTGTTCAATGGTGCATCCTCTTGCACAAGAGCAGACCTTATTGTGCAAGAACATGCACTATTGAGCAATAGTGCACAGTATTACACAAGTGTGCATGCTTTCATGTAATAGAGCACACTATTGCTCAATATTTCACACCAAGAAAATGACAATTTTATCATTTCCTTTTTCACTGAGATTGCCACTTTCATTCCAAACAAAAGCATATCTCTATCAGCCAGTCTGACTGAAGAATACTGGGAGGATAAGAGGAAGGCTTTTGGAAAATCACCTATACTAGATTTGATTAGTGCTAACACCTGATCCAAAGTGACCATAATCACAGAGAGTCACTTTTGCCAGAAATTTTATGCATCTAGCAAATGTGAAGATGCCCATTGGGTGACTCTGAAGAATGGCTAATAGCATGGAGTTGCCAGTAGTTGGCTGTTTGGAAGAATAGATAGCTTGCATGGGATAGCTAGATGTGTGTTCATCATACGAGATAGTGGTGACCTCCCAAGACAATATATCTGGGATACTCAATATGAAGACTTTCCAAAAAAGGTGTTTACAAGGATATCACTGCATTGGCTGAAGGTTTCCAGAGAAGAGGAACAATAGCCCTCATTTATGCTGACATTCAACAGTTTCAGAACTATGAGAAGTCACCAGAAAAATTGGGATTTTTCAAGCTAATGGGAAACAAGAGAGTAACTATCCCTCCATTTAATGAGAAGATAATAGTGGACAAATGTTGCTGTATGCAAGCAATCCCAGCCTTTCCAGTGCTGGTTTCTCCAACCGACACTATGGAGTTTCCTGATATCCTGATGGTGATACATGTGTTGGCCAAGTTAAACAAGGGATAGCACACAACTCCCCCCCCCCCCCACCCGAGTAGAATAACTTAACTGCTAAAACCAGAAGAGATCAAAAAACTTGTGAACTTGGAGTTGGATAATCAAAAAGGAGAGGTGAGGATGGTGCAAGCTGGACAAAAAAAACCCATGTGCTGAAGACTGAGGCTTGTAATGCAAATTCTATCATGACAACAGTAGAATAGGATGAGCTCTCCAACAGTCAATGAGCTGAGCTATGGAATCTAGTTCAGAGGCACAAGTCTGTATTCTGCATTGATGATGCTGACATTAGATATAGTGATGCCATTCAATATAACATTCCAATCAAACAACTTTATAGGAGGGTCTTGCCTCAAGTCTTCAAAGAATTTAAACAGCATGTCCAAGATCTAGTGAACTAAGATATTTTGAGGAAGAGCAGCATCCCCTGGGCCTCACCAGATGGCTGTGAAGGCAGATAACTTTCCTAAAATAGCTGAGATGACTACACTTGGCTACCGTGAATCAACTCACATGCCATTTGGACTTTGTCATGCTCCAGATAGTTTTCAAAGGCTCATGGAGTCTGTGAGTACATTTTTGACTTCTTAATCCTATACCTTGCTGACATCTTGGTATTTTGAAATGAATTTGAATGTCATATTGAATACCCTGGCTGATTACTTCCATGATAAAATCCAGAAGATCACTCTCAAATTTCCCTCTAAGTCTGCTATTTCTCCTTCCTGCTCTCAATCCCCCCCCCCTTTTCATCCTACCCTCTCTTCCTTTCCTACGATTTCTGATGATGAAACTGCTCGTCTTCTCTCCTCCAAGCTCACCAGCTGTTCCTCTGATCCTATCTCCTCCCGTCTCCTCTCCTCAATCTCCTCTACCGCTGTCCCCTACATTTCTCATATCCTCAAGCTCTCGCTCTCCACTGCTACTGTCCCGGCTGACTTTAAACATGCTGTGGTCACGCCTCTCCTTAAGAAACCCTCACTTGATCCCTCTCGTCCTTCTAATTATTGTCCCATTTCTCTCCTTCCCTTCATTTCTAAACTGCTCGAACGTGTGGTTTACTGCCGCTGCCTTGACTTCCTCTCTTCCCATGCTCTCCTTGACCCTTACAATCCGGTTTTCGTCCCTTGCACTTTACTGAAACAGCTCTTGTCAAAGTCTCCAGTGACTTGTTCCTGGCTAAATCTAAGGGCCTTTACTCTGTCCTTATCCTCCTTGACCTCTCTGCTGCTTTCAACACTGTTGACCATGATCTTCTCCTTGACACTTTGTCCTCGCTTGGCTTTAGGGACTCTGTTCCTTCCTGGTTCTCCTCCTATCTCTCCCATCGCTCCTTTAGTGTATGTTCTGGTGGCTTCTCCTCCTCTGTTACCCCGCTCTCGGTTGGTGTCCCCCAAGGTTCCATCTTGGGTCCCCTCCTTTTTTCTCTCTATACCCAGTCCCTTGGTGTGCTCATTTCCTCTCATGCTTTTCAGTACCATCTCTATGCTGATGACTCCCAGATCTATCTCTCTACTCTTGATCTTTCTTCTTCCAGTCCCGGATCTCTAGCTGTCTCTCTGCCATCTCTGCCTGGATGTTCCATTGTCGCTTGAAACTGAACATGGCCAAGACCGAACTTCTCATTTTTTCCCCTAAAATTTCCCTTTCTCCTTCTTTTTCAGTTTCTGTGGATGGCTCTGTTCTCCAACCTGTTTCATCCACTCGCAACCTGGGTATTATTTTTGACTCTTCGCTCTCTTTCTCCTCTCATATCCAACTCATCGCCAAGACCTGTCACTTCTTTCTCTTCAACATTGGCAAAATCCGCCCCTTTCTCTCTGAACTCACTATTAAAATCCTCATCCATTTCCTAATCACCTCCCGTCTTGAGTACTGTAACCTGCTCCTTGCTGGTCTCCCTCAGACTCATCTCTCCCCGCTTCAGTCTATTCAGCACTCCGCTGCACATTTGATTTTCCGTCAGCCTCGTTTTGCCCATATCACTCTTCTCCTCAAATCTCTTCACTGGCTCCCTATCCATTTCCACATTCACTTTAAACTTCTCCTTTTGACCTATAAGTGCATCCACTCTGCGGCTCCTCTGTGTCTTTTTTCTCTCATTTCTCCTTACTTCTCCCCTCGTGAGCTCTGTTCTTCTTGTCTACTGCTTCTTGCTATGCCCTTCTCCTCTATTGCCAACTCCAGATTCCGCTCTTTTCACCTTGCTGCACCTTACGCCTGGAATAAACTTCCTTTGTCTATACATCAGGCATCTTCTTTGTCCCTCTTCAAACTTAAGTTAAAAGCTCATATTTTTGCTTTTGCCTTTGGTTCTTGATTTAGCTGTTCTCTTCATTCCCCTCTTTTATTTTACCTATCCTACTTCCTCTTACAGTTGTTCTTACTTCTTTCCTTTGTCTTGTCTCTACTGCTCTCCTCTCTTTGCCCTTGTTCTTATCTTATCCTTCTCCTTTTCTTGTTTTGTCTTTACTAGATTGTAAGCTCCTTTGAGCAGGGACTGTCTCTTGTGTGTTTTCTCTTTGTACAGAGCTGCGTGTGCCTGGTAGCACTATATAAATGCTTAATAGCAGTAGTAGTAATCTTGACAAGGTGTTACAGTATATAACAGACAAACGTTTGAAACTAAAACTGTATAATTGTCATCTGTAATTCAAAGAAGTAAACTCAAGCCATGTAATCTCAAAGGAAGGATTGTCAGTAGACCCTGACATGATCTCAGCTGTAAAATTCTGGCCAGCACCTACATCTATGACAGATACAAGGACGTTCCTCAGCTTGCCCAGCTATTATCATCATTTTGTGTCTGGGTTTGTGAGGTACCTGATTGTAACTCATTTTGAACTATTACTGGAAAGGGGTGAACTTTTAAATACTAAAGAAATAAATTATCGGGATACATGGAAACTGTTAGCCTGCTGGATCAGGCTTCTTATTACTCTGGGAGGAAACTGATGTGAGGAAACTTTGATGCTAATAGCCTGAAAGGATAAGGCTATTAGCATCAAAGGCTGCCATTTTGTGTGTTTTTTGTCTACTTAGATGAATTGTGCCAATAAAGCCATTTTATCTGCATCTTGAAATTTTGAGTAGGTGATTTGTATGAAGGTCTACCAGGGAACCAGGGCTTAAATTCCTTACTGTGTTATCACAGCAGGCACATAAGTGTGTGGTCTGCCCAAGTTCTGCCTATGAGGAAGTACACACCATTGGCCTAATATGCATACTGTGGTAAGGAAGCTCATTCTGAGTTAGGAGAAAGTGAAAAAAAAACAAAGAATTCACATTAATAAAAGGACCTATTTTGCAAGGTCAGAGAAATAAAACCAAAACCACACCTAGAAACCAGAAAATCCCCAGCTGGAACAGGTTTCAGAGTTCCCCTAGTGGAGTAAGGGAGAGTGAATACAGACCCAAGGTAAAAGACCCTTACCCTTACGGAGATCGAGCAGCTGGGGCTGCTTCAAACCGGGACCAGCAGCTTTTTCCCGCCGTTCGGCTGCCCAATCAGGGCAGAGGCAGACCCTTCACGAGGGATTAAGCACCGGCGATCCTATGCTCCGCCCCCAGCCGCCTCCTCCGCCCAATCGGGGCAACCCTCCGCGGGCCTGAAAAAGAGCGAACCTCTAAGCGTGTTCGCGCTTGCATGCCCGCGCCTGAGGGCCGCGCAAGAGGGCCCTTTGGCACGGCCCTTAGGCTAAGGCGCTTATAGATTCTACAGCTCTGAACAGGAATAACGAAGAAACTTTTCCAACACCAACTCCAGCAGCTACATCCAAGCACAGCTGAGCTCCCAAGGTTGAGCTTGCGTGCCTCTTCCACTCTGCATGACCTCAACCGCAGCAAGTATACTCTACAAATGCTATTTAAATGACATTTATTTCAACCTATTTACCTGAATTTCACCATACCTATTTTATCACTCTACTCAACCTTATTTAGTCAGATATGCTTCAACGCTAGCTATTATATCCTTTAAGAATACATTATTTACTATTGTTAGTAGCCTTTTCATATCCTAATAGTGTTAGTAAACATCAATAAATTATTACTGTTGTCAGTAGCTTTACTGATGTCAGTATCATACTCCCAATAATTACCGTTGTCAGTAGTTTTACACACCTCATTACTGTTGCCAGTAGATTCCTTACAACTCTTTGCTTTACATGATAATTGCTTCACCTGATATAAGCTGCCTAGTGATTTACACTGTTACCAAAACTGCTTTACCTGATAATTATTTTACCTGATATAAACTGCCTAGTGATTTATATTGTTACCAAAATTTAATACATAACTACTCAATGTTGATTTAATTGTTGCAACAATTGATACTGCTCCCAAAATTGAATACCTCACTAGCTCTCTCTGCATTATTGTTGTCAGCAGTACTCATAACTGTTGCCAGTAGTATTTCATCATTCAGAACCGTTGTCAGTAGCTAGCTAGCAAGTAACTATCATACATTTTATTACTGTTGTCAGTAGTATATTATCATCAATCAGTACTGTTGTCAGTAGCTATCACACAATTATATACTGTTGTCAGTAGCTTTCATCAATTAGGATTAATACTGTATCTAGCAGCTCTCCTTTCAACTTTCTGCATAACACAACTTCCCAGTGATTTACTTTTTCTCTCATCTTCCTACCCTGGTATATAACTGCTTAGCTCCACTAACAGCAACCCATCTAAAATGCCACGTACAAACATTATGCTAATGAAACTATCTTATATCGGTTTAGTCTTAGCAATACTAACCATTGACCTAACACTAAGCCTAAACAGCAAAAATCATAAAACAATTCCCATAATTCACACACACACTCGAAACAACTACCATATTGGACACATTTATCCAAACAACCATCCTAGATTAAATTTCCATAGACTAATTCAAATAAAACAAACAAACCCACATCAAACAACCAAGGGAACATGCACTAATAACTCAACATCCCTCTCATGCATCCTTATCAACGCACGCTTGATGAAAAACAAGCTGCCTATATTTAATGACTTAATATCTGACTTAAAACCAGACATATTATGTGTCACAGAAACCTGGCTCTCCGATACCGATACAGTCTACATAAATCAACTTAATAATGAAGACTATGACACTTTCTTTTTTTTTTTTTTAATTCTTTATTTTCGTTTTATAACAACAAAGGAAAAGGAAGACATACAGCTAAAAGACAGATACAAAGTGTGATACATACACCAAAGTAAACCCCTGCCACCCCCCTCCCCCCTGCTTCTTCTCTAAAAAACTAATCATTCCCGAAGCGGGCGTGTACTTACATTATTATGTTACAAAACCTAACGGTGATCTGAAACATGATGAGTGCACATTATACAGGCATGTTGGAACAATGAGCAGATTGTACATAATCATTAAGCATCTGCCATTTAGACAAGCGAGAGTGAGTTTGGGCATGGGGAATAGCTCTCCGAGGTATCTGCTCATATTTACTATATAAGCAGATGAGGTTCCACCATTCATTGACAGTAAGTCGAGAGCTATCCTTCCAATTCCTCGTGATTAAGCATATGGCTATACCCAGCATGAAATCAAGGAGAAAGCGACCCTTCTTAGGAAGAGAGGGGACCTCCGCCACAGAGCGGAGTCCCACGATCTTCCAAGAGAGAGGCTCGTGAAGGTGTAAGATAAATTGAATACAACCCCAGACCCGCCCCCAATAAACCTGTAGTTGAGGACATTCATAAATAACATGAGCGAAGGTTCCCACAGCAGTATGGCAAGACCAACACTGGTCCCTAGCAGTGGTGTTCCATTTGGCTATTTTTTCTGGGGTATAAAAGCATCTGTGTGCAAAAAAGAAGAGAGTTTGGGTAACAGAGGCAGACCGGGAAACCCGCACTACTTTGCTCCAGAAAACGCTCCATTGCACAGGGGTTAAAGTGGTTTGCAGTTCGCGCTCCCAGGCTTGTTGGGCTCTAAAAGTGGCCGTGCTAGTGATCGTTGCTCGAATGGCCGCTTTGACGCCCTCCCACCAAGCCCAATTCGCAGTATCCTGGTGTAGATTAAAATGGAAGTAATCCTGTATGGCTGCTCGAATGTCTAACTGGAACTCTGGCTGAGTTAACAGGGCTCTATCAAAGAACCAGGCCCCCGAATTCCCTTGGGGTGCAGTAGTGTGTAATTGAAAGGAAATAGCAGCATGATCTGAAATATGTTGGGAGTGAATCTTTGCGGTGTCCACCTGAGGAACTAACAGTTTTGATATTAGAAAGAAGTCTATGCGAGACTGGGATTTGTGAGGGGAAGAGAAGAAGGTGAAGTCAAGCTCATTGGGGTGTAGTAGCCTCCATAGATCAACTAAAGCAAGATCTTTGATCAGGGAGGTAAGCGTGGTGTGACTCTTGGGGGGACCACTTGTCCTAGGCGGCTGTTTGTCAATCAGGGGATCAAGGACTAGATTGAAATCCCCCCCAATTATCAAAGAAGTATTAGCAGAGGCCTGCGCAACCTGAGCAATGGTAGCAAAAAGGCAGGGTCATCCACATTAGGAGCGTAAAGGCATATACATGTAACTTCAAGGCTACCTATCTTGAGGTGAACTCTGGACCATCTACCTTCTGTATCTGAGCTAGTCGCAATAATAGTAGCATGCAAAGATTTCCTAACCAGTATGGCAACCCCACATTTCTTAGAGACGGCTGGGGAATAGGCAGCCACCATGTAAGGTTTAATATTGAGTTTAAGAGTTTCCTTCGAATTTAAATGCGTTTCTTGGAGAAAAATCAGATCCGCAGCTTCCTGACTTAGGTAACTTAGGATTTTCTTCCGTTTTATCGGATTATTGATTCCTTTTACGTTCAATGAGAAAATCTTACATGGGGCCATCAATCGGTAATAGACATTTTAGGTAAGGGCGCTTGAAAACATACAACATAATCAGAATCTGTGCAACAATGACATAATCACCGAGTATGCTGGCTAATACACCCCATATTGAAAAGTATGTACCAAAGTATCTTAGAGAAGAAGCAAAACCCCCAAAGAATATGGCGACCATATGTCTGCGGGAGGAGGCCCTAGAGAGGAAATAGAAAGACATGAAAAAAAAGAAAAGAAACACCAGAGTCCATAATTAACACTGTCTCTGATACTCATCGAGGCTACTGTGGGTAGATGGAATCGGGTCACAGATATCATCAAAAGTAAGGCAAAACAAACTGCCCTCGCCAGACTCTTTGCTGGGCTGCAGCAGATCCAATATGGCAGGTACAGCGGATATAAGAATACTTGCAGGAATATTCTGGAAGTCAGCGCATCAAGTCGGCTTCTTTGGAATCCAAAAACTCCGCTAGTAGATCAGGGTCCTCAAATGTTCTTGTCTGATTGTGAAACGTGACTCGGAGCTTGGCAGGGTACATCAGGCCATAGCGTGCTTGTAGTTGTTGAAGCCTCGGCCGGAATTCCAGAAAGCGCTTTCGGCGGTCGACCGTGGGTTTAGCCAAGTCAGGATAGAAGGAGATCTTGTGGCTCTCAAACTCCATATGGCCCTTTGCCCGAGAGGCACTTAGAACTTGCTCCACGTGCTGATATCTCAAAAGTCGAAAAATGATAGGCCGCGGGGTCTTCCTGTTGAGCGTTATGCTTGTGGGTACACGATGAGCGCGATCGATCTCCAAATCTTTGGTAAAGGTGATTTGGAGCAGGGAAGGGAGGATTTTGCATAAAAACTCTTTCATGTCTCCCGATTCCGCTCCCTCCGGTATGCCCACGAGACGTATGTTGTTGCGGCGCGCTCTATTATTGCCATCTTCCACTTCTTTCTGCAAGGCCCGCACCTGACGTTCAACTTTGTCGAGTTTGGACAAACGGGCCGCATGGGAGTCCAATATGCTCTCCATTTTGTCCTGACGCGAAGAGAGCCCTTCTAGCTTGCTTTGCATCACACCAAGATCTTCCCGCAGCGCTCGGAGTGCTTCACCGTTTGATTGCACGAGGTTTTTGACCCCTCTAATCTCTGCGAGGATTTCCTGCTGCATTTCGGGGCCCTCGCGCAAGGCCAGCCCCTTCTGCGGGGACCGGGGTTCAGTTTTGGAACGTTTGCCGTTAGAAGCCGCTGGAGATCCAATTTCCAGGCGCGTGGGTTTGGTCCCCGCCATCTCACCAATGTGCCCCGGTAAGATCAGAGTAGAAGTTCCAAGTATGTACGGTGTTAATTCAGGATTCTGAGTAGGCCTCTCGGGAGCCTCAGCGTTATGCGACCATCCCGCTGGACATCAGGCTCCGCCCCCGACTATGACACTTTCTATAAACATAGAACTAATAGAAAAGGCGGAGGTGTATTACTGATGACGAAAAAGGTACTAAGTGCCAAAACAATCCAATCAAACATCTCTAACAACATAGATACATTATTAATAAAAATTGGTCTCATGAAACTCTGCTTAGTATATAGACCCCCAGACCAAAAACCAGATTGCCTTGACGCTTTTATTGAACTCCTCAGCTCTTCCACTGAACAACACCCTATAATTATGCTAGGAGACTTTAACCTTCCCTCACTGCCAACATTGGACTCTAAACTATTCTTTGATACTATATCAGACATGGAATATCATCAGATAATAAATACATCTACACACATCAAAGGTGGAACTCTCGATCTTGTCCTTCTCCCTAATACACTCTTCAAACTAATTAATCCAAATTCAGTTGAATGTACACAGATACCCTGGTCTGATCACTACATTATCAAATTAAATCTTACATATCCCTTCACTAGCACTAACAATCACACCAGAAATGTCCCAACTACAAGATTTAAAAAGTTTAACAATGAAGAATTTATTGACTTAACAATCCCCCACCTCTTATCACCTGCAACGAATTTAGATGACACTGTCAAAAACTGGCATGAAACCATCAACAATGCAGCCAAAATTAATCACACATACAAAAAGATCACCTACTCTGAGACTAATACCAAACCATGGTTCAACACTACACTAAAACAAATGAAAAGGAATCTTAGAAAACTAGAACACAACTGGCGCAAATCTAAATTGACGATACACAAAGAAATATACAATATCCACCTCACTAAATACAAAGAAACCTTGGACAGCACAAAAAAAAGAATATTATGCTAAAATACTATCAAAATCATATAACAGGCCAAGAGAGTTATTCACCATTGTCAGAAATCTAACCAACCCTCAAACTTCTGACAGCGAAATTACTGACATCTCAGTTCAAACCTTAGCCCACCATTATCAAAACAAAGCAAAAATGCCATCAATGTCTATAGACATTATCAACTTATCACACCAGCCTTCAGATGAATGGTCAGAGTTTCATCCCATAACTAAAGAGACACTAAAAAATATCATCACCAGTCTCAACACCACAACTTCTTATCTAGATCCATGTCCGGTAACATGGATAAAAAACACACTACCAATTTTATTACCCTCCATTCTCTCAATAGTGAACCTCTCACTAACCCAAGGCTACCTCCCACCATCACTCAAACACGCACAAATACGACCAATCCTCAAGAACAGCAAACTTGATAAAACTTTGCCTGCATCATATAGACCCATCTCAAGCATACCATTCTTGGCTAAAATAATTGAAAAAAGTGGTTCAATTACAGACACAGGATTTTCTAGATTCATCTTACCCTCTTGATGAGCAACAGTATGGCTTTCGGCCCCGCCATGGAGTTGAAACACTCTTCACAGTTTTAATAGATGCGCTCCTAAGAGGGATTGACAATCATAAACAGGCCTTCATTCTACTTTTCATTGATATGTCAGCTGCGTTTGATAGCGTACACCACACAATAATGCTCAATAACTTGAGACAAATAGGTTTTAACTCCACAGTACATAAATGGTTCTCATCCTACCTAAATAATAGAACGCAAAATGTAAGAATTGGGAATCAAAACTCAACCACATATAAACAAGAAATTGGATTACCACAAGGTTCAGCGCTGTCAGCCCTGCTTTTCAATATTTACATAAAACCAGTCTGCAACATTTTCAAAAAATTTGGAGTAAAATATCATCTATAGGTAGACGATATTATGATGTATATTCCATTCACGATACCCAACCTACCGCTTCAACTCCTATCGGACTGCTATAATGAAATCACAACTTGGCTAAAAGCACAAAACCTCCACATAAATCACACTAAAACTGAAGTTCTAATCGTGACCAAGAACAAATCCTATATCCCCCCCCAACACATAAAACTTCAAAACCAAGAAATTAAAATAAAAAATGAAATAAGATATCTAGGCGTTATACTAGACACACACCTTACGATGGAAACACACATTAGCAATACCATAAAGAAAATTTATTTCAAACTCAAAACCCTCAAACAACTTCGTCCGCTAGTATTTACACAAGACTTTATCAACATAATCCAGGCTACCATAACCCCACATTTTGACTTTGCCAATCTAATTCTAATAGGCATATCAAAACAAAACATCAAACGATTGCAATTAGCGCAAAATGCAGCGGCCAGAATCATATTGAAAATTAACTCACTCCAACACATATCACCAATACTAGCCTCCCTCCATTGGCTACCAATTCAAAGCAGAATAATCTACAAAACAATAATAACTTCATTCAAGGCCTTATATGATATGGCCCCAACTATGCTATGTAACTTAATACACAAAGAACCATCTAAGCCTACACACAGAAAAGGACAATTGAACAGATTAAAGATCCCGAAAGATTATACAAGAGCCCATAAATCAACAAATAACAGAGCCTTTTCTCACATAGCCCCAACTATCTGGAATTCCCTCCCAGAGGAGCTACGAACACTAACGGAGATCATGGAACTCCGCAAAAAATTGAAAACTTATCTGTTCACCAAACACTATAACATAGATAACTCATCACCTGCTTTAGACAAAGGTTAAACAGGTATCTGTCTGCTTCAAGCAAAATCCCTTTAACCCACACAGATAGCACACACTCATGATGACCTCACAGCTTATGTCCTTTCACTTCCATGTATATATATACAGTCAAACCTCGGTTTTCATGATTAATCCGTTCGAAAAAGTCTGACTAAAACCGAAACGTATGAAAACTGAAGCAATATTTACCATAAGAAATAATGTAAATCCAATTAATCTGTTCCAGACACCCAAAAATATTCACAAAAAATACATTTTATAGAGAATAACTATATTTTTACATACAGAAAACAATGAGAAATAAATATAAATGACTAATGAAATGGATAAATGAACATTTAACATCACTGAAAGCAAGCTAAGTACAGTACTGTACAGTACAGTATGTTAACATCTGGCCTTAGCCACCCCTGACAAGCTGCTGTGCCCAGCTCTCTTCAGAATCACATTGGATTCAGCCCATTAAAATACCTTTACATTATCTGCTCAATGCTTCAGAATGGCAGAAAATCTTAATGATATAGCTTCAGACGTACCCTGCAAGAGAGAGAACTGCCTCCCACATTCATGCAACATCTCCTGCTTACGTTGACAGCTTTTATTCCCTGCTACCTGCGAGCCTGAGGGGGCGCTCCAGAGAACGGGCAGGCAGTGGACGAGATCGGGGCCTTCCTCTCTGCGCAATCCTTGCCTCTCTGACTCTGACCAGGCTTGAGGATGTGTTTCATTTACGTGCTTAGCTGGCTTTCGCTTCTCATCACGCTGGCGATCGGTGAGTCCAGGGGGCAGTGCTGCCGGGACCGGGTGGGCGTTCTGGCAGTGTATACAGACCGGTGTGCAGCGCGAGGGTGTATGTATTTACAGTACTGTACTTTACGAAAACCAAGGCGATGTACGAGAACCGGGACAAAATCTCAGTCAAAAAAGACGTTGAAAACCGAAGCGATGTATGAGAACTGGGACAAAATCTCAGTCAAAAAAGACGTTGAAAACCGAAGCGATGTATGAGAACCGGGGCAAAATCTCAGTCAAAAAAGACGTTGAAAACCGAAGCGTATGAAAACCGGGGCAAATGAAAACCGAGGTTTGACTGTACATATATAAAATTGTATATAGTTTATTCTGTTCTGTATTATCTCACATTGTTTAGACTGTATATTATATATATAAAATGATGTTCCTTGTAAATATGTTCTGTTATAATATGACGTTCCCTGTAAAACAAACTTGCTTTGTTAATTATTGTTCACTGTGAACCGCAACTAAACTTTGGAAGATGCGGTATATAAATGTGTATAAAATAAAATAAATAAATAAATTACGTCAGTAAGCTTCCTGATTACCCAGGTGCCAGAGGGCAAGCTGATCTCCTTCACCTGGGAAGAGAAGAGGTGGGGCTGGAACCTTGGAGATTTAACCCTAGGTTAGAATATACAGAAGGAGAGCAAGGAGAGCTGGAGGAGCAACGGGAACAGGAGCAGGAACAGCAGGAGAGGAGAGTGCTGGAAAGAGACTGAGAAAGGTACAGAGCACGAGAGAGGAGAAGCTGCTACAAGCCAAGGCACAGGTACAAGCCTTAGAAACCTGTCCCACTAAGCAGTGCAGAGTTGCAGGAGACATTCTCAGCTCTAATGAGAGGCTGTCAGCTAAGCCCAGTGAGCTTGAACGAGAGATAGAACCAATGCAACTAGGAGAGTCTGATGCAGTTTTGAATGAGGAAGATATATTAATGGATTGCTCTTTGTGCCAAGCCTTAGCTACAGAGGGGTTGAAGGAAAGCCAACCTTAAGAGAAAACTCTCCAAAAGCAAGGTAACCTTGAAAAGCAAGGAAGATGTTTTGTGAATTCTCTGTGTTAAAGAGGGGAAACTTATGCTGAGAAGTGAGAACAAGCTGAAGGTGTATAATTGTGCTTGTTAAATACCTGCTATCCTGTGCAGTGAGCCGGCAAGAAGCCAAGCTAATGGTGAGAGGAAAAAAGCTTTTGTTTTGCTTTAAATGTTCCTAAGAAAACCTGAGTAGAACTTTGTTTGCTTCTTGGAAGTTTGTTCCTGTTGGAAGTTTTGCTTTGCTTATAAAGAGGAGCACAGCCTGGAAATGTTTGGAACTGAAAAGAAAGAAAACTGCCATTGAAGAAAGCTGTTTGTGTTTATGCTTTAACCAGCAAGGCTAGAGAAAGCTGGAAGCCTTGCTGTTAAAGGGGTTTTTGCTTTTGAGCTGAAGAATACTGTAAGCTGATATTTTGTTTTGACCTTTTTGCTTATGTCCTGTTATGTTTTTGAAAGAAACCTGGAGAAATAATCCTGAAAGAGGTAATTTATGAACCTTGCATTTGAGTAATAAATTTCTGTCATTGCCTTACCAAAAGAGCCAAACTACAAGTTTTTTTCTACCTGAAGCCATATGTGTAGCAGTTAAACTACATTTCCCAAGAAGCATTGCAGGGGAACCAGTCAGAGAAGGCTGAAAAGGGAAGTTTTTATTATAACCACGACCCTCCATCCTGAATGCAAGGAGCAAGGGCGTGACGGAGGCATAGTTTTTCGGATATTTTTACCTCAAGGATATACCAGGAGTTTACTTCAGGATATACAGGTGCAAGGATTTACAGTCCGAAGGTCGGTGAAAGTGGCAGCAGGATTTCCCTGACAGTGTTGGTGAGCAGAGGGAATGATCCAGTTGGAGTTCCAGAGGAAATGATACTCTTTACAAGTGAGAGTCAACGCCTGAATAAGGTAAAAGATACCTAGGCGTGGCTTTGACCAGATTGTGGAAAAAAAAAAAGTGAATGCTTGTGCATTAATGGAGGCATAATAAAAAGCTGTTGAGTGGTGCCGCCCTTGGTGTTTCTCTCTCTTTTTCTTACAGGTAACCCAAGGCATGAATCCAAAAGAGCTGGTGAACTGGATGGCAAACCAGTTCCAACGCCAGCAGGAGATGGCACAGCTGGCGCAGGAGAGTGCAATTGCTGCCATAAAGCAGCAGCAAAAGCCTGTCCTGGACTTGGTGGAAGCCTTGATCACGCTCCAGAGAGAAGCAAGTGGAGGAGTATCAGCACCAGTAGGAGCAGCTATACCTCATGTGGACAATCTGGCAGACTTACATAACACTGGGGCATGTAAGTTTGGGAAGCTTACCCCGGAGGACAATATAGATGACTTTCTGGAGTCTTTTGAGAGGGTGGCTCAAGCTATAGGATGACCAGATAGCCAGTGGGCAGTGCGTTTAGCAACATCCTTAACAGGAGACGCACTAGCCGCTTATAGAGCTATGCCAGCAGCGCAGGCTATGGATTATAAGGCAGTGAAAAGTGCCATTAAAGATCGCTTAGGATTAACAGCAATGGTATATCACCGCATGTTTAGAGCGACAGCCCTGAGAGCCGGTGAGACGCCTAAGGCTTTAAGCCAGAGAATTTGTGGCTTAGTACTAAAGTGGCTGGATCTAGAGGGGAAAACTATTGAGACGGTGATTGATATGGTAATGTTGGAACAGTTTATTGCAGCAGTGCAAATTCTTTTTAATTCAGCAGAACTGCCAGAGCATGGAAGAGGCAACCCTTTTGACTGAACGTTACATCGAGGCTGAGTTAGCTCATCAGCAAAAGGGGGGGGCACTCCAAAAACAGGTGCTGAGGTTGGTTTTGTTGCATTAAAAAAGAAGAATGGAAATAATGCTGTTTGGAAAGTTTTGTGTACCTGCTCAAGAAGGAAAGTGGTTTGAGAAACAATGTTTCCGATGTGGGAAATTGGGACACTTGCAGAAGGGTTGCAAAGCCCGCACTCAGGGCCGGCCCGTCCATTGAGCGAGAATGTTTTTTGCACAGGGCCCCGCGTTTCAGGGGGCCCCGCGCAAAAAACATTCTGATCCAACATTAAAATTAAAAAAAAAAAAAAAGCTGTCGTTGCCGGGGCCGCGGCCGCCGCGGCAGAATCGAGTGTGCCGCGGGGCCCCCTCCCTCTGCCCAGCAGAGCCTGCCCTCCCCGGTATCACCTCTCTCAGCTGCCTCCAGTCACACGCGCCGGCTTTCAGAGCGTGAGGGGAGTTTCTCCCTCGCTGCTCTGTTAAGCCCGCGGGGGCTGATGGGAAGTTCCCATCAGCCCCCGCGGGCTTAACAGAGCAGCGAGGGAAAAACTCTTCCCTCGCGCTCTGAAAGCCGGCGCGTGTGACTGGAGGCAGCTGAGAGAGGTGATACCGGGGAGGGCAGGCTCTGCTGGGCAGGGGGGGCCCCGCGGCACACTCGATTCTGCTGCGGCGGCCCCGGCAGCGACAGCTTTTTTTGCTCATCTCGTCTGTGAGAGAAACATGCAAGGGCAATAAGTGCTGCAATTTACCTATTAACAATGTCCAGAGAGTGAGGATTGGGTGGGTGAGGCAACAGACCAGACAGAGGTGAATATGATGAGGCATATCGGAAGATGCCTGCGTGCCTTTTGTCTGCACTTATGTCATTAAGAGGGTCTTTTTTCAAACCGGTCATCTTGCTGACGAGTCCACACATTCTTTCTGGGAGGGGGAGGCCCTACTGGTACTTCTTTTTGCCTCTCTCTTCTCCACTGGTGCTATTATGCCCTTTATTCTCTTTAAAATACCACCTGTGTGTGTTTGTTGCAAGTCCAGCTCAAGGCACACTCACAGGATCGCCTTCCCTCAGTCTGGATATATGTAAGTGCCCCAAGTACCCTTATAACCAGACTCTATGAAGGCAGTCTTCAAATGGCCTGTCTACCCAGGGAAACGCAGTTTAAAAACTGACTTCCTGTGAAAGCAATGGAAGAAAGCTGCTATTGACGACATGCTTCAAAGATTTTTGTTGGTCTCCGGTTTTTTCGGTCAACAAACAAAAGTTGGTACTTCTGCCATGAATTTTCCGCTGATTCACACTGAAACCAGCCACCTTCAAGTGAGTTTTTGCTCGATATGCAATTCAGATATTTGGGTATTCTAATTCCCCAGGATCTCTCCAAATTGTATATGCTTAACTATGTTCCCCTTTTACACCTCTTCTTTTGAGATATTAATTCCTGTCAGGCGTCGTCAGTCTCTTGGTTGGGCGGTATAAATACCATCGAAATGCTCCTTCTGCCTAAGGTACTTTTTTTGTTCCTACACCTCCCTATCTGGGTTCCTTTTTCAAAGCTGTACAGTGTTTATTCACAAGTTTTATCTAGCAGGGCCACCGGCCTCAGATCAGTTGGGCCACTTTGATTTGCCCAAGGGATCCAGTGGCCTTGGTCTTCCAAATATTGAAATATATAATTTCTGCTCATGTCTGTGGGGCCTGTATTTCTGGGAATGTGATTCTAACTCTTCATGGGTGAATTTAGAGGCAAACGTGGTGGTGCTGCCGCCGTTGCCCCTCAGGGCTATACTGTTTGTATATGCACTGGATGATCAGCAGAGGATCCTGTCCCATGTCTTTCTTGGTCCGGTTTCGCGGGTGTGGAATTTTTTATGCCATCACTTTCAAATGTCTCCGTGATACACTCTGCACGCAGTGCTGTCCGCTTTCCCATTTTTCATTATTTTGGGGCACAATTTCTATCTGTTGGTGATTCTATGCGATTAGCAGGGCCGGCCCGTCCATTGAGCGAGAATATTTTTTGCACAGGGCCCTGCGTTTCAGGGGGCCCAGCGCAAAAAACATTCTGATCTGGGCTAGGGGGGGGGGGGTTAGGAGTGGTGATGAGCTGGGGGGGTTAGCAGTGGTAATGGCTGTGGGCTGTTGGGGGGGGTTAGGACTGGTGATGGGCTGGGGGGGTTAGGAGTGGTAATGGCTGTGGGCTGTTGGGGGGGTTAGGACTGGTAATGGGCTATGGGGGGCTAGGACAGGAAATGGGCTGATGGGGGGTTAGTAGTGGTGATGGGCTGGGGGAGGTAAGGAGAGGTTATGGGCTAGGGGGGAGCTAAGTATATAGGGGCTGATGGGATTAGGACTGGAAGTGGGGTGATGGGGGCTGAGGACTGGTAATGGGCTATGGGGGGGCTTAAACTAAAAATTGGGTGATGGGGATTAGGACTGGAAATGGGCTGGTGGGATTAGGACTGGGAGTGGGCTATGGGGGGCTAGGACTGGAAATGGGTTGGGGGGTTGCTAGTACTGGAAATGGGCTGGGGGATTAAGACTGGAGGTGGGCTGATGCGGTTAGGACAGGTAATGGGCTGTGGGCTGTTGGGGGGGGGGGTTAGGACTGTTAATGGGCTATGGGGCGCTAGGACAGGAAATGGGCTGATGGGGAGGGGTTAGGACTTGAGGTGGGCTGTTGGGTGGGGTTAGGACTGGTAATGGGCTATGGGGGACTAGGACAGGAAATGGGCTGATGGGGAGGGGTTAGGACTTGAGGTGGGCTGTTGGGTGGGGTTAGTACTGGTAATGGGCTCATGGGGGGTTAATACTGGAGGTGGTCTGATGGGGTTAGGACTGGTAATGGGCTATGGGGGGGGGGTTAGGACTGATAATGGGCTATGGGGGGGGGGCTGGGACAGGAAATGGGCTGATGGGGAGGGGTTAGGACTTGAGGTGGGCTGATGGGGTTAGGGCTGGTAATGGGCTGTGGGAAGATGCGGGGGTTAGGACTGACAATGGGCTATGGGGGGGTTAAGACTGGTAATGGGCTGTTGGCTGATGGGGGCTGTCTGGTAATGGGCTATGGGGGGTTAGGACTGATAATGGACTGTGGGGGGGGCTAGGACAGGAAATGGGCTGATGGGGAGGGGTTAGGACTTGAGGTGGGCTGATGGGGTTAGGACTGGTAATGGACTGTGGGATGATGGGGGGGGTTAGGACTGGCAATGGGCTATGGGGGGCTGACTGGAAGTGGGCTGATGGGGGGTTAGGACTGGAAGTGGGCTGATGGGGGGTTAGGACTGGTAATGGGTTATAGGGGGGCTTAAACTGAAAATGGGGTGATGGGGGGTTAGGACTGGAAGTGGGTTGATGGGGGGGCTAGGACTGGTATTGGGTTGGGGGGTTGCTAGGACTGGAAATGGGCTGATGGGGGCTAGGACTGGAAATGGGCTGATGCAGGGACTAGAAGGGAATGGATGCTGGGTGAGGCTGGAACTAGAAGGGAGCTGGTGTTGGGGGAGGATTAGAATGGAATGGGGCTGGGAGAGTAAAATGGAGAGGGGAAAATATTTTGTGTGGGAGGGATAAAAAATCTACAATTGGCCGGGTATTGGGAGAGTAAGTGGGGATTGAGGATGGAGGGGTAAATTTTGAGTAGATGAAATAGGAATGAGGAAAGAGCAAAAGGAGAAAGATTAGTATGTTAAAGCAGATGTAGAGAGGAGGCGGAGCCTGCTGGGAAACAAGGTGGCCGCTTAATTGGTGAGCTCCGGCTGCCCTCTGGAGAATCCTGTAATTAGAGTGTTGTTTTTGCCCTCCCGGGTACCTAAAATCTTTTGGCTTGGTGTCCGATACCTCTGGCTAGATGGCAGGGGGAAAACCGACCAAATTGGACTTTGCCGCGGCGATAAATGCAGGGTCGAAAAGAGCGAAGTCCGATCCCCTCTCCCCGCAGAAGATGGCGACCCCGCGAGAGGCAGGAGAAAGCATGAGGGAGCTTTTGACGGAGATTCGGGCGGTCAAGGACTTAGTTCTGGCGAATGGTGATGCGCTAGTACGGGTGCAGACAGAGCTCGGCGAAATGAGAGACCGATACCAAACCTAACGGAGCGCTTGGAGAAGGCCGAAAATTCTATAGTAGTACACAGGGAATCGCTGGCGCCATTACCCAAGCTATGTAAACGTATGGAGCGCTTAGAGTTACAACTTGAGGATTTAAGTAACCGCAACCGGAGAAATAATATCAGGTTGGTGGGCTTGCCTGAAGGTGCTGAAGGTCCGGATATTTTCTCGTTCCTGGCAAAGTTGCTCCCCTCTCTGCTCAGCGTCAAATTTGTGGGCCCTCTTGACATCGAACGTGCACACCATGTTCCGACGCAACGGCCTGCAAGCGGTAAATTTCCTCGCCCGATTATCTTCTGTCTGCTCCACCACCAGCATGCCATGCAGATTCTGTCTACAGCCAAGAGTCGGGCCGCGTGGGACTTTGAAGGTCACAAGCTCTCCTTTTACCCGGATGTCTGTAAGGCTACCGCGGATAGGCGCCGGCAATTCTTGTCCCTAAGACCCCGACTCCAACGTCTCCAAGCAAGATTCGGCCTCTTCTATCCGGCTCGCCTGAAGGTCACTCTCAACAACAGCTCCCGTGCGTTTGACGACCCCGCAGAAGCTCTCCTCTTCCTCGAGGAGCAGGAAGCCCTCCAAATGCAGTGACTGTTGGGTCTCATATGCTGTTTAATCTCTGCTTTTTGATGCCTTCTCTTCTCCTTGCACCTCGTTGGGTCCCCATCTTTGGGGTGCTGGGAGGTGATATTGTTTTTCCATTGCCTGCTATCTGTCTCCCATGAATAGCTTATACCTTATAGGGATTTTGTCATGGTGTGGGCACTCTTCCTATTTCCATCTGCTCCCCACCATATTTCCCTTATTTTACACCTGTTTATGTGGGGGTGGTCTCTCTGGGTCTGTCTGGAGGACTTAGTGGGGGGGTAGTAATGTTTGGGATATTGTTGTATTGTTATTGCTGCTGATGTACCTATCCCTTCTGATGGTTGTACTTTCACTCTATGTATGGTCATAGGACTTGGGTTGCCGATTGTGCCCCTTGTGTTCCTATGTTGGCTCACCTTGTTGATAGTCTTTGGTGGGTAATGTTCTTAATAGCACCTCATTGGCCTTTGATAATCTCTTTTTTACAACTGGCCTCTCTGTTTGAAGCGATCCAGGGCTTGCAGGATCCCCAGTATGCTGTCTGCCATGCCTTCCCTTAAGATCCTCTCCCTGAATGTAAAGGGCATTAATCTTCCTCCAAATGTAAAAAGATTCTTGCCTATTGTGCTAAGCAAGGAGCTGACCTGGTCATGCTGCAGGAAACGCACTTGTCTACTGCTGAGACGGCAAAGTTGGGCTCGGGCAAGTATATTTTAATAGCTCAGGCCCCGGCAACTGGGAAAAAAAATGGGGTGGCTATCCTGCCCAATAAGGCTATCAAGGCTCAAGCGCACTCGCTTCGTGCTGATCCGGAGGGGCGATGGGCTTGTGCCCAAATCACAGTGGACCAGCAGCGTGTTGTGTTTGTGAATGTGTATGCGCCTAACTGTGACAACCCTGCCTTTTTCCATCGGCTTGCGGAGGTGCTAGCTGAGTTCGCCTCGTCTCCCACGGTGATAGGTGGCGACTTCAATCTGGTATTGGACCCGCTGATTGACAGCCAACCTTGTCGAAGATCTCGGAGGAACAGAGCTGTTGAGGTTTTGGAGTCTATTATGGAAGAACAAGGCCTTGTTGACATCTGGAGGATTCTGCATCCTGATGAAAAAGACTTTACGTTTTACTCTTTTCCTCATGCGTCTCACTCTAGAATTGACTTCTTTTTAGTGTCCCGTTCCTTGGCCTCAGCTATTCCCTGTGCGGAGATCCTCAGCTCTCACGTCTCCGACCATGCCGCTATTGGGCTCACGCTGGATGTCTCCGCTTCTCTCCGCCTCCCTCTGGAGGATGGTTCTTCCCACGGCACCTTCTCGCGGATGACTCCTTCAGACAATTTATTCGGCAAGAAATAAAGTCATATTTTGACCTTAACTGGCGAGAGGACACTTCCGCCTGGGCGTGGTGGGAAGCTTTCAAGGCGACCATCAGGGCTAAAATCACTAGCTTCAACATCGCCCTAAAGAGAAAACTGAGAGCGGAATTACAGTCCCTTGATCAACAGATCAGGGCTGGGGAACGCTTGTTACATCGTCAGTTTAACTCCCTGGTGCTCTCCAGGCTACAGAATCTTTGATTCCAATATAATGCAATACTCGGCAGAGAGGTTGAGCAGCACTCTTTTGCTCAGAAGGCACGGTACTACACGGAGGCGAATAAGTCAGGCAAATTGTTAGCAGCCAGTCTAAAGCCTCGGCATGAGAAAGCATATGTGGCTGCTTTGCTAAACGAGACGAAAGTCTTGAAGACGGGAAATCTGGAGATTCTTGACATTTTTAGGAACTTCTACAGCTCCTTGTATACCTCCGAAGTTGAGAGTGATTTGTGCAGTATGAGAGCGTGGTTGCAATCTATTGATCACCCGACACTGAACCCTGACCAAGTTGCGGTCCTCGACCACCCCCTAGACCTGTGTGAACTTGAAGAGGTTGTGGCTAGCTTACTGGGGTGCAAAGCGGCTGGGCCGGATGGAATACCAGTTGAATTTTACCAGTTGTTTGCTAAGGAACTCTCTCCATTTCTTCTGCAATATTTCCAACTTCTACAAGAGCTGGGCGCGGACCCCGGAGCCTTTGCAGAGGCCACAGTGGTGGTTTTGGAAAAGCCAGGAAAAGATCCGAAGTTAGTGGGCAGCTATAGACCCATATCGTTGTTAAACGCTGACTATAAGCTGTACGCAGCGGTCCTGGCCAACAGACTTAATAAAATCCTTCATCATCTCATCCATCCGGATCAATGTGGTTTTGTGTCAGGGAGATCCACCACTGATAATGCTCGCCTGCTATGTAATCTCCTGGATCTGGCTGCACAGGCCGAAGAGCCTTACATTGGGCTATCTTTGGACGCAGAAAAGGCCTTCGACAGGCTTGAGTGGCCCTTCCTTTTCCTTGTTTTGGAGTGGTTTGGGATCCCGGCCAGTTTCATTAACATGATTCGCCCTATGTATGCCCGGCCCAGGGCTAGGATCTTTGCCAACCAAGAATTGTCCCGCCCCTTTTCCCTGCATAGAGGCACGAGGCAAGGATGTCCCATGTCCCCGCTGCTTTTCAACCTGGCTCTGGAACCTTTAGTCTTGTGCATTCGTCAACATCAGACCATCCGGGGTTTTGAGATAGCTGACCTGCAACTCAAGCTCTCAGCATATGCCGACGGTCTCCTCTTTTTTTTGTCTCCATCCTCGGTCGCGCCCCTTCTTCAAGTGATTGAGCAGTACGCCGGTTTTTCCGGCTACAAAGTAAACTGGTCTAAGTCAGTGGCCTTCCCGTTGAATCTGCGGACGCACAGTAGCTTGATCCAGGACTTCTCCTTTCAATGGGCGGGGTCAGCTGTACAGTATCTCGGGACGCAATTCACAGCCCCGCTGGAACAGACCATACAGCTAAACGCCGCGAAAATTGTGGAAATTGCCCGAGCCTTTACTCTGAAATGGTCGCCCCTTCATCTCACTTGGTGGGGGCGGCTTGAATCGATCAAGATGGTTCTTGTACCCAAAATTAACTACATCCTTGGAATGGTCCCGGTTCTTTTTGCTACTGAGGTCTATAAGAAGGTGGAGCGGATCTTGAGTTCCTTTTTATGGGGCGGGAAGACTCCCAGAATAGCACTCAAGAAATTAAAGGCTCACAAACAACAGGGAGGGGTACAATTCCCCGATTTTCATTGGTACCACCTGGCTGCACTGCTAAAGCAGGGGGGCCTCTGGGGGGCGGATATTGCTCCGTCCCTGAAACCCACTTGGCTGTCCCTGGAAGAACGGCTGCTCCGGCCCTGCCCGGCGCACCTATGTATGAGTATGCGCCACTCTGCGACTTCGGGGCTGACCAAGGTGATTGCTGCTACACAACAAGCGTTTCAAACGTTGCTCCCTCTCATTGCCCAGGATAATCCTCTTTCACTTCAGTCTCCTATCTGGCGTAATCCGGCTTTCAAGATTAATAAGGCCCCTTTTTCTTGGCAGTCTTGGCAGCGCTGCGGCATATGGACCGTGGGCCATTTGATCCTGGACGGCGAATGGAAATCCTTTCGTATGCTTCAAAAGGAGTTTCAGCTCCCTGCGTCCTGTTTTTACCAGTACCTCCAGCTCCGACACTGCTTAGCTCAATTGAGGATCAAGCCTCGAGATCCACAGGAGTCCTGGGGCTTGCACAAGCTTGTGATAGATTTTTGTCTGCAACGGGGAGGCGCATCTCGTTTTTATGCTCTTTTTAGAGATTTTCTCCCCAATCAGACCCTGGGCCTCCGTAAGATTTGGGAGGCCGAGACGGACCTAGTGTTATCTTCTTTGGATTGGAGCAAAGTGTGGGGTCCCGTCACTCGTGTCTCCCGATCTGCCTCCCTCACACAAGCGATGTTCTTTTTTGCTCACCGGGCCTTTATTACTCCGTTAAAGCTCTCCAAATGGCATTCTGATCAAACCTCCACTTGCTGGTCCTGCCAAAAGGCGGTCGGTACAATGTGCCACATGTTCCTGGACTGCCCTTGTGTGCAGGGCTTCTGGTCACGTGTCTGGGAAAGGATTCAGAGAGTGCTGGGCTTCTCCTACCCCCTATCTTGGCGTATAGTTGCGCTTCGATCTTCAGCAGTAATCCCAGGATTGAACAAGGAGCACTTTTTCGTATTGGACTTTATGCTATCAGTCGCCATAAAGGAAATCTTATACTCCTGGAAAGATCCTTCGAACCTGCACTGGGGCAGATGGTGGAACCAAGTCTGCCTCTATAGTAGATACGAAAAAGCTTATGACTCTGCCTATTTCCTGAAGGGGAGGGGTACGCCCAAGGTTCGATGGGCAGCCCTGGATCGCTTCACTTCTATTTAGGATGCTACTTCCATTTCTGATATTGTTTCTGCTGCGGATGCTCCTTAGGCTAGTCGTCAGAGCTTCCTTGGCCAATGGGGTGCTGGGGTGGGTTTGGGTTTTTCTTTCCCCTTTTTTCCTATTTTATTCCTTTTCTTTTCCTTTCCTTCTTCTATTGTTTTCACTTGCACCTGTGAGTACTTCGGTGGTATGCCTTCGGATGGCTTTGCTTATGTTTGGTTAGCTTGTATTGTTTGTTCCCAATCTGTTTGTATTGTCTAAAATTGGAATAAAAATAAATTTAAAAAAAAAAAAAAAAAAGCAGATGTAGAGAGAGAATCGAAAAAAAAACTAGAAGAGAGAAGAAAGGACAAATGGACAGCAGACGATGGAGAGTTAGCAGAAGACACGAAGAAACCAGAAGAAAGTGGCTGGAGCAATTGCAGCTGAAAAAAAATGCACAAAAGGTAGAAAAATATCTCTTTATTTTGAATTTATTAATTGGAATATGTCAGCTCTGGTAAATGTGCATCATTAACGTCTGCGCTTTGTTTAGTACAAGAGCAAATTAATGTATAGTTTTATTTCTACAGTGTTGTACATTCCAAGTTTGGCTTTTGGGATTCCCAGTTTAATTATTGTCTTCCTGTTTCTAAATTGTGATTCCTTGTTTGGTGATGGTCTATGTTCTGCATGTGTAACTGAGCTGAGGTGTTCTGTTTATATAATTCCTATTTGACATTGCCACTTGTTCTCTTTCCCCAGTAGGTCATGTATTGTTGTTCTCTGAAATGTATTGGTTTAATATTTGACTGTTGCCTTTTGATAGCTAGGGTTTGGTGCTTTGTGAGTCCTGGTAGTGCTGTTACGATACAATGGGTTTGCTATGGGTTCTTAATGGGCAGTGGTTGTAGTAGTTCCTAATGTGTCTGGTGGTTGGCACTGGATTATAGTAATGTAGAAATCTTTTAGTCTTTCTTTATCCATACACTCATTAAGAGGCATGTTTACTAAAAGTTAGTATATGGTAACATTATGCAAATATTTATGCAAATGAGGTCCCTTATGCAAATGAGGCCCCACACCGAGTCTCCGCACATGGCCCCGCACCCCCCCTTGGGCCGCCCCTGCCCGCACTAACCTTATGGGTACAAGTATGAAACAGCTGGGAGGTTTTCTCTTAACGGTTAGCATACAGGGGATCACTACCAATGCTCTCCTGGACTCTGGTGCAGACCAAAGCATGGTATCACAAAGGCTTTGGCGAGCAATAGAGGCCCAGAGTAAATCTGAGCAGAGGAGACCAGAAGGTAGGGTTCAAATCAGATGCATTCATGGTGCTGCTTCTTTTTACCCCACGTACAAGTTAATGATAGAAGGATTAGGAGTGCAGAAAGAGGTTCAAGTGGCAGTGATTCCAAAACTCCCCTATGACCTAGTTTTGGGAAGGGATTGGAAAAAGGCTTATGGCAAAAGGTTGGCCTTGTATCTACTCGGTCCCAGTCTATAGCCAAGGACCAAAAAGATGAGTCCCTAGAGGATTCATTAGGAGTTTTACCCTCACACAATGAATTGGTGGCTTCCCTATCTTCTAGGGTTAAGAAGGGGAAAGCGCTAAAACGTCACGAGAGGCGCTGTAGGGCATAGGGAAGGGCTAAGATGGAGGTTAGCCAAGGTTTACCCTGGGTACCAGCGGAATTAGTTGAAAAGTTTCCAACTTTTCCCTAAGAGCAGCGAGCAGACCCTGCTCTCACCCAAGCATTTGAGTATGCCCGGGTTGTACGAGATGTCCTTCCAAGATTCCTTCTAGACAATGAGATATTATACAGGGAAAGTCAGGATCCCCGGACAGGGACGATCAGGAAACAGTTGGTGGTGCCCACAACTTTTAAGGGGTTGGTTTTAAGACTTGCCCATGATCATCCAGTAGGTGGTCACAAAGGCGTACAGGGGACCTTAGATCAAATTCTTATACGTTTTTACTGGCCCGGCGTTTTTAAAGAAACCGCCAGGTTCTGTGCGGCATGCCCTGCGTGTCAGCGGGTCACGGCTGCCCGACCTCCAGTCGTACCCCTAATTCCAACACCCATCATATCTGGTCCCATCGGGTGAATCGCCATGGATATAGTGGAACCCCTGGTTAAAACACCCAGAGGATTCCAGTACATTTTAGTCATGGTGGATCAGGCTACTAGGTTTCCTTGGCCAGTACCCTTACATAATATCTCAGCCAAAACAGTAGCCTTAGAGGTGGTAAAGCTGTTTTGCGAAGTAGATTTCCCCAGAGAAGTGTTAACAGACCGTGGGACCAATTTTGTGTCAAAGTATCTGGCCCAGGTTTGGGATGCTTTTTTGGCATTCATCATGTGAAAACGGCCGCTTATCATCCCCAGTCTAATGGCCTGGTGGAAAAGCTGAATCAAACCTTGAAACAAATGTTAAGAAGAGGTTTAGCTGGGAACGTGTCAGAATGGGACACGTTACTTCCGTTCGTTCTATACGCATGCCGGGAATGGATACAGGCTTCCCTGGGCATATCTCCCTATGAGTTGATGTATGGTTGAGCCCCTCGTGGTCTCTTAGACATATTAAGGGAGCAGTGGTTAGAGCCAGAAAAGTAGGCTAAGGGAGTCCCTCACTTTTTACGTGACTTAAGAGCGCAGTTAAATAGGACCTCTCAGGTGGCCGAGAAGAATTTACAGGACAGTCAAGCTCGCGAGAAGGAGTAATACGACCAGAAGGCCAAGCCTCGCCAGTTAGGACTTGGAGAGAAAGTCCTAGTGCAGGTAGCAGGCGCCACTCCCAAGTTTGAGGTTCAATGGAAAGGGCCATGGAAAGTGACCAAACAAGTAGGCCCGGTGTCATATGAAGTAGAAAGTAATACGGGTCACAGGCAGATTTATCACATAAACGTGCTTAGGCCCTGGCAAGAAAGATCTGCAGTGGATAGTCTACGCAGCGCAGAACAAATGACAGGAAAACCGCATCAAAACAATGATGCCTCAGCAAGGATTACGGACTGTTCGGAGGAACACTCACAACCTCTGCCAACCCATAATATCTTGGGTAGGGGGGTATGTGGTAAGGAAGCTCATTCTGAGTTAGGAGAAAGAGAAAAAAACAAAGAATTCACATTAATAAATGGAACTATTTTGCAAGGTCAGAGAAATAAAACCAAAACCACACCTAGAAACCAGAAAATCCCCAGCTGGAACAGGTTTCAGAGTTCCCCTAGTGGAGTAAGGGAGAGTGAATACAGACCCAAGGTAAAAGACCCTTACGTCAGTAAGCTCCCTGATTACCCAGGTGGCAGAGGGCAAGCTAATCTCCGTCACCTGGGAAGAGAAGAGGTGGGGCTGGAACCTTGGAGATTTAACCCTAGGTTAGAATATACAGAAGGAGAGCACAGAGAGCAAGGAGAGCTGGAGGAGCAACGGGAACAGGAGCAGGAACAGCAGGAGAGGAGAGTGCTGGAAAGAGCCCGAGAGAGGTACAGAGCACGAGAGAGGAGAAGCTGCTGCAAGCCAAGGCACAGGTACAAGCCTTAGAAACCTGTCCCATACTGAGCAGTGCAGAGTTGTAGGAGACATTCTCAGCTCTAATGAGAGGCTGTCAGCTAAGCCCAGTGAGCTAGAATGAGAGATAGAACCAATGCAACTAGGAGAGCCTGATGCAGTTTTGAATGAGGAAGATATATTCATGGATTGCTCTTTGTGCCAAGCCTTAGCTACAGAGGGGTTGAAGGAAAGCCAACCTTAAGAGAAAAGTCTCCAAAAGCAAGGTAACCTTGAAAAGTAAGGAAGATGTTTTGTGAATTCCCTGTGTTAAAGAGGGGAAACTTATGCTGAGAAGTGAGAACAAGCTGAAGCTGTATAATTGCGCTTGTTAAATACCTGCTATCCTGTGCAGTGAGCCGGCAAGAAGCCAAGCTAATGGTGAGAGGAAAAAAGCTTTTGTTTTGCTTTAAATGTTCCTAAGAAAACCTGAGTAGAGCTTTGTTTGCTTATTGGAAGTTTGTTCCTGTTGGAAAGTTTGCTTTGCTTATAAAGAGGAGCACAGCCTGGAAATGTTTGGAACTGAAAAGAAAGAAAACTGCCATTGAAGAAAGCTGTTTGTGTTTATGCTTTAACCAGCAAGGCTAGAGAAAGCTGGAAGCCTTGCTGTTTTTGCTTTTGAGCTGAAGAATACTGTAAGCTGATATTTTGTTTTGACCTTTTTGCTTATGTCCTGTTATGGTTTTGAAAGAAACTTGGAGAAATAATCCTGAAAGAGGTAATTTATGAACCTTGCATTTGAGTAATAAATTTCTGTCATTGCCTTACCAAAAGAGCCAAACTACAAGTTTTTTCTACTTGAAGCCATATGTGTAGCAGTTAAACTACATTTCCCAAGAAGCACTGCAGGGGAACCAGTCAGAGAAGGCTGAAAAGGGAAGATTCTATTATAACCACGACCCTCCATGCTGAATGCAAGGAGGAAGGGCGTGACAATACTTATAGAATAGTGACCAACTAATATATGTGCATAAAGGTCCCTCCATGTGTGCAAATTATTGAAAATACACGATTTATGTGTGTTGATGGCACATAACCTTCCATGATACCTTAGGAAGTTAGTCTCATATGAGGTCATTGTGAACCACTAATAAGCTGTCTACATGAACATGTTGGACGTTTTCAGCACATAACATCTAAACGTGATTCCGACAACAAACATTTTACACATACAGACAAAAAAAATGGGTAATCTGGACAGGAACGTGGAGGGGAGGAGTGTGGGCGCATTGAGCCGCTTAAACGTCTAAACCGTATTCTGATGAAAACATGTGCATACAACCTAGATGTCTAGGTTAGACCTGCTAAAACATGGAATAACAGTCTATGTTGGCTAAAGTAGTACTGGACATCTATGTTTAAATAAAGCATAGCTGTGTCATAAAAGGATCTGGACAAGTTCCTGAAGGAAAAATCCATAACATAGGTATGGGGAAAAGAACTATGTAGCCTGAGGTAAGCAATATAGCATGCTGCTATTTTTCGAGGATGCTACTCTGTAAATGCGATCCAGATTGGCTATTAAAATTAAAATAGGCCGAATGGACCTTTGACCGATGGGAAACAAACGGAACCATTTGGAAGCAATAGGGGTCCAATGGTAGTCAGGAATAGAGGGCATTTTCACAGACAACAGATCTGATTGGTGTGTAAAAATGTCTAAGTCATGCAGATAAAATGTATGCATATGACATTTTTCAAACCTAAGCGCAAACCAGTAACCTCTCTCCATCTAAAACATCTTCCCATCAAAAAGCTAAGCACCCACCTTTATCAAAGGCCAGTACACTGTTTTATCAACTTTCTTGGGGGAATGATAAAGATTTGGGACGCCAAACTCTAAACCAGTATTATTTCTCAGCAATGGATATGTCTCACTACTGGGGCAAAAGTGTCTCCCTCTCTGTCCCACTTACTATGAAGGTGGTTAAAAATAAGTCAGAAGACACCTTTGGAGCCATATTCCACATGTCAGCAGAACACTCAATAGTGTTGCTTTTCTGGGGCATGTCCATGGCGGAGTTACACGTTTTGACACGGTTAGGCATAGAATTCCATGTATGTGCAAATTCACAGAATTACCGTACACCCGTGTATGTCTAGATTCACGTTTGCATCTGACTCCTGCATTATACGTGCATAGCCGACACCGGTTGAAAACGTGTAACTTTATCTGTATGCTACACCTCTTGGATATTTTGGGAGCTTATCTTGTATAACATGAGTGTATTCCTGCTGCTGGAGTATCAGCGGCAGTATTTTCAGGAGCAAGGATCTTCAGCAGTGATTGGGGGCTTGTAGAGGGCAGTGGCTTGGGAAGATAGGTGTTCCATTTTTTTTTTTTTTTGCTCACATGTGTTACGCTCTGAGGGTTTGCAAGGGGCAGGCACTACTGATACTGTTGATGTGGAATCACTATTTTAAAAAAACTGGAATTATATCAAACAGGTGATTGATATTGTAGAGCCGCTGATTTGAGGAGGATTGGGCCTGGTTTGTTGTTAACCTTTACCATAGCCCCTACCTCCTTGGATTCTGAGGCTCTTTTCTCCTTCCATATCCACTGTTTACCTGATGTGATGTGTGACAAATGGTAGCGTGATATACCTTGCAGTATCCATATGATTTACATTCTAGAAGTGACCTTTTATGGCTTGTGCATGCTGTGCTGCACAGTGTCATGGGATGGGGGTTGTGGGTTTATACTCAGGCATCATCTGCAGGACTGTTTCTTTGTGGACACAATGGTGACTGCATAAGGCAATTTCCCATTGGAGGTGGTGCTGTTGTGGACAGTATCAGGCTTCATGGGGCATGTGGTGGGCACAGGGTTCTCTCAGGGGACTGATGTGGTGGTTGGTAGTGGGGGGCGGCCTAAGTCAGCCATGTGTTAAGCGCAGAGTAAGCCATACCCCCAATAAAGTGGAGTTCCTGCGAAACAGAGATTTTTGTAGGTTGAAGGTAGAGTGATATGCCCTCAGGAGAGGCCTTCCAGGTTGATACATCATTTGAAGACACCCCACAGCTCTGGATTTTGATCTTCAGTTTGAAAGCTAAGAGAGGAGGAGTGGCCTAGTGGTTGGGGCAAGGTACTTCAGGCTGGAAGGTCGGGGGTTCAAATCCCACTAGAGGACAGCAACCTTGGGCTGGAAGGACTGGGGTTTCTAGTCCCACAGGTGCTCCTTGTGGTCTTGGGCAAGCCACTTAACCCTCCATAGCCCATATTACCTGTAAAATAGTTATCTCCAAGTTATAGTGCCCTGTTCAATGTAATTTCAGTTTGTTTAATGTAAACCGCACTGATGAAGAATAGCGCGGTATATAAGAGAATATAAATAAATAAATAAAGGGGTGGGCTGGGTTGGTGTTGAAAGTGTGTGTCCGGCTGAGTTCTACTGTATTTTGTTCCAGATGTCGGTGGAATGCTTGCTCTCCAGCATAGCGCCTATGCAGTTCATTTGAATTTACTGCTGCGGATTATGTGTAACTGACGCTGTGTATTAAGATGTTTAAGTGAAGTTGGGATTTGTGACTTTTCAGGGTTTCAATGTTTTGTAATGAGTGGAGGAGTAGCCTAATGGTTAGAGCACTGGCTTGGGAACCCAGAGACCAGGGTTCAGCATTCCCACTAGCACTCCTTGTGGCCTTGGGCAAGTTACTTAACCCTCCATTGCTCAGAAAAATCCAAGTTATCAATGTCCCTCTTTAATGTATATTAGCAAGTTTAAGTTACAATGTAACCCATTCTGATTGAAATGATAAAGCGGTATATAAAACCTGTTAAATAAAAAAAATATGATTTAATGAAATTGATTGAAGGAAAAGGAGGGCTTTTTAGACCTACGACGGTGTGATAGGGCGCATCCCCTTCTTGCTGCATAGAGGGAGAAATAGCTTTGCTGAGGTCTTTTCTCCTCTGCTTGGAAACTTTGTGAAGGGAGAGCTGTTGGAATCTATTGAGGGTTTTTTACTATACTGATGAGTTTAAATGTACATAAGTTACATGCCAGTGTGTTATTTTTGTTGGGGTAGTTGTCTTTACTAGCACCATGTCTCTATGTTTGGGCCATGTTGCTGCACTGTTACACACAGTAGGTTTTTTTCACTGTGTTCGGGTTTTCTTTCCATATGTGCTTTCCCTTTTGTCCTTTCTGCATTTTTTCCACCTTGCTTTCCTCTTAGCTATTGTGTTTCTGATTGCCTGTTTCCTGTTTGGGCCCTGTTTTGTGTGTTTACTGTCATTTAATTGTGTTGTGGGTCCAGCTTACCCCCCCTGCTCCTCTTGCCCTTTTACTTTGCAGCTACTGCCTGGCTCTTTGCACTGTTATTGTCCCACCACATGCCTCCTCCCTTTCCTGCTTTGTCCTACTACTGCACCAGGGTGGTCCGGATCCTTTCCCAGCCCCTGCGTGATGCTGCAAGGGCTGGTCTCCTGTGTCCCATGGGGAGCAGGTCTCCCTCATTTTCTAATACCAGTCTACAAAGCAGGCGGGTCTCAGCATCTAAAAAATTAACTTGGCGGGTGGCCATTTTCCAGCACTGTGGCAGTGGCAGGGGGGAGGGGGTGGGATTTACTGTATCCTGTTTCCTGTTGCACTTGGACAATTGTGCAGGTAGACACATTTTCGGAACTACACGCCCGGGTCTTGTCACAGGTTATACGTGTTACTTACACATAAATGGAGCCCCCCTATTCGCGACTTGCATGTTTAGCGACTAGACATATAACTTTGTATTCTGTCACGCAGCTGTATATAGCCGCCCTTCATGTCTTTCTCAGAATAGGGCCCAATGTATTCTCATAAATTCCTTCCTCCATTTAAATTTAATTTAATTTAGCTTAATGATTTTTAATCCTTCATTTCATAAATTGGATGTACAAAGTGAGGAACAACTTTGACATCATATATCAATGGCTACTACAAAACTAGAGGTCAAGAAGCACCATTCTAAACCCAGGCCCAATATAACAGAAGGGACAGGGGATTGTTTCTGTTCCCCCTCTCCCCCCCCCCCCCATTAGATCCTGGTAGATGCCAGGGCTCTCTGATGGGGAGATGAGTTGTTCTGGGAGGAAATTTGGTTGGAGATGACTCTGGTCAATGATGTTCTTGTCCAGAGGGGTGGAATCTGTTCAGGGGGTTATCCAGTTGAGGGTCTTGTCCATGGGGAATCTAGTTTGGGGGAGCCTTCTTGAGGATCTTGATTGGGAGTGGACTAAGAATACTCTTTCCCATGCCACTAGCCCCTTTAAAAGGCATAAAGCCCACTATCTTTACGTTGTTGTGGTAGCAGCGTGCAATGTTCCTGGCTGCAGCAATGCATAATGAAATTTACTGTACAAATCACCATGGAAGTAATTGTATAGAGGATTTTTTTTAACATATAGGCCTTTTTCTTCACATAAAAAGGCTTTTATAAAATTAACCCAGGGGTCACACATTGTGAAAGTATATGCAGTAACAAGAAGGCATATACTGATATGTGGCCCACATGTAGACTTCTGGGGTGGAGTATGAGAAGGGCATAGGCAGAGTGACAATTTACCAGTGAGTACTTTATGTGCTAACATTTATATCTGCTCCCAATCCGATCTTTAAGTGTCTGCAGCTTCAGTCTAGTTATTGTTTCTGCTGGTTTACCCCCAGCATTTTATAAAAGCACATAAGCATCCACATGTCTTTATAAGATGGGCTAAAAATAGGCACCTATGTTGAGCTAAGTTAGCTACAGTTTCCATAGTAAAAGCAGAAAACTGTGAAACAGTACCTCTAAGGGAAGTCTCTATATGGGCAATCAAAACATATAAATTCATCAGAGAAACATCTTTTGGATTACCACCAGGAACAAGTCTAGAAACCCCATCAGTTAAACTATCCACAAGAGGAACCTGCATGGGAGAGGGACAATTTCTCTCAAGTTCTGCCCAAACTCCGCAGCAGACCCATCCGATGGGGAACTCCCTCATCTCCGGAGTGGGAGCTGCAGAATTCACTGCGCCATTGCTGGGCTGTGGGGTAGGGACACCACCACCCTCCCCCCCCCAATAAAGAGGAGGAGCCAATTGGAGAGCCAGGAGTATCTGATGAGGGCAACAAAATATCCTCTGAGGACTTGACAGTCATAACAATGTGTCTATCCATAGGTCCCAGAGTTTTAACAACTTATGTAGGATTAACTGTACTTACTGTGAACACCTTTTTCTTGCATTTTCCCATCATCGAGTCACAAGTTCACCATGCTCCTCCATGCTCCGAAGGGGCTCTAAAGTGGCAGGCCATGCCCCTTTTGAAAACGCCCCTTCGGAAACATCCACATCTGCATTCTGCAGAAAACAGAGATCCTATTATAGGACCTCAGATGGTCTCTGTGGCTCGCTATTGGCTGAATCCAGCAGCGATTCACACAGGGTTCTCTCTTACTGCCTGCAGCAGGACCATCAGTGTGGAGCACCTCTGGCAGAGAAAACAAAACAAGTAACTCATGGTGTCCCTCTGGATAATTGTCCTAAACTGTGTACAATCTTCAGTCCGGAGGCTAATTGTTGATAGAGTAGCATCCATAGCTGGTGCTATTGTATAAATTCATCACATTGCTGACCTTCCTTTTTTGCCTTGACCTTCAGTCTTGCCAAGCATGATGTCGTTCATTAATAATCTTTCTCATTGCATGATGTATCCAAAGCATGAAAGTTGGAGTCTTCAACTTTTTTGAGCTTCTGAAGAATGCTTAGGTTTGATCGCCTTTAAAACTGATTGATTTGTTCTTCGGGTAGCCAACAGTATACACAGTATTCTTCACCAACACCAAAATTCAAAGGCATTTAGAGCCGGATTCACTATGAGGCATATCCGGGCCATCTGGATGACCCCGAACAAGACAGGGAATAAACCAAGCAGGTACACAAGGACTGACGACAATTCAATAGGTGAAGAATCTCTTTTATTATTACGCCCCTGATGACAATTCAATAGGTGAAGAATCTCTTTGGGGCATAATAATTAAAGAGATTCTTCACCTATTGAATTGTCGTCAGGGGCATAATAAATAAAGAGATTCTTCACCTATTGAATTGTCGTCAGTCCTTGTGTACCTGCTTGGTTAGTTCCTTATCTAGTGTGCAGGTACCAGTTGCTCTCCTTTGGTACCCGAACAAGACAGGGCCATTTGGATCCGATTCTGTACTGCAGGAGCAAGATGCTCCCATGAGTGCAGAATCGGGCCTGAAGACCGCCGGCGTGCCCCTGCTGCAACACGGGGACATCCTCCCCGCAGACCAATCCACCTTGCTGTGCGCCTAACTCTGCAACCCCGCCGCCAACCCCCTGGTGGGTGTCGCCGGGGCCCGGATTGAGCTCTGTGGACCCACAGTTGGCCTCCATCTGCGCTGTGGGGGGCTTCCTGACTCAGGGGGGGGGCTGCCTCAGAGGTGGAATAAGCAGGACGTCTCCCCAGTGATCTCCAGTAAATCGGCCCTGCACATCTGGGGGTCGGTCCCACCCACTCACCACCCCATCACACATTCATACCCTGCAGAACACACAGCAGCTCTGTGCGTGCAGCAGGGGATGGAGGCAAAATACTGGCAAGGCTGAAGGCGCGGTAGCACGTCCCAGTGGGACATGCAGCCCCTCTATCCGCCTTATAGAATCAGGGCCTTAATTTATTCCTATCTTATTCACTGTCCAAAGTTTGCATCCATATGATTTTATTGAATATATCATGGCTGGGACTAGTTGAATCTTTGCACAGATAAGTTTCTGCATTTGAGAATCTTGTCTAAGTCCTTCATAGCCACTCTGCCAAGAACAATGCATTGGATTTCTTGACTGCTTGTCATTCTTTATTGATTGATCCAAGCAGGTTAAAGTTGTTAACTCTTTCTATTTCTTCTCCATCAGGGATGAAATGATTGATTTTCCCAGTGGTCAGGATCTTTGCCTTATTCATGTTAAGGTGCAGCCCCATTTTAAGACTATATTCCTGATCTTGATAAACAGATGTTTGAATGTCTTCGCTTTCAGCCAGAAAAGTATGTATCATCAGTATAGTGAAGGTTGTTGATGAGACTTCCACCAGTCTTAACATAAGAACACAAGAACATAAGATATGCCATACTAAGGGGTATGTTTACTAAACGGCGCTAACGGCGCAGCTGCGACGTTATCGCGCGATATGTGATGTTATTGCATGATAATGGCGCATTAACCATGTGAGAACGTCACGTATCGTTCGATAACGTCTGCTGCGGTGGTAAGGTGCACCGAGAGTGGAGCAAGGCCCCCCAGAGGGTGGAGGAAGGCTCCCCAGGGGCGGAGAGAAGGGGTCAATGGGCAGAGAGTGGGCGTGGAGTGGTTCCTTGCACACTAATGCTGTGAAATGAAGCTCAGAAAATTAGTGCCAGTGAAAACCTGGCGCTAGGCACATTTGCAGGTCAGAGAAACCATTTCAGTCTGCAATGTAAAGCAAAGGCAGGGAAACCCAAAAACGTGATAGTAGTGATATACGTGCAGGAGCCAAAAAAGCAAAGAAACAGATAAAATGACCAGAACCACATTTGAAATCCCAATAGCCAAGCTGGCCAATAGTGATATTAATGAAAAACGTAAAGCAACACTACTGACTAAGCATGAAAAAGAAGATTTCATGTTTGGAAGGGTCTATTCTCTGTCCCCCTACAAAGTGATTGATCCCACATTGAAATAGCAGTGATCAGGGTTTTTGTCATTTATATTGGGCAGGTTTGTTTTGGTGTGCAAATGTGCATCAACAGCAGAGTGGGCACGTAGGACAGGGCAACTGTACTGATGCTGTAAATGGGATACAGAGGGCTGCAGGCGGCACATGCTGTGGTCCAGCTGGGGCACATTGCGGACTAGGCAGATGCCTAGGTGGCACATAGGAATGCCAAAACTGTAAAGCAGCAAGACAGCAACTGATGAAGGTCCAACATGGGCATGAGTGTGTCCCTCACAGTGTCCCAGGGGATATTACCCAGCAGGTACCCCCAAGGGCACAGAACATTGGCAGACGGTGCCAGGGGGAAGCACACATGTCAATGTAGGCACCCCCACCCGAGAACCCATACCATAGGCAGCTGCCTACCCACACACTGGCTGGCCTGGGACTGCACACCACCAGCACCACCGGCATGGTGGCGGAGGGGTGCTGGTGGTGGAGGGGGCAGTAGCAGCTGCCTACAGCAGACCACGGTCAAGCCCCGTTTAGGTGTGTGCCATGCACTGCAACAGACAAGATCTGTCTGACATACAGTCATGGTATCCCCAGGGAATGATCTGCCTGTGTGGTGCAGTACACACAGCCAGTGTGCACAGAGGCAGAGGGTTACAGGTTCAAGTGCAAGGTGTGGCCCCCTGCAAACCATGTCCCTATATTTTATGCAGTAGTAAACCGTGGTAATAAAGACAGAACCTTTCCTGCAGAGAAATGAAACATGCCATAAACACCTATATGTCACCCTACAGAGCACAGACACCATAAACATGTGCAATCCCTAGAGCAGAGTGTCCCACCTGCAGTCCTGGAGGGCCAAACACCATTCAGGTTGACAGGATGTCCCTAATAAATATGCATGAGATGTATTTACATGCACCACCTCCATTGTATGCACATGTATACATGCATATTCATTAGGGACAGCATGAAGACCTGAACTGTGTTTGGCCCACCCGGACCGGAGTTGGGAACCTCTGCCCTAGAGCAGCGGCACAAACACCCAAATCCACAGGCTCCACTATCCAATGCCTCATGGAGAGTCAGGCCGTTGGGCCCTGTGCAGACTAGCATCTCCCAATACTAGCACCTGCATACCTTAGCAATGCCGTTCTAAACTTGGGAACACGTTCCACATATATAAAAAGGTTGCTATGATCAATGTCAGATAACACATCCTATGTTAAACACAATTTGTTGACAGAGATTCATCATATAAACCTTTCTGATATCTGTGGAGTGTGGTTCAGTGTTGCTCCAGATAGTGTTTACCACCCCGGGGAGTGACCCAAACAGTACTGAGTACCATAGCAATGCCTGTACTGTGCCCAGGACTGGTGTGGCGGCCAGAGCTGCAAACCACCTTTATCCTTGCACAATGCTGAAATAGGTGTGGGAGTGTGTGTATGTCTACCCAGTGTGTTGTGGCTGCCTACACCTTACTGAGCCCCCAATGCTTGCACTGTTTCCAGTGTTAGCCTGCCAATGTGCATAATGAGGAACAAGGTACCATGGGTATGGCCTGGACAGGGCATCTGCACAGGGCATAGGGCAATGGATGGGACATTGTAGTGGCCAACCACCACCTGCATGGACAGGGTGACCACAGCATGTCATGCTGGGAGGTCACTCTCACCCTGACTGAGCAGTGACCATGGCATGGCTAGGTTACCCCATAGTGTTATTCAGTATGTCTTTCAGGTGATATCCATGGGTTCCCTGTTCTGGGGGCCAATCACTGACATACGTGTGTGTGTTTGGGTGCACACAGTTCCTCCAAGAACATGCACTATGTATTAGCTAGCAGGCTGTCTGCAGTTCTTGTGTGCATGGTTGGAGCACCTTTCAGGGTGAAGACTGACAGTGCCCACTGCTGGTCAATGTCAGATGGTGGTGGGTGGCATCTGAGCATATACAGGCCTACTGCCAGTGCACTGTGTGATACAAACAGATCTGCATCCAGTGCTTTGGAGGGCGCCCTCTCCCCTGCAGGACTGGCATAGCTGTTCCCACAGCCCTTCATCATGTCACTCCACTGCCGCCATTGCAAAGATGTAGAGTGTGGGGCTGTTGGAGGCATATCCTGCCCCCCCCCACCCTGGCCCTGAGAGGGTGGGTCTGTAGGCGCTGCCCCCTAATCCACATGTGGGTCCAGACACCCCCCCGCCCTATAGGGTGCAGTAGATGATGGCAATGAGGTGAGGGTGTTTCTGCTGGCAGCACAAGATTGTAGAGATGTGTCATACTGTTACATGCAGCAAAACAGATTGCCTCATACAGCCATAGCAGATGATACTCCTGAGGGATCGAACTCATGAGCTCTTGCTTGTTGGTCATTGTATTAACCAGTAGGCTACAGCTCTATACACCTTCTCATAGCACTGCCACGAAGTTAAGGTTATCGCGTGTAAACAGCCAATGCGCCCCCCCTATTGTGCGATACACAGTGCATGCTACGTGGATGCCGGCACGCCGACCTCCCTATATGGCATTGCTCACGTTATGACTGGGGGTTTCACCGCCAATATTAGGATGGTGCATACATACCCATAGCAAATATCAGTGTGTCTCCCAAAAAAAAACCATCACCTCAGCAGGGAAACCTAAGGTACCCTGTAAAGTGCCATAGCTGTGGGTCTGTCCCATCCCGGTAAGAATAGCTGACATTTACTGGGTTGACCTGCAGTTGCTGTGTAGTCAGCCAGTGCTATGAGAAGAGGCATAGCTTACTGGTTAATATGATGCCCTCAGAGTCACTACTCATGGGTTCAAATACCCACTGCACCAACAGTAAGTTGAGTGTTAGTAACAGTCAGACACATCCCCACAAACAGTGACACAAGCCAAATACACTATAACCTTTGTCCCATGCCTCAAAGGAGAGGCTTGGCATGGCATTGCATCTCCGAAAGCATGTCAGAAGGTGCCCACAGCTGAGGCGCAGAAGATGCAGCCCAGGCCAAATGGCATAAGTAATGCAATGCTGTAAATCAAAGCCAGCCACCATAGCCGCTAATCTCAGTATCCGACATGTAGTTATGCGACCCCAGAGATACTTTTCCATGTGGAGTCCGTGACATGCGCATGTCGTGTGCGTGGCGTAGTAGTGCATGGCACGGCATATGCACGATACTGCGCAAGCGCAGCGTGCGTGCGTCATCAACACATGGGGCATCGCTCAAAATGGCGACGTGATCCCGCAAGCCAGCCTTTAGCCGCCATGACCTATGACAGCTGGCATCCCTAATATGCACCAGGCAGCCACGCCTCTTCCCAGGCACCTCAAAACACCAGGATCTGGAACATGTAAGGAGGGTGTGGATGCGCATCTCAAGGCGCTTTAACCGTGCAGCAGATACCCATGTGAGGTAAGTGTATGGGGACAGGTCACTAAATGGAAGGTGTGCAACCCAATATCCAGCAATCAAAACACAAGATATGCACCACATGTGTGAGACATGTGTATGTGGGCAAACCTGTGATCAAGCTATCTGTGTATGTAGCTGTGTGCACGTATGCCAGTCCCCAGGAGGCATAGACATGAAATCAGAGGTGAAGAGGGTAGAGAGCTGTGATGTAAGCTGTTCCTGTTGCAGCACACAGCCTCTCCCAACCCCCAGGAGTTGCAGCCCCCATGACAGAGCTATCTTAGGCATCCCTGTGCCATGGTGGCTGATGTTATGACACATTACCAGCTCTGGCCAATCTCCAGGAGAGATCTGACCTGATCACAGAGGTCAAGTAGTTATCATGGTGCATTGGTAGCTGCTGCAGTTGGAGTACCACAGGCCTGCCCCATCCCCAGGAGGCATCAGATCTGATGACAGAGGTCTAGCAGTCATCCTGGTGGTGTGATAGTTGGTGCTGCTGATGTGTGGAACATCACCGTTGGCCCTGAACGTTCGCAGACCTGCACATAGGGGTGTATCAAACATCCTGGTGTTATGGATGTTGTTGTTGTTGCAGTTTCCCAGCTCTGCCCTAACCCCATGAGGCATCATACCAGCTGACACAGGTCTATTCTGCATCCTGGTGTTATGGTGGTTGCTGTTGTTGCAGTTTTCCAGCTCTGCCCTAACCCCAGGAGGCATCAGACCAGCTGACACAGGTCTATTCTACATCCTGGTGTTATGCTGGTTGCTGTTGTTGAAGTGTCCCAGCCCTGCCCAACCCCAGGAGGCATCATATCAGCTGACACAGGTCTATTCTACATCCTGGTGTTATGGTGGTTGCTGTTGTTGCAGTTTACCAGCTCTTTCCTAAGCCCAGGAGGCATCAGACCAGCTGACACAGGTCTAGTCTACATCCTGGTCTTATGGTGGTTGCTGTTGTTGCAGTTTCCCAGCCCAGCCCTAACCCCAGGAGGCATCAGGCCAGCTGACACAGGTCTATTCTACATCCTGGTGTTATGGTGGTTGCTGTTGTTGCAGTTTCCAAGCTCTGCCCTAACCCCAGGAGGCATCAGACCAGCTGACACAGGTCTATTCTACATCTTGGTGTTATGGTGGTTGTTTGTGTTGCAGGTTCCCAGTTCTGCCACATCCCCAGGAGGCACCACACCAGATTCCAGTAGTCCAACAAGCATCACGGTGTAATGGTAGCTGATGCTGGTGCAGGTACCCAGCCCCCCCACCCTCCCCCAGGTGTCTGAGCACGCACTACAGAGGCTGAATCAGCATCCATGCGTCATGGTGATGGGTACTGTTGATGTGGGATGGCCTGCCCAACACTGATGTGTGTGCTGGACTGCTGAGTGTATGGAGTCACACCCCCTGTAGACCACAATTGCAACGCCCCACATGCTATTTTGCCCACATGTCATGCCAGGAGATGGCAGGGACATGGTATGGGGTGGATGTGAGGCGGTACAAAGGGCACATAGGTGTTGCAACACAAATGCCCAGCCTCACGCCCACACATGCAGGTGGTGCTGCCAACAGCAGGTATGGGACACGCTGCCCATTGCAGGAGCGGCCACCATTGCACGCAGACATGTGTGTCATGTGGTTTGCCATGGGCAGGGATACAGGGCACTAATGTTTGCAAACATTGCTTATCCCCCCAGGTAGAGGACCTACGGAAGAAGGGCATAGAGATGCGGCTACACTGCCTGTGCTACCTCCGCTGCATGCAGCGGGAAGCAATGGCTGTGGGTGATGGTGAGTGTCCGAGCCTATGCATTGAGCCACACCATGTCCCAGTGGCATGGCAGCCTGTGATGCCACACACAATGTATCTGTGCCATAACAAACGCATGACACCCTGTTCATTTCTACCTTCTCCACAGAGGCTGCAGATTCTGGGGAGGGGACCTCTGTGGCCACACAACCTGGTGGCAGCCCCCCCACAACCACTGGAGGTCCTGAGGTGGAGGACATACCTTCAGGGGCGGAGGACACCATGGATGTAGGGGAGGAAGACATGGAGGGTGGGGAGGGGTGGGAGGAGGGGATGGTGGAGGGTGTTGGGAAGGTGGAGTGGGAGGGCGAAGAGGGTGGCAGGGAGAGTGAGGGGAGCAGCCAGGATGGGTAGGGTGGGTGGGGAATGGAGGGTGGGGAGGGGTATCCTGTGCCTGAAGGCGTTGCATGGCCACGGTGTCAGGCCGGGTGTGGGACCCCCACACATTTTCATGCACAGGGCCCACGCAGATGCCACCACCCAGACCACAGCCACATGGTGTGGATGTGGTGGCAAATGTGTGTGGCGATGGGCACCATTATGTGGACCCTGGGCGAACATGGCCATGCCATCAGGCAGCTGACAGCTGCTGTGCAGGGTATGGCTGAGGTGATGCGCTGCCAGCATTACCATGGCATGTTCACGGCACATCCCCAGTCATACCCCCACGGCGGGCCGCCAGGTGTGTGACCCACAGTTATAGCTGTGGCCATCTCCCAGTGGCAACCCCAAGAGAAAACTGTGTCCCCACTAATGTTGGAGACGGATGTCCTTGCTGGGATAACGCCTAATGTGAAACAGTTTATAAAGTTGATCCGCCTGTGGGAGACTGTTGTTTTGTTCAAAATGTTAACGTTTGTATGGCACCTACCAACACATACTCTTATTAAAACACTGTGTAGGCAGCCAAATTCTGAAATGGTCATGTGTCCTTTGTACATACATGCTGTAGCAGTGAGTGTGCCACCTGTGTGCATGTCTCAGTGTGTATTTGTGATACATACATTGTCCCTGCCCCACAACAGGCTGTGTTGAGCGCCATGTGTGCTGACGGACATATCCCCTGCTGACACCATGATGTAAACATGCGCTGCACCGTCCACCAGACAAGGACACAGGCACATTGTCACAGATAGTCAGTCTGTAGCAGGGGTAAAGCACATGATAGGATGGTGAGGAGGTGCAGGTGTGGTACCCATGATGCAGCGTATATGTGATGTATGCGGGGACCCATGTGTAAGTCAGTGCATTAGTCAGTGGGACTCACTAAGATGGGGTTTGGTGGGGTGAAGGAGCAGTGGCACACTACAAGTGCTGGAAGGGGGTAAACAACTGACAGTAGCTAGGTATAGCTGTACATCGTGTCTGCCCGCCAAGCATGTGCATATAGTATGCCACCATGTCCCTGTTGTGTGTCTGACAGATGGGTCACCCATGTAGATAACCTGATGAGGATGATATGAGGGGACAGAGGGGGGACATACCCCACAATGTGGACTGAACAGACATGTGCAGCAGGTGGCAGGAGGAGTGAGGGTGTAACACCAGGCATATGTATGGCCGTGAATACATGGCACAATGCATGGGACACAGGGCATGTGTGCACCACTCTGTAATGACCGATGCTGGTGCAGACACCCCACCAGCCTGTGACATTGTAGAACACAGGTGACCATGCTAACCCCAATTGGGACAGCCCACTCAGGGAACCCCCAACACAAAGGAAGGACACGTGCACATCGGTGAACAAAGATAATGTGTCATTTAATGTGGTTTACAGTCCAACTTGCATTCACACACCTACGGCCTGCATGAATGCCCACACCCATGCCCCCACCCCCACCCATATCCCCCATACCCCTTGCTGCTGCTGCTGCTTCCGCTGCCGCCTCTGTTGCCGCTGCAGGCCACATGATGTGTCCCGCCATGGCCTCGAGGGCATCTGCCACTCAGCCTATGCTAGCTGTGAGATCCACAGCAGTCCCTCGCAGCTGCCGTGTCTCCTGGGTGTGCTCCCTGGTGTCCCTGTGGAGCCCACACACCATCCGAGTGAGGGCCCACACTGCCTGGCACTGGGCATGCTGGAGCTGCTGCTGGCCACGCATCTCCATCTGTATACCAATCAGCACCTGGCGAGTGCCTGTGGGAGGGGAACAAGGTGACCTGTGAGACATCTGTTGCCCAGACCCCAATGTGTATGACCTGCCTGTTCCCCACTGAGCCACACCAACCACCCCAGGCATGGCCAGGGGGGCATATGTATGTGTGGAGGCCCACTGTCATTGTGCGTGTGTGTTGCCCCACCACTGTGTCTGGGTGTTGGTGTGCCACCACAGCACATGCAACCATCCTGCCAGTTGCCTACCTGCAGCATTCCTGTGTGCGGACAACATATGTGCCCGCAGCTCCCAGAGGACGACAGGCACTGCGCCTGTTGTTGCAGTGGATGGCCCTGGTGGTGGCAATGTGGGGCTCACACCCATAACCTCGGGCCTCTCCCCAGCCACTGTAGTGCCTTTCTCCCCACTCTGCTGGGGTGACCCTCCGTCCTCCTGGGTGGCCACCTCATCAGACAGCACCTCGGCCCATGGGGTGTCTGGGGCATCGCTGATGGCAACCTCTGCATGTGGTGCCTCAACAACCTCCGCAGGCTCTGGCTCACCGCCACTGTCCTCCTCAGTCGCCTCTATGGCCTGGATGTTACCTGGGGGGGGGGAACAAGGTATACAGTAGATATTGGGTGTCACAGACAGAGATGTAGAGCACATTGTAACATAGACACATATTTGTATATGTAGCCCTTGTGTTCCTCTGTCTCTCTTACCTGATCAGCCATGGGGACAGGAACTCTCCTGCTTGCTCCTTTTTCACCCCCTGCACCCCCTTCACCATGCCTTGTATGCAGAGAACTAACCCATTTGATGGGAATGCCCCATTTTCTAACCCACATCTGGGGTGCAGACATCCAAGTCTGACTTGGAGCGTGCAGTACGCATGTGTGGGTTACTCCCGGACCTTGGATGTCCTCACCGCATCTCAGATATGTCCAGGACATCCTGACCTGTATCCACATCTACATCTGCCCAGGGCAAGAATGGGTGATGGGAGGGAGCTCATTCTGTCAGACAGATATGTGGAAGGTTTTGGGAAGCTTTGACTCTATCCCCTATAATGTCCACCTGCAAACACGAATGGGGAATGTGGAGTCAGGTATATGTTTCCCTAGGTTGGACATACCTGCTCCTAGGACATGGGCTCGCTACCCCCCGTGGCATGTCCAGCGTGTGCGTGGTAGATAGCTGTATGTGTGCTGCATGTCCAGAACATACCTGCTTGGGGATCAGCCATGTCCAGCGCCGGAGAGAAGCCATGGATATAGATGGGACCTAGGTGCTCAGCCAGCTGCTGCTCCAGGGGCGTGAGGCTGGGGATGAAGGGGCCGCCCCCGCCAGTGCCGCTAGCATGTCGGCATTCTGCAGTCATGTGTGCATGGACTCCCCACCTGATATCATTAAACCTCTTACGGAGGCTGTCAAGGTCCCTTGGTGGCCCCCCAGCCTGTGCCACAGCCCCCTGCACCTCCACCCACACATGGGTCCATACACTAACTGTTGTGCGTGAGCTCATGTGTTCATACAGCTCCTCATAGTGTTCAAGGACACTTGCAAGCAGGTTGTGGTTTTCCTGCTGGCTAAACTGTATCGCCCTCTTCCTCTTCCTCTCCTCATCCAGCACAGGCGTCCGCGTACGCTTGCCTGTGGTATGCTCCTCAGGCTGCTCCTGGGTGGTGCCAGCCATACCCGATGGGATGGCAACTTCAGACGCAGGGTGTTCCAACCCTCCCGTCTCTGGGGACTGCGGCTCTGCCATTTCTCCGGACACCCCACCTATCGTGTACTGCTGCAGCATGTCCATGCTCTCCCTGTCCTCCCTCTGCATCCCAAACCTGTCTTACCTCTTGTGGCCTTGCCCCTCCCCGTCACCTTCACCAGCCCTCAACACCTTAGCCACTCACCAGCCCTACCTGCTGTTACCTCCGCCATGCACCAACCCAGCTACTCACCACCACTGCCACCGCCAACCACCCTTGCCACTCACCTCTCCCACCACTCACCAACCCAGCTACCTACCTCCCTCACTAATCACCAACCCTGCCACTCTACATGCCTAACCTGCCTCTGACCCTCCTTTCACTTAAACACCAATAACGCACACCTTCAACCTCACTCACCAGCACTAACCCCTCAGCGTGTGCAATGTGTGTGCGTTGATTTATGGACTATTGGACGTCTGCACATGTGTGCACGCGTTGCGCATGTGCACAGGCAATGCATAGGGTGTGTACACAGAGCCATACGCCGCACACGTGCAAGACATGTTCGTGTCTGTGCATGTGCTGTGCCAGGATACGTGCAAGCCATACCGAACAGTATGGTGTGGGATAATGCCGCAGCTGCATATGCCTCCACAACACAAATACGTAGCCTGCATGCGCATGTGCGTCACACGGTTCTGCTAACCCCTGGCGCCTATGGGACAGCCGCAGAACTGTGCGCTGCACATGAGCAGACACATACGCATCTTGTGCATGTGTGGCGCACAGCTCCAAGTACGCACCCTATGCATCACCTGTGCTCATGCACAACATGCGCACACATTCGCAGATGTCTGAAAGTCCATAAATCAATGTGCACACATGGTACATGCTGAGGGGTTAGTGCTGACGAGCGAGGTTGGAGGCATGCATTATTGGTGTTGAAGCGAAAGGAGGGTCAGAGGCAGGTTAGGCGTGCAGTGTGGCACGGTTGGTTAGCGGTGAGGGAGGTATGTAGCTAGGTTGGTGTGTGGTGGGGGAGGTAGTGGCAAGGTTGGTGAGTCATGGGAGAGGCGAGTGGCAGCCCTGGTGAGTGCTGGGGGAGGTGTGTGGCTGGATTGGTGTGTGCTGGGGGAGGTAGGTGACACGGTTGGTGGATGGTGGGTGAGGTAGGTGACACAGTTGGTGGGTGGTGGGTGGTGGGTGAGGTAGGTGACACGGTTGGTGTGTGGTATGGTTGGTGGGTGATGGGTGTGGTGTGTTGCTGGGTCAGTGTTTGGTGGTGGAGGTGAGTGGCAGGGCTAGCATCAGGTGGGGTGCTGAGGGGGGTTGGGCTAATAGTGTCTGTTATGGCAGCCTTTGTGGTTGCTTCATGTACACTGGGGGATGTGGATTGCTTGCGGTTGCCTGATGAGGGAGATGGTGTCCATGGGGCTGGGTTATGGGGTGGGGGTGCAGGCCCACTCCAACACCGACCTGCAGCTGTTGGGGCAGGCCAGGCAGGGGCTGTGCTGGCACGGCACAGGAGGCATGCCGAGTTGCAGGCCCGCCAGCCTCGCCTCTACAGGCCCAGGGCCCAGCTCCAGGGCATGCGTGAGGACCAGATCATCTCCCTCTACCGCCTGAGCACAGGGGCTATTAGGGAGCTCTATGAGGATCTTAGACATGACCTCAAGCCCCTGACTAGTCGGTCACATGCCATACCAGGTTTGGTCAAGCTTCTTGGTGCCCTACATTTCTTTGCCTCTGGCTGTTTCCAGTCATCTGTGGCCTCTGTGGGTGGCATGAGCCGCCCCACCTTCTCACGCTGTCTCCACCAAGTACTGCATGCCATGATCAGCTGGATTGGGAATTACATTGCATTTCCCAACACTAGGCAACAGTGGAGGACCCTGAACCAGGCCTTTGAGACATTTGCCGGATTACCACAAGTGATGGAGCTATTGATTGCACACATGTTGCCCTGGTCCCGCCCAGAGACAGGGAGGCAGTATTCCACAACCGCAAACACTAGCACTCCCTGAATGTTCAGGTTGTATGTGATGCAGGTATGCATATTCTGAATGGGGTCCCGCGGTTTGCAGGGTCCACCCATGACTCCTATATCCTGCGTCACTCAGCACTGTTCAAACAATTTGAGGCAGAACAATTTGAGGACTGTGTCCTGCTGGGTGGGTATTTGTCATCTCTGACAAGCACATCGTATACCCCTGCTATCCGTCCGCACACGTCTGTCTTTGACGTGTGTCCCGAGTTGTGTGTACATCATCTGTGTGTGTGTGAGCTGCCCGGGGGGGGGGGGGAGTTGATGCCAGGTCCTCTGTGCTGTGGTGCTGTGTTGGTGGCACACTGACATTTGACATTTCATGCCATTTGGCATTGTATGTTTAGGTTGGCACGGTATGACACACATGTATGCTTCCTGTTCATCAACAGTGTAGTGTTGTCTATGCCATCCTGCCTGCCACGGTGGGGTAACTGTTGCTGTCACATCATCTGTTTGTGGGAAATAGCATGACCATCACATGCTTGCACATGTCTGCATCTCTGCTCTTGTCCAGGGTGCATTGCATGTGTGTCTCTGATGTGTTCAAGCCTGCCGCAAATACATTTTGGCCTCTGGTGTCTGCCCATGTGTCTGCTGTGGTTCAGGTTACTGTTGTTTGCACTCCGTCTACCTCACCCGTGCTCTGTATCTCACACCTCAAGACCCTGGCACATAGTGGTTGTGTCCCATCATGTGTTTCGTTATGTTTCTGTCTGACTTTAGGTGCTGTGGGTCTGCACGTACATTCATGTGTGCATGTGTGCGGACATCAGGTACTGTTTTAACGTTCAACATTTCTTTCTGCAGGTGACGCAGGATATGGGTGCCGGCCATGGTTGCTAACCCCTGTGCATCTACCACGAACACATGCAGAGATGAGGTACAATGAGGCACATGCCTCCATTCGCTCTGTCATCGAGCACACCTTTGGCGTTTTGAAAAGTAGCTTCAGGTGTCTGGATAGGACCAGCAGGGCCTTACAATACCAACCCATGACAGTGGCAGAGATCATTATTGCCTGTTGCATCCTGCACAACATTGCTCTCAGGCACGATATCGATGTCAAAATTAATGAGGATCTGGACGACGATCCAACGTGCCCTCCTGTACATGGCCGTGGTGACACACGTGAGGGTGTAGCACTCAGGCGGCAGCTGATTGAGGAGCTATTTGCATGTGAGTAATGGATGTTTCCGAATGACACTTTTGTATTGATATCTGTACTACTACTACTACTGAGCATTGGTATCACAATACCAGTCATACACAGCACTGCACTGACATTGCTGACACAATGCCTGGCCATCTGAGCTTAGAATGTAGTCCAACTGCTAACACAGATGGTGTGGGCAGGGGACAACAGCAGGAGGAGGTGATTAATGTAGGCAGGTTTGTTAGGCTTAGGTGATGTAGTAGGCTGTCACACAGCATTTTTGATGGTTGTTAAGGATGGCTTCCCTGCAGCCACAGGTAGTTCCAGGCACTGGGTGCTGCAAGGTGACAGGTATGTGGTCCCACATGAACAGTAGGTGAGTGGCCCATAGATAGGGCCAGCTGGCTTGATGTGTGGGGATGACATTTGGGGGATATGAGGGGATTGAATGGATCATATGCTCTGATGAACAGGGACTGTGTGTTACAGGTTTTGGTATGGCGATGCACACAGGTGTTAGCACTGTTTACATGCTCGGTAGTAGTAGTAGTATTTATTTATTTATTTACATTCTCTTATATACCGCACTATTCTGCATCAGTGTGGTTTACATTGAACAAACTGAAATTACATTGAACACGGCATTATAACTGGGAGATAACTATTTTACAGGGAATATGGGCTATGGAGGGTTAAGTGGCTTGCCCAAGACCACAAGGAGCACCTAGTAGTATTTGTAGTACTTGGGTTCTGCGGGTCAAGGTACAGGGCAACCACAGTGTGACTTCATGTATAGATCAGCAGGTGCGTCTTGACCTCGCCTGGGGCCTGTGAGGTGTCGTGGCAGGTGGGGTGTTATTGTCGTACTGCGGCTGTTGGTAGCTTAGCCATATAGCACAGTTTTGTATACATTGCGACGGACATAGATGATTTTGAGGCAGACCAGCAAGGTGTAGGCTACAGTGACCAGGTTGGTGGATGATGGAGGGGGGCATTAGTGCTTTATGTGTGTGTTCTGGGTGGACTGCAGGGACCTTGCTGATGTTATCTAGGGGGACACTGCAGGCCTTAGCTACATGATGGGTATGTGTGGGGATGGGGAGCGAGGAGTCATAGAGACCTGCTACCTTGATGACCACGTCGACAGAAGGTGTATCTAACCTATACACAGACACTGTAAGGCTGGGGTCACCAACCTCCAGAGGGCCGCGGGCCACACAGCCGACTACCGGGAGCCTCGCAGGCCGCACCCCCCTTCTCCCCGCCCCCGCGAAAAAAAACAACAAACGCAAAATTATGAAAACAATGGCTGATCACCTTTATTGAATTTAATGAGATGGCTGATGATTCATGCTAGCAGACAAACGGTTAAAGTCCGGCTTCACAGATGACACTGACAGGAGAAGGGACGCTTGCAGGTGGTCGTTGGTGGATGTCAATCTTATCTGTTGTGATCAGGTCCTGGAGCATGTGATATTTATTCCTAACTGAGCGGGCGTTTATGAGTGAAATGGAGAGGTGGTGGTGGTTTGTGGGGTCAGTGGTGCAGGTTGGTGTGCAAGGTGAGTGTGTGTGCTTGTGTGCATGGTTGTGTGCATGATTGTGGGTGCTCGTGGGTTGAGCTGTTGTGGTGTCTGGGCAGAGGGGGTTGCAGGGTTTGGCTGAGTGGGGGTGGAGGATTAGGAGGGGTGTTAGGAGATAGATGGGGGCTAGGAGTGGTGGCATGCTGTGTGGGAGTACCTGGGTTCTCCAAGCGGTGTGATCGTTTTCTTTGCGGGGTGCGCCAACGAGCAGTCGAGATGATCTTTAACCATGAAGGAAGGCTGCGCACAACGAGAAGGGAAAAGGGCAGCGCAAGTAACTCACTCAAACCTCCGCCTGTAATGTCAGGAGCGCGGGGTCGCGGGAAGTCGGAGGGAGCCGGTTACTCGCCGGCCGCTGTGAGGCTCCCAGATGCAGGAGGAGGGGGGTGAAATTGAGGGAAGAAAAATCTACCTGCAAACGCTGCTGAAAAGAGCAAAGGGGGGAGGCGTCTTTCAGGCACTGACAACCGCCCACACCAGCGACTTTCCTAATGCAGTGGGGCATTATCCCACGTTTCCCTCTTGCTCCGTCTTCATATCCTTCGTTCCCCACCCTCCGCTACCATCCAGAATGGAGAGGCTGCCAGTTCTAGAGCATCCTGGAAGAATGACCAATCAGAGGGCGCCTGGCGTCAACGAGCCGCCTCCATAGGTCCAATCGGCACGGTTTGCCCCGCCTTTCTCGGTAGCTCTCCACCTGCAGGCAGGTCCTTAAAATAGGTTGGTGCAGCTGGTGGAAAAAAAGTGCAGTGTGTGGCATTACTGAGATGCTGCAGTTGTGTACTTTTCAAAAATAGGCTATTGGTCGCGTTGTAAAAGTTCCTAAATGCAGATATTTTGTGCACAAAGTGCACTTTTGCAAAGTCACTTCACAGTCATGCCGCGGGCCGCAGATACAATGACGGGAATCCTTGGCGGGCCGCACGTAATGTTAACCGGGGTAGAGCCTCGCGGGCCGCACGAAGGGACCTCGCGGGCCGCAGGTTGGTGACCCCTGCTGTAAGGGTTGGAGAGAGTTTAGGGGCAATGCCTAGATGTCTGGTCATGGCCATGCTTAATTCATGCAGCGGGGGTACCTGCAGCCAGCAATGTCAGGGGGAAAACTGAGGTCGGGGTGTGGTTTGCCAAACATAGCTCATGTGTGTTGAGATATCTTTGGGTCACATCAATGTACAGCTGCTAGGGATAGCCAGGGGATGTGCCTGCTGCACCAGGGAACTGGGTATGGGGTCAGGGGAATGTAGCAGCCCCTGAATATATCCCTTTTGTACAGCACCTGGGAGCAGGTTAGCAGGGGAGGTGGATCCACAGGAACACACTGAGGGTGCTAAGGGAGACATATGGGGGTGGCAAGCTTGTACCATGAACTTTGGGACGAGCACGTACAGGGTAGAGCAGTGACAGTTCTGGTCAACGGTCTCGAGGGCAGCAGACAGGTCCCAGAGGGGACGGACAGGCTACAGGCCCTTGGACCTGGCCAGGAACACGTCATTGGCGTGTTAGGTTGGGGACAATTAGGTACCGTGTCATGATGAACTGCCAGACTGTGATGGGTCTAGGGGGTTATGAGAGATGTTGATGTGAAGCTGGTGTGTTTGTTGCACAGCTCCAACATGACATATGTATGTTTCCCTTGTGTTTCTCAATGCACAGGACATGCTTGGCGACATTCCAGGTGCTGTAATGCAGTGTCAGCTGTGTGTACCTCATTCAACGTGCAGGATACTGGGGTAGGTGGTCATACAGGTGATTTGTGTGTGTGGACAGTCAGGAGCAACACGTCACAGGTTATCTGTCTACTGCACATATGTTGTGGGTGACCTATTTATTATGCTCCCCGGTACCCCATATGTTGATGTTGGCCACACATATCCACATGTGTTCATGCACAGTTTGTCTTCTCCGGCACTGTCTCTGGGACACATCCAACAGGGCTGCATGTGTCTACAGGTCCTAGGTGTTCTCATTGTGGGCCCCACTTACACTCTTCCATGACATTGTAGCATCGGCCAACAGCAGTGTATCATAGCATTTGCCAGGCCTTTATCTCCACTATTCACCCATTATGCACATATAGGCCATATGTGTCATGCTCACCTTCTCATACTGTGTGTGTGTGTGTGTTTGTGGGTGGCTCTGTTATGATACAGTGTGCATGCAGTTTGCACTATCATGTGGTGGTTGGGGTCTGCACACCTGTGGAGCGGTGGTGAGTGTGCTATCTCTACCTTACTGGTGTTAACCTTGTGCACAGTGTGCGCGTGTGCTGTGTGTTGTAGTTTGACCTATCTCATATGTATTGACAGACCACTGCACAACAGCATTTATGTATCCCAGATATCACCATAATTTTGAAATGCAGAAACAGCAGATGGACATGGGGACATGGTTATTCGACACATGTTGATGACATCTTCTGCCTTTATTGAGATGTGTTGTGGACTTTGCCTGCCTGTGAGGATCCCAAGCAGACATTTGCTGCAGACACACAGTAGGTAGCACCTTGGATCGTTTGGGTGTTACATCAGCCTTTATATGTTTTTGTTTTGCTGTTTGTTTCATGCACCTTTCCTGTTGGGTGTCTGTGCACCAACACTGATGGACATGGGGTGCAGCTGTGATACACCTGTGTTACTTGGGCATGGACATGACCATATCCATGGGACACACTCATCTGTGGTTGCATTTCCAGATGTCCACAACATGCACAGTGTTCTGTGTTGTGATCATGTTATGTTTGCCTGTGTGCCATTTAATGACGTCGGTACTGATGTTTGACTCCCTGCAATGTGCCCTGCTGTTGCGTCCAGCATACCATGACAGTGTTTGTCCTTATTCTGACACAGGGCAGTGGTCACACACAGCACATCTACTTACGTGCATCTGCATGTGACATCACCCACCTGTTGGAGGACACACCAAGACCATTTAACTATCGCTGGGAAATGGTGCCATCGGATGTTTGAACTGTGCGAGTGGGACACATGCCTATGATGAACATTACTGTTGGACTGCTACTTTATGTATGACAGGCCTGTCCACCACACTGTTGCTACCGTGGTCTGGCTGGGTGTCCTGTTGATTGCGAGAGACACACATGACCGTTCAGATACTGTGGCACATTGGGATATCACACTTGACTATGCATGCCCAGTGATTCACGGACAGTCTTAACAGGACATGTGGGGTTGCAGACACCCTTTGCACTGTGGACACTGTGTACTGGTCCATATGTGTGCATCACGGACTGGAATAGTCGTTGTATGTTCTCTATCCATCTGAACGTTTGGTAGTGTGTGTTGGCCATGTGTGTAACATGCACAACAAGGTATCCTCATCTGTTGAGGTCACAGGGGCATACAGCCATGCGTATGGCACAGGGGCAACATTGTATACATACTCTTGTATATGTTGGCCTACCCTGCACTTGGACATGACACAGTTGTTACTACCCCACCGGTTTAATATCCGCCAGCATTTAAGATTGATGTTTGCCCTCACCAAGGGAGTTACAGTGCATGTAGGTCATTACTGTGTCATGGTTCACCGTACATGGTGCATGTCCATGTGACTGAATATGTTGGTACACCAGAGCATGGGGCAGTGTGGCTTCTGTGTGGGGTACTGGCCCATGTTTGACCTTTCTTTCACACTCCATATACAGGTCATTGTGTTTGGCTACTGTACAGATGTACTGTTGTACATTGATTTACAAACATAGCATTGCATGTCTGCAAAGTCCTCTTTGTAACCTGACATAACGCCACTCCCCTTCGCCCATGACATTTGCAGTGTGGCAGTGTGATTGTCCGTTTCCGTTTTTCATTTCTGCATCCCATGTGCCATGTTCTTTGTGTACGGTTCATTTATCCACACCACCTATTGCAGGGGACCTGCTGCAGGGTGATATCTCTGCATATCTGTGAGGTCCCTTTTTTGGTCTTCTCTGGGATCATGTGCCTCTTGTACCTGTTACCTTATCCTCATTTTGCATTTGGCCTTTGTTTTGGGTGACAATGGTGACACTTTCATTGCTATATCATGCATCCTGGGGCAGCTGTGACATATATATCTATATCTGTGTGTACACTTGCTTACATGTTGTTACTTATGCTTTTTCAGACTTTTGCCACCAGTATTGGCAGACGGATATGTTTTGGGGACAATTCCTGACTGATGTGTGTTGGTCCCTCATCATGCACTGCCTAGTGTCTACGTGCGACTGGGGCATCTGGGACGTGCAGCAACATGTGGTGGGTGGGGGGATACTGCATTTTGCACACCATACAGCTATGGCACATTCTCTCTCCTGCCCATCATCTGTAGACGTGCCAGTGACTTTGGGGTGACATGTGGGTAGCTGGCATGCTCAATGTGTTTTCAGTTTGTTCACTGTAAGCCAACCACCTTGATATGATGACAGGTGGTATATACAACATGTCTACTGATTGACCAAATTAAACATATGTGTTTGACCACTATTACTCTCTGCTGCTGTTTGACCACACTGACACATTTCTTTCGTTATGTTCTGGTAATGTACATGACCCACCTGTGCTCACATCCTTGTACGGTGGCAGCTGGCTAAGTGGCAGCTGTCTGACACATCACAGGGTGCTAAGGGTTTCCATACTGACATTCCCTTTGAGGGGACACATTTGGGTTGTGCTTGCTGTGGTGGTTTGGGATAGTGGTTGCGGGCATGTGTTTGCACGCCATCGGTTGCAGGTTCAGGTCCCACATGTTCCTTCTTTTTGTCCTTGTTTTGTGCTAACCTGTGCAGGAGCTGCCTGACGATATCTCTTCACTTTACACCACAGTATTCCCTTGATGCAGCCTATCCGTCGCATATTAGCTATTACATTTGGCTCTTTATTTGTACTGTCCATGTCGGCTTGGGGGATTGGCATTGCTGTTGTCAATATCTTTCTGTACATAGTTTGTATTTAGTTTCCCATGTTTTATTCCAAGTTACTGACCCTGTTATATTGTAAGCAAAGGACTGTTCTAATGCGAAAATTTGTTATATGTAAACCGCGCTGATACCAAAAAGCGCGGTATATAAAAACTGTAAAATAAATAAATAAATAAATAAATGTGATCTGGTCCACGTCTGTTTGTAGGTTCATGTCTCACATGCTCCTTTTCTGTTCTGTTCCCCTTTTTGGCCTGCTCCACAGAGCATCCCCTGCCGCCCATTAGGTTTAGGTTCTTTGCTCTTTTGCATGCTGTGTCCACTGCATCACATTTCATTGTGTGTGTGTGTGCATGTCTTTATATATGGCAGTCATCCCAATTACTGACTGTGATATGAGCTGTACACACTGGTTCTGCATGTGCAATGCATCTTCGTTATTGTTGGGGTTGCCCTATCCTGGCAGCCAGCCTTGTTTTGGTGTGGTGCCCTCCAGTGTTCTTGTATGCAGCCTTTGCTGTGACACTCATGTTGGTGTTGTAGCCTACTGGTTTGTGCATTGCCATTTGTGCTATTGGTCATGGGTTTGATTCCTCTCTGTTCTGATTTTTTATGCCTCTTGTCCACACATACGTAGCATTCCTGTTACAGTCCTATCTGTGATGATCTGTGCTGCTGGCACATTATACACTCATCACTGTTGGCAAACATCCTTCTGTCGGTCTATCTGTGTCTGCAAGCTCTGTGGTATCCAGCCCTATTGTGCAGGCTGCTGCACCATGTCCTGCACTGGCACCCTTTTCTGCATCACGGCTCTTGCCTCTCCTGTGTGTGCTCTGCATGGCACTGCTACTCCTCTGTCCTCCTGTCATTGCACCTCTCCTGCCACCTCTGGCTCTTCTGCTGGACATGTATTCCCATCCTCTGCCTCACACTGTCCTTGTTGTACCTTACAGTACCATCGCCCTGTGCATCGGTACAGCTGTCCCTGATATATGTGTCCATTTTACCAGCTACCACATGGGCTGCTCACAGATATTTATTTATTTATTTTATTTATTTACAGTCTTTTTTTATACCGTGCTATTCGACATCAGTGCGGTTTACATGAAACAGAAACTAATACGGTGCAGGGGACTGTTCCGTATTTACAATAAACAGATATGGCAGGTCCATCACCTCACACATCTACCTCTTTACATCCCTTCTTCATTGGCTTCCGTTACTGCTCTCTGCAGTGTTAGGGTTACATCTGTGTTTGACCCATACATTTCATGCTTGTGAGGTTGTTACACCTTATTGCCCTTGCCAACCATTTCTTTGGTCACCTTAACATCCTTGGGGCATCTTTTTCAACACCTTGGGTTTGGACAGCTTCTGGGGTGCCCTATATGATGCCTTGGAGGGTACCACCCATTCGTGCCACCCTCTGGGCTACATTATGACCCGCCTTGGTTCCCGTGGCACTTAATAATGTGCCTTATGGTGCACCCTAGAAGATGCTTTAGGTTGGGGCACAGCGGTGATCATTTCTTTGGGGGACACTGCAGATTGTTGGGATGTGTCTGACTGTTACAGGCGGGAAAAGAATTTGGCTCAGACAGCCTACTCACATATCACCACTATGGAATTGAACTCATGACTGTGGTATCAGCAGTCATTGTATTAACCAGTGTGCTACTTCTCTTGTCCTTTGCTCACAGGTCAGCGTGTGAACTTAGGGTTACCGCGCGATGACGTGCCACGGCACGTCTATCACGTGATGTTGGCCAGGGTGCCCTCTATCGCGCAATACCCCGCAATTCTGTCCTTTATGCCGGAACACCCACCACCTTATATGGCATTCCTCACGTTATTGCTGCAACTAGCACCAGGAACATTAGCACTGTTTAGTAAACATCCCCCTAAGTCAGACAAAGGTCCATCAAACCCAGTATCCTGCTTCCAACAGAATCCAATCCAGGTCATAAGTACCTAGCTTTTTTCCAAAAAGATACACAGGTTCCACAATGCTTGCTTTGGGGCAAGCAGTGGATTTCCCGCGTCCTCTTTAATAACGGTTTATGGACCTTTCCTCCAGGAACTTGTCCAAACCTTTTTTAAAACCAGCTACACTAACAGCTTTACATCCTACGATAATGAATTCCAGAGTTTGATTACGCATTGAGTGAAAAAATATTTTCTCTAATTAGTCTTAAATGGGTTACACTATAGCTTCATTGCATGTCCTCTAGTCTTTCTACTTTTTGATGGCATAAACAGTTGATCTATAGTATGTTTTCCTGTTCCACTCCATTCATTAATTTATAGACCTCTATCATATCTCCCCTCAGCCGTCTCTTTTCCAGGTTGAAGAGCCCTAACCTTTTAAGCCTCTCCTCCTAGAGGTATCCTTCCATCCCCTTTATCATTTTGGTGGTTCTTTTCTGTACCTTTTCTAATTCTGCTTCTATCCTTTTTAAGATACACCAAACCAAAATTGCACACAATATTTAAGGTGTGGTCACACCATGGAACGATACAGAGGCATCATAATACCCTTTATTTATTCTTACACCTTTGATGTCTTCATACAGTCCTGCTTCTCTGATGATTTGTTCTGTATATAAATTAAATAGGTAGGGGAAAGTATGCAGCCTTGTCATACACCTTTGCTGATGTTAAACCATTCTGTTTCTCCTTTTTCTGTTTGAACTGTTGCTTCTTGATTAATATAAAGGTTGTGCATGAGAACTATCAGATGTTCTGGTATACCCATGCTTCTTAATGTGGCCCAGAGTTTCCATGATTTACCCAATCAAAGGCTTTGCTCTAATCAATAAAATTCATATAGTTATCCTTCTAGTATTCTTATGCCTTTTCAAAGATCTTTCTAATATCCGCGATGATGTCTCTTGTTCCTCACCCTTTCCTGAACCCTGCTTGTATTTCAGGTAGTTCTCATTCCAGGTATGACTGAAGTCTCCACTGAAAGATCTAAAGTAGAATCTTTCTGGCATGTGGGATCAGAGTGATTGTATGATCAGTTCCACAGTCAGTCAGATCAACTTTCTCCAGTATTGGTATGAAAACAGATCTTGCCTAGTCAGTTGGCCATGATGTTGTCTTCCAAACTTCCTGGAAGGGCCTTGAAAGTATTGTAACAGCTACATCTGCTGTAAAACCTCAGTGGGAATGCCATAAATACCTGGTGCTTTGTTCTTTGCTAATGCTTTCAATGCTGCTTCAACATCTTCTTTTATCATCAATGGTTCCTGATTGTAAGGTACAGGTTGAAATGACTGTTGATCTGTGTGATCTTAATGGTATAAGAACTCTGTATTTTTTTACTTTTTCTTCATCTTCTTAGCATCATTCAGCATAGCTCCTTGAGCATTTTTTAGCATTCCAATCTGAGGCTGGACTTCTCTCTTTATTTCTCATAGCTTTAAAGTTTCTGATTCTATTTCCTTGCCTACATCATTGTAGAATTTCTCTTTGTCTTGTTTTGCTACATGTTGCAAATCTCTGGTAACTTTCATTACTATCTGGCTTTAACTTATCTGCATTTCTAAGCAATTTGCAAAGTTTCTTTGGCTGTTTTTGCTTTTTCACCATTTCCAAAGACTTTTCGCTTTCTTTGAGCACAACTTTCTTGATGTCATCTCATAACTCTTCTAGTGCTGTCATTTGAATACAAAGCATCACATAGATTTTGCAGATAGTTTTACATTTCAGTGGTATATTGTCAAGATCATATTTTGCTGCATTCACAAGTGGCTTTCTCTTTTTCAGCTTTAGCTTGGGTTTGCATACTAGTAGCTGTTCCATAGTCAGCTCCAGATTTTGTCTTTGTTGATGTTATTGAGCTTTTCTATTGTTGACTTCCACAGTTGTAGTCAATTTGATTTTTGCTTAATCTATTAGTCAAGGTCCATGTGTACATTTGCTGCTTGTGTTCCTGGAAGAAGATGTTTGAGATGAATAGATTATTAGTTTTGCAGGATTCTATCAGTCTTTCTCAGCTTCATTTCTGTTGCTAAGCCCATTTTTTCCAGTCACTTTACCTTCTTCTTTGTTTCCAAATTTTGCTTTCTAGCCATTCATGACTATCTGTGTATCTTGCTTTCATGTTTTGTTGATTTCAGATTGTACTTGTTCATAGAAATGATTATCTTCTTCTTTTGCAGCTGTTGTTGGTACATCTAGAGTAGAGTGGAGAAGTAGCCTGGTACTCAGAGAGACCAGGCTTCAAATCCCACTGGCACCTTTTGCGATGTTGGGCAAGTCAAGATCTGGGTTAAATTCCCACTAGCACTTCTTGTGGCCTTTGGCAAGTCACTTTACCTTCCAGTGCCTCAGAAGAAAAGACCTGGCAATTTACTTCCGGTCATAAGTTGCCAAGAAAACCCAGGGGCTGCTGGTTCACCAGAAGCCAGCATTGACTTGACGGCACTTAAAAAAAAACCTTCTGGGGACAGGGAAATATCTGTGTATTGTACTTGAATATAAATCACTTTGAAATACCACTGGAAAGGTGCGAGCTAAATACTACTACTAATATTATACTTGAATAATAGTTGTGTTGATGGACATCTCTCATAGAAGAATAGAAATTAAGCATTCACTGATTGCATTGTATTTCATTACAGTTCTTGCAAATTTTTTCTTATTTATTAATGCAACACCATTAGTCAGTAGACTCAATTATTTTAAAAAATGCATGCACAGGAAATTCAAAATAATGTAGTGAATATATTCTGGTACATCTACAATGCAGTTGGCATTAGACCCTCTGTGTTGGCAGAAGAACAGTTCAGCAGAAGGGATTTCTCATATGTTCAGTTATGTCCATTGATTCAGACTCTGGGCAAGATGTTGATGGGCTTCTATAAATTAGAAGCAATATTAAATTCCCATTGCATTTTTAGGGATAGCTTTGAAGAAATTAATGTAGCAAATAAGTTAAAACTTGATTCCAATCCCTGCTATTTTTTACTAGGAAACTGATCTAACAGTTCTAGAATCATTCCTATCCTTTGGTAGATCTGGCATAGTAGTGACTTAGATCTGAAGTCTGCTGAATTGGCTGAATGTCAAAGTTGACTGGAGACCGCAAAACAGACAGGCATATGGAACAGAGTATCAATCTGGAAGTGTTACTGAAAGGCAGCCCGTTCATATCAGCATATACTACCTTTCCCATATGTCTATTTTCAGTGTCTTGTTTGTCCTGTGCCTTTGACTCATCCGTTACAGATCAAACACGGATCCCACTTATAGAAACATAGCCTAAGTTGGCAGATAAGGCCTCTGGGGTGTCTGTAGGAATAACAGACACCCCAGTTGATTTCTTATTGGATACTTGTGCCTAGATTCTAAAAATGCTTTAAAAGGACTGAAGTACTGGAAAGGTGGGATAATAATAATGATGATAACAAATCTTCCGTGGGTGGAGGGCTTGTGTGCTCTGAGCAAATAGGAGCTATGTTGGCAGTAGCTTAGCTACCAGTAGGGCCACCCAAGCCAGACAGCTCTTAGTTGAAGAGCGGCTAAGGGGGTTATTTTAGAAGCTTTATTCACAATTTCTACATGTAAAATCCAGCATTTGATGTAGAAATGGTTTCTATGTGTAAATGATGATTTTATAAAGGACTACATTTATATGTGGATATCCATAATAAAATTACAAAAGGCCGTGTTGGTGCCATGGCCTGGGAAGGTAAAGCATAGTTACTCACCTGTAACAGGTGATCTCCGAGAACAGCAGGAATTTAGTCCTCACATATGGGTATCGTCGGTACCGACGGAGCCTGCATGGGAACGCTCCCCAGCGTCCAATTAGAAAGCTTTTGGGAGCATCCCACAGCGCCTGTGTGCTGCCTTCCTGCCTTTCCCAACTGCCTCTCTCCAGTTGAGTTTTAAAGCTGAGACAAAGAGAGAGAGGGAAAGGAAAGAGATAGAGAGATACAACTCCTAGGGAAGGCGGGTGGGTTGTGAGGACTAAATTCCTGCTGTTCCCGGAGATCACCTGTTACAGGTGAGTAACTATGCTATCTCCAGGAACAAGCAGGAATGTAGTCATCACATATGGGGACTCTCTAGCTTTAGGTGCCAGGGAGAGACCCCAGAAGTTGTGTGTCCCTGAAGAGGGCTCCACTTCCCCCCATGGATCTCTGGCATTCTACCAGGGATGGCGGGTAGGAGTTGATTAGGAATGGAACAGGTGTTGGAGAACAGCCTGACCAAACAAGGCATCCCGGCGGGAGTCCTTGTCCAAGCAGTAATGGGCTGTGGAGGTATGAACCGAGGCCCAAGTGGCTGCTCAACAGATGTCGTCGATAGACACAGAGTGCAGATGAGCCATTGAGGCTGCCATGGCTCTCACATTGTGAGCTGTGACATGGCCCTCCAGAGAAAGGTTCTTACTCTGATAGGCGAAGGAAATACATTGAGCAATCCAGTTGGACAGTGTTCTCTTGGAGACTGGAATTCCCAAATGAGAAGGATCTAAAGCAACAAAGAGTTGAGAGGACTTTCTATGTTGCTGTGTTCTTTGTAAGTAAAAAGCTAAAGCTCTTTTACAGTCCAAGGTATGAAGATTCCTCTCTGCATTTGATGCATGAGGCCTTGGAAAAAACACAGGTAGGTAGACCGCGTGGTTCAGATGAAAAGGCGAGACCACCTTTGGCATAAAGTGTGGATGAGTCCTAAGGACTACCTTGTCATGATGGAACCTTGTATAAGGTGGATCAGCTACTAGCGCTTGCAACTCACTAATGCAGCGTGCTGATGTGATTGCAATGAGAAAGATAACCTTCCAAGAAAGGAATTTCAAGGAGGTAGTAGCTAAAGGTTCGAAAGGTGGCTTCATGAGCTGCCCAAGAACCAGGTTTAAGTCCCATGCCACCGGTGGTGGCCTAATGGGAGGCTTAGTTAAAAGAAGGCCTCTCATAAATCTTGCTATAAGAGGATGAGAGGAAATAGGTTGTCCATTTAGAGGCTTAAAGGAAGCTGCAATAGCACTCAAATGGACTCTTACTGAATTAGTTTTAAGACCTGCATTGGATAAATACGTGCCGGATAAATGCAGGAGATACTCCAGCAATGATTCCAGAGTTATCGCAAGGGGGTTAAGACCCTTTTGTGAACACCATATGGTAAACCTTTTCCACTTGAAAGCATAATAGCGTCTTGTAGAAGGTTTCCTGGAAGCAAAAAGAATATCCTTTACTTGCTGAGGGATATTAAGATCATGGAGATCTAGGCCTTCAGCAACCAAGCCCTGAGATGCAGAGACTGGGGATTGGGATGCCATAACATTCCGTCCTCCTGAGATAGGAGATCTGGGGCAGACCCTAACTCCAGGGAGGGAGCTTGAGAGAGATGTAGAAGCAGAGGGTACCACACTTGCCGTGGCCAATGTGGAGCTATGAGAATCATATGGCCTCTGTCTCTCTGAAGCTTGAACAGGGTTTTGGAAATTAGGGGAATGGGTGGAAAGGCATACAGGAAGTCTTGACCCCAGTAAAGGAGGAAAGCATCCCTGGCCTGAGCCCCCTGAGCCGGAATTCTGGAACAGAACCGGGGCAGTCTGGCATTCTACGGACTTGCAAAGAGGTCTATGTCCGGGGTTCCACAAAGTTGAAATATCCTGGCTACCTGGTCTGCATGCAGAGACCACTCATGTGGAAGCAGAACTCGACTGAGTCTGTCTGCCCAAGAGTTTTGAATGCCTGGCAGATACACTGCCAGAAGATGAATCTGATGCTCTCTGGCAAGGGCCCATAGTCGCAAAGCTTCGTTGCAAAGCGACAGAGAGCCTGTTCCCCCCTGCTTGTTCACATAGAACATGGCTACTTGATTGTCCGCATGAATGAGGACTGTCTTGTAGCTGAGCAGGGTGTGGAACACTCACAGAGCAAGGAAGATTGCTCTGAGCTCCAAGAGATTGATATGTAGATAACTCTCCTGTGGAGACCAGGTGCCCTGGGTGGAGAGGTCTTGCAGATGAGCTCCCCAACCCATTGGAGAAGCATCTGTTGTGAGAGTTGCTTGGGGTAAGGGTTGTTGAAAAGGGGACCCCAGAAACAGGTTTTGAGTGGACTTCCACCACTGGAGGGACAAAATAAGGCAACTTGTGTTTGCTATTTTGTCTGCATGGCATCCTGATGCCTGGGCCCATTGGGTGGATAAAGTCCACTGAGCTGCCCTCATATGGAGGCGAGCATAGGGAACCACATGTACAGTAGATGCCATGTGGCCCAGCAGTTGTAACATTTCTCGAGCAGTGAGATGAGGCTTTAGCACTGCTTGAGAAGCTAACTGCACCATGCGAAGGCAACGGGCCGGGGGAGATAGGCCCTTGCCTTTCTGGTGTCCAGCAAAGCCCTATGAACTCTAAAGACTGAGTGGGAGTTAGACTGGATTTTGGGATGTTTATTACAAGACCCAAATACTGAAGGATACGCATTGTGCAGGATAGAGAAGTCCTGGCCTCTGACTCTGTTGGGGCTCGAACGAGCCAGTCGTCTAAGTAGGGGAAGATGAATATCCCTAGAGTGCGGAGAAATGCTGCTACGACAGCCATGCATTTCGTGAACACCCTTGGTGCTGAGGCCAGGCCAAAAGGAAGCACCCTGTATTGGTAGTGCTTTCCTTGAAAAAGGAACCGAAGGAACCTTCTGTGGGTTGGATGGATGAGGACATGGGTGTATGCATCCTTGAGATCTAAAGAACAAAGCCAATCCTGACTCTGAAGGTATGGCAGCAGAGACCCGAGAGAAATCATTTTGAATTTCTCTTTAACAAGGAATTTGTTCAATTCTCTGAGGTCTAAGATAGGTCTGTATCCCCCTGTTTTCTTTGGAATAAGGAAATAAGGGGAGTAGAACCCTGTACCCTGCTGATGAATGGGTACTTCTTCTATTGCCCCTTGGGTAAGAAGAATAGCGACCTCCTGTCCTAACAGGTTGATGAGAGAGGTCGGAGAATTGAACTGCCTTACTATTGTGTGAGGGGGCATGCTTGAAAAATGAAGCTTGTACCCCTCCTTTATGATGGAGAGTTTCCAATGCTCTGCTGTTATTTGCCCCCATCTGGGGGCAAAATGACATAACCTTCCTGGAATGGTGGAAGGTTCTGGTCCCCCGAGAACCAGGAAGGCTAAGTTCTCTAGATGAGAGTCAAAGGCCCTGTGGAGGCTGAGCCTGCTGGGCCGGTTGAGGCCTAGCAGCCTTTGCTTTCTTCTGTTTGGGTGGTTGCTGACCTTTCCTTGGAGGCTGACCTGCAGAATGTCCCTGCTGAACATAAGCAGGATAAAATCTTTTCTTTTTAGAAAAGAATGGTTTCTTGAACAATTTCTTTCTAGCAGGATCAGCAGTGGACTTGGATAATCTATCCAAGGTGGAATTTTCAGCATCCATTTCATTGGCTTTTTCCTGACAATCTTTACCAAACAGGTTCTCACCAGTCTGTGAGAATGAGGAGAGGTGGTAAGAGGTGTCTCCCACATCCTTAACATGAGATCATATAAAATCTCATGAATGGGCAGGGTAGCTGCCTCCTTAGGAGTTTTGAGATATTGTAAAATTTCCAACTCCTTGGCCCTTGGCTCTGTTTCAGGGGCACAGTAATGGACAGGCCCCGAGCCACCTCCCTGATAAAATCTTGGAAGTAAATATCCTCTGGAGGAGACATCCTGTGTTTAGGAGAGGAGGGATCCTCTGGGAGAAGCATCGCTGCATCGACAGAATTGTCAGAATCCTCAGTTTCTTCCAGATGCTCTTGAAGAGCCCGATACCCGTACCGACCCAAGTCGGTACCGGGAGTAACCGGTACCGGGGTATCGGTACTGGAGGTCATCGGAAGACTGGGTACCGGCAAAGCAGACACCGATGCCGATGTCGATGCCATCGGTACCGGTACTGATACTGATACCGAGGCTGGTGCCTGTACCAGTGGAATTGTCTGTCGCGGTTCCAAGGGCGTCAATGCCGCAAGGAAAGCCGCCAGACTGCGTTCCATAGCCAGAACTCTCTGGTCTATTGACGCTGCCAATGCCTGGATGTTGGTACCGGAGGAAGGCAGACGCGACCACAAAAAAGAAAGAAATAAAAAAGAATTCTTCTGCGGTGACAGGAACACGACCTGCTGGCTCCGCAGAAAAAGAAGAACTGGAGAGAGGCAGTTGGGAAAGGCGGGAAGGCAGCACGCAGGTGCTGTGGGATGCTCCCAAAAGCTTTCTAATTGGACGCTGGGGAGCGTTCCCGCGCAGGTTCCGTCGGTACCGACGATACCCATATGTGATGACTACATTCCTGCTTGTTCCTGGAGATAAAAATCTACACATGTAGTCCCCGTTTCATATAGGGAATACAGATATATTACCAAATTGTCCAAATCAGGGTTTACAGCTGTGTCCTGGCAGATGTTTTTAAAAAGTGCTTGTTTTGAACAGCCTTTTTCAGGAGGGATTAAGGGTTTTATCCTCCATTGTTTATTTCTCCTCCAAACTGAAATTAAAAAAAATATATATATATAGTTGCATTTGTAGTTAAGTGGCAGCATTTATACATGTAGGTTTGCAAAATGGTTCACATAGAAACATAGAAACATGATGACAGAAAAAGACCACAAGGCCCATCTAGTCTGTCCTTCCATAACAACAACTACAACAGTCCACTTTTTACCTTTAGAGATCCTCTGTGTTGGTCCCATGCTTTTTTGAATTCAGTTACTGTCCTCATCTCTACCACCTCCACTGGGAGACTATTCCATGGATCCACTACTCTTTCCGTAAAGAAATATTTCCGCATATCACTCCTGAATCTATCTCCCTTCACCCTCATCCCATGTCCCCTCGTCGCAGAACTTGCTTTCAATTGAAAGAGGCTCTCTCCCTGAACATTTATGCCACGGAGGTATTTAAACATCTCAATCATATCACCTCTATCCCGCCTTTCCTCTAAGGTGTACATGTTAAGATCCTTAAGTCTGTCCTCATATGCTTTATAATGAAGACTACTAATCATCTTAGTAGCAACCCTCTGCACCGACTCCATCCTGTTCACATCCTTTTGAAGGTGCGGTCTCCAGAATTGCACACCATACTCCAAATGAGGTCGCACCAAAGACTTATACAGAGGCATTATCACCTCCTTTTTTCTGCTAGCCATTCCTCTCCGTATGCACCCAAGCATCCTTCTAGCTTTTGCCGTCGCCTTTTCTACCTGTTTAGCTACTTTAAGATCATCGGACACAACTACGCCTAGGTCCCGCTCTTCTTTAGTGGACAAAAGTACTTCATCTCCTATGCTGTATTGCTCCCTAGGATTGCTGCAGCCCAAATGCATGACCTTACATTTTTTAACATTAAATCCCAGCTGCCAAATTCTAGACCATTCATCAAGCTTAGCTATATCCCTCCTCATGTTATCTACACCTTCCTGGGTGTCTACTTTATTGCAGATTTTGGTATCATCCGCAAAGAGGCAAACCTTACCCGACAGCCCTTCCGCTATATCACTAACAAAGATGTTAAAAAGAATCGGACCAAGGACAGATCCCTGGGGCACACCACTGGTAACATCCTTCTCCTCAGAGTGAGCTCCATTTACTTGTACTCTTTGTCGTCTCCCACCCAACCAATTTCTAACCCAAGCAGTAACTTTAGGGTCCATCCCTAGGGTGCTCAGTTTGTTTATAAGTTGCCTGTGAGGAGCAGTGTCAAAGGCTTTACTGAAATCTAAATACACCACATCTAGAGCTCTCCCTCGGTCCAACTCCCTGGTCACCCAGTCAAAGAAATCAATCAGATTTGTCTGACAAGACCTGCCTCTGGTGAATCCATGCTGCCTCGGATCCTGTAATCCGCTGGACTCCAGAAACCTCACTATTTTCTCTTTCAACAGCGTTTCCATTAATTTACTCACCACTGAAGTTAAACTAACCGGCCTGTAGTTTTCAACCACATCCTTACTTCCGCTTTTGTGTAAAGGCACCACATGAGCCTCTCTCCAGTCCTTTGGCACCACTCCCGACTCCAACGAGGCATTGAAAAGGTCAGTCAGTGGAGTTGCTAGAACGTCCCCAAGTTCCCTCAGTATTCTAGGGTGTATCCCATCCGGTCCCATCGCTTTGTCTACTTTAAGTTGAGCTAGTTTCTCACGAACACAGTCTTCTGAAAATTGTTCAAGATGTCCCTCGCTTCTGTTCTTATTTGTGGGTGTTTTCTGAGGTCCTGCTCCTGGTTCTTCATCTGTGAACACAGAACAAAAATATTTGTTAAGCAATTCCGCTTTATCCTTATCAGCTTCTACATATTCCCCCCCTGTACCCTTGAGTCTGACAATACCACTTTTGCCCTTCCTCTTCTCACTAATATATCTGAAAAATGTCTTATCTCCCCATTTTATTGCATTGGCTATTTCCTCCTCCTTTTGAATCTTTGCCTTCTTGACTACTTTGCTAGCTTCTCTAAGTTTTTCCAAATACAGATGCCTGTCTTCCTTTCTCTGTGATCTCTTGTATTTCATGAAGGCCTCCCTCTTTTTCTTCACTTTTTCAGCTACTTCCTTCGAAAACCATAGCGGTCTCCTGTTCCTTTTGCCTTTATTTACCATTTTAACAAAAAGGTTGGTTGCCTTTAAAATACCCCCTTTCAGTTTTGCCCACTGTTGTTCTACATCCCCCAGCTGTTCCCATCCCACATACATAGGTAAGCTGTAAAATACCAACCTAAAAGCATAAGTGCCAGCTTAAGTTTGTAAATTGGCTCTTCCTGTTGTAGGTGGATGCATGTGCACTCCTACACTTCCTTATACATATTTTTGAAAGGCTCCATGTTTGGCAGAACCTTTTCTAAAATACCACTGGAAATGTGTATATCCTGACCTGGACATCTCAATTCTGCCATCACACATGACCTAGCAACTCATTGCCAATGGTGAAAACGCACTCATTCATACTGAATTGGCTGTTGCTCGGGTCAACAAGGGCCACAACAGATACTGTGTCTCCTGGACATCAGGTGCCAAATGGACTACAGGGCTCAGTTTTCTCCGCTAAGCAACCAAGGCAAGGAGTTGTAAAACTACTTAAAGGAAAAAAGCCCGTAGCAAAATAATCCAAACCGACCATAAACAATGTTATGAGTGACTGACCAAATTAATCCATTGGAATCTTTACAAAAAGTACAATTTTAATGTAGCAAACAACTATTGGGATCATATCACTGAAAATGCTATAGAAAATGTGCAGGTCAAGATATTGTGGGCCTTTAAAATAAAAATCACAGGCACTTGGAACACATAAGTCCTGATGGCACAGTAATAGAAAAGAAAAATGTATGGTTTATAAATATGTCAAAATACTAGGTAATAGTAGAATTGATGAAAAAATCTGGAAAATATAACAAAGACTGTGATTTACAAATTGAAGTAGAAAGACGAGGAAAAAAAATCAGTGGTAATACCAATTGTGATTGGATCTCATGTAGCAATACCAATCAGACTCCCAAAACACATTAAATTTAACATAGATAACTACAACAATTTTGCAAAAACTATTCTTCTTGGAATACCATATATTTTGTGACAATATCTCTATGGGGTATGTTTACTAAACAGCCGTAGCGGCTTCCGTGTGATACCGCTGTTTAGTAAATACACCCCTATGATTCTCAGGACCGTTTAGAACCCAAAGGAATAGAATTAAAGCCAGTCAAGCAACAGCTGTGATGTGCCACACATGAATACATAATAGTAAGATGAAAAGTGCACACTTACAGTGTGACAAAATGGTGTGTTTCCCCTTCATTAAAACTCATATGTCTGTGCATGTGTGTGTGTGTGTGCATATTGTCACACCCCAGCCCCCGGCCACATGCCTAAAGAGCTAGGGTGGACATTATGTCCTTCATAAATGGGTTGAAAACTATCTTCAGCACTGAGGCACGCTGGGAGTTGTAGTTTCCCTTTTAAAAGTATAGCCGTGACAAACCAGTATGAAAGTAAATGATAAAGATTTTATTTCCCCAATGTCACAAGGTTCAACATAAAGCATCAGGATATTCTCTCCAGTTAGTATTTCCAAAGATATTTACAAAACTCAAGGTTGAATGTGTTTCACAGTCACTACTTCCTTTCAGGGGTTTTAATCCAAAACATAGCAGATAAAACAAAACACAAGCTTCTTCATTCAGCTTAGTAAAAATGTTCTCTTTAGAACCACCAAGCACAGGTGCTAGGCAATATTCCTTTGGTTAAACAAGCTCTTACCTTCAACAAGGTCAGGTTTCTTTACTCTGTTACCCAAAAACGCACATCCTGAAAGCTATTCTTCAGTTAAGGACTCCATGCTTCCAGCCAAACACAATGTGCAATCCATGGGAAACTCAGGCAGCAAGGAATCCTGTTCGCTAGGATCTATCTGCATTCCTTCCTGCTCTGAAGAAACATCAACTTGCTCTGAGCTTTCCCCATATCTCCCAGGATATACTTTCTCTGGGGATCTTTGTAACTCCCTCCAGGAGTGGTCTACCTGGTATGGAAGACAGGTATCTGGGGTTTGAGCTATCACTTTCTGGCTAGGTTCACAAAGCTCTCTCCAGCTGCGGTTAAACAGTTCCTGGCCTCCTTGTTTAAGTTCCTCTCTGGTGTTAATCGATGGCTCCCTGTTCCAGGCTGGGTTCTTCTGCCTCCTAGCTCGAGCCCTGGGCACCCACCTCTGAACACCTTGAGACTTCCAATCCGGCATAGACGTGGGAAGACTTTTATGCTCTCTCTCCCTGCGCTGTGCTTTCCTGGTACCTCTTCTGATGGCTTCTTCTTGGAGCTCTCTACCTTGGAACTCCTGGCCTCTCTGGAACTTTCTCTTATCCTGCAACAACAGTCCCTCTGGCTGCCTCTCTTGGTGTTGCTTCATCGCCTTCTCCCTCTTCTTCCCTTTCTCTCCTTCTAAGCAAGGCTTATAAAGCTGCTTCTCTGTCAGGGTCTCTCTCACTCCCCACAGGTGTGTGTGATCATCCCCTAAGTTTGTAACTACCTCAGGATAGCCTGGGCATGGCAACCTAACTTCAGACTCTCTGTGCTTACTCCCTCTGGCTGCACTCTGCAGTGTGTGTATTGCAGACCTGTCACGTTCTTTAAAGGTACATTCACTAGTTTTTCCTATCTCCGTAGGCTCACTAGCATCTTCTTCATCACAATATGCATTGCTGAAAATGTGGCATATGTCTATGAGTATGTGTTGGGGGAGTTGGGCTGTGCTGTGTATATTCTTGTGTAGTGGGTGTTTGGGTGTTTACGTGTGGTGTGAGGGTTCATGCATGTCCATGCATGTTTTGCAGGGATATGATCTGTGCATGTGTGTGGTGAGGGGGCGGGGTGTGTATATGTATGGTCTGAGGATGTGCTTGTGGTGCAGAGAATTGGTGTACAGAGGTGGAATGTGTGAACAGGTAGTGTGTGTGGTGTGGGGGTACATATGTGTATGCATGCACATGCATGTGGTATAGGGCTGGTGTGTGTGTGCATGTATGTGATGTGGGTGGTGTGGGTGGTGTGTGTGTGTGTGCATTTTTATGTATCAGGTGTAGGCGTGGGTTGTGCATGTATGTGATATGTGTGTGGTGTGTGTGTGTGTGCATTTGTATGTATGAGGTGAAGGAGTGGGCTGTGCATGTATGTGATATGTGGGTAGTGTGTGTGTATGCATTTGTATGTATGAGGTGAAGGAGTGGGCTGTGCATGTATGTGGGTGGTGTTTGTGTGCATTTGTATGTATGAGATGTAGTGGTGGGCTGTGCATGTATGTATGCACATGCATGTGGTGGGATGGGGTGTATGTGTATGTATGTGTCTGTGCCTGTGGTGCAGAGGTATGGTGTGAGAGTGGGTGCACATGCCTGTGGCGTGTGTGTGTGTGTATGTATATGTGTATGTGGTAAGGGGGTGGGGTGATAGTGGGGGACATGAGTGAATGTGTGTAGAGCAGAGGTAGAATATATGGGTGTCTGTGGTGTGGTGCAGAGGTATGGTGTGAGAGTGGGTGCACATGCCTGTGGCGTGTGTGTGTGTGTGTATGTATATGTGTATGTGGTAAGGGGGTGGGGTGATAGTGGGGGACATGAGTGAATGTGTGTAGAGCAGAGGTAGAATATATGGGTGTCTGTGGTGTGGTGCAGGGGTTGGCATATGCCTCTTTGCATATAGTCTTTCTGATCTCTTCCCCCAATGCACTTTTCTCTGCCTTGCTCTGTTCCTCTTCCTAGATTCCCTTCCCTTGCCCCCATGCCCTTGCATCCTTACTCCCTGCTATTTATCCCACTTCCCGCAGAGTTTCCCCTTTCCCTTTCATGCTCACTCCCTTTCCTTTCATACATAGTCCATGGCCATCTCTCAGGCCCTCTCCCCATTACTGATGTTCCCTCACATACGCATCCATCCCTTCTCCCTCTAACCTTCGTTTTCTATCTTTGATAGAGGCTGTGCTGCAGTGTAGCTGTTCTTCTTCTTCTTCAAGCAGGAAATGGGGTCTCTGCCAACAGGCAGTTCTCATCTTCGCTGTGATTGCGGTCTTAATGCTGCCTGCATCCCTCTCTTTATTGGAACCCATAGATTTGTCTCTGTAAGCACAAACAAACCTATTGTAAAGCCATGGAGCGGGTTCCAGAGACAACTGAAGCACTCGGTCCACTGATTTTGATCCCAAAATCCAAGTCCAGTTCAGGCATTGCAGGAAAAAACCAAAGCATCTTTCTTTAGGTTCACAGTAATTTCCAGCAAACAATCCGGTGTCCCACACCTCTAAAAACCCTGGGCTTCACTTAGCCATAGGGCTGGGCGATGCCTCTCTCTCTCAAAGCCAAACAGTTCAGGAGAGTAATGCAAGCAAAGTTTCTAGTAGTCCAGGAACTGTCAGAGGCGGGAAAAACCTGCAGATTGGGAGGAGTGGTTGTTCCACCCCATAGACCATACACTTTCTATGCGTATATCTGACCCCTGATGAAGGCCTTTGGCCGAAACTTGTAAAGTTGGGTCTCTAATAAAGTCGCTTTTATCAACTATCCTTGGTTGGCCGTAGTAAATTGCCCTCCGCTGTACTCTTGTTGTGGACACAAAATTATTCAAAGTTGTTAAAACCCAAGAGGATTGTGAAAAGTTGCAAGAGAACCTTGATAAATTGGAAGACTGGATGTTCAAATGGCAGATTAAATTTAATGTGGACAAGTGCAAAGTTATGCACCTAGGAAAGTTATGCAGCTTTGAAAGAAAAATGCAAACTATGGTTACATGATGCAAGGTTCCATATTAGGAACCACCACTCAGGAAAAAGATTTAGGTGTCATCATGGATAACTCATTGAAACCCTTCACCCAGGGTACACCAGTGGCCAAGAAAGCAAATAGAATGGTAGGAATCATAAGGAAAGGAATGGAAATAAAACAAAGGATATTATAATGCCTCTGTATTGTTCCAGGGTGTGACTGCACCTTGAATATTGTTTTCAATTCTGGTTGCCGTATTTTAAAAAGGATATAGTGGAATTGGAAAAGGTACAAAGAGGCACCAAAATCGTAAAAGGGATGGTAGAGTTCCCTATGAGGAAAGGCTTGAAAGGTTAGAGCTCCTCATCATGGAAAAGAGATGACTGAGCAGAGACATGATAGAGGTCTATAAATTAATGAATAGAGTGGAATGGGTAAGCATAGATGATTTTTTTACGCCATCAAAAATTAAAAAGACTAGAGGACATGCAATGAAACTAAAATGTAACCCATTTAAGAGTAATAAGAGAAAATATTTTATCACTCAATGCGTAATCAAAATGGTGCATGCAAGTGTTGGCACTTATCAGCACCAATTTTTTAACCTTTGGATTTCAAGGTCAGCACTTAAATATGTAAGAGCTGGATTTTACAAAACTGGGTGTCTAGTAGCAGCCAAGCAAGCGGTCTATTTACAAAGATGGTCTAACCTTTACGTGTGTTATTTCATCATTAACATGCATTATTAGTAGCAAGGTCCCACTGAATAACATGGGAGTTGTGCTAAAATAACACGTTAAGGTTAAATGAATGTGCTTAAATGTTAGTGCACATTGGTAGCTAGACCCCTATGGAGTTAAGCAAAATAATTATTTTCAGTGGAATTTGAAGAAGGTTTAAACACCAAAGAGGCATTGTGCAAATATAGAGGTTTTTAGCAGCCCTGGCCACCACACCAGTCCTGGGCACAGTGCAGGCATTGTGTCAGTCCCCTGGGTGGTAAACACTGTCAGAAGCAAAAACTGAAACACACTCCACAAGTATCAGAAAGGTTATTATGATGGATCTCTGTCAGCAAATTGTGTTTAACTTAGGATTTGTTATCTGACATTTATCATAGCAACCTTTTGATATATTTGGAACGTGTTCCCAAGTTTAGGACTGCATTGCTAAGGTATGCAGGTGCTAGTATTGGGAGATGCTGCTCCGCGCAGGGCCCAACAGCCTGACTCTCCATGAGGCTTTGGATAGTGCAGCCTGTGGGTGTGGGTGTTTGTGCCCCTGTTGGCCGCTGCTCTAGGGCAGAGGTTCCCAACTCCGGTCCTGGTGGGCCAAACACGGTTCAGGTTTTCATGCTGTCCCTAATGAATATGCATGAGATACATTTACATACAATGGGGGCGGTGCATACAAATGCAGCACAGGCATATTTATTAGGGACAGCATGAAACCTGAATGGTGTTTGGCCCTCCAGGACTGCAGCTGGGAAACTCTGCTCTAGGATTGCACATGTTTATGGTGTCTGTGCTCTGTAGGGTAAAATATAGGCATTTATTTTATCTGCAATAAAGGTTCTGTCTTTATTACCACGGTTTAGTACTGGGTAAACTATAGGGACATGGTTTGCAGGAGCTATAGCTGGGATTTGAATCTGTGACTTTCTGCCCCTGAACTCACTGGTTGTGTGTACTGAACCAAACTGTTGTCGCAGAGGTAGGTCCAGGGCCGGATTTACCTTGAGTGAGGCCCTACGCCAACAAAAATTGTGGGCCCCCAGCAGGGGCAGCCCAAGGGGGGTGTGGGGCCTCATTTGCATAAATATTTGCATAATGTTACCATATACTAACTTTTAGTAAACGTGCCTCTTAATGAGTGTATGGATAAAGAAAGACTAAAAGATTTCTACATTACTATAATCCAGTGCCAACCGCCAGACACATTAGGAACTACTACAAACACTGCCCATTTAGAACCCATAGCAAACCCGCCGTATCCTAACAGCACTACCAGGACTCACAAAGCACCATACCCTACCTATCAAAAGGCAACACTGCAAATATTAAACCAATACATTTCAGAGAACAACAATACATGACCTACTGGGGAAAGAGAACAAGTGGCAATGTCAAATAGGAATTATATAAACAGAACACCTCAGCTCAGTTAGACATGCAGAACATAGACCATCACCAAACAAGTAATCACAATTTAGAAACAGGAAGACAATAATTAAACTGGGAATCCCAAAAGCCAAACTTGGAATGTACAACACTGTAGAAATAAAACTATACATTAATTTGCTCTTGTACTAAACAAAGCGCAGACGTTAATGATGCACATTTACCAGAGCTGACATATTCCAATTAATAAATTCAAAATAAAGAGATATTTTTCTACCTTTTGTGCATTTTTTTCAGCTGCAATTGCTCCAGCCACTTTCTTCTGGTTTTCTTCGTGTCTTCTGCTAACTCTCCATCGTCTGCTGTCCATTTGTCCTTTCTTCTCTCTTCTAGATTTTTTTCCATTCTCTCTCTACATCTGCTTTAACATACTAATCTTTCTCCTTTTGCTCTTTCCTCATTCCTATTTCATCCACTCAAATTTTACCCCTCCATCCTCAATCCCCACTTACTCTCCCAATACCCGGCCAATTGTAGATTTTTTATCCCTCCCACACAAAATATTTTTCCCTTCTCCATTTTACTCTTCCAGCCCCATCCCATTCTAATCCTCCCCCAACATCAGCTCCCTTCTAGTTCCAGCCTCACCCAGCATCCATTCCCTTCTAGTCCCTGCATCAGCCCATTTCCAGTCCTAGCCACCCATCAGCCCATTTCCAGTCCTAGCAACCCCCCAACCCAATACCAGTCCTAGCCCCCCATCAACCCACTTACAGTCCTTAACCCCCCATCACCCCATTTTCAGTTTAAGCCCCCCCTATAACCCATTACCAGTCCTAACCCCCCATCAGCCCACTTCCAGTCCTAACCCCATCAACCCATTTCCAGTCAGCCCCCCATAGCCCATTGCCAGTCCTACCCCCCCATCAGCCCACAGCCCATTACCAGTCCTAACCCCATCAGCCCACCTCCAGTTTTAACCCCCCAGCCCATTTCCAGTCCTAGCCCCCCCATAGCCCATTACCAGACAACCCCCATCAGCCCACAGCCCATTACCAGTCTTAACCCCCCCAAAGCCCATTACCATTTCTACCCCCCCCAACAGCCCATTACCAGTCCTAACCCCATCAGCCCACCTCCAGTCTTAACCCCCCAGCCCATTTCCAGTCCTAGCCCCCCATAGCCCATTACCAGACAGCCCCCATCAGCCCACAGCCCATTACCAGTCTTAACCCCCCAAAGCCCATTGCCAGTTCTAAGCCCCCCCAACAGCCCACAGCCCATTACCAGTCCTAACCCCATCAGCCCACCTCCAGTCTTAACCCCCCAGCCCATTTCCAGCCCCAGCCCCCCCAATAGCCCATTACCAGTCCTACCCCCCATAGCCCATTACCAGCCCTACCCCCCCAGCCCATTTCCAGCCCCAGCCCCCCCAATAGCCCATTACCAGTCCTACCCCCCCCATAGCCCATTACCAGTCCTACCCCCCCCCCCCCGTCGGCCTAAAGTAAAATTTAATTTAAAAAAAAAAACCTGCTGGCTGCCGCCGCGGGGCCCCCTCTGCTGCCGCGGCAGCACCGACTGACCCGCGGGGGCCCCCTCTGCAAGCTGACTCCGTCGGTCCGTCGATCCCTCCCTCCCTCCGTGCATGCTGGGAGAGGCGCGAAGGGAGAGTGTCTCCTCGCGTCTCTCTTAAGCCCGCAGGGGCTGATGGGAAATTTCCCATCAGCCCCTGTGGGCTTAACAGAGACGCAAGGAGACACTCTCCTTTCGCGTCTCTCACAGCCTGCAGCCTGCACCCTGCACGGAGGGAGGGAGGGAGGAACGAACCGACGGCTTCAGCTTGTAGAGGGGGCCCCCGTGGGTCAGTCGGTGCTGCCGCGGCAGCAGAGGGGGCCCCGCGGCGGCAGCCACCAGGTTTTTTTTTAAATTGTATTTAAAAAAAATTAACTTGTTCTTTTTTTGTGGGCCCCTGCCGGCTGTGGGCCCTACGCCATGGCGTACATGGCGTATAGGTAATTCCGGCCCTGGGTAGGTCATTCCCTGGGGATACCATGACTGTTCATCAGACAGACCTTGTCTGTTGCACTGCATGCCACCCACCTAAACGGGGCTTCGCCTTGGTCTGCTGTGGGCAGCTGCCACTGCCCCCTCTGCCACCAGCACCCCTCCCCCACCATGCTGACATGCCCTTATGTTGGTGGTGCTGGTGGTGCACAGTCCCAGGCCATACAGTGTGCCTGTAGGCGGCTGCCTATGGTGTGGGATCTGGGGTAGGGGTGCCTACATAGACATCTGCTCTTACCCCCAGCACCGCCTGTCAATGTTATGTGCCCTTTGGGGTACTTGCTGGGTACTGTCCTCTGGGACACTGTGGGACACACACTTGTGGACATGTTTGCCCTTGGTCAGTTGCTGTCTTGCTGTTTTCCATTTCTACATTCCTATTTATCACCTAGGCATCTGCCTAGTCCACCCTGTGCCCCAGCTGCCCCACTGCATGTCCCACCTGCAGCCCCCTGTACCCCATTTGCAGCCTCACCGTAGTGCCCTCTCGTACTTGGGCACTATGATGTTGCAGCACATGTATCAGTTCTATCACTTTTCTTGGTTTCCCTGCCTTTGCTGCACATTGCTGACTGAAATGGTCTCTCTCCCCCTGCAAATGTGTCTCTAGCGCTACTTTTCAGAACTTCTTTTCACGGCGTTAGTGTGCATGGAGCCTCTCCCTGCCCACTCTCCGCCCACTGACTCCTTATCTCCGCCACTGGGGAGCCTTACTCCACCCTCTGGGGAGCCTTACTCTACTCTCTCCGAACCTTAACACCGCCAGAGATGTTAACGTGCGATACATGACGTTCTCGCACGGTAATGTGCCATTATCGCGCGATAACATCATGTATTGCATGATAACATCGCAGCTGAGACGTTAGCACCCTTTATTAAACATACCCCTAAGACGTTTTAGTAAACATACCCCATGGTGATCTAGAGGAAGGCTAATAACCCATTGTAGGGGTAATGTCATAAACTCCCATGGAGTTAACATGCATTAGCAGGTGCACATTTGAAGTTTATTTCATAAAGTGAAACATGCATGTGCTTTTTTAAAGGCAAGCAATTTAACAACTCATGCAAACCAGGTGGAAGCTCTATGGCAGGTGTAAATATCCACAAAGAGATTCTCAAGACTGTGTGCAAGTTAAGTATTTTATAACTTTTCTGTGTGAATTTGCACTCTGCCTATGCTCTTCCCATGTTCCGCCCATGTGCATGTCCACTCTGAAAGTGCACATGATTGGACTTACGCACTTACAGAATCATGATCACCTAAGTGCCCATTCATGTGCACAAGTCCTTGAAAATGGATGACTTGCCCTGTTCATGCCACATGGATAGGAGGAAGGAGTGGCCTAGTGGTTTAATCTTGCCATTTTCAAAGGAAGCGGTTTTTTGTTAAAAGCTGGTGAGACTAATAACCGAATTGACAGCAGAAAAATAGTTATGCCTATAATAAAGTCATCCAACACTAAATTGGAAAACATATTAGAGGGTTTTATGTTAGCAATCTCAGGCCAGAGGGACTGCGGCTTCTAGTCCTATAGGCACTCCTTGTGGCCTCTGGCAAGCCACTTAACCCTCTGTTGTCACAGGTACACCTAGATTGCAAGCCCTTTAGGGATGAGGGAATGTATCTAGTACCTGCTTGTAGTAATTGTAAACCACTCTGATGCCCTTTAGTCTGGGTGGTATAACAAAAAATTGCATAAACATAAACATGTCTTTATGCAACTCCTTATAAAACCAGGCCCTGTACGTTCAACCAATTTTACAGCAATTAAAAAAAAATTCTTCCTAACTCCAAAGGTCAAAGACCAACTCAAAATTGCTAGTATGTAGCTCTGACATAATACCCTCTAATATGTTTTAGAATTTACTTTTGTATGAATTTATTATAGGCATAACTATTTTTCTGCTGTCAATTTGGTCATTAGTCTCACCAGTTTTTAATAAAAAAAAAAACCCTCTTCCTTTGAAGATGGCAAAATTTATCCACTTAACCTCAGAGGATAGGATCTTGCTTCAATTATAGTTATTTCATTAGAAAGAACATCTGCAAGAACCCTGTAGGGTCTATTGGTATATTTGTATAATAAAATCTAATTTAAAATGTTTTCTTTTCTGATGTTAATTGTATCCCTTTGAGCAATCTTTCAGCATAGATATCCCTTATATGCACCTAGTGACACTGGTCGGGGATATTCAAAGGCATTTATATGGTTTGCAGACCTGCAAATTGTGTAAATGCCGCTGAGCTGGATATTCAGTGGCACTACACGGTTAGTGTCGCTCAACATGCATGGGTGCCACTGTTACATGCACTGATGCTAAGCGGTTAGCATCAAGGCGTGTCACGGGTGTACCGGGGCAGAGTGGAGGCGGCACCTGTTGCTAACCGGGCAGCGGCGATATTGAGTTGAAGCCCAGTTAGCTTCCATGGGTAAAGTAGGTTGCCGCAAATGATGGCCTTACTTTACCTGTGGAAGCTAACCGCGCACCAGCTCAATATCGCTGATGGCTGGTTAGCTTACAGGTTCTGAAGTGACCTGGAATCAATGCCGGTGGCTGAAGATGCCCCAGCATTGAATATCCAGGTTTAGTCTTCAGTTTACAAGCATTAGCCATCGCCGTGGAATATCTGTCCCACTGTTCTTAGCTTTTCTTGTTGATTGATAAAATTTGACAATGATTTGCCCTAACACAATTTTATAACGTTACATACATACCATTTTGAGGGTCTCCAATAAGGGAACTTTTAGGTAGTTCAAATTTTGAAGCGGGGCCAGAAAATAAGGAAAGGACCTTTCTTACTATACAGACAGAAGAACCTGGAGGAAACTACGGATGCTTTATTTATTTATTTATTTCCAGTCTCTTTTATACCGCACTATTTAACATCAGTGCGGTTTACAATGAACATAGAACTACACATTTCCATGGGTACTTTGTGTTTACAATGAACAGGGGTTTAAAACTTGGATAACAGGGGGTAACTATTTACAATCTTGTAACAAGGTGGGGTTCGCATCATTTTGTCTAGTCGTGGGAGTTTTGTGTTGGACCTGTGGATGGGGCTGATATGTCATTGTCTATCAGGTAATGCAGGAGGAAGAGGTGGTGCTTCAAGGCCTTCCTGAACTGGAATAGGTCAGGAATTTCACGAATGTTGGGAGGCAGGGTATTCCAGCATCTGGGCATGTAGAATTTGAAGGCTCTGCTTGCTGTTGACTGGGTACATTGGGTTATTGACTTTGGGACTGTCAGTGTATTGAGTGCTACTGATCTTCTGGACCTGTTAGTGGGAGTGGTCTGGATCAATTCAGATAATGATGAAGATGACAGCCCGTGAATGGCTTTGAATGTCAGCAGTAGGGTTTTGTACTTGAGTCTGCTATGTATCGGGAGCCAGTGGAGGTGCTTCAGTATGGGCGTCACATGGTCATTCCTGGATGCTCCGTATAGGATCCTCGCTGCAGTGTTCATTGCAAGTTGCAGTGGGTTTAGAGTGGTCTGGGGAGCCCATGTAAGATCACGTTAGCATAATCAAAATGTTTGCAAATTAAAATATCTTGTCATGAACAAAGATGAGGATTATCTAAAGCTGTTGTGATACCATGAGCCGTAGGTGCAAATAGGACCTACATAGCCTAGAAAGTTCACGTGTAACATCATCTTTGAATTACTTTTATATTAGCTCAATAAAGGTACCACAGTCTGCAAAGAATGAGGTTACAATTCTTGTAAAATACTTTCATTTGCAATAGTCCTGATGTATTGTAAATTGTGTCTATGTTAATTCTAATAAATTAACATTATGGTATTAATTTCTTGTCAGCTGGCAATATTCGATAATCGTGTGAGGCCTAGTTTATTATTATTTAGACAACTATGAGACAGACTCCATATCCATATTGTACTTTGCCTTGAGCTATAGAGAGGGAGAAGGTAATACATTTAGAAATAAATGAATAGATATCCTTTAATTTTTATTAAGCTAGCACCAATACAAGATTTATTCCTTTACTGAAAGCAGGATTTTATTATTAGTAAAAGAAAAGTACAACCCTATTATTATCATACCTTTTTGACAAATACATTTGGAACTCTTGGAAGAAGAAAGTGAAAAGACCCTTATATGAATGAGATAGCATGTGAAATTTGGAGCCCGTCCAGGAAGAGGAAGCTCTGTTCCTTGTTTCCCTAATTTTAAAAAAAGATGATCAGGGGATAGTTTCCAAGAGGAAAGAAAGAAGATGTTGGATCCTTCTCTTGAAGCAGTTTAAGAATTCCTTCCGAAACAGGGAAGAAGGGGAAGACATTGAACTTTTGTGAGGTTAGCTGTCACTGCAAGTGGGTATAAGACACACTTGATTCAGAGATTGCAAAGTGGACTTATCTGAATAAACACACAACAGCAATATAAACAGGTCCTGGCTTACACATTGCAGGATATAAGCAATAAGACATAAATTACAAATAGACAGACCCAGAGATGGACGGACCCTCCCCAACAGTCACGAGGGGGTATGTTTGCTAAACTGCATTGGGCTTTTGGAGCTAATGCACTGTTGTCATGCAAATAGAGAGTAGGGCATTTTCCCAATGGAGAAGGGGGAATAATGGAGTACCCTAGGGATCTGTGCTGGGTCCATTGTTTTTTAACATATTTGTAAATGATCTGGAAATGAGAATAATGTGTGAGGTAGTCATATTTTCAGATGACACACAATTATTCAAAGTTTTTAAAACAAAAGAGAATTGTGAAAAATTGCAAGAGGACCTTGATAAATTGGAAGACTGGACATTCAAATGGCTTTTGAAATTTAATGTGGACAAGTGCAAAGTTATGCACTTAGGAAAGAACAACCCAAACTATGGTTACACGATACAAGGTTCCACATTAGGAAGTACCACCCAGAAAAAAAGATTTAGGCGTCATCGTGGATAACACATTGAAACCCTTCACCCAGTGTGCAGCGGCAGCCAAAGAAGGCAAATAAATGCTAGGAATCATAAGGAATGGAGAATAGGTGTGGTTGGGGCACATTTCTTACTGTTTGAAACTTCTGTAGCCAACTGCCACCTTAATAATGTATTTATGACTTACAATTGCAGGGTGTGCTTAACGTGCACCTTCATAGTGCACATGCACTATGTTTGTGCATTCCCTACTATCACACTAGAGATGCAGTGGTAGTAGCCTATGCAGCTCTGTCCCTTGCTTCTACCATGGCTCCTAGGTTCTGCTATGGTAAAAATGCACACTAACTGAGCATTTGCCCCACACTACTCATGGCACTTTAGTAAACACACCCCTTAATGTCTGTCCAGCAGGAGTCTGATGCAGTTAAGAAACAATTCAATGTTCTGATTTGCCTTGGCAGTGAAAACTGTGCTGGTAGATTGCAAATGCATAAGCTGTAATGCAGCAATTTGATAGACTAAAGAATAGTAACTCACCTGGACTGGATGGTATACATCCCAAGGTGCTGAAATAACTCATTAAAATTGTCTATAGTACCTGAAGATTGGAGAGTGGCCAATGTAATGCCAATTTTTAAAACAGGTTCTAGGGATGATCCATGTTCCAATGTGTAAGACATCTTTACAGCTTCTGACTCTCATTTCATGCGCAGCTACATCAGCTGTCAGACTTCCCGAGGGCTTTGATCCAACCACATCATAAATGCTGGCTTTACTCTGAAAAGTCTTCAGCTCTTCCCCAGTAGCTAGAAGTTGGAGGTGGTCAAGAATGAAATGGAACGTGTACAACTTGATCTGTTGGGTGTCAGCGAACTGAAATGGACTGGCATCAGGCACTTTGCATCAGATGATCACATGGTCTACTATGCTGGAAATGAAAGACAAAGAAGAAATGGTGTTGCATTTATAATAAAGAAGAAATTTGCAAGAACTGTAATGAAATACAATGCAGTCAGCGAACGCTTAATCTCTATTCGTCTACGAGGATTGTCTATCAACACAACTATAATTCAAGTATATGCCCCAACAACAGCTGCAGAAGAGAATGAAATTGAAGAGTTCTATGAACAAGTACAAGCTGAAATTGACAGAACATGCAAACAGGATATCCTGATAGTCATGGGTGACTGGAATGCAAACGTTGGCAACAAAGAAGAAGGCAAAGTAGTTGGAAAATATGGACTTGGCAACAGAAATGAAGCTGGAGAAAGACTGGTAGAATTCTGCAAGACCAATGATCTATTCATCTCAAACACATTCTTCCAACAACAGAAGCGGCGACTGTACACATGGACTTCACCCAATGGATTGTATAAAAATCAAATTGACTACATCTGTGGAAGTCAACGATGGAAAAGCTCTGTAACATCAACCAAGACAAAACCTGGAGCTGACTGTGGTACAGATCATCAACTACTAGTATGCAAACTCAAGTTAAAGTTTGTCACTCACCTGCTCCCTGGACCTTGAGGGTTTCAGGAGGGGGTGGCCTTTGATGCCCTTCAGGGTTGAGAATTGTAGTTGTGTGTGCTCAAGTAGTAAGGCAGGCAAAGAAAATTTCTTTGATGAGGTTTATTTCCGCATTGCAGTTCAAGTGCAAACAGACGCAAATAAAGTATAATAGCACCAAACAGGAGTGAGAAACCAAAACAAGGTATTGCACTGCTAGGCTAAATGTCCATTATCTTCTGTGATCACATTCAGTTGTCATGTGACCCTTTTCACTATCGGAAGAAACAAACTTCGGCAAACGGCAATGCTCCTGGTATGCAGACAATTATGCTTTAACTTATTCCCTTCTGATAAGTTCTCCAGCATAGGAATCAATACAGCAACTTCTGTTATATTGCTTCATATAACTTTGTACAGCATTTCAATTAAATGTCCTTCTCAATGACACAAGCTGATCAGTCCATTGGCATGTCTGGCTCTGTGAACGGTAGAGAAGAAACTAAAGGCATTTCCTCTTCACAGCTGTTTGGGGGCTGTGCTACATTAGAGGAAGAAACTGCCCTGCTTTCAAGGAACTCTCTGAAATCTTTAAGAAGCAATTAAGCCTGCGTTCTTCCTGGGCTAAGCTGATAATGTCTTCCTCCTTCAGGTAACTGTTTGTTTAAACTGCTTATCTCTTGATAATTAGCAATGCTGCTTTTACTAGGACAACAGTTCTGCATGTTTGAATTATCCTTCCCCCACTTATCACTAAACGTAAGTGCTGGGTTTAAAACTTCAGCTGTGAGTGGAGAGTTTCTCAACAGTGTGTTAAAAGTAGAACAGTCAGGCTTCTCTTGGCACACATATCTGTAATAAGACTCAGCTGTTCCCTTACTATAGGTTTCTGCTGGCTTGTGAGAATAGCCTAGGCTGCTTACATGCTTTTCAGACTGCAACCAATTGCTACCATGTTGTCTGACTTTGTCTTGGCTTTTAATGTTAGCCTTTATTCTTTCTGGCTTCCAAATGCTAAACTTGCTAGCTGCTTCAAACCCACTGTGTACCTTGTGCTGTGGCTTTCTCCAGGGTAATTCACTGTCCCTCTGCCTTCGGTTCCAAGGTTCTGCTTGGTCCTCTAGAAGCCTGTGCTGTAGCCTTGGGTCTCTCAGTGCTCCTGAATCCTTCTGGTCACAGAAGATTCTCCCTGCCTCTGAGTCTCCCAGGTACTTGCTTCCTGAGTCTAGTTTTCTCCTTAGTGGATCACAGCTGCCTAATTGCTCTCTCTCCAACTCTTCCTCCTCGTCGTCTTCTTTCAAATCCAAATCCAAATCTGACTCTCTCTATTTCTGAGTGCTTAACAAGCTGCCTGTGTACTGCACTGCCCGCCTCCTGCTTGGGCGTGCCCAATCAGGGACTTGGCTTCTCTCCTTCCTTGAGGTGAGGTGTGGTTCCTGATTAGCTCTGTGTTTTTTTCTCTCTGAAGAGAAAATCCTGCATTCTCTTGCAGTACCGGTTCTCTCCACCGGATCACTATCTGTTTCCATAGCATCCTGAGAGGCTTCTACGTCACAAGTTAAAAAAGAGCAAACCACTCATGAATGCAGCAAAATATGACCTTGAGAATATACCACAGGAATTTAAAGACTGCCTGCAAAATCAATTTGCTGCTTTAGATACAAATGACAGAGCTCCGGAAGAGTTATGGAATGACATCAAGAAGGTTGTGTTGGAAGAAAGCAAGAAGTCTCTACAAAAGGTGAAAAAGCAAAAACGGCCAAAATGGATGATGGAAGAAACTCTGAAAATTGCCCAGAAACGCAGAGAAGCTAAAGCCAGAGGAGAAAGAAAGACAATCGCAGAACTCAACAGAGATTTCCAATGTGCAGCAAGACAGGACAAGGAAAAGTACTACAACGACACATGCAAGGAAATAGAAGAAGAAACTATTAGAGGAAGAACAAGATCGGCTTTCCTAAAGCTACGAGAGTTAAAGAAAAAGTTCCAGCCTCGAATTGGAATGTTACAAGATGCTCAAGGTTCTATGTTGAAAGATGCTGAGAAGATCAAGAAAAGGTGGAAGGAATATACAGTTGTTGTTTTTTTTTAAACTTTTATTTTCATTTTACAACAAGCAAAAGAAACAACACACCAAAGGAAACAAATACAAGCATACAATAAGGAAAAGCAACCCCAATTACCCCCCACCCCTATGCTTCTTCTCTAAGCTGATAAGTATCATCATATAAGCGCTTACAAACAACAGTAATTGTACATCAAAACAAACAGAAAAAGTATCTGCGATACAGAATGATCATGTGACAGAAATTTACACAGATTTAAACAGTCAGATGAGAGCATTGAGCAGTTTGAACATAGTCGTTGAGCATCTTCCATTTAGACAAGTGGCGGGGAGTCTGAGCGGAAGAAGCTAACATATGAGGTATTTGCTCATATTTACTGTAAAGACAGACATGATTCCACCATTCATTGGGGCTCAGATGGGAGCTATTTTTCCAGTATTTCGTAATTAGGGAAATAGCTATGCCCAGCATAAAGTCTAAAAGGAAGTAAGCCGATTTGGGAAGAGAGGGGATCCCCGCAGCTGAGCGGAGTCCCACTATCTTCCAAGAGAGGGGCTCCTGAAAGTGCAAAATAGATTGAATACGACCCCAGACCCGACTCCAGTAATACTGTAATGCGGGGCATTCATAAATAACATGAGGTAGTGAACCAATGGCCACATGGCATGTCCAGCATCTATTGCTCTGGGTGGCTTTCCATTTGGCTAACCTGTCAGGAGTATAGAAACATCGGTGGGCTAGAAAGAAAAGTGTCTGAGTGAGTGAGGCGGATCGAGAGACCCGTGTCACTTTGCTCCAGACTAGGCTCCATTGCTCCGGGGTCAAAGTTACATGCATTTCCCGCTCCCAGGATTTCTGTGCTGTAGGAGTGCCTCTATTTACAGTATTACATAAAGTTTTGTAAAAGTTAGATGCCACACCCGATAAGCTCCCGATAGATCGGATTATCTCCGACAATCCTTGGGTATGGGTTTCCGATGGCGGGAGCACCTTAGCACTCCGAAGACAATGCTGAAGTTGCACCAACTGAAAGTAGTGTTTCGCTGGGAGACCAAATTCAATTTGTAATTCGCTAAAAGTTTTCCAGCGACCATCATAGAACAGCTGGTTAGGGATCCAAATGCCCCTAGTGTACCAGGGGCTCCACGCCATCGGTTTATTTTGTATTTGAAATCGAGCATTGTGCCAAAGCGGGAGTCTATCTAGCGGACAAAGTCGGGGGTCTAAAGATTGCACAAGGGTATTAAAGGCACCTAAAGTGTCTAAGAGCATTGGTGGATAGTGGGAGTCTGATGGGAGAGTCATACCAGGGAGATAAGTAAGAGGAATTGGTTTGCAAAGGTCCTCCTCTATATCTAGCCACACCGGTCTACTCGGTGTGAGGTCCTCCAGCCAACGAGCGCCTTGTTTGAGAAGAAAAGAATGGTGGTATTTCAAGAAATCAGGGAATCTGACACCACCATTTTCTTTATCTGCTTGTAACTTATGTTTCGCTATCCTAGGTGTCTTGTTTTGCCATAAGTATCTAGTCAGAAGACCCTCTAAATCTTTATATGTACGTCGAGGTAGGAGACATGGCAGCATTTCTAAGATGTAGTTCACTTTGGGAACAATCATCATTTTAATGGTTTCTAGGCGGCCCCACCAAGTAAGTGTTAAAGGAGTCCAGCGTTGAGTAAGCGCCCGGACCTTAGAGGTTAAGTCCTTGGCATTAAAGGTGATGGTGTCTTCCAAAGGAGAGCAGTAGTGCACCCCAAGGTATTTGACCATGCGAGGTTGCCATAAAAAGGGAAAGGATTGCATGTCTGCCTGATGGATCAGAGGATTTAGTGGAAAGGCCACCGATTTGGTCCAATTTATCTTATAGCCCGAGAGTTGTGAATATTTACCAATTTGCTCTAGGACAGCCGGCACTGAGTCTAGGGAGACAAAGAGCATAAGGTCATCAGCATATGCTGAAATTTTGATTTCCCTATGAGAGAAGGGGACTCCATGAATATCCTTGGATTGCCGGAGTAGTAAAGCTAAGGGTTCGAGTGCGAGATCGAAAAGAAGTGGAGACAGTGGGCATCCCTGGCGAGTACCGCGTTGCAGGGGAAATGGCTGAGACTTTAAGGCATTAGCACAGATACTAGCTGTAGGCTGTGCATACATGATTCGGAGACAACGGAGAAAGCCTTCTCCGAATCCGTACCAGCGGAGAGTTGCAAACAAGAAGGGCCATTCTAAGCGGTCGAAGGCCTTCTCAGCATCAAGTGAGAGGCCAACCAATGGTCGATCAAGATTAACTGCGGCAGTCAGTACATGACAAAGAGTCCTAGCATTATCAGCAGTTGATCTACCGGGAATGAAACCGCATTGATCTGGGTGTATTAAAGTAGACATTTTGTCGGAGAGCCGGGTGGAGAGAATGGTGGCAAAGATTTTATAGTCTGCGTTTAGTAGGGAAATTGGACGATAATTAGCTGTTAGTTGCGGATCTCTCCCCTCTTTCTCAAAAACTACTACATTTGCCATTGAGAAGGATCCAGAAGGAGATCCCTCCTCAGCCAGAGCAGAAAAATAAAGTTTCAAAAACGGAGCTAAGTCAGCGTTAAAAGTTTTGTAGAATTCAGCTGGGAGACCGTCCGGGCCTGCGGCTCGACCTGTGGCACATCTCTTGAGTGCAGATTGAATTTCTGATAAAGTGAATGGTTTGTCCATGGCCTCTCTATCTTCGTCAGATAGGGTCGGCCGTTGTACCCCTGATAGTAGTCGTTCAAATGCTTCTGGCTCGAAGTCACATTCAGATTGATAGAGCCGAGTATAGAAATCACGAAAGAGTTCTAATATTTCTGTATCTTTAGTGACCAAGCTCCCCCACGACGGATTGTGGAGAGCGGTAACGCGCTTGGCTTCTTTTTGACCTTTCAGAGCATTGGCTAACAATTTGCCAGCACGGTTATTTTCCCGATAGTACATCCCTTGTTGTGATTCAATATTTTTAGCAGCAGCGGTATATAAAAGCTGATTGTATTGAAAGCGAAGGCGTTGTAAGCGAAGTAAAATACATGGGTCAGTACGGGACGTGAGGAGACGCTCTCCAGCTTGTATCTGTTGTTCTAGAATCAGTAAATGTTGCTTTCTTTGTTTCCCCTGTCGAATTTGATAGCTAGTTATAGTTGCACGGATAGACGCCTTGAAACCCTCCCACCAAGCCCAGCTCGCAGTGTCATGGGGTGAATTAAAATGAAAGTAGTCTTGGATAGCGGCCTTTATGTCAACCTGAAAATCTTTGTGGGCTAGTAGGGATCTATCAAAAAACCAAGCACGTGGATGTTCACCTTGCGTAGTGACATGTAATGAGAAAGATATGGCAGCATGATCTGAGATATGGAGAGGATGAATCCTAGCCATGTCCACTTGGGATATCAGTGCTTTGGAGATAAGAAAAAAATCTATTCTAGATTGTGAGTGATGGGGGGCTGAGAAAAAGGTGAACTCTAAGTCGGAGGGGTGAAGCAGCCTCCATATATCTACTAACGCAAGATCTTTCATCAGAGCTGTAAGGGTATCAAGACTCTTGGGTGGACCACTCGTTCTAGGCGGCAGTCTATCTATCAAAGGATCAAGTACTTGGTTGAAATCGCCGCCAAGTATTAATGGAGTATTGGCAGAGGCCTGTGCCAACTGCGCAATACTTGCATAGTAAGCAGGGTTATCCACATTCGGAGCATAAATACAAATACACGTGAATTCACTATCTCCAACCTTAAGGTGTGCACGGGCCCATCTACCCTCCTTATCAGAGCTAGTATCCATTACAGTAGCTTGCAAAGACTTCTTAACCAAGATGGCTACCCCACACCGTTTGGAAACGGCGGGAGAGTAGGCAGCCACCATGTAAGGCTTAGCATTAAGTTTCAGTGTTTCAACGGAGTTTAAATGCGTTTCCTGAAGAAACACTAAATCAGCATGCTCATGATTAAGATAGCTAAGAATTTTCTTTCTTTTGATTGGACTATTGATGCCTTTTACGTTCAGTGATAAGATCTTACATAAGGCCATTCAGAAGGGTTAAAAATTCTAAGAAAGAACATGATAACGCACATAATTTCACAATGTCCCTCATATTGACTGTATATGGCTGTACACATGACATGATAGAAAATAAGCTAATGAAAAACAATGAAGCGCCCCATATAAAAAAATAAGCACCGAAGTGCATTAGAGAAGAAGCAGAACCCCAGAAATTACTGGCGACCATATGTCTGCGGGGAGAAACCCCGGAGAAGGCCTAAATTGAAACATATAACCTGTATAGCTGTGCGTGTTCCGAATCCAACCGAGGTGCACATCATGGAGGGAAAGGAGACCAAGAAAGTTATATATAGAAAGAAAGAAAAGTCCAGGCAGTCTCTGTTCCAGGCTGTGATCACCGCGTCGGGCCATTCAAAATGGCGGGCAGAGCCGGCGGATTACAGATCCAAGATGTTGAGTTAGCGCATCTGGTCTGCTTCTTTGGAATCTAAAAATGTTGCTAGTAGATCAGGATCTTCGAAGGTTCTAGTTTGGTTATGGAGAGTCACTCTGAGCTTCGCTGGATACAATAGGCCAAAGCGAGCCTGTAGCTGTTGAAGTCTAGGGCGAAAAGCAAGGAGTCTCTTCCGACGGTCAACTGTGGGCTTTGCCAAGTCAGGGAAGAAGGAGACTTTATGACTTTCAAACTCCAGATGATGATTCGCCCGGGCAGCATTTAGAATTTGTTCAACTTGCTGATATCTCAGTAATCGAAAGATGATAGGCCGGGGGGTCGTCCGATTGAGCGCCATGTTGGTAGGGACACGATGTGCTCGGTCAATTTCCAGATCTCTGTGAAAAGTGATCTTCAGCAAGGAGGGAAGAGTTTTGACCAGGAATTCTCTTATATCTCCTGCTTCCGCCCCCTCCGGTACTCCAATGAGCCTTACATTGTTGCGACGGGCTCGATTATTGCTATCCTCTAGCTCTTTTTGAAGATTCTGTATCTGACGCTCAGCCTTGTCCAGTTTCCCCAAGCGCACCGCGTGCGAGTCGAGGACCCCCGCCATGTTGTCCTGCCGTAGTGAAAGACCTTCAAGCCGGTCCTGAAGCATACCGAAATCTTCTCGCATGGCTCGGAGCGCTTCTCCGTTGGACTGTACCAGTTCCTTCACTCCGCGTATTTCCTCCAAAATCTCCTGTTGCATTTCGGGGTTTTCCCGAAGTGGAGCTAGCTTTTGTGGGGAAGACAACTCTGTTTTGGAGCGTTTTCCGTGTGAAGAAGAGGGAGACCCGAAGTCTAAGCGCGCTGGTTTGTGGGCCGCCATCCCCCCCCGAGGCACCCCAGTAAGTTCGGAGCAAAATATTAAGTTTATGTAGGTATTAAGTCAGGATTCTGAGTAGGCCTCTCGGGAGCTTCAGCGCGAAGCGTCTAACCCGCTGGACATCAGGCTCCGCCCTATACAGAGTTTTTATATGATAAAGATCAAGTGGATCAACAGCTGTTTCAACCTGTACCTTATGATCGGGAACCATTGGTGATGAAAGAAGAAGTTGAAGCAGCATTGAAAGCCTTATCAAAGAACAAAGCACCAGGCATTGATGGCATTCCTATAAGGTATTGCAGCAATCTGATGCAGCTGTTACCATACTTACAAGGCTCTGCCAAGAAATATGGAAGACAACATCATGGCCAACTGACTGGAAAAGATCTGTGTTTATACCAATACTAAAGAAAGGTGATCCAACTGACTGTGGAAATTATCGAACAATCGCTCTGATCCCACATGCCAGCAAGATTCTACTGAAGATTATTCAAAAGAGACTACAACCATTCCTGGAAGAAGAACTACCTGAAGTGCAAGCAGGGTTCAGGAAAGGGCGAGGAACGAGAGACATCATTGAGGATGTGAGATGGATCCTTGAAAAGACTAAAGAATACAAAAGGATATCTATTTGTGCTTTATCAACTATAGCAAGGCTTTTGACTGTGTAAACCATGAGAAACTCTGGGCCACATTAAGAAGCATGGGTATACCAGAACACCTGATCGTTCCCTTGCGCAATTTGTACATTGATCAAGAAGCAACAGTTCGAACGGAACAAGGAGAAACAGAATGGTTTAAAATAAGCAAAGGTGTAAGATAAGGCTGCATACTTTCCCCCTACCTGTTTAATTTATATGCAGAACAAATCATCAGAGAAGCAGGATTGTATGAAGACAACAGAGGTGTGAAGATTGGTGGAAGACTCATCAGCAACCTTCGCTATGCTGATGTTACTACATTACTGGCTGAAAGTGAAGATGATCTGAAACATTTGCTTCTCACAATCAAAGAACATAGTCTGAAAATGGGCCTGCACCTTAATGTAAAGAAGACAAAGATCATGACAACTGGCATAATCAACAGGTTCATCGTTGAAGGAGAAGAAATTGAAATTGTGAACAACTTTAACCTACTTGGATCAACTATCAATAAAGAAGCAACAAGCAGTCAAGAAATCAAACGACGCATTGCTCTTGGCAGAATGGCTATGAAAGACCTAGATAAGATTCTCAAGAGCAGAGATTTCTCTCTCCATACAAAGATTTGACTTGTTCAAGCCATGGTATTTTCAATAACATCATATGGATGTGAAAGCTGGACAGTGAAAAAGATAGACAGGAAGAAAATTGATGCCTTTGAATTATGGTGCTGGTGGCGAATACTGTGTATACCATGGACTGCCCCAAGAACAAACCAGTCGGTACTAGAGGAGATAAAACCTAAGTTTTCTTTAGAAGCTCAGATGACAAGACTTCGACTTTCATACTTTGGATACATCATGCGAAGAGAGAGATCATTAGAGAAAGACATCATGCTTGGCAAGATAAAAGGTCAACGCAAAAGAGGAAGGCCAGCAATGAGATGGATTGATGCAATAACAGCAGCTATGGGTACCAGTCTGTCAACAATGAGCTGCCTAACTGAAGACTGAACACAATTTAGGATAGCTATCCAGAGGGTCACCATGAGTCGACTCCGACTCGACGGCACTTAACAACAACAGGGATGATCCGGGAAACTACAGACCGGTGAGTATGATGTCAATGCATTGGAAAATGGTAGAAGCCACCATAAAGAACAAAATTAGTGAACATAGATAGTCATAGTTTAATGGGACAATGGCAACATGGATTTAGCTAAGGAAAGTCTTGTTTCACTAATCTGTTATATATATTTTTTTGAAGATGAGAATAAACAGATAGATAAAGGTGAGCCAGTTGATATAGTGTGTCTGGACTTTCGGATATCCTTTGACAAGATCACTCATGAGAGACTCTTGAGGAAATTAAAAAGTCATAGGATAGGAGGCAGTGTAATATTGTGGACTGGGAACTGACTAAATAGTAGAAAACAGATAGTAGGACTAAATAGACAATTTTCTCAATGAAGGAATGTGAATAGTAGGGTACCCTAGGGATCTATGCTGTGTCATAAATGACTTGGAAAGGGGAACAAGTGAGGTGATCAGATCTGCAGATGACAGAAAACTGTTCAGAGTTGTTAAAACACAAGAGGGTTGTAAAGTATTGTTAGTGGACCTTGAGAAATTGGAGACTGGTCATCCAAAATGCAGATCAGATTTAATCTAGACAAGTGCAAAGTTATGCACTTAGGGACAGAACTGTGCCAAGCTTGCACCCTGTGTGACTAATGACTCTGATGCCCCCCCCCCCCCCCCCGCGCCCCAGCCACATTTAGTAATACACTCTTTTTGAACTTCCTGGAAGCCCTGTGGTACTATCAGTGCCCTTTCTGTTCTTGCGCCTTCTGTGGCTGCACCACTCACACAGCCCTTGATACAGCCCTGCTTAGAAAAGAAGAACTCAAACTATGGTTACAGAATGCAAATTTCCACATTAGGAATCACCACCCAGGAAAAGGATCTAGGTGTCATACTGGATAATATGTTGAGACCCTCTGTTCAGTGTGCAGCAATGGCCATGAAAAAAATAGAATGCTGGGATCCATAAGGAAAGGAATGGAGAATAAAACCAAGGATATTATAATGCCTCTGTATTGCTCTATGGTCTGACTACACCTTGAATACTGTGTGCAGCTCTAGTCGCCATAGCTAAAAAAGATATAGTAGAATTACAAAAGGTAAAGAGAAGAGTGACCAAAATGAGAAAGAGGATTGAAGGATACCCCTACTAGCAAAGGCTTAAAAGGTTAGGGCTCTTCAGCTTTGAAAAGAGATGGCTGAGGAGAGATATGATAGAGGTCCATAAAATGAGTGGAGTGGAATGGTTAATTGTAGATTCCTTGTATATTCCTTCAAAAAGTAGAAAGACTAGGGGACATGCAATGAAGCTACAATGTAGCATATTTAAGATAATCAGAGAAAATAATTTTTCACTCCACAAATTTTGGAATTCATTGCTAGAGGCTGTAGTAAAAGCTATTAGTGTAGCTGGGTTTAAAAGAGGTTTGGACAAGTTCCTGGAGTCTATAAACCATTATTAAAGTGGACTGTGGAATCCACTGCTTACGCCTGGGATAAATATCATGAAATCTGTCTACCTTTTGGGAACCTGACAGGTACTTGTGACCTGGATTGGTCACTGCTGGAAACAAGATACTGGGCTTGATGGACCTTTGGTCTGACCCAGTAAGGCATATCTTATGTTTTTATGTTCTTAAGCTAGTAGGTTTCCACTTTTGGTAGAACATGGTTTGCCTTATGTCAGCATATGAAACTAGAGTAACAGTGAAGGCTAGTATGCTGGACAGATGTATAAAAATATGCAAACATATAGATACTTTTTGTAAGATAATGAGAGGTGATAAATGTTGTAGGGAGACACCTTTTGTACTGCAGGAAGACTCCTATGCATGATATGTAACTTGGACGGTGATGGTGAAGCATTTTGGTCTTATAGATCTGTTTTCATTGTTAGTAAAGAATGAAAATGTTCTATAAAGACTTTGAACTGAAAGATATGCACAGCCTGTATATAAAGAAGCAAAGAATTGCAGAGAGGCAGCCATGGTGAAGGTGGATATTCAAAGAGATTAATATGATATTGAGCTTTTGCCTAGTAACCGAGGTAGGTCGGACCCGGTGCTCACCTTGTCTATCCCCCCCCACCATACTCTTTCACCTGCATCACCCCCCAACTCCCATCCACCAAAGTCCCCCCCCCCCTTCCCTTAGCCGGATAACCTTCCAAACAAAATATAAGCAAACTATTTTTTGGGGAATCAACTGGTTGCAGCTTTATTAACATTCTTAACGTTAAATAACATTCTGTTACAACGATAATCCTCTTAACAACCCACCCAGCAAAACAATGCTTCACCAGCCATACAATTAGCAAGGTGACCTCATTCTGCTTCCACCGCGGCCAGGCCAATGGCAAGCTTACCCACCCCTTTTCACTCAACCTCACCATATTATTAGCAAAAGCCGACCAGGGGTTATCTGGGTTTGGGGTAACCACCCCCGCCCCACATATTGTAAAAGGCTCTGGACCCCAGAAACTTCCGTGTTCCCGCCACCAGCGCAAGAGACATCAATGTCCCTGTGCCGCCCCCCCACCACCAAGCTGCGACCAGCGAGCCTTCTGCTGCAAAACACATTCCAAGGCCTCCTGCCAATCATTAAGCAGCAAATCCACACCCACTGGAGATAAGTGCACCCCATCTTGCCGATATAACCCCCCCATAATCAATATTTACCCAAGAATGCATGATTTGATACCCCCTTGCTCGCAGACCCAGCGACCAATTTGTCGGTTAATTTTCGTCACTCCCCGTTACTAACGTCATTAGTCTCGGCAGGCAGGCCTTGGAATGATATCAGACCATAGCAAAACAGTTTCCTGAAACATTCAGAGAATCTCTGCCAGGTCCTTCTTTGCCACTCTTATCAATTGTTTACACGTCCATGAGACCAAGTCATTGCCTCCCAGATGCAGCAGTATCATTGCAGGCTTGTTCCTCACTCGCCCATGGTGCCGAAGCAAAGGCAAAAGCTGTGTCCAACGGAGACCATGCTCACCCAGCCATAGTACGGACACTACTGCCCGGTCGAGTCCCAAATTAGGCCCCACAGGCCGAACTGCTGCCTGCTGGCCAGCCCAATAAACAAATGAATGGCCGATCATCCAACAACCTCGAGGACACTGCCCCGCCTCTGAAAGAGAAAGCACTAGTTAGTGTCCATATATGAACCTATCCCACCCCCATTCATAAACATACATAACCCTGAAAAGCCTGAGAACACCATCTGCCAATGCGCTGTATGTCCTCTTCTGGTAACCACGCAGCCGCTGCACTGGTTGCTGCTCCAATGCTGAAGGAATGTGGAGCAAAGAGGTGGGGATCTTCGCCAATGTGCTGAAGAACCATCTGTAGCATTGCTGAAACCTGAAAACGGGTCAACCAATGGGAATCCTCATGAAGGAACAGTAGTCCATCCGACGCAGGACGCGACGGCAAGTAAGCTCTCATTGCGGCCACAGGGCATGTTGGAATATTAATCGTCTTCAACACCATCCACAATCCCTTTCCCCGCTGATTTATCTTAGACTTTGCCAGCCTCACACGTAGCTGCCCTCTCTCTACCTGCACATACTGATGCCACATACAACCACTACCTTCCGAACGGCTAGATTCTGCAACCAACTCACCCATCTGGAAGGCCCCAAAAAATGCCAAGCAAAAAAACGCCTTGAAAAGAGTGGCTTTATATGGTGACGCAGCTACTAAGGGTAAAGCTGTGCAAAGTCTCACAAGCAAGTCATGTGTAATTGGCCGCCTGGTGTCGCCCGGAGTTGGCCGAGCTCGCTCCCAACCTTGCAAAAGCCCCTGGGCCAAAAATCCCGGAGTTGAGTAGCCCATCCGACTGCCCTAGTAAAAAAGGTTAATCCGGCTAGGTGGCTGTGCACCGACACTCTGGAGACACATTTTTCTTTGGCATAAACAACGTACTGACCCACAAACTTATCAGAAACCCCACCAGGCTGCCACACTCAGGCCTCCAAGAATTCGACAACTCGATCACAGCCTCTCCGATATGCTGTCCATGTCGTAGCCGACACCGAACTCCGCATAAGATTCAGCATCTCGGCCAGCCAACTTGCCATAATCGCTCCAGTACGATCAATCCCTCGGCATCCGCTTCTGGTGCCAAAGTCCTGAACAATTCCACTTGAAATGAGAAAGCACATCGGAAATCTTATTAGTACATCCTGGGATATGCCTAGCTTTTACCCAAACATTGAATTGTAAACAGGCTAGGACCACTTCCCTCATTAGTGCCGCTACTTGACTACAATGTGGAGTATATTGGTTTACTACACTGACTACCCCTGCGTTATCGCACCACCAAATCACTTTCCGATTGCGAAGCTTATCAGGCCACAGCTGCAATACCACTAAAATGGGGAATAGTTCCAGGAAAGTAATATATCTGGTTAAACCAGATTCACGCCATGACTGCGGCCAATGATCCGCACACCAAGCCCCATCAAAATAAATGCCAAGGCCCGCACCACCCGTTGCATCCATGTATAGCTGTAAGTCCATGCTGGACATCTCTGCTTCCATCATAACTGATGTCCCATTGAATTACTCCAAAAAACTGTCCCAAACTCTCAGGTCTTCCCTCATACTCTTTGAAATGTTAATGCGGTGATGCGGCTTACGTACTCCCAATATAGCAGCCGCCAACTGACGTAAAAACACCTGGCCAATCGGGATGACTCTACACGCAAAATTCAGAGATCCTATTACCACTTGCATTTCCTGCAACGTTAACTTAGAGGAAGCCAAAACATTTGCCACCAACACTCTCAACTTCAACACCTTCTCTGGCGGAAGACACGCTACCATTTCCAATGAATCTAGTTTGATCCCCAAGAATGTGATACTTGCCGCCGGTCCTTCTGTCTTACCTGCCGCCAATGACACTCCCCACCCACGAGACAATTCAACAAAACCATCTAATAACTGCTGGCACTCATCCGATTATGCTGTTCTCACAAACAGAAAATCGTCCAGATAATGAACTACCTTCTTACAGCCCACCTTCACCACCAGTGCCCAATATTGAAATGTACTAAATTTCTCAAAATAAGCACACGAAACCAGGAAGCCCATAGGCATGCATTTGTCGAAATAAATCACATCCTCAAAATTAAAACCAAGCAAATGAAAAGAAGACGGGCATACCGGCAGCAAATGAAAAGCTGACTCAATATCGACCTTTGCCATCCAAGAACCAGGGCCACGTTTCCTAACCAATTCAACCACCTTATCAAATGAAGCATAACAGACTGCACATAACTCTCTAGGGATGTGATCATTTACCGATGCTCCTGATGGAAAGGACAAGTTATGAATCAACCGGAATTTCCCCGGTTCTTTCTTAGGTATTACCCCCAGCAGGGAAACTACTAAATTCAAGAACGGCTGCTCCAAAAACAGTTCCACAATTCTCCCCAAGCTCATCTCCACCGCTAACTTATCCCATATAATGCTTGAAAAATGCCAAACAGAAGGGGAATTACACGCCTTTGCCACCTCTACATTCCCGTGCACTGGAATCACAAAACCGAACTGAAACCCTAATTCTAAAACCACCTTATCCTTCCTCCTCGAGTAATGTCGCAACCATGGCTTTAATGCATCTATCCATATTGGTGAAGGTGCCAACCCCCATACATCCTCGTTACTTGGGAGCTGGCAAGGGTAAACCGGTGGCCCCTTTTTTAATAGATTTGATCGCAGAGTGTCCGCCGCTACAGACTGTGCAGACATGGCGGAATTTACAATCGGGAAATGGGCAAGAGGACTTGTTGAATCTCCAGCATATGTTTCCCGCTCCACTTCCCCCCACTTTCTGCTGTGCTGCACCCCCCCTGTATGAAAGGAATGACCTAACCCACCCGTACTTACCGCCCTTCCTCTCACCATACTGCCCCCCTGATCCTGTCCTAACGGACATCTGTGTCAGCCATAAATTAATATCCTGTGTACCCCATGACAGCATTTTGTTCTCCTCCATCTTGTCCCGAAATTTCTCATCATAGTTCAACCATGCCCACCCCTCATGCTCCGGCGAATAATGATCCCAGACACTTGCTAACCACAAAAAGGCTCTTGTCCAGTTAACCACGCTCTGCGAAACCTTTTTGATCCTGCCAGCCTCCTCGTCCTCCTTCTGCTTTTTCTTGCTCTCGCCTGACTGCTTCCTACCTTCTAATAGGTGGAAAATGTCTATGTAATGCCGCTTCCGTATCTTACGATGTAGTTTTCTTGGAACTCCTTCCCATAACTCCGAGAATGAAACTAATGTCGGAACAGCATTTCCTCCCGTGGACACTGCCTCCCCCTTGGTACTTACCCCTTGCACTGTGCCCTCCACTCCTGACAGATGACGAAGAGTCCTCTGAAGAGGAAGAGGATGACTCTTATGCTTTCTTTTCTTTTTTGCCTTAACCCCCACTCCTTCCTGGAAGCTAATTGCCTGTTCCTCCCTTTCTTGCTGCTGTGCCGGTAACTCACCCGCTGCAACCGTATCCGCAGCCTGGACCGCCTTCGGCCTGATCAATTGCACACCGCCCTCTCCTTCTCTCTGCTGATGCCCTCGATCCCCTTCATTTATGGCATCCTCGCTCCAATGGCGCCTTGATGTTGCTCCTGCTTCTATATTCGCAGCTGTTAGTTGACCTCCTGGTTCTTGTACTGCAGGTTGACTCATCATAGGATTCTTTAGAGGCATAAAAGAAAACACAGGGAGGGGAACAGACAGGGGCCAAGAGGGTTGCCAAACCCCCAACCACTCCGCCCAGGATGGACCTTGCCCCCCCCCCTGAGCCAGGGCTTCCATGACGCAGGGACACCTGCTGGACTGAAGCCCCCTTGCTCCACCGGCCAACCCACGGGGAATGTAACTCCCTGACATTCATAACCCGGGGCCCCCTGCCCTTGCGTAACCCTGCCCCCAATCCCGATGCCTTCACACCACCCATAAGGCCTAGCCTCAGATTTCCCTTGTCCCGTGCATCCTCTCACCAGACTTTCTGGAGCTCCAGCTGTGCTGCTAGCATCTGTCCCTCCACTTGGCATGTCATTAGTCCCTTCTAAAGCCTCACAGGACCCTCTAACCTGATCCTGGGACTCACCAGGCACCCCTTGCCTCATGGCCCTAGCTCCCTGGAGCCTATCTCCCCCCCCCCTACCTGGCTTGGGGAGAGCACGTGCTGTCCCTCACCCTTTACCAGACCTTCTTGCCCTTGCAGAGCCTCTAAAGGGAGGCACCCGGCTATACTGACCCCTCATATCCCCTGCCAGCTCCCTCACCTCACCGTTGTCCCCAAACCCACTGCTGCCAACTCTTTCCTCCAATTCCTCAGGAAGGGGCATAACTCTGGCAACAGAAGCCCTACCGGCCCTGCCAGGCCCTCTAGCCCTTTCTTGTTGTCCCCTATGAGCAAGCATCCTGCTAACTAATACCACCACTTTTTTTTTTAAACCACAGCCCTTTAGTTTGGTAGCACTTGCCTTCTTTGTCTCCTTATTTCTCTTTTAAAATCTTGCTAGTATTGGCTGCACCAGTCCTCCCAACTTCGTGCTGCTTCCCCCCCTAGTCAGCCTGTCACGCGGCTCTCCTCAGATCCAGGACGACGACCGCCACTTCCCATCGCCACCAATTGCCTCCGCGATGTCAACCCGCCGTTTCTAATTTAATATTTCTTGCTACCTTTAATTTTCATATGTAAATTCAGCCTAAGTAAGCTGAAATAAGTTGAAGCCACCATGCCGAAGAAGCCCATCGGTCCCCACGAAACCGCCGAGAGCCACCGACTGCCCTGCTCCTCCCACTCACTCAGCCTTCTCATTACCCATTAGCTCCTGGATGCTGTCCATCGCGGAGGGAGCCAATGGATTTAAAAAATGCTTCCCTTCACCACTCCCAATGCCCCCCTCTGCAGTGACGGCCACATGCAGGGTCCCCGCACCGGGCCACGCACCCAGTTACTGTCGACCACCGGGGTCCCTACCCCGCGGCCTTGGACTTATCGCTTGATGGCAAAAGTCAGGCGCAGTAAAGGTGGTGCCTGACTTTTGCTGCCAAAGCTAAACGGACTGCGGCTAAATATCGCCACTGCCCAGATAGCTTTGCCACAATCCTGCTAACTCGGATATTCGATGCTGGTGACCGGATATGGTTACAGTATTGAATATCCAGGTATTAATTTCAGTGGTGATGGCCAGATACTTAAGATCAGTTAGCCATCACCGCTGAATATCAAGCCCCTTGTGTTTTACTACATTGTGCCACCCACCCACTCCCTGGACCTTGAGGGTTAAGGGAGGGGCTGGCCTTGGTTGCCCTTGAGGGTAAGGTTGTAGTTGTGTTGCTGCTCAAGTAGTAAGGCAAGGCAAAGAAAATTTTCTTTTGTGAGGTTTATTTCCCGCTTTCGCAGTTCAAATGCAGCAGACGTAAAGGAAACAATGTAGCATAAAACAAGGCTGAGAAACTTAACTAAACAAGGCTTTTTACTGCTTGGCTAAATGTCCATTCTGGATCACATTCAATTGTCATGTGACCTCCTTTCAGTAACGTAACAGAAAACTGGTAACAGCAATGCTTCTGAATTGCACACAATATGCTTTCACTTATTCTCTTCACATAAGCTTCTTTAGCATGGCAGTCAGTGAGGTAAGTTTCTTATATTCCTTCATAAAACATTGGCAAGTATATCATTTAAATGTCCTTTTGAATCACACAAGTAGAGCAGTCCATCGGGACTTCCTGCTCTGTGGATGGCAGAGAAATTAAAGGCATTTCTTCCTCACAGCTGCTCATAGGCTTTGCTACGTTATTGGGAGAAACTGCTCTGCTCTTAAGGAACTCCCTGAATTCAGTGAGAAGTAATTCAGCCTGTGTATTTCTGAACTAGACTGAGAATATCCTCCTTCAGGTAAATGCTTGTTTACAGTTCTTATCTCTTGGCAATCATCAGTGCTTTTACTGGGACAACAGTTCAGCATGTAAGCATTTCCCTTCCCCCACCTATCTCCAAATGAAAGTGCAGGGTAAAATGCTTCAGCTGTGCTTGGAGAGTCTCTCAGAGTGTTAAAAGGAAAACAGTCAGGCTTCTCTTGGCTTAACCAATTACTACCAAACTTTCTGCCTTTGTCCTGTCTTTCACAATTAAAGTTCACTCTTTCTGGCTTCCCACTGTTAAGCTTGCTAGCCGTTCCAAACCCACCAGATACCTTGTGCTGGGGCTTCTTCCAGGGTAATTCTTTATCCTTCTGCCTCCTGTTCCAAGGTTCTGCTTGGTCCTTTAAACTCCTGAGCTGTAGCCTTGGGTCTCTCAGTGCCTTTGAATTCTTCTGCTTACAGAAGTCTTTCTCTGCCCCTGAGTCTCCCAGCTCCTGTCTGCTCCTTCGTGGATCACATCTGCTCAGTGGTTCTCTCTCCAACGGTTCCTGTTCCTGGTCATCTGACCTGTCCTCGTCCAGGTGCTTGTGTCCTGACTCCTCCTCTTCGCCTTCCTCTTGCTGATCTGTTTCTGTTTCTCAGTTCTTAACAAGCTGCCTGAGTACTGCACTGCCCGCCTCCTGCTTGGGCGTGCCCAATCAGGGACTTGGCTTCTCTCCTGCCTTGAGGTGAGGTGTGGTTCCTGATTAGCTCTGTGCTTCTTTATCTCAGAAGAGAAAATCCTGCATTCCCCTGCAGTACCGGTTCTCTCCACCGGATCACTATTAGTTTCCATTGCTTCACAAGAGTCTGCTACATCATAATTGTCACATTGTCTTCGAATAAAGAAATTTTTTGAGTTTTGCATTTTCAAATTTCTACCTGCACTGCCAAAAAGAGAAAAGTAACTAGCTAACCACTAGAAATGATTCACAATCTCTGTCCTGGTTGGAAAACACATCCCAACAAATTTGGTTCTTGAATTACATATTTTGTTCATATTTTGAGACTTTTTGAAGGTCAAGCTTGACTTTATCAAAATAAAAAAGAAAGATTAGAGCAGACTGTAGTGGTTGGCGTTTACATCCGAAAACAAAGTGAAATCTTTCCTGAACAAACAATTATCAAATTACAGCCCTGTCACCAAGCTTTCCTGTGATGGGTCATTGCTTTCCTTGTTCCTGATACACAAAAAATACGTGACAGTGCCAATCAATATTTCAGCTAAGCAAGCAGCAAGTTAATAATAAGACTCATAGCACACAAAGGTTTGTTTTCAGACAATGAATGAAAAGGGTACTTTCAATAGATTTCCTTAGAGTGTTCTGTAGTTTAATTTTTCTTTTTTAGATTTGCTTCCTGTGTTATCCTTAGTTCAAAAATGGTTTACAGTCTAAATCAATGCTGCATGAAGATATAAAGAAAATGTAAGCACAATAATAAAAGTCCATGCTATTGTTTGTCAAGACATAGAATAAATAAAAGTGTGGATCTAAACTGTAAACAGTGTGTTAGAATGAGACTTGACAAATACTTGACTTACAGTGAATTATAGCACATACCACAGTTACTATTAGATTTACGGTATAGCAAGTTATGAGACCAATATAGCCAAATATCAGTGGCCTCCCCAATGCCATTAGTAATGACTCATTACATGCAGAAAACTAGCAAATAGCACATATAAGGGCTCATTTACTAAAGTGTACTAGCGAGGTTTATCATGTGCTAAAAATGCCAGAAGTGTAAAAATGTTGTGTTAAATACTTAGCGTGGGACTGGTATGTTTGGGGCAGAGAATAGGCTTTGTCTGTACATTGTGATTAATGTATGTGTCATTCGCATGCACTAATTGTCAATATAGCAGTTAGCACAGCTGCACTGACTACCAACTCAATGAGTGACAGTATATAACCCGTATTCATTGCAGTTGCAGGTTTGGCATAGCAGGGTGCTACCTACCATGCTAGCTGCATGGGAACTTGCCCAGAATGCCCCCAACAGTAGTGCAGGTTGACTGCACTTCCCATGCTAATTGTTGGCACTAAACTCATGCTATTTATTTATTTATTTAATTAACAGATTTTATATACCGTTTTTCTGCAAGGCAAAATGGTTTACATTGAACAAAAAAGAAATGTTTACAACTATGTACAGGTAATTTTGGTATAGATGATACAGCATTACATGGCTTACAAGTTAACAAGGCTTGTTTACCAGTCAAAGCATTGTATTTTCAGGTACTGTATATACATTTTTCCATTGTCCCCAACGGGCTCACAATCTGCTTTTTGTGTCTGAGACAGCAGAGGGTTAAATGTGGGACTAGAAACACTAGTCCTCCCAGCACACGGTTGCTGTCCTCTAGCAGGATTCAAACTGCTGGCCCTCTAGCCCAAGGTAAGTTGCTCCAACCACCAGGCCACTCCTCCCCACATTCTATGCAGAGCTTTGTAAACATGCCCCATAATCACATTTATCAATTTTCACCAAATATTATTTCCTATTTTTCCAAGAATAATTTTGGAACTCTTGAAGCAGTTTGCAAAAATGATGCAAAATAGCCAATGAACTGAAGAATTGTGCAGATTGGTTCATTAGCAATTTTTCAACTGAAAAAAATTCTGATGAAACCCAACAGGGTTTTTTTGTTCTTCTTTATTTGCAAAGTTTGACTACCTCATGGATGTGTGGATAAGCTTTTTTTTGAATGAGCTTCCAAATTTTGTGGGCGCTTTCTAAAAAAAACAAACCCCTCAAAGCCATTTCAATATCTAAATAAGTTTCTACACTGGCCTCCACATGATAAGATTTTATTTATTTATTTATTTAGTGTCTCTTTTATACCGCGCTATTTAAAATCAGTGCGGTTTACATACAACAGTGACTTATACAGTGCAGCCTAGGCTGCACTGTATTTACAATGAAACAGGTGATGTAACTTGGACATCGCTAGGGCAACTATTTACAGGTTGGAAATCAAGTCAAGGTCCACGCAGGACTATCGTTGGGTAGAGTAACTCTTTATAAAAGTGAGGGCTATATACATGCTGCTATTTACAAGGTATGCATGGTCGATAATGGCGCCCTTGGGTGTGGTTGCCTCATCGCGTGCTGGGTGTGCTAGTGGGGCAGACCTGGTAGAGGGGGGGTGGTGGCAATTTGTGGGCTGTCATCAGAGTAGTGCTTGAGGAAAAGGTGGTGCTTCAGTGCCTTCCTAAACTGGGCAAGGTCGGAGATTGCCCGGATGTTGGGCAGCAGGGCGTTCCAGCATCTGGGTGCATAGGACCTAAATGCCCTGTTTATCATTGCCTGGGTGCATTTTGTTATTGCCTTCGGAATTACCAGTGTGTTGACGGCTGCGGATCTTCTGGATCAGATAGGGGGCATGGGGTGGATTAGCTCCATGAGGGAGGTGGAGGAGAGCTTGTTGATGTCCTTGAAGGTCATTAATAGAATTTTAAAAGAGAGTCTGCAGTGGATGGGGAGCCAGTGGAGGTGTTTCAGGATTGGTGTTACATGATCATTCCTGGAAGCTCCGTGTAGAATTCTGGCCATGACATTCATTGCAAGTTGGAGTGGATTCAGGGTGGTATGCGGGAGTCCTTATAGAATTGCATTGGTGTAGTCGAAATGCAGGATTACCAGCGCCTGATAGATTGTCCGGAAGTCCTCTGGATCTAGCAGGGGACGTAGATGCCGGAGTGTCCGAATTTTATGGTAAACTGCCTTTACTGTGCTGCTTATATGGGCCTTCATGTCTAAACGTTGATCTAATGTGACTCCTAGGTAACGGATTGTGGGTTTGGTTAGCAGCTCAGCTTCTTTGACCTTTAAGTAGACAGGAGGGGTGAAGCTTTGGTTCCTCGTAATGAAAAGGACGTCTGTCTTATTGCAGTTTATTCGGAGGTTTTGAGTGTGGAGCCAGTTGGATACAGCATCAAAGCAACTTGTTAGTGGGGAGAATTCCAGCTGGTCGGTTGAGAATGGCATGTAGAGCAGTATGTCATCAGCATATACCATAAAAGAAAAAAACCTCCAAATTTGTAATGACACAGTATAAATCAAAAGACTAAAGTCAAAACATAATGCCCGTGAGTCCGTTTAGAGAAAAAACAATTTTTCACCATTAATGTTTTTCTGTCGGGATCCACCGACCTGAGACGGAGAGAGGAAAAGCTCCCCTCTACGTCGGTAGAAGCCTTTTATTTATTTTCAAAAAAGTAAGCAGTAGTGAAAAACACTTATCTGAGAGAGTGGACCAAATCCTTTCATCAAAAGGGCGTCAAGGTTTCTGACAATGACATGCATGTTTCGAGCCCAAAAAGAGCCCTGTATCAAGCGAATTTAGCAAAATTGTGCGCCATTGAAAAATGCCGAACTCAACAGATGATTTATAACATCATGGAACTGCTGAATGGTTGTTAGAAAACAGCGTCACCAAAAAGGGGGCGGAGCCCAAAAGACGTCAGCAGAGAATCCCCAAAGAAAGGGGGATGACCAGACAAGAAGCCCAAAGATCAATCAAGGGAAATTACAATAAACTCCACCAGTCATACTCCAAGTTCAAACCCGTAGGCAATACAGTTTGTAATTGAAAAATCCAGTGTTGTTCACAACGTTGAAGTGCTTGCTCCCGATCGCACCCCGAGGGTCAAGGGGGACCAAATCAATTATTCTCCAGCGAAGATCTCCAAACGAATGTTGATGCAGAAGGCAGTGTTCCACCAGAGGGGCCGAAAGGGTCTTAGTAGCTATTCGTGAGGCATGTTCGCCCAAACGGATCCTAACCGGGCGGATACATTCTTGTTTTCAAAAACCCCTATGTTTGGCTTATACTAGGGGCAGGAATATTCGGGACCGATTGGTGCGGGCAGTTCTTTTACCTGATTCTCCCACGCTTGATGATTGTCGTCCAGGCCACTGGTCGTGTCAAACTTGCAGATTTTGTGCTTCCACCGAAGAAGGGGTTCAATGGACACATTTGTACTCGGGCAGGTCTTTTTCATTTACGGGTCATTCCACTTGTCTAACACCCTTTGTGGTTTATATGATTACCTGTCCTTGCAATTTGTCTTATATTGGCAGAACCATCCGCCCGGTTAGGATCTTTTTGGGCGAACATGCCTCACGAATAGCTACTAAGACCCTTTCGGCCCCTCTGGTGGAACACTGCCTTCTGCATCAACATTCGTTTGGAGATCTTTACTGGAGAGTAATTGATTTGGTCCCCCTTGACCCTCGGGGGGGCGATCGGGAGCAAGCGCTTCAACGTTGTGAACAATGCTGTATTTTTCAATTACAAACTGTATTGCCTACGGGTTTGAACTTGGAGTATGACTGGTTGAGTTTATTGTAATTTCCCTTGATTGATCTTTGGGCTTCTTGTCTGGTCATCCCCCTTTCTTTGGGGATTCTCTGCTGATGTCTTTTGGGCTACGCCCCCTTTTTGGTGACGCTGTTTTCTAACAACCATTCAGCAGTTCCATAATGTTATAAATCATCTGTTGAGTTTGGCGTTTTTCAAGGGCGCACAATTTTGCTGAATTCGCTTGATACAGGGCTCTTTTTGGGCTCGAAACATGCATGTCGTTGTCAGAAACCTTGACGCCCTTTTGATGAAAGGATTTGGTCCACTCTCTCAGATAACTGTTTTTTTCTACCTGCTCAAAATACAACAGAGTAGATCTAGGATTGTTGTGGGCTAGTGTTGAATATCACCCTAATCAGAGTAGGTACTAAGCTTAGGTAAAATAACATATTTTGGAACACTTTTACTAAACCGTGCTAACCGCTGGCATGGTGTTCCACAAGTGGTGAGTGCACCATGCTAAAATTTAGCATGGCCACCATACAAAAAATCCCATGCTAAATGGTTAGCACCTGAATGGACAGAGACAGGGTGAGTTGGAGGTGTGGTGTGAATATTGATAGCATGTCACAGTTAACATGGGCATTTTGGTCATATGCTAACCACGATGGTGGATGTTAGCATGGGTGCATGTAATGCTGCCTTAATGGCTGGTGTTAGGTGCACCCACATGTCGGACTATTGCCACACCATGTATTAGCAATGCACCAGCAACAGGGGGACAGATGCATGTGCCCCCTGAAATTGGCATGGGCCTTCATGGTGGTTTCACAGCCCATGCATGCACCAATGGTGCTCTTGTTAGCAAACATACACCTTTGGGCTTGTCCAAAATTGCAGTCACAACTTCCAGGGTGAGCCTTGGAGCTGAAGTTATGAGAAAGAAGAAGGGAGAATCTCAGTTCAAACTCAAGGGACCTGGAACAAGTACATCACAGCCAAAGAAATCTTGCCTATTGATACATTCGCATCCCATGGTGTAATTACCTCTTTCCCTGTTGAGGCATTGTTGATTGGGGTGAGTCTGGTGAAGGGTTCCCCTTCATCTTTGGAAGTAGTTTTGCTCTACCCCAGAGGTCTAGTGTCTCTGGAGCTGCTGGCAGCTGGAAGAACAGAGCTGCCTGAATTGGTGGCTTCTGTTGATGATGTGCATAGCAGTATGAGAACACAGATGGAAGGATGTTAGGGTACTGCAGCAGCACTGAAACAGATGTCTAGGAAAGATGCTCTAATTCTGAGAGTGCTATGGGACTCTGCAGAAACAGCAGCAACTTACAGCAAACATAGAAACTGTGATTGCAATGAAATCCTCCTTGACTTCTGAGGTCTCGTTTGAGTTGCAAAATTCTTCGGTTGTTAATTTTAAAACTGGTGTGCCATCCAGGCTTTACAACAGTCACTGTCTGAATAGATTCAGAGCTTGGCCCATTAGTTGAATGCAATAGCTAGTGATTCATCTCAACTTAAATAGGAATTTGGAGCTATGGAAAAGAGAGTGGTTGATTGCAAAAGAATATTCACAAAATTTTGAATCTAATAAAAAGGAAAGATGACCTGAATTTAAGCAGGAACATTGAACTAACGGTGAATGCAATTTGCAAGAGGAATCTGCAAATTATCAGTTTTATTTATATTCTCTTATATACCGTGCTATTCTGCATCAGTGCGGTTTACATTGAGCAAACTGAAATTACATTGAACAGGGCATTATAACTTGGAGATAACTATTTTACAGGGAACATGGGCTATGGAGGGTTAAGTGGCTTGCCCAAGATCACAAGGAGCACCTGTGGGACTAGAAACCCCAGTCCTTCCGGCCCAAGGTTGCTGTCCTTTAGTGGGATTTGAACCCCTGACCTTCTGGCCTGAAGTACCTTGCCCCAACCACTAGGCCACTCCTCCACTCCAAAGCTTTCCAAAAACAGTCAAAAGTTGTTTCCAGAAACAGTCAAAAGTTTTCCAAAGCTTTTGACTGTTTCTGCATACAACATTAAAAAAAACCCATCTTTTTGGCAGTGTTGAAAGTTCTGGAGGCCCTTTTCCCTCCTCTATCAAATATATGCTATTTACCTCAAGCTAAAAGTGGGTGACTAGTGGGGAGCAATCATCAGAGCTTGATAGTTTAGAGCTTACAAATCTCCTTGAAAACAGGAAGGAACCATCAATAGTACCTTCTGCTCTAATCTTGCAGTTTGCTTTAGATTCAGACAGAGATTGGCTTCTAAAATGGCTTTTTAAGGTTTGTAATGTTTTCTTTATGCATTGAAAGGACAGGATGTTTGCAGAGCGACTCAGAAAAGCCAACAGTTATTTTGATTTTGCGACCTAGGGGTATGTTTCCTAAGCAGCAGTAAGGGTGCAATGGTTTGCAAGCAGTAACAGCAGTATTAAGGGTGTTTGCATGTGATAAAGGCTGTGGTGGGCAGTAGGGATTCCAGCGGTAAGGGCACATGGCTCCACTTATTGGGCGCTAACAGGACATCAGGCCTTAAGGTGTTAAGTGTGCACCGTAATGCCCAAAAATGGCAGTCACCTTAATGCAGCATAAGGGAGCCTCTGTGAAAGTTACATGTTAGGTGATGGACGGAAGGAAAGCATAAAGCTGATGGACCTGTCAGATGCAAATGTATCCCATGTGCCAGTCAGTAAGTCGGATGAGCATGTGGGAGGCCGCTGTACCGTATCTGTGAGGGATGCCCACGTAACATACTATAATGTCAGTATGTGGCATCTAAAGGATGATGGAGCAGGATTGTTGACATGCAGATCATTCACAGGAGAGCAATACATCTGAATGATTAAAATGCTCCTGTGTGGGCCCTGGTGTAGCAGCTGCACACAATGGCCACATGCTGATGGATTGGCTGAAGGACGGATGGTGGTAGATGAGAGTGCAGTCTACTTGCTGTGACTGCACAAATGGAGTAGGTGTGACTGAAAATGTGTAGCTGTGCCATTGGGTATGACAGCTGTGCCAGCATTTCTAACCACCATACAACCCCCTTGATGCATGTCCATATAACAACTGGACAACTCTCTCTCATAGGTGGCCCAAAAGTAGTATGTGCCTGCATGTATCACATACATGTGATGGAACTAAAGGTGTTTAGTCACAGCTATGATGAAATCAGGCAATCATGTACAAGTCATGTGTCATATATGTGTTTGGGAAGAGCCAATAAAGTCATGCTGCTGATGGGCATGACTGCAATGTACATGTCAGCAGACCCAATGTGCTATCATAACACATAAAAATGTATAAGAATGTGTGTCCTTCAATCAATGCAGACCATGGACTGATTCTGGTAGTGTAATGAAGTGAGTTTCCCACAAGCAAAAAGAGAACAAGTGGGAGTTGAAGCCAGGTATGTTGCTTCCTGAGTCAATGCTTTAACTATTAGGCTACACTTCCATGCCCTTCTCTATAGCACTGTCTAGAACCAAAGGGACTGCAGGTCCCAGTCTCCAAAGGACAAAACCCAAGACATGAATTGATGCGGCTGGCATAGTCTGAAACAGCGGTATACCGCACCTAGGTCCTGCCTACAGTGGCGCACATGCAGTATGCACAGCACTGTCCACACATTATACCAGTTGCATAACAGACACAACTGCAGAATACATCCCTTGTCCCTCCACTGTACCCCCAACATCAAACAACAATTGCAAACAGAGGTCCTTTGCACCGCGGTGTGGCACATACCCCTGGGTCAGAACATGTGCAGGGCATGCAGTCCCTTCTCACCTGCTGTACACTGCAAGATAGGTACACTTGCACATACACCCAACTCAAACCACATACATGACCTCTGCGATCCATTGGTGACCATCCTTCCCTCCTTAGGGTGCCATGGACACATCCCCCACCATCATAGAGGACAATCAGGTACTGGGCAGTGATTTTGTGACCACTGTTGCTGCTATAGCTGTAATTTGGGCCCAAGTTGTCGGTATTAGGCAGTCCCTCTATTACCCATGATGCACTTCACACTCTGCACACAGATATGCAATTGATGGCCATATGGAGAGTGCAGCGAACCATCAAATCAACACTGTACTATGCAGGGACAATGTGTGTGTCCTGCATATGACAGCTTCAATATGTGCAAATGCATCCACCCTGATTATGAGGGAGGTCACACATCACCTGGTCCCCAGAGCAAGTCCTGCAGTAGCTGGATTCTGCAAGTTTTAGAACAGATCTCTATCACTGCTAGTATGCTACAGGTATTGTCAGCAGTGTGTGATGCTAGTCGCCTGGTATTCAGTACAATCGCAGCATGTCAGATGGCCTGTTTTATCTGGGTCTTGTGCCCTATCCCTGTTGGTCAGGGACCCTCCTAGAACACCTCATGCCAAGGAACTCAAATGCAATGAGTGCTGCCCAATCAGCAGGATGGCGTATTGGCACCCGGGCCTGCCTAGACCATTGGTTCCAGCACATTACCAGCAGCCCAAGAACAGCTGCTAGCCTTACTCTCTGGGAATTCCAATCAACAAGAAAAATCACAGGCAACCGGCATATTTTGAGCAACACTCACCTGTGTCAGCGACTCACATTTTTTTTATTTTTATTTAGCAAGCATTTGTAGCCCGCTCCTTCCAGCGATCAGAAGCGGGTAGGATTACTATTGTGAAACTGCCGAATCAAGGCAGGTACAAATTTTGTTTACATACAGATTGTCAGAAAAGCACATCATACAGAGTTAACACTTCTTAGCTATGGGGGAGTTCATTTACATATATACATAAATACATATATACAGGATAATCTTCTTGGACACAGTGGTCAGGGGCTGCTCCATCTGTGGGTTTAGTTCAGGTTGAAATGTGATTGGAAAATGTGCGTTTTGAGTTTCTTTCTGAAGTCTAGAAGGTCATTGCTAGCTCGTAGTTCTGGTGGGAGTTGGTTCCACAGTGTTGGCGCCGCATATGAGAAAGCCCTGTGGCTGGTGTTAGCTTTGGCAGATCTTATATCTGTTGGAGTGAACATAAACATAAGAACATAAGAACATAAGATATGCCATACTGGGTCAGACCAAGGTCCATCAAGCCCAGTATTCTGTTTCCAACAGTGGCCAATCTAGGTCATACGTACCTAGCAGTTTCCCCAAGGGACACAGGTTCCACAATGCTTGTATTGGTTCAAGCATTGATATCCTGGGTCCCTTCTTAATAATGGTTTATGGACCTTTCCTCCAGGAACTTGTCCAAACCTTTTTTAAACCCAGCTACACTAACAGCCTTTACTACATCCTCCGGTAACAAATTCCAGAGTTTGATTACACGTTGAGTGAAAAAATATTTTCTTTTATTAGTCTTAAATAGTTTACCCTGTAGCTTCATTGCATGTCCCCTAGTCTTTCTATATTCTGATAAGGTAAACAATCGATCTACGTTTACCCGTTCCACTCCGTTCATTAATTTATAGACTTCTATCATATCTCCCCTCAGCCGTCTCTTTTCCAGGTTAAAGAGCCCCAACCTTTTTAGCCTTTCTTCATAGGAGTAGCCTTCCATCCCCTTTACCATTTTGGTGGCTCTTCTCTGAACCTTTTCTAAAATTGCTATATCCTTTTTAAGATATGGCGACCAGAATTGCACACAATATTCAAGGTGCGGTCTCACCATGGAACGATATAGAGGCATTATAATATCTTTTGTTTTATTTTCCATTCCTTTCCTTATCATACCTAGCATTCTATTTGCTCTCTTGGCCGCCGCTGCACACTGGGCCGAGTGTGAAGGATGTTGGAATTGTGGGTTCTTCTGTTTCGGGTAGGAGGTTGCAATCTTACTAGGTTGTTGAGGAAGGAAGGTGCTAAGTTGTGGATGAGTTTGAAGGTGGTTGTTAGTATTTTGTATTTTGTGCGAGCTGTTATGGGTAGCCAGTGTAATTGAATTAGTACTGGTGTGATGTGGTCACTTAGATTTTTCTTCATTATGACCCTGGCAGCTACATTTTGTGCCATTTGTAATATGTTTAGGGTTTTTTTTAGGTAAACCTTGTAGGATGGCGTTGCAGTAGTCAAAATGTGGCATGATGAGTGCTTGGGCCACTGTTCTGAAGTCTTGGGGATCAATAATATTCCGAATGGGTTGGAGCACTCTAAGCTTGTGGAAAACTGCTCTGTTGGTCTTTCGGAGGTGTTTTTCCATCTTTAGGTCACAGTCAAATGTGACTCCTAGATACTTTATTTCTTTTTTTGTTTGGTAAGTGTTGTTACATAGTGTTATTGATGTGGGAGGGTCAAAATTCGGTTCTTTGGAGATATACATTACTTCGGTTTTTTTGTGATTAATTGACATACTACTTTGTTGTAACCAGTCTTGCATCTCTCCGATACATGTCTCCAGTGGGTTGTAGTCTGGGTTTTTAGTGTCTAGTTGTGTGTATAGCATGATATCATCGGCATAGATGTGGTAATTAATTTCGTGCCGTGAGAAAATTATGCATAGTGGCTGCATATATACCATACATACCATTTGTGCCCAGTCTGCCAATCACCACATACTGCATGTGCACATAGACACCATGAACACATTGGCTTCATGCAACAGCATGGACAACCAGCAGCCAATCTAGTGACCATATTGCCGGAAAAGAAACAGCCCACCTATCACTACAGTTAGATCTTGTATAGCACCATGTGCATACATTGCCATGACATGGTCACAGCTCGAACATAGGGAGAGTGCCCCTCCCCCAGCATGAACAGATGAGTGCACCCAGGCTATGCCCATGGGAAATCCATACTCTGATAGCTCAGCTAGTGGCCTAACCTCTGACACACATACAGCCTGTGCAAACCACACTGTTCTAGGCCATACCCACAATCCTCTGCTCTTCATTAAGTACCATTATATCCTGGACTTGGGGACAGCTCAAGCAATATGAGGTACGGTAGAAAGTGGGCTGCAAGATCATGCTGACCCACAGTGGGCTACATCTGTCATATACCCAAATACGGTGTCCCCCTACACAGTTCTTGGCTGTGACCTTTGAACCTTATTCCATGCCTCTACGCACATATGATGCCATGTCCCTAGCCATAGACACTCCAAATCTGTCCAGAGAAGCACATGCACTCTCCCATGCTGCAAACGCATAGGCCCCCCACCCCAGGAATGCATGGAATCATGGCAGGTTAGACATGGGGTTGAATGCTGGAATGGTCACTGTCGACACATATGCCACCATGCCCTGCCTCTTTGTATTCTGACACCATCCTTGTGACTGCCACACTTGGTGCCCATGAGGAGCCAGTGAGGCTGTCATGCAGTCCCCATGATGGAATACATGCAGAAACTGAGTAGGCCCGCTTCAGTTTTGGCCATGTGAACATGGGCTTTGGCCAGCAATGCAACCTGTGAAGGGCACATATAAGAAATGTATGGTACTGTGCACCACATCACTGCCCCACCCCAACAGTCACCTCCAGGCATTGCCTTCCCATATGGCAATGCAGAGAACAACATGACAACCTGTGCCACATTTTTGGAGATGGAAGTGTGCATGCACCAATCCAGAGGTCAGTGTCCCACTGTCCTAAGCAGTCACACAGGTGCACTTGGACTCTCATATGGGGTTATAGGTAATGTATTGCTGCATGCCTTGGGCAGTGAATTTGCCTGATACATACCACCCTGTATATGCATACCACTGAATGGAGCAAAGAGTCCCCTCGCTTGCACTCTGCAAATAACACATAGGTCAAGAGCAATGTGCATGCAGGTAAATCACAGCTTCCTGCCAGTGTCACTGGCTATGTGAATGGAAAGGGCATTCACAGAGGCAAACCCTCCTCCTAAGCTTATTCCCTACAAGCTGTACATGTTTTTTGTTGGGCTGACACTGTTGTCATGGATACAGCTGTTAGGGCAGTTGCCATCAATCAGGCCTCACACCTGTGCAAAAGGGTGTGTCCTAAGGCCTGGAGGTTCAGTCAGAGGTGAGGGTTGCAACACACACATGCATGTGATCCCCCTGCTCACTCCAGTCATATTGATTTGGGAGCTGCACAACAATGTCATGTTGGGAGGTAAGTGAAGTGGAATGCTGTGGGGATGGGCCATGTCGATGATGTACCTGGAAATGCATGACAGCATCACAGCCACAGGTTGCAACAAAGTACCACAAATGAATCTTCTGCTTGTAACTTGTGTCTCACACAGTATGTGAGGTTGCTGTCTAACTGACTTTCAGCATGTTGTATGCACAGCCATAAAGCCTGGGCACCACATGCATGCACAGTCCACAGTACACACACACTCAAATAGACACACATGATCCAGCTGCCCAAAAATGTGGCAGGTTGGCATACCTACCTGCCACATATGCCTCCTCTGATGCTCCACCATTGTCACTACCCACTCAGTGTGCAGGCAATATTAGCATGCTCTACCATCCAGCCATGGGTGGTGCAGCTTCTCAGTGTGGCAGCTGAATGTGTGAACTCTTGCTGAGCGAAATGTTGAAGGTAGCACATGCAGTTACTGTTACTGGAACTTAGGATAAAGTTAACATACATGGACATACAATTCCTGATTCACAGACTGGCCTTGAACCTATGACTCACCTCTCACACATGCTGGCCATGCATTTGGAGTCACAAGGCAGACATGTGGGGGAGGGTGGGGTCATCAATCCATGGGCATATATGTGGCCATTGTCTGGATGCATGAGGGCATGTGTTTGGGTATACCCATCTCTGTGTAGTTCTCTGCTGGCTCTCAGCCATATTTGCTTGACATGTTGTTCAGGCCATGTTGTTTGGGCTGTATGTTGCACCACTGTGCTAGGCTGCTGGTCCAGCTGACATTCCTGTGTTGCATGTGGAATCTATCCAGTCATAGGGGCAGGCCATGATACATGAGTCCACACATTGCAGACCATGGGTGTACTAGCGGAATGCACAACATTCCTATTCCTATTGCATTTAGATCCTGACTCCATCTTCATCTTACCCTAACCCCTGTCTACGGTCATGACCAAACTATAGACCAAACTGTACCACACTGTACCTTGCGCAGAACTGACTAATGCTCTGTACTGTTTTTCTTTTAACTAGATTGTACCACAAAATTCCTTGCGCAGAACTGACTAATGCTCTGTACTGTTCTTTCTTTTTAACTAGATTGTAAGCTCCAATGAGCATGACCGATGGGCAGGAACTGTCTCTTGTATGTTGGCTACCTCTTGTAGGTTAGCTGTGCAATGCTGCGTGCATGGCGCTTTATAAGTGCTGAATAGTAGTAATAGTAATTCCTAGGTGTGTGCCTGTGGGGCGGTCATGGACTGATCTCATCTCTTGCAGACTAACATGGCTTCCTTGGATTCACATGTGGCCTGGAGAGGTCAGAGGTTCAAGCATAGATTTTTGGCAGGTGAGGGGTTAGGGCGGGCATTTTTCCTCTGACATGGGCTATTATCATCATGCATACGATTCCTGTCTCAGTGGCCTATTTGCCATCTACATGCACATATCCACTCAACATATGTGGGTGGGAGGCATCCTGACCCCAGGGCCAGCCCATCCACTCTTAGACTAGCTGGGTGCCAGGGTCCAATGATCATGATGACCCACATGCCGGCTGATCTCTCTATCCCTGCCACTGTGGCACAGCCGCCGCTTCAGTACTACAGACAGACTACTTGAGGTTGCATACATGCAGTTAGGCACACCTTGCTGCTCCTGTCCCCCTCCACCAGTGAATGTGGGCACAAGTGCTGCTGCCTTAGACCTCAGTAGGGAGGGATTACCATGTGCTCCACTATACATGTTGCTGACATGCTTGCCATTGTAATGTAGAAGGTCCTTCCGAGGCTATGGAGTTGGGTGAAACAGGAGATTCTGTTTCAGTTTCTGACAGGCAAGCAAAGCACATGGCCCAGGGTTGCCATGGGAAACGTAAACAGTATGGGTCATGGGTGCAGCAAACATGCCCAAGCTGCAGAGTATCCCTGAGCCCCGGTCTTAAGGAGAGACACCTGGTGGGAGGCGGGACAGAGTTAAGCCCTAGAAGACAGGGATATAAGAATTGCTCACTAAGATTCAGGGAGGAAAGCAACGAGCAGAGCAAGGGGAGGAACCCAGAGCAGAGTAAGGAGCAGAGCAAGGAGCGGAACCAGGAGAGCAGAGATGGCGGAATAAGAGGAGCTGGTGGAGCTGTAGGAGTTCCAAGAGCAGCAGAGAGAGAAACAGGAGATAAAGCACAAGAATTCAAAGCTACAAAGTCCCGGAGAGCCCAAGCCCAAAAGCCAGGTGGGAGCTACTCTCAATTAGAGCCCTATCGTGAAGGCAGTTGGAGAGAGAGACTGCCTGAGAGGTCAGTGTGGGAGTGCTCAGAAACTCTTGGGAGAGGAGGGTATTGGCCAGAGGATGTTTGCATGACTAAGGAAGCAGTGCTGAGAAAGTCTTCTAGGAAAAAGCCAGAAGGTAGGCTGTATAAAGCATTGAAAGAGAAAACTAAGCAGAAAAGCTTTCCCTGTGATTGCCAAGCTCTGTTAGTCTCTCCATGTGCTAGTTCCCAAGTATACGGCAGTTATCAGCCCTGCTCTATAGAGCATTCTGATGAGAAACCTCTGGGAAATAGAGAGGGTCTGTGTTTTAAAGCTCCGTATGATTTTGTAAAACCTGCTCAGCTGAAAGTGATGAGGAAATGCAGACAGGGTCTGTTGTAGAAGACTCTGAGGAACAAATGGACTGTACGCTATCATTTGCAGATAATATCATATCCCTGTGCTGATATCTGTTACCCAAGCTGTTGGAACAGCAGCAAAGAAGCAAAGTGATTCTTTTGGATTTAAAAGGAAATGTTTCTTTGAGTTTGTTGAAGCACTGCATTGTTTAAAGCTGAAGAGGAAGAAGCTGTTTTGTTTCAGTTCCTGAGTTTTGTTTTCTTATGCCAGAAGCATGGCCCTTTTTGTTCTGTATTTTGTTGGCAATTAATCCACCCAGAGGGGAAATAAAACCTTGTCATATATTGCCTGAACCACTCGACTACATTTATTTCTTGCTTGGGGAGTGGAATGGGACTACAACACCCAGAAGGCCGAGCATAGTCAGTGCACTGCCCTACTTCCTGAGTCAGGATTTTCCAAGGCTGATCTTTCTCTGCATGCCTCAGGGCTCCGGGGGAGGTTACTGGTGACACCATCCCACTGACAGTGGCAACTGCAGCGTTGCACCAGACATATGGGTCCGGGACATGGATTTAGCTGCAGCAGGCTGCAACCACTGTGACTGCCGCCCCCACCCTCACACAATGCTGCCATGGCAGCATGGTGGCAGTGGGGGTGGCCTGACCTTTTTTTGACTGCAGCAGATTTTATGTGTGCTGCCTCATTCACAGTGGTGTAGTGCCAGGCATCATAGATGTGCACCCTAGGCATCAGCCTTGTCAGCCTGGGGTGCACCACATCACCCACATGGCACCTCCTTTGCAAATTTGGCACCAACAACATTGTTCCTTTTTTGATAGGGCACCATGCTGTTGCTGCCAATGGAGCACTACTATCACTACTTTGGGAACTCCAGTAGGTGGAGCACATTGCATACATTGAAATTGGCTTTCTCCCCTCTGAAGCAGCCATTACCATGAGTTGGGAGCTCTAACGCATGGTACCAGAAGCCGGCATTAAGGAAGCACACATCATACCCACCCAGTCTCTGCCCCCTCTCTACCTCCCTTCCACATAATGCTGAAGGCACTGCTTCTGAGCATTAATCCAGTGTTATCAGTGCTTTACGGGCACCCATAACACATGTTAATGGCACTCTTACTCCCTTACTGCCCTTTAGTAAACATACCCCATAGAGTTTTACAGTTAAGACTACTTAGACATTCCATGTAAATACATGATCGTATTTCAAGGAGTTATGTATATCTTGCAGAGTGGCGGAGTAGCATAATGGTTAGAGCGTTGGCTTAATGACCAGGGTTTGATTTCCAACAGCACTCCTTGTGGCTTGGGCAAGTCACTTAACCTTTCATTTCCTTGGAAGAAAAGCTTGGAAATCTACTTCTGGTCACACTGCCAATAAAACCCAGGAACTGCAAGATCACAAGGAGTCAGCACTGACTTGAAGGCACACATTGCAGATATATCTTTTATGAGCACTCTCAGCTGTCTATGTTTCTTTCTGTTTCTTCTGCTCATCCTAATGCAGCCACTAAAGCACTAGAGGAATTTATAATTTGTAGTTCTCCCTATCTATTTTCTATAGTAACTTTACTTGGATTGTAATTTCTCTACACTTGGGAAGCCCCCTGCCTCCCCCTCCCCAACTTTGTGGACTGATGTATTGCTTAGTGATTTGTTGTATTCACTTTTTTTCTTATTGATTTGTATATGTGTTTTTGTGGCTTATAAGCTATTTTTAGACCTTTGGTGTCTTTCATATGACCTGCTACACATGTTCCCAGCTCCCACATCCTGCCCCAACCTTACCTTACAATGAAATATGGCAGGCGCAGGTCTTCTATTTGGGTGGAGTAACTGAGTTCCTTCTCAGTGAAAGAGCCTGAATCACATTTTCTGATGCCAGATTTCACCATGGCCAGCAGAGCGGCTTTGGAAGGCCCAGACCAAGAAGATCTGCCTCCTGCTGAAATCAGTCCAGGTTAAAATTGGCTTCCATTTTATTAGTCCAGGGCTAGGAGAGTATCATATATCCCAGTCTAGGGAAGGAGGTCACAGCTGCTAGTGTCATCACGGTCCCATGTGAAAAGAAGTGGTGTTGGGACAAGGGGTTAAGGGAGAATAAGAAAATTAAAAAAAAATAGAGGCCAAAATAAGAAAAAATAGAAAAATTAGTAAAGTTGAATAAAAAAATAATCAGGCAGGGTGAAGTAGACGTATATCAGGTGGTCATAATGATTACACATTACAGTCAGAAGATCCCTTCATGAAGTCCTTCAGGATTTGGTTTTATTAATTTTGTTCAATATGTGTTACAGGTCATGCAGAAACCTGATTACTGCACACCATCTGTTTATAGCACATGCCAATGACGCTAGATAGCACCTATCCAGACTTGGTCTGGATCTAGAGCCCAAAAGAATTAACTGTCAGTGTTAACTGACTGACAGTTTAGACACAGTTATGCTAAGATGAAGGTTTTGCTTATACGTATGGAACCAATCAAGCTTTAAAGTCCCAGAACAATCGATATTCAAATATTAGAACTTCTAATTGCAGGAAATACCGTAGATCCCCCTCTTGTCCCCCAAAGATATTTTTGTCGGGCATAAACCACAAGAGGAGGAGAATTGCACTCCCCCTCACACACAGTACATGCCCCTTTTATTCGTCAAAATATTCTCATGATGCTGTTCTTCACAAACCAAATTAAAAACCACACTTATCTGATCAAACGCACGACGTGTACGTTTCGAGGCTAAAACCCCTGCTTCAAATGCTCCCAATGAATTTCAGTGTCGATGGCAGACTTCATGCACTTCTATGTTTGTCATATATTTTTTGGAATGTCCTTGCCCATTGCGATATGTGGGGAGCACCACCAGAGCAATAAAAATTTGATTGGGGGAACACGCTTCACGTCTCCGTCAATCAGTGCAGACGGCTCCGATTGTACAACATTGTCTGGATTGGCACCATATTTTTGAGCAATTGAAATGGACAGTATGACTATGTTCCAATGGATCCTAGAGGTGGGGATTAAGTAGCGCAGTTACGTAGATTGGAGCAGTGTTGGATATTCACCTTACGAACTGTTTCTCCTGAAGGTTTGAATCGAGAAATTGATTGGTCAGGATGTTGACGTAATTACCTTTCACTGCAGGGAACCCCGTGATGTGTGGGGATTCCCTTCATGTGACTGGTGTTCTCGGATGATGGACGGTTCTGCAAGTAGCCTATCCTGAGCAGGTATCCATGATTTGACCGGCCAATTGTTCGACGTTTTTTTGGCGGTTATGAGAAATGGTGGACACACTGAACTTCATTGGGAGCACTTGAAGCAGGGGCTTTAGCCTCGAAACGTGCACGTCGTGCGTTTGATCAGATAAGTATGGTTTTTAATTTGGTTTGTGAAGAACAGCATCATGAGAATATTTTGACAAATAAAAGGGGCATGTACTGTGTGTGAGGGGGAGTGTAATTCTCCTCCTCTTGTGGTTTATGCCCGACAAAAATATCTTTGGGGGACAAGAGGGGGATCTATGGTATTTCCTGCAATTAGAAGTTCTTATACGTATGGAACGGCAGCAAACTTACATAGTCAAGGACTGTCCCCTTGTCATCAGTAGAAATTGTACGACTGACTGTCAGTTTAATCTGGAGAAGCAGGTGGATAAGTAGTTCTACTGCATGATCATTTGTGTGTATGGTAAGTCTTAAGTCTGTAGTCCATGCACTAATTATTTCCACATCTAATCAACTTGCTTGATTTTTCACAGTGTTTGTTTTCTGTAGTAACAGATTAGCAGGATTTGCCTGTGTAGTGCTTGATTTCATAACAGGATGCCTATGTGAGAATTTTAAAAACACATCTATTTTATTTCTTTTTTTTTTAAACTTTTATTTTCATTTTGCAACAAACAAAAGAAACAACACACCAAAAGAGACAAAACAAGTATACAATAAGGAAAAGTAAACCCATTACCCCCCACCCCGATGCTTCTTCTCTACCCGATTATATCAGCATGTGAGCGCTTCCAATTAACAGTGATTATACATCAAACGATCAAAAGAGTATCTACAATACAGCATGAATCATGGGACAGAGATATATACAAAGTTAGACAGTCAGATGAGAGCATTTAGCAAATGTACATAGTCATTGAGCATCTTCCATTGAGACCAATGAGAAGGAGTCTGAACGGAGGAAGCGAACAGACGAGGTATTTGTCATATTTACTGTAAAGACAGGCATGATTCCACCATTCATTGGGGCTCAAATGGGAGCTAATTTTCCAGCATTACTTAATTAGGGAAATAGCAATGCCAAGCATAAAGTTCGAAAGGAGATAAGCCATTTTTGGGAGAGAGGGGATCCCCGCAACTGGGCGAAGTCCCACTATCCTCCAAGAAAGGGGCTCCTGAGAGTGCGAGATAGACTAAATACGACCCCAGACCCGACGCCAGTAATACTGTAGTGCGGGATATTCATGCATAACATGAGGCAATGAACCAATGGCCGCAGGACGTGTCCAGCAACCATTGCCCTGAGTAGGTTCCATTTGTCTAATCTGTGAGAAGTGTAAACACCGGTGGGCTAGAAAGAAGAGGGTCTGAATGAGTGAGGCGGATCGGGAACCCGTGTCCCTCTACTCAAGATAAGGCTCCATTGCTCCGTGTTCAAAGTCTATTGAATTTCTCTCTCCCATACTTTCTGCGCTATATGGGTATCTCTTGTTATAGCATTACAGAAGGTTTAGTAAACTTGGATGCTACACCCGGTGAACTACCGAGAGATCGGAAAGTCTCCAATCAACCTTATGTAGAGAATGCCGATGGCGGGAGTACTCTAGTGCACCGAAGGCGATGCTGAAGTTGCACTAACCAGAGTCGGGAGTCTAAAGATTGCATAAGAGTATTAAAGGCACCTAAAGTGTCTAAAGCATTGGTGGATAGTGGGAGTCTGATGGGAGAGTCATACCAGGGAGAAAGGTAAGAGGAATCGGTTTGCAAAGGCCCGCTTCTATATCTAGCCACACAGGTCTACTCGGTACTGGATCTTCCAACCAACGAGACCTTGTTTGAGAAGAAAAGATTGAGGGAACACTTGAGTAAAATCGCCACCAAGTATTTAATGGAGCATTGGCAGAGGCCAAGGCCAACTGCGCAATACTTGCATAGTAAGCAGGGTTGTCCACATTCGGGGCATAATGCAAATACACGTGAATTCACTATCTCCAACCTCAAGGTGTACACGGGCCCATCTACCCTCCTTGTCAGCGCTAATATCAGGTACAGTAGCGTGCAAAGACTTCTTAACCAGAGTGGCTATCCCGTACCATTTGAAAACGGTGGGAGAATAGGCAGCTACCATGTGAGGCTTAGCATTGAGTTTCAGTGTTTCAGCAGAGTTTAAATGCGTTTCCTGAAGAAACACTAAATCAACATGCTCATGGCTAAGATAGCTAAGGATTTTCTTTCCTTTGAGTGGACCATTAATGCCTTTGACGTGAATGATAAGATTTTACATAAGGCCATTCAGAAAAGTTAAAAATTCTGAGCATGATAGCACACATAATTTCACTATGTCCCTCAAACTGACTGTATCTGGCTGTACACATGACATAGGAAAAATAAGCTAATATAATACAATGAAGCGCCCCACATTAACAAAGAAAACCGCAGTACGGTAGAGGAGAAGCAAAACCCCAAAATTACTGGCGACCATGTGTCTGCGGGGAGAAACCCCAGAGAAGGCCGAATTGAAAAACACATAACCTGTAGGACTGTGCGTGCTCCGAATCCGACCGAGGCACACATCATGAAGGGATAGGAGACCAAAAACAAAAGTCATATAGAGAAAGAAAGAAAGTCCAGGCTATTTCTGTGCTTGGCTATGACCGCCGCATCGGGCCCTTCAAAATGGCGGATAGAGCCGGCAAATAAGAGTCCAAGATTTGGGATTAGCGCATCTGCTCTGCTTCTTGGAGTCTAAAAATGTTGATAGTAGATCAGGATCTTCGAACGTCCTGGTTTGTTGTGGAGAGTCACTCGGAGCTTCGCTGGATACAACAGGCCAAAGCGAGCCTGTAGCTGTTGAAGTCGAGGGCGAAAAAGCAAGGAGTTTCTTCCGACGGTCAACGGTAGGCTTTGCCAAATCAGGAAAGAAGGAGACCTTACGACCTTCAAATTCCAAATGATGATTCGCTCGGGCAGCATGTAAAATTTGTTCCACTTGTTGATATCGTAGCAAGCTAAAGACAATAGGCCGGGGGGTCGTGCGGTTGAGCGCCATGTGGGCAGGAACACGGTGTGCTCGATCGATTTCCAGTTCTCTGTGAAAAGTGATCTTCAGCAAGGAGGAAGAGGTTTTGAGCAAGAATTCTCTTATATCTCCTGCTTCCACCCCCTCCGGCATTCCGAGGAGCCTCACATTGTTGCGACGGGCTCGATTATTGCTATCTTCTAACTCCTTTTGAAGATTCTGTATCTGGCGCTCAGCCTCGTCCAGTTTGCCGAAGCGCACCTCGTGCGAGTCGAGGACCCCCGCCATGTTGTCCTGCCGTAATGAAAGACTTTCAAGTCGGTCCTGGAGCACTCCAAAGTCTTCTCGCATGGCTCGAAGCGCTTCTCCATTGGACTGCACCAATTCCTTCACGCCGCGTATTTCCTCCAAAATCTCCAGGTGCCTCTCGGGGTTTTCACGAAATGGAACCATCTTCTGTGGGGAGGACACCTCTGTTTTGGAGCGTTTTCCGTGAGAAGAAGAAGGAGACCCGAAGTCCAAGCGCGCTGGTTTATGGGCCACCATTCCCCCCGAGGTGCCCCGGTCAGCTCGGAGCGAAATAGTAAATTTGTATAGGTATTAAGTCAGGATTCTAAGTAGGCCTCTCGGGAGCTTCAACGCAAAGCGTCCTACCCGCTGGACATCAGGCTCCGCCCCCCATCTATTTTATTTCTATTTTAGAAAGCCTGCATTGATATCCATACGAAATAGGCTGCTAGATCCAGACTCAATAAAGTACAAATGCATATCTGCTCCAAAGAAGGTGTAAATATGTACATGCGCTATGCATTTTATAAAATTTGTATATAATCACTATGTCACAACTCCTCTCTGCTCCACCCAGACTACATCCCTGGGAATGTTGACATGCAGATGTAGAATAAGGCACACATTCCACGGATTTTCCAGTCCTCGGGAAAAAGGGCTAACATCGACTGTATTGATATTTTGAATTTTGGCTCTGTCTCCAATTTACCATTTACCTTAAAATTTCTGGAGAAGACTGTCCAGTATAACTAGCTAATTTTCCTGAGAAAGCAAATGCTTTACAAAATCAGCTCTGCACAGTGCGCCTATCTAAAGCCTATGGTGTAAACTTGTTACCCTGTAAAGGACGGCTTTAGATCAGGCATTGTCCAGAGTCACTCTTGTTAGATATAGTAAATACAATCTGTTGTAACTTTGAGGCGGGTAAATTAGTTCTGATTTAAGTTGAGCCTTTGACATGATTGGCAGATTTAGGAGTTGGGGGTGCCATGTTTCAGTGGTTCTCCCCTCTTAGCGGACCAATCTAATTTTTCAGGCTTCATTGAATGTGTCTCTTTCCTAAACTTTCCTCTTAATTTGTGATATCTCACAAGCCTCAATTTTAGCCCCAGTATTGCTAAATTAAATGTATATTTTTTAACCACTGGCCATATTAATTCAAAGTAAAGGACTGAATGGTTATTATGTGGATGATGTCTGTGTTGTATCTGATACAAATGAACTTTCCCTAGATTTGCACTTTTTAAATGATTGTCTAGAAAAGGGGTTCCCAAACCTGTCCTGGGGCTTCCCCAGCCAGTCGGATTTTCTGAATATCCATGATGAATATGCATGAGAAAGATTTGCATACAATGGAGGCAGTGTATGCAAATCTCCCTCAGGCATATTCATTGTGGATATTCTGAAAACCCGATTAGCTGGGAGACAGGTTTGGGAACTCCTGGTCTAGATGCCACTGTTGACTGGCTTTATGTTAATTGTCTTAGATTGAATCCTTTGAAATTCCAGACTGTTTGGATTACTAGGAAATCACCATCTTCTACACTACAGTATGTCCCATAATTAAAGGGCTCAGTTCAGCTAAAGGACTGCATCCTTAATGTGGGAATTAATCTGGGCTTTATGCTGTCTTTTGAACCAGAGGCATCATCTGTGTTTAGCTCTTACTTGCATTGATTTGATGGTGTAAACTTTGCTAGTAGGTGTGCAGATGGGTGGAGTTTGGGCAAAGCACGCAAGTACATGTGTAAATTATTAAATGCTACAATTTACCTGCATCCTTGAAAAATAAGGACACAGACATTTCTTACAGCTCTAGGACTGAGGTAAATGTCTGTGCCTTGACTTAGGGCACAATCTCTGCCACTTACGCAAATATTTCAAAAGAAAATTAGGTGCCTACTTTTTATTTTATAAAATAGGGCTTAAATAGGTGCCTCCTTTTAAAATAGCCTCAGAATGTTTTCTATATAATACTTATGTGCAAGTAAATAAATATAATGGAGCATGAGCATGCAATACCTTGAGTTTGTGTCAAAGGGCCCGATTTTGAAAGCCCTAGGCATGTGCTACACATGTAAAAGATGGCCTTACCCATGTAAAATTGCCCTAATCATGTAAACCAGATATTCAACTAGACGGCTTGAATCGGAGAGGCCCAGCTACCCGCACAGCACCAAGCGCCAATGCCCGGGGCGGAACAGGGGCGTGTCATCCTCAAACCAGATTAAAGTGGATTTCTAAAAGCTGTGTGTGCAGACATTGGACGTCACTAACTGTGTAAGCCTAAGTGATATTTCCTGCTGCATACAACTGCTACTGGTGTGCAGCAAACCCGTGTAGTGGTGTTATAGTGCATAGTACAGCAAGGAGAGCGTGTGCAGGCCTGTTCCCAAAGCATGCAGAGGTAAAGTACTGCCAGACCGGTGCACATGGTGTTCCAGAAGTGGAGACAGGCCTGCCATACCCAGCCACAGTGAAGGATGTGGCAGACAGTGCATATCCATCAGCAGGCAATAGCCCAACACACGAGATGCAAGTACCGTGCCCCACATGTACACAGGCCCAGGGTGAGCTACCTGCAATTGACGGAGGAGGAGGAGGACTAGCAGAGATACAGACTGGATGGGACAATGATAACGAAGTTGTGCAGTCTACTCAGTGTGGACGTGGAGCCCTCCGCAACCAGAGGTCAGGCACTGCTGGTGGCTATGATGGTGATCACTGCCCTGGGATATCTAGTAACTGGCAGCTTCCAGCATGTGATAGGGGTGACTGCTGGAATTGCTCAGTCCACTGCTAGCCACTGCATAAGTGCCTTCACCATGGCCCTGCTGAAGAGGATGCACCACCTCATAGCCTTCCCCCAGACACAGCAGATGTGGCAGGAGACCATGCAGGCATTCTACAATGTTGCTGGATTCCCATCAGTTTTTGTATATATAGACTGCACACACATTGCACAGAAGGCACCATGGCTGGAGCAGAGGGCATACTGGAACAGGCATAGTTACACATCAATGAACATGCAGGTCATCATGGATGCCAACATGACCATTACTGATGTGTGTACCCACTACCTGAGGTCCTGCTGTGATGCATTTGTCCTTGCCCAGTCCAGCCTGGGAAGGCAGCAGCCAGGGTTCAGCTCAGAGATGCATGGCTGTTAGGTGAGTGCGCACATATGTGAGCCCCAGAACAAGCCCAAAACAAACAGTTGCTGTAGCATGATGCTATGTATAATACAAACAGGAGGGGATATATATATTATGTATGTATTGCAACAGATGATGACCATGGTGTGCATAAGCTGCTGTTCCACAGATCCATGTGCAAAGCAGGCCATGTCACACATTCGTGGAGACAACCAGGGGAAGCCTTATGGCCACGAGCAGACAGAATGCACCAACATGTGGCATGTGGAGGAGCATGGGCTGGTGCCATGTAGTGCAGCTCATGTAGGGCACATCCATGTCTGCCCCCAACCCAGGCAGCAGACCCCCAAACCACATCTCTATGCCATGCCCCTGTCCCCTCCATTCCAACAACTTAGCCCATGTCACTATCCCCCATTGCCCTGCTCCAAATGCCTGACTGCTGCACAAGCCACATGTTGCTGTCCCCTCACTGCCATAGTGTCTCTGAAAGTCACATTTTGTACCCTACCCTGCTAGTAGCTGGTATGTTGTATGCTGCTATAACAGCCCATAGACCATAACCAACACATGTCCCATGATCAGGTATACATCTCACATTGCCTCCATAGGTGACCGTGGATATCCCCTGAGGATCTGGCTACCTACCCCAGTGCGCCACCCCAGGAGCTGGCAGGAGCAGCGGTACAATGCTGCCCATCAGCATACCCGTGTGATTGTGGAGCAAGCAATATGGGTGCTAAAGAGCCGCTTCCAGTGCCTCGACAGGAGAGGCAGGGAACACCTCTACAGTCCAGAGCATGTATGCCAGATATTTGCATCATGCTGCATACTCCACAACCTTGCACAGATGCGGGGAGTATCGGATCCAGAGCCTGCAGCTATAGAGGAGTGGGAGGTTGCAGAGGCAGCAGATGGTGATGGCACAGATGCTGGGAAGCAGCAGCAGGCCTGTGTACTGGTCCACCATGCGCGGCTGATACAAAACAGTTTCTGAGATGACTGCCCCATATCATCACCTGGATGGGATACACACATTCACCAATAAAATGCCCACAATGACACTATATGTACAGTGTGTTTATTTCCCTTCACATGTGTCCCCTGTCCTCAGGCTCACAGCTGGCCAAGGGCGCTTGCTGACACGTGCACTGCAATGCAGTGGAGTGATGTCTGATGACATGCGGGCAGCATCATCACCCTCATCATCAAGGCAGAACACTGCACATGGTTCAGGGCTACCAGGTGGTTGTGCTGGTATGCTGGCAACCCCAGCACCCACCCCCTAGGCTCACAGGAGGCGCACCAAATTGCACAGGGAACCAGCAATCGTTGCCTGGAATGCAGCCATCTCCCTCATCAGACACAGGTGTCCCTCCAGATGGCGCTCAACTTGCAGTCAGTGTTTCTGCCATGCCTTGGACTCAACCTCCCTCACCTGTGCCCCCCCCCACTGGGTGCCTGCTGACTGTGCACTGCACTGCACTACTATACCTAGGGCGCTTGGAGGGTAGGAGCTGCATCCCCCCTGCTACCCTCTCTGGGCCCACCTCTGTTCTGGCCAGCTCTGGTCCTACTGTCACTACCTCCCCCATGGACTCCCCACTCTGCCAATGACCCTCTGATCCCTTCTCCTTCTCACACTCCCCACCCTGCCCCCGACCCTTTGATCTCTCCTCCTCCTCAGACTCCCCGCCCTGCCCCTCACAGGCTAACATCTTCTTAGGCACTGAGCCCAGGTTCCGGCCCCTGTGCGTACCCATCTATGCCGCACTGGGTACCTGCTGTTGTGCTCAGTTTGTGCCGCATTTTCAAGGCTTGGTCATTTTGGAGGCGCATGACTCATGTTTCAGGCACTTTTCCTGAGCAGATATCTTTCTGAGGATATGACATACCTGGGTGCTTTGTTGATTACTGGGCCCAAAATTCTTAATTTAATTTGAAAGTGGATGGTAACCAGTTTTGGAAGCTTAGCAGAGGAAATACTTACTGCATCATCGCAACACAGCCATCAAATTCTTTTATGGTGCTCCTAGGTCAGATCATGTATTTCTTCTGCTGAGCTTCCAAAACTGGTTACCACCCACTTTCAAATTAAATTAAGAATTTTGACACTAACTCATAAGGTACTGCATTCACATGCTGCATTATTTCTATCCACTTGCACGTTCACTTTGCTTCTAGTATGACCATTTGCTTTCCCCTTTAGGGCTCAATTTTGCATCAGGCAGGGCTAAGCATCGTAGCTGCATAGCCCTGTCCGCTGACCCCTTAACCCTGATATTCACTTCCGCAGTGACGGAAGTGAATATCCGGGGTTCGCTGCACAGCCTGGAAGCCACCAAGCCTAACCGGGCAGCAGCGATTTTTCATGCTGCCCGGTTAGCGCTCTGTGCCGTAAAGCTAGGTGAAGGTTTTCCTTGCCTATCTGTTCGGCACACGGCGCTCACTAGGCAGCATGGAAAATTGCTGCTGCCTGGTTAGCACTTGCCTCCGCCCCTGCTCCACCCCAGAACGCCCTCAATACGCCCTGATGCTAACCAGATAGCATCGGGGCGCATAGGGACTTAATCGGGGATTTTAAAAGGTACTAACCATGTAGGTCCCTTTCAAAATCCCCGATTAAAGCATTTACACGGTTAACATGGATTGTTAACCGTGTAAATGCCTTCAAAAATCGGGCCCTCAGAAATTACCCATCAGACAGTTTTAACCTATTGAGTACCATCACTCTGGAATTCCCTGCCCTTATCGCTTCACTTTGAAACCTCTTTTTGAAAATTTAAACTCAGTGTGACATGATTGTTGCTGTCACAGGCCTTCATGGGCAGTGAATTTTGATTTTCGTTTGGGTCAATGAAGGGGGAGTTGTCATCAATGGTGATTTGGTTCCGTTCCCTTTTTGTAAATCCCATCTGCTTTTTCTTATGCATCACTTTTGATATTATAGGCATACTATAAGCTGCTTTGCTGTGTTATGATCAAAGGAGGGTTATCAATTTTAATAAACTAAACACTTTTTGTACGTGTGCTTTTTATATGCCTATATGGTTGCACAATTTTATAAAAGCCCCTTTCTGCTTGTAAAACAGGCTTTACACAGGGGAAAAGCTTTATAAAATTACCCTTCTAATGACCAATATGCACATACCCTATGACCCCAGGGGTGGGGGGCGGGGAGCGATGACTGACTGCAGACACTGAAACTAAAATCTGATATTCAGCACCAGATCATATCTGGTTTCCAGTGCTCAATATCTGGTTTTGCCGCCTATACTTTTGCTATCTGGTTAAACTAGCTTTATGCAGTTTGTCTATCTAGTTAGCAGCTGATTATCACCGCTAACCAGACAGACTCTGGGATTGCCCCAGTTCCGCTCACAGACTGCTCTAAACAAACCACACATTTATAAGGCAGCCTATGATGACAGTCAGTGGCACTAACCAGTTAGTGTCGCTGACTATCAACCCCCAGTTGGCTAATTGACAAAGTAATTGAGTATTTTTCAAACCACACAAACTAAGGAGTATGTCTATTAAGGTGCATTAAGGATGCCACCTTAACATGTCTTTATCATGTGAAAATGGCCACATAAAGCCACTTGCCTGCGGTAATGGCAGAGGTGTTACCGTGGAAACAGCGCTAGCGGACGGTTAGTAGGCGTTAAAGGAACAGTAGACATTAAGAGCAGCAAGCACGCAGGTTAACATGCGGAAAGGACAGTCACTGCAATGCAGGATAAGGGAGCCTATCTAGAAGTCAGAACTGAGCTTCTGGATGGGAGCAAAGGGAATAGGTGACGGACATGTCACAGCTGTATGTCCCATATGTGTTAGACAATGAGTGGGAGAATAATGTTGGAGGCAGTGACAGGTGGTCATGTAATTTGCTGTGATATCAATGGGTGGAATAGAAGTGGATATGAGTGTGCCATGGAGAAGCGACCATGGCTGTGATGTAGGCATAGCAAGAACGACTGGGCATGAGTAGTGTGACCTGTACGTCCTCTGCACGTGATGTGTGTGTGTGTGATAGGTCCTAAGGAGCAAGGTGCCACGGTCAGGTGAATATGTGAGTGATCATGATGCATATGTGGAGATGGATGTGCTGAAGGATGCATGGGGGTGGAAGAGTCTAATGTATGGCCTTGCTGCCCCAATGTACTCCAATACTGGGGCTATGGATGCTTTTGTGGGACAAATCATTTTTAGTATGGTATCTTACATTAAGCATCACACAAAACAATATGCTTTGTCAGTGTGACAAACCAAGCATGCAGGATAATGCATTTTTCAGGTCTGGCACTGAGGTTTGAAATTTGTGCTCTGAATCCCAGCAGGAGTAGGACATAGGGAATATCACAGTAATCATCTTGTCATGATCACAGAAAGGATGGACAGTAATCATGGCTTGATAGATGTTGCAGGCCACAATAGAAAGTGCAGTGCTACGTGCCTGGAAATGGCTTGGTGACCACCTCAGCAGCAATGTGCATGGCAGCTAGTATGGAGCCCAGAAACTAAGAATATAAGAACATAAGATATGCCATACTGGGTCAGACCAAAGTCCATCAAGCCCAGTATCCTGTTTCCAACAGGTCACAAGTACCTAGCAATTTCCCCAAAAGATACAGGTTCCACAATGTTTGTATTGGGGCAAGCAGTGGATATTCTGGGTCCACTTTAATAATGGTTTATGGACCTTTCCTCCAGGAACTTATCCAAACCTTTTTTAAACCCAGCTACACTAACAGCTTTTACTACATCCTCCAGTAACAAATTCCGGAGTTTGATTACGTGTTGAGTGAAAGAATATTTTCTCTTATTAGTCTTAAATAGGTTACACTATAACTTATTACATGTCCCTTAGTCTTTCTATATTTTGATGGTGTAAACAATTGATCTACACTTACCCATTCCACTCTGTTCATTAATTTATAGACCTCTATCATATCTCTCCTCAGCCGTCTTTTTTCCAGGTTGAAGGGCCCTAACCTTTTTAGTCTCTCTTCATAGGGGTATCTTCCATTCCCTTTACCATTTTGGTGGCTCTTCTCTGTACCTTTTCTAATAACACTATATCCCTTTCAAGGTACAGTGACCAGAATTACACAGAATATTCAAGGTGAGGTTGCACCATGGAACAATACAGAGGCATTATAATATCCTTTGTTTTAGTCTCCATTCCTTTCCTTATGATTCTTAGCATTCTATTTGCTTTCTTGCACACTGGGTGGAGGGTTTCAACATATTATCCATGACAACACCTAAATCTTTTTCCTGGGTGGTGGTTCCTAATGTGGAACCTTGCATCATGTAACCATAGTTTGTGTTGTTCTTTCCTAGGTGCATAACTTTGCACTTGTCCACATTAAATTTAATCTGCCATTTGGATGCCCAGTCTTCCAATTTATCGAGGTCTTCTTGCAATTTTCACAATCCTCTTGGGTTTTAACAATGTTGAATAATTTTGTGTCATCTGCAAATTTGATCACCTCACTCATTCCCATTTCCACATAATTTATGAATATGTTAAAAAGCAGTGGACCCAGCACAGATCCCTGGGGTACTCCACTATTCACTCTTCTCCATTCACATTATTGGCCATTTAGCCCTATCCTCAGGTTTCTATCTTTCAACCAGTTCCTTATCCAGTATACTATACTGCCTCCAATCCAATGATCTTTTAATTTCACCAAGAGTCTCTCATGAGAACCTTGTCAAAGGCTTTCCGAAAATCCACACACCATATCAAACGGCTCACCCCTATACACCTGTTTATTCACACCTTCAAAAAAAATATAACAGATTAGTAAGGCAAGACCTTCCTTGGCTAAATCCATGTTGATCTTCTCCCTTTAAGCCAGTGGTTCTCAACCCAGTCCTCTGAGCTCAGTCTATAGACAGAGATCACTCAGTCCTTGGGAAGGCAGAGCCATCCTCCTCGATCTCGGAAGATATGTGGCCTTCTTGGCTGGATTTCCCTTCTCTGAGGATGCAAGCGCTGCCACTCTACAGGCTGCTGCCTCTGCACATTCTCATCAACCACCTATGGAGGGGTGAGGGGGGGGGGTTCCCATGATTGCTTGCTGCTTCTGGGGTCCTAGTTCCTTCTGTCACTTCCTCATAGAGGACGTAAAGCACAGCCACAGCTATATGCAATGCCATAGTTTTGCAAGGAAGGGGCCACACCTAGAAATCATTTATGCTCTGGAGTGTGGGTAGAGCATACTAAACAAACCTGTTTGGGCTTCTTTTGCAGTTTTAATTGTGCATAGACGTCATTCTTCCTGCTTGGGAGCGCATAATGCCTGTTCTTGAGCAAGCATTAAGGTTCCTGTGGCCGTCCCATCTAACAGGTGCTAAGCTTCCCACATGTTAAGAGAACACCCATTGTCTTCACCCATATATTGCCCATGTTACAGCCTTTCTCAACCATTGACCTCCTTTCCCTCGATAATGGCCTAAGGCAGGGCCGGATTTACCTTGAGTGAGGCCCTACGCCAACAAAAATTGTGGGCCCCCAGCAGGGGCGGCCCAAGGGGGGTGTGGGGCCTCATTTGCATAAATATTTGCATAATGTTACCATATACTAACTTTTAGTAAACGTGCCTCTTAGAGTGTATGGATAAAGAAAGACTAAAAGATTTCTACATTACTATAATCCAGTGCCAACCCATAGCAAACCCGCCGTATCCTAACAGCACTACCAGGACTCACAAAGCACCATACTCTACCAATCAAAAGGCAACACTGCAAATATTAAACCAATACATTTCAGAGAACAACAATACATGACCTACTGGGGAAAGAGAACAAGTGGCAATGTCAAATAGGAATTATATAAACAGAACACCTCAGCTCAGTTACACATGCAGAACATAGACCATCACCAAACAAGTACGGTAATCACAATTTAGAAACAGGAAGACAATAATTAAACTGGGAATTCCAAAAGCCAAACTTGGAATGTACAACACTATAGAAATAAAACTATACATTAATTTGCTCTTGTACTAAACAAAGCGCAGACGTTAATGATGCACATTTACCAGAGCTGACATATTCCAATTAATAAATTCAAAATAAAGAGATATTTTTCTACCTTTTGTGTATTTTTTTTCAGCTGCAATTGCTCCAGCCACTTTCTTCTGGTTTCTTCGTGTCTTCTGCTAACTCTCCATCGTCTGCTGTCCATTTGTCCTTTCTTCTCTTTTCTAGTTTTTTTCCATTCTCTCTCTACATCTGCTTTAACATACTAATCTTTCTCCTTTTGCTCTTTCCTCATTCCTATTTCATCCACTCAAATTTTACCCCTCCATCCTCAATCCCCACTTACTCTCCCAATACCCGGCCAATTGTAGATTTTTTATCCCTCCCACATAAAATATTTTTCTCTCCTCCATTTTACTCTTCCAGCCCCATCCCATTCTAATCCTCCCCCAACATCAGCTCCCTTCTAATTCCAGCCTCACCCAGCATCCATTCCCTTCTAGTCCCTGCATCAGCCCATTTCCAGTCCTAGCCCCCCATCAGCCCATTTCCAGTCCTAGCAACCACCCAACCCAATACCAGTCCTAGCCCCCCCATCAACCCACTTCCAGTCCTAACCCCCCATCACCCCATTTTCAGTTTAAGCCCCTCCTATAACCCATTACCAGTCCTAACCCATCAGCCCACTTCCAGTCCTAACCCCATTAGCCCACCTCCAGTCTTAACCCCCCAGCCCATTTCCAGTCCTAGCCCCCCATAGCCCATTACCAGACAGCCCCCATCAGCCCACAGCCCATTATCAGTCTTAACACCCCTCATAGCCCATTACCAGTTCTAACCCCCCCCAACAGCCCACAGCCCATTACCAGTCCTAACCCCATCAGCCCACCTCCAGTCTTAACCCCCCAGCCCATTTCCAGTCCTAGCCCCCCATAGCCCATTACCAGACAGCCCCAATCAGCCCACAGCCCATTTTCAGTCTTAACCCCCCCTCATAGCCCATTACCAGTTCTAACCCCCCCAACAGCCCACAGCCCATTATCAGTCTTAACCCCCCCAAAGCCCATTACCAGTTCTAACCCCCCAACAGCCCACAGCCCATTACCAGTCCTAACCCCATCAGCCCACCTCCAGTCCTAGCCCCCCCCATAGCCCATTACCAGACAACCCCCATCAGCCCATAGCCCATTACCAGTTTTAACCCCCCCATAGCCCATTACCAGTCTTAAACCCCCCCATCAGCCCACCTCCAGTCTTAACCCCCCCAGCCCATTTCCAGTCCTAGCCCCCCCATAGCCCATTACCTGACACCCCCCATCCGCCCATAGCCCATTCCCAGTCTTAACCCCCCATAGCCCATTACCAGTCTTAAACCCCCCCATAGCCCATTACCAGTCCTAACCCCCCATCACCCCATTTCCAGGCAGCCCCCATCAGCCCACAGCCCATTGCCAGTCCTACCCCCCCCCATCATCTCAAGTAAAACAAAATTTAAAAAAAGCAAAACCGCTGGCTGCTACCAAGGCCGCGGCAGCATAGACGGTCCCGCGGGGCCCCCTCTGCCCTGCCGAATCCCTCCCTCCGCGACGGCTTTGAGAGGCGCGAAGGCAGAGTGTCTCCCTCGCGTCTCTGTTAAGCCCGCAGGGGCTGATGGGAAATTTCCCATCAGCCCCTGCGGGCTTAACAGAGATGCGAGGGAGACACTTTCCCTTCGCGCCTCTCAAAGCCAGCACGGAGGGGCTCAGCCGGGGATTCGGCAGGGCAGAGGGGGCCCCGCGGGACCGTCCATGCTGCCGCGGGAACGTCCATGCTGCCGCGGCAGCCTTTTGTGGGCCCTTGCCAGCTGTGGGCCCTAAGCCATGGCGTACATGGCATATAGGTAAATCCGGCCCTGGCCTAAGGAACGTTAAGCAAGCATTATCAGCGCTTTTCTCCATGTTAACTGCTAATGGGTGCTGATTATGCCCACTAACAGCCCCGTTGTGCCGTTAATGTCCCTAAATGTTTCAGACCTGTTATTTACCCACTAAGAGGTCAATATTTAGCAGCACAGCTGCTGTAAAACTTTAAAAGGATAAAATAAGGCTCTTAGGTAAAAAGTTGAAATCCAGAACCTCCAGAATAGCATTCTCTGAAATGCTTGCTGTTCCACGTGCAGGACTAAAGAGACAGGCAGGGCACTGGAACCTCAGTGAATAGATGAGATTTCGGTACATAGAAGAGAGATTCTGATTTGTTAGGAACTGGGGAAAAGGGAGCCTATTCTAAACAAATGGGTTCTGGCTTAACTGTGTGGAACCAAGCTGCTGGTGCTAACGTTTAAAAAGATGAAAGAACAGGCTTTAAAACTCGAACCTGGGGGAAAGCCAATCGTCACTCAGGAGTGCATGGTGCGGAGTAAAGAATCTCCGAGGGATACTATCAAAACAGGGAAGTTAGGGCATCTGGATAGAGAGGATGCAATACAGGCAAAATTAGTTCAGCTGCCTTTAAGCGAAGAACAGTCAGAGTTGATAGGATGCAAATTATCCCTGTCAAAAATTAAGCAGGTTATAAAAACAAACAAAAAAACATACCTTGAAATGTGCTGTGGTTCACCTTGTGTCATGTATTTTCAGAGAAAGTCAACAGCTTGGTAAGTTGAGGTAAAAACGTAATGGAGTTTTGGAGGCCTTTACATGGGTAACTGCCCTAGTTGCCCATGTAAAGGCCGTATCTGGGATTTTGGATAGTGCCCTTCAAAAATCCAGGATATGTCCCTAACGCGCCCCGATGCTATCCACATAGCATTGGTACATGTTGGGAGCATTCTGGGGCGGAGCAGAGGTAGGCCATGGCGCTACCCATGTAGCACCGTTTTTCGATGCTACACGGTCAGTGCTCTGTGCAACTCCGCCGTGTGGGCCTGGAATTTCAGCCCCACCCTCCTGGCTGGCACCCGATACAGATTGCACCCTCCGCCCACCCTTGGTATGCTACTGGTTACTCCTCCAAATCAAGTGAAGCCCTTTCAGATAGGAGAGTATTTTATAAGAGATTTCTGTATGTAAATTAGCGTTTTATCTGCAGAAATCACTCTTATAAAATTACCAAGGGTTTATTCACATATGTGCACATCTCAATTACAAGCATACCTTTTATGCATTCATAAAGCAGTTGTTACAGGGGTGAAGGGAAGGGGAGGAGGTGGGCAGCTTTGCATATCCATGTAAATATACAAGCACAACACTGCAAGGAGCAGCTATAACTTTGTACTCTTAAATCTGTGCAGTTTTTGTTAAAGATGTATTTCATGTGAAAGAATGTATAAGATAGGCTACTTTATGTGCATACCAGCCACACTGACTTAGGAGACCAGTTATAAAATTAGAGAACGGACAATAGGTAAGATGAGTCAAGGGAGCTACTTCATTCCTGTGCAGAGGAAGATGCAATCTGCCATCCTAATTGAGAGCTTAATGAACAGTAAGATTGAAATGCATCTCTCACTACAGTGGTTTTTAACCCATTCCTCCTGTATCTTCTAGGCCAGTCAGGTTTTCAGGATATCTAGAATGAATATACATGAGCTAGATCTGCATACATTGGAGGCAATGCATGCACATCTATCTCATGAATATTCACTGTGGATATCCTGAAATCCTGACTGGCCTAGGCAGTATCAAAGGACTGTGTTGAGAACTTTTGTCTTACTATAACAGCTAGAACACCTTTTGCTCACTACCACAGGCCTTCATTTGGTGCCAGTGGATTGCACTCTATGATTGCAAAAATAGTCTGTAGTGCTGTAGAGAGTTGTACCGCAAATGGACCATCACAGGTACCAACAAAATTTGTAGTTACCCACAAGAAAAGATGAGAAAACGAAGAACTTCCAAGACTTTTGGAGATCAGTGGGTTAACAATCTAGCTGGTGGCCTTCTCAATAGTATTGTGTACTCTATCAACCTTAGAGCCTTTCATTTATATTGGAAACACAGTTGGGAAGCCTTAAATCAAGTTCAAATACCCAGACACATCTGCACTGTACTAGAAATTGCACAAAGTAAAGGAAATATAAAACTCATGGCCATTCAGGGATAACATATTTATTACAGTCCAGGCTGAAAGTCTCTCTTCTAGTGACCTAGCTATACTTTGTGGCTATTTTCAATTTGCGGTTCCTTAACAGGTTTATTCTTATTATATGTATTCATTCAAGTATGCTTGCATGTAGTATATGATAACCCCACAGGAAAGTGAAAATTGAATTGCACTGCATAATGTCACAGCAGGTTTCTTATTTTAAAGGGCGAAGGAATCTATTCTAATGTTACATTCAGGCTGCTCAAAAAGGACCTGATCTACTAAAGACTTCGGGCCTGATATTTAAAGGGGCTAACATGGTTAGCAGACCTGTTAACCATGTTAATCCCCCTGGCCGGGATATTCAGCGGCACTAATACAGTTAGTACCACCGAATATCTGCGGGTGTTGCTACTGCACGTCCCGATGCCAACCGGTTAGCATCGGGTATTCTGGGGGTGGTACCTGGTGATAACCAGGCAGTGGCAATATTGAGCTGTTGCCTGGTTATTGCAATGTGGAAAAAGTCAGGCGCACTAAAGGATGGCCTAATGTTTGCCGCGGAAGCTAACCGGCTGAATATTGCTGCTACCTGGTTAGCTTCATGGCAATCTGGACAACCCAGATATTCAATTCTGGGGCCTGGATATGGCTTCGGCCTTGAATATCCAGTTACAAAAATGTTTTAGGAGCTCTAGCTGCGGCACTAAATATCGGCCCCTGTTTTTTACATTTCCTGGATAATTCTCAGAGCCATTTCTGCAGATAAAGCATTGCTTTATTTGAAGAAATGGTCTCTTATAGAATTTCTCTTCCAATGTGCAAGTAAAAATGCATGAATTCAGCTTGAGTGCACAAATGATTGCCTGACCTATAAATACATTCATTCTACTACTCCTCACTATCTTTTCTCTCTCCTCTCTTTCTCTACACCCTCCTTGTGAACTCCATTCTTCTACCGGCTGCTTCTCTCTTTGCCCTTTTCTTCCACTGTCAATTCCAGACTTTGATCCTTTTACCTTGCTGCTCCCTATGCCTGGAACAAACTACCTGAGTCTGTACATCAGGCTACATCTTTGCCCCTTTTCAAATCCATGCTAAAAGTTCACCTTTCTGAGGCTGCTTTTGAATCCTGATCCCTTGCTCTCTTTTATGTTTCCTTACCTTTTCCTAGTCGTACCCCTGTACTCAACTGTTATATTGTCTGGCTTGATTAGATTGTAAGTTCTGATGAGCAGGAACTGTCTTTTTCTACTTGTATCTGTACAGTGCTGCATATGTCTTGAAGCGCTATATAAATGATTAATAGTAGTAGTAGCACCAGAGGAGTTACGGGATGACATGAAGAAAGTTGTGCTGGAAGAAAGCAAAAAGTCTTTGCAAAAGGTGAAAAAGCAAAAACGACTAAATGGATGATGAAGAAGTTCTGAAAATTGCTCGGAAACACAGAGAAGCTAAAGCTAGAGGAGAAAGAGAGGTAATCATAAAACTTAACAGAGATTTCCAGCAGGCAGCAAGGCAAGACAAAGAGAAGTACTAGAATGATGTATGCAAGGAAATAGAATCAGAAACTAACAGAGAAAGAACAAGATTGGCTTTCCTAAAGTTACGAAAGAGAAAATTCCAGCCTTGAACTAGAAGGCTAAAAGATGCTCAAGGATCCATATTGAATGATGCTGAGAAGATCAAGAAAAGGTGGAAAGAATACACAAAGTCATTATACCATAAAGATAAGTGGATCAACCTGTATGGTAGGATCAGGAACTGTTGGTGATGAAAGAATTTGAATCAGCATGGAAAACATTATCAAAAACAAAGCACCGGGCATTGATGGCATTCCCATTAAAGTATTTCAACAGTCAGATGCAGCTGTTACTACATGTCCATGTATTCTCGGCTTTCAAAAATGGCTATGGAGATATCTTTGTGATTTTCGCATCTATATCCAACTCATGAATAGGGCTCTGAAATGACCCCCATAGACTCCAATGTGTCTTTATAATATAGGCCCTCCAGTTGAATCCTTTCCTCACCACTTTCACTATAAAGAGCGACAGGCAGAAGCATTATGTCCTCAGTGTGGGAAAGCTGAACTATCTCCTCTCTGGCAGCAGCTCCCAATTGCACATCTGTCTCATATCCCCTCTCAGTATTTTCCAAGATGAAGAGCATAACATGTTCAGTCTTTCTTCATAAGGAATGTTCCATCCTCTTTATCATGTTGTCGTTTTGCAGTATTAGAGAAGGTATGGGAAATGTGGTGATTGCAGAACTCATTTTAAGTCAGTTTGTGCTCCTATGAGTGTAAAAGGAGGGTTTTTGGTTTTAATGCACATCTTTTCATAATACCTCAAGGTAATTTACATTGACCCAATGGTTTCTGCTGCCATAGACAGGCTACTTGAGCCGGCCCCACCCCCCCCACCACCACCACCACCAGAGAGCAGTAGCACAGGAGATCCTCCAGTGCTGGTGCAGGCCTTCTAACGCCCATGCATGCGCACTACTTGCCTGCCGCTCTTGCCCCCTGCAAGGCAACTTCCTCTCAGCAGGGGCAGGAGCGGCAGGTCATAAGTATGCATGTGCATGGGTGTTTCAGAGCCCTCAGAGGCTGCTACTCTCTACAATGGTAGAGAGTCAGAGTGCAGCCCATTGGGGTCTACTGTCCAGGCGGCCGCCTAGTCCATCTGGTGGGCGGGCTGTCCCTGGGTACAGTAGATATTATCCTGTCTCTGTAGGGATTACAATCTGTTTGCACCTGAGGTAATGAAGAGTTAAAGGACTTGCCAAGATCACAAGAAGCATCAGTGAGATTTAAACCCAGGCCAAATGTAATGGCTCATTTTAGAAACATAGAAACATGACGAAAAGAAAAAGACCACATGGCCTATCTAGTCTGTCCTTTCATATCAACAACTACAACAGTCCCCTTTTTAGCTTTAGAGATCCTCTATGTTTGTCCAATGCTTTTTTGAATTCAGTTACTGTCCTCATCTCTACCACCTCCCCTGGGAGACTATTCCATGGATCCACCACTCTTTCCATAAAGAAATATTTCCGCAAATCGCTCCTGAATCTATCCCCCTTCACCCTCATCCCATGTCCACTCATAGCAGAACTTGCTTTCAATTGAAAGAGGCTCTCTCCCTGAACATTTATGCCATGGAGGTATTTAAACATCTCAATCGCCTGGTGCGAAGGTAGCGGACCTTACGCGCCACCTAGATAAGGTCTTAGATAGTGCTGGGGAGGAGTCTGCTGCCTTGGTACATGTCGGTATCAATGACATAGGAAAATGTGGTAGGGAGGTTCTGGAGGCAAAATTTAGGCTTTTAGGTAGGAAGTTGAAATACAGAACTTCCATGGTAGCGTTCTCTGAAATGCTTCCTGTTCCATGCGCAGGACCCAAAAGGCAGGCAGAGCTCCGTAGTCTCAATGCGTGGATGAGACAATGGTGCAGAGATGAGGGTTTTGGATTTGTTAGGAACTGGGGAACATTCTGGGGAAAGGAGGGGCTCTTCCGAAGGGATGGGCTTCACCTTAACCGGGATGGAACCAGGCTGCTGGCATTAACCTTTAAAAAGGAGATAGAGCAGCTTTTAAACTAGATATTAGGGGAAAGCCAACAGTCGCCCAAGAGAGGATGGTTCGGAAGAATGTATCCTTGAAGGATACTACCAAAAGCAGAGAGGTTCCACAAAAGAGTAAAGTAGCCCAAATGCCCTCAAGTATGGAGCAGACAGAGCTTAAAGATCCCAATTTACCATGTCTAACAATAGCCAAATTAACATGAATAAAATACATTCTCTAAAATGCTTGTATGCAAATGCTAGAAGTCTAAAGAATAAGATGGGAGAGTTAGAATATATAGCACTAAATGAAAGGTTAGATATGATTGGAATATCAGAGACATGGTGGAAGGAGGACAACCAGTGGGACACTGTGATACCTGGGTACAAACTATATCGTAATGATAGAGCTGATCAAATTGGTGGAGGGGTTGCGCTCTATGTTAGAGAGGGCATTGACTCAGAAAGGATTAAAGTTTTGCAGGAAACAAAATCTGCTGTAGAATCTATATGGATTGAAATTCCATATAAAAGGGGGACGGCAATGGCAGTGGGGGTGTACTATCGAGCACCTGGCCAGAATGACCAAATGGATGATAAAATGCTCAAAGAAATCAAGGAAGCTAACAAAAGTTACAGCGCAGTAATAATAATGGGTGATTTCAATTACCCCGGTATCGACTGGGTCAGTGTCACGTCAGGACATGCTAGGGAGATAAAGTTCCTAGATGAAATAAATGACTGCTTCTTGGAGCAGCTGGTTCATGAACCAACCAGAGGGGAAGCCATATTAGACCTAGTCCTTAGTGGAACACCAGATCTAATGCAAGAGATAAGAGTGTTGGGGCCACTTGGCAATAGTGATCATAGCATGATCGCCTTTGATTTAATTAGTGGAGGAGGGATAGTAAGGAAATCCACAGTACTACCTTTTAACTTTCGAAAGGGAGACTATGATAAAATGAGGAAAACAGTTAAGAAAAAACTAAAAGGAGCAGTTGCAAAGGTTAAAGACGTACATCAAGCTTGGGTGTTGTTGAAAAATACTATCTTGGAAGCCCAGACCAGATGTATTCCACGTTTTAAGAAAAGTGGAAGGAAGTCCAAAAAACTGCCAGCATGGTTTAAAGGTGAGGTCAGAGGCTGTTGCTGCCAAAAAAGCATCTTTCAGGAAATGGAAAAAAGAGCCAAACGACGAAACCTGGAAACAGCACAAGCACTGGCAAGTCAAATGCAAGGCAAAAGCAAATGCAAGGCAGGCAAAGAGAGAATTTGAGAAGAAGCTTGCTGCTGAAGCAAAAACGCGAAATAAAGACCTTTTCAAGTACATTCGTAGCAAAAAACCTGTGAGAGAGTCAGTTGGTCCATTAGATGATAAAGGGGTTAAAGGAGCACTAAGAGGCAACAAGGCGATAGCGGAGAGACTGAATGAATTCTTTGCTTCGGTCTTTACTGAGGAAGATGTAGGGATGTTACCCATGACCGAAGTGGTATTTAAAGGTGCGGAAGAATTGAAGGAAATATCGATACATCGGGAAGATGTCTTACAACTATTAGATAAACTGAAGAGTAGCAAATCACCTGGGCTGGATGGTATACATCCAAGGGTGTTGAAAGAACTGAAATATGAGATTGCAGACCTGCTATCAGTAATCTGTGAACTATCATTAAAATCATCTCTAATACCTGAAGATTAGAGGATCGCCAATGTAACACCAATTTTTAAAAAGGGTTCCAGGGGTGCTCCGGGAAACTACAGACCGGTGAACCTGACGTCAGTACCAGGAAAAATGGTAGAAACCATCATAAAGAATAAAATTACTCAGCATCTAGATAGTCACAAACTAATGGGAGACAGCCAACATGGCTTTAGACAAGGAAGATCTTGTCTTACTAATCTGTTATGTTTTTTTGAAGGAGTGAATAAACAGGTGGACAAAGGTGAGTCGGTTGATATTGTGTATCTGGACTTTCAGAAAGCCTTTGACAAGGTCCCTCATCAGAGACTTTTGGCAAAACTAAAGAGTCATGGGATAGGAGGCAGTGTACTATTGTGGATCAGGAACTGGTTAAAAGATAGAAAGCAGAGAGTAGGGCTAAATGGCCAATTTTCCCAATGGAGAAAGGTGAATAGTGGTGTACCCCAGGGATCTGTGCTGGGTCCACTGCTTTTTGACATATTCATAAATGACCTGGAAAGTGGAATAACGAGTGAGGTGATCAAATTTGCAGATGACACAAAACTATTTAAAGTTGTTAAAACCCAAGAGGATTGTGAAAAATTGCAAGAGGATCTTGATAAATTGGAATACTGGGCATCAAAATGGCAGATGAAATTTAATGTGGACAAGTGCAAGGTTATGCACCTAGGGAAGAACAACCCAAACTATGGTTACATGATGCAAGGTTCCACATTAGGAACCATCACCCAGGAAAAAGATTTAAGCGTCATTGTGGATACCATGTTAAAACCCTCGGCCCAGTGAGCAGCAGCGACCAAGAGAGCAAATAGAATGCTAGGTATGATAAGGAAAGGAATGGAAAATAAAACAAAAGATATTATAATGCCTCCATATCATTCCATGATGAGACCGCACCTTGAATATTGTGTGCAATTCTGGTCGCCGTATCTTAAAAAGGATATAGCGATTTTAGAAAAGGTTCAGAGAAGAGCCACCAAAATGGTAAAGGGGATGGAAGGATACTCCTATGAAGAAAGGCTAAAAAGGTTAAGGTTCTTTAACCTGGAAAAGAGATGGCTGAGGGGAGATATGATAGAAGTCTATAAATTAATGAACGGAGTGGAACGGGTAAACGTAGATCGATTGTTTACGTTATCAGAATATAGAAAGACTAGGGGACATGCAATGAAGCTACAGGGTAAACTATTTAAGACTAATAAAAGAAAATATTTTTTCACTCAACGTGTAATCAAACTCTGGAATTTGTTACCGGAGGATGTAGTAAAGGCTGTTAGTGTAGCTGGGTTTAAAAAAGGTTTGGACAAGTTCCTGGAGGAAAGGTCCATAAACCGTTATTAAGAAGTGACCGAAGATATCAATGCTTGACCCAGTACAAGCATTGTGGAACTTGTGTCTCTTGGGGAAACTGCTAGGTACATATGACCTAGATTGGCCACTGTTGGAAACAGAATACTGGGCTTGATGGACCTTGGTCTGACCCAGTATGGCATATCTTATGTTCTTATATCACTTCTATCCCGCCTTTCCTCTAAGGTGTACATATTAAGATCCTTAATAGAAACATGAATGTTCGATTTATTTCTTTTTTTCAACAATTTTCAGATGTTTTATGTTTCATTTCACACCATTTGTTTAAATAATTTTTTCAATGTGCATTAGAATTTTTAATGTGTGCAGATCAATTGTTCATATGGTAATTGACAGGTTAATATAAATTAACTTGATTTTGCAAGGACTAAGATGTTTAAGGCAGTGGTTCCCAAACCATGGATTGGAACCCACAAATAGGGTCAAATTATCAGTGGATGGGGTCACAGAAAAAGACCTGTTCCCTGTCTCTCTGAAACTCCTGCTGAGTAATGGTAGTAAGCATGGAGTCTGTGAATTAGTGAATGGTCACATGTCTGCCCATCCTCCCGTGTAGGCTTTTTGTTAGACTGGTGCTGAGGTCTGTGAGCACACATTTGCTCCCATACCCATTGCTGATATTGCCTTCATGCTTTGGATATGAGGGGGAAGGAAAAGGAAGTGGATAAGGAAGGGGAGGGGACTGATATGTCGATGGACCTTGATCTGACCCAGTATGGCATTTCTTATGTTATTATGATTTCATCATCATTGGGGTCACGTGAATTTTGAAATATTAAAATGGCAGTCATCGTGGATAAATGATTTAAGCTGTTTGAAAAAAACAAATGCAGGCTAACAAATGTACATTCCAAGAAACTATAGTGATTGTTTCTAGAGTATGAAAGGGAGGAAAGTTGTGGTCAATATTTAGCAACAGTGTCCAGCAATTTCTTTAAACACTGCCTGCTGCAGCTAATTAAAAAATGATAATTACACTTACCTGGTAATTGTAGTTCCTTGAGTGACGACAGTTCAGTCCTCTACCTCTGGGTTGTCAATCTCCTCCTGCAGCTTGGAGACTGGTATGTCAGAATGATGACATCACTGGATATAGCCTGCTGTACTCTCTCCTCCATCCCAGTGTGAACTATTAACAAAGCAGACTCAAAGGAGCAACAAATAAGTATCGAACCATAAACATTGAACCTAGCTTACACTAAACAGAAACTGTCCCCCCCTCTGGCAAGGCTTTCTTACACCCGCCCCTGCCACAGAGAAAGGGAAACCCCCCAATCAAGTAAACCAAGACAGACTTACCTGTAACACTCACTGGCACTCTAGCCATTTCGGATCCCCCTCTAATCATCTGGGTGGGAAGGAGGACTGAACTGTCGTCACTCAAAGAACTACAATTACCAGGTAAGTGTAATTATCATTTCCTTATCGTTCCTCCAGTTCAGTCCTCTACCTCTGGGATGTACCAGAGCAGTAATCATTGGGAGGGACCTTTCCAACCAGCAGACAAAACTGCTGACCCAAAATGAGCATCGTTAGCCGCTGCGACATCCAGCCTGTAATGCTTGCTTAAAGTATGCAGCAACGACCAAGTCGCCGCCCTACAAATGTCCCCTGGGGGAACCAAACTGTGCTCCGCCCAGGAACACGCCTGTGCTCTGGTGGAATGTGCCCGCAAACCCGACCGTGAAGCAGATAAGCAGACGCAATCGCCTCTCTAAGCCACCTGGCGATGGAAGCCTTAGCTGCCGCCTCACCCTTGCGCACTCCTCCGAACAACACAAACAACCGATCAGACTTGCGGAAGGACTCCGTGACCTTCAAATACTGATGCAATGCTCTCTTCACATCCAGAAAACGGAGATGGCGATCAGCCTCGCCGCTGGTCAAGGACCCTAGAACGGGCAAGCACATTGCCAGATTCAAATGAAACGGAGACACCACTTTAGGCAAAAAAGACGGCACCGGACGCAAAACCACCTTCTCCCTAGAAAAAGACAAGAAGGGTTCACGACACGACAATGCTTGCAACTCCGAAATCCTTCTAGCCGAACAAATCACCACCAGGAACACCGTCTTTAACGTCAAATCCTTCAGCGACGCATGATGCAACGGTTCGAAGGGAGACTTGGAGAACGCCGCCAGGATGAGATTGAGATCCCATGGCGGCACGCTCACCCTACGCGCCGGACGCAACCTGGAGACCGCCTTCAGAAAGCAACCCACATCTGGATGAGCCCCTAACGGCACTCCGTTGACCTTGCCCCTATAACAAGAAAGGGCTGCCAACTGAACACGCAAGGAACTGGCTGCAAGACCCTTATCATAACTGTCCTGCAGAAACTCCAAGACCGGCGGGATGGATATGGCAGCTGCCCGAACCTGACGCCGCGAACACCAATCCTCAAAGATACGCCAGATCCACACATATGCCAAGGAAGTGGACTGCTTCCGCGCCCTAAGCAAGGTCACCACGACCGCTGATGAGTAACCCTTCTTGCTCAGCTTAGCCCTCTCAATGGCCATACCGAAAGCGAGAACCGATCCACCTGGGGCATGAAAAGCGGACCCTGAATCAACAGATCCGCCCTCTCTGGGAGCCGCCAGGGATCGCCGTCCAGGAGACGCACCAAGTCTGCATACCATGGACGTCTCGGCCAGTCGGGCGCCACCAAAAGGACTTTCCCCGAGTGGGCTCCGATCTTTTGAACCACCCAGCCTATCAACGCCCAAGGGGGGAAGACATATAGAAGACCTTCCGATGGCCACCGATGCAAGAGCGCATCTATGCCTTCCGACATCCTTTCCCGTCTTCTGCTGAAGAACCGACCGACCTTCGCTGACTGGAACGTCACCATCAGATCCATTATCGGAGTTCCCCAGCGTGCCTTTATCTGCTCAAAAACTTCGGGATGTAACTTCCATTCGCCTGCATCCACTTGAACTCTGCTGAGGAAGTCCACCTTGACATTGTCCTTTCCTGCAATGTGCGCCGCCGAGATCGCGTACAACCGAATCTCTACCCAAGCGAACAACGCGTCCGCCTCTTCCTCCATTGTGGCACTCCCCATGCCGCCCTGACGGTTGATGTATGCGACAGTCGCCGAGTTTATTTATATTTATTTATTTTACTTTCTTATATACCGCACTCTTTAGTATCAGCGCGGTTTACATGGAACAAGGAACCATAAGTAACAAATATCAGTTTTTACATAGAACAGGGAAGTACAACTTGGATAACTTAGGGAGACATGCAAAACAACTATTTACATATATAACAGTAGGCTTTGAGGAATAGCTTATGATCAATCTACGGATAGGCACTAGGATACGAAGGGTTCTAGAGGAGGGGTGTGGCTATGGTGGATTATGATTGATCTGGTAGTATTGTATAAATAAGTAGTGCTTGAGTGCCTTCCAGAATTGCATGAGATCGGTGATGGCTCGGATTTCTGGAGGCAGTGTATTCCAACACTTGGGAGCATAAAGACTGAAAGCTCTGTTGGATGTTAGTGTGCATTTTGTTGATGCACTTGGTATAATTAGGATATTTGCTGATGTGGATCTTCTGGATCTGTTGGGCGGAGTGGGCTGAAGTAGATTGACTAGTGTTGAAGCAGTTATGCTGTGGATGGCTTTAAAGGTAAGTACTAGGGTCTTGAATAGTATTCTTCCGTGTGTTGGGAGCCAGTAGAGCTGCAATAAGATGGGTGTGATGTGGTCATACCTTGCTGCTCCAAATAGAACTCTAGCAGCGGCGTTCATGGCAAGTTGTAAGGATAGGATCCGCATGGGCCGCCCCCGTACCACCTCCTCGAATGCCTGAAGAGCCCGGAAGACCGCCCAAAGTTCCAGATGGTTTATCGACCACGAGGTCTCCAGGGGAGACCAAAGCCCCTGCGCAAACTGACTCCCGCATGAGCTCCCAAACCTACCAGGCTGGCATCCGTCAACAATGGAATCCAGTCGGGCTGGTCCAGCGGCATGCTGGCCGCCAGCAATGACCGGCGAAGCCACCACCGAAGAGACCGTCTGACTTTGAGTGGACAAGGAAGACGCTTGCTCAATGAATTGGACTGATGCGACCAGCGGCGAAGCAGAGCTCGCTGCAATGGTCGCATATGCACCTTGGCCCAAGGCACTGCTTCCAACGTCGCCGCCATGGTACCCAGGACCCGAAGATAATCCCAGGCCGACGGCGCTGTTACCGACAGGAACCTCCTTATCAGAGACCGCAAGGCCTCGGCCCTTTTGTGTGGTAGGAACACCTGGCCTGACAATGTATCGAACCGGACCCCAAGATATTCGAGATCTTGGGTGGGCGTCAAGTGACTCTTTGTCGGGTTGACTACCCAACCCAGACTCTGCAAAAACCTCACCACCCTGTCTGTCACCCGGAAACTCTCCTCCATGGACTTGGCTCAAATCAACCAATCGTCGAGATAAGGGTGGACCAGAATGCCTTCTTTGCATAACGCCATCGCCACCACCACCATGATCTTGGTGATGGGCCGCGGCACCGTCGCCAGACCGAAAGGCAAGGCCTGGAATTGATAGTGCCCCCAAGGAAGCACGAACCGTAAAAACTTCTGATGAGCTTCCCGGATGGGAATGTGTAAATACGCCTCCGTAAGATCCAGAGATGTCAAAAATTCTCCGCGACGTACCGCCACTATGACGGATCTCAATGTCTCCATCCGGAAATGCGGCACCCTTAAACAACGGTTTACGGCATTGAGGTCTAGGATGGGCCGCAACGTTCCGCCCTTCTTTGGCACCACGAAATAGATTGAGTATCGACCCATGCCGCATTCGGCTTTGGGCACTTCTGCCACTGCCCCCAAGAGAAGCAGTCTTTCCAATGTTGCGCGAACGTCTGCCGATTTCCTGGGTCCCCTGCAAGGAGACATAACAAAGGAATCTCGTATGGGTCGAGCCAACTCCAGAGCATAGCCGTGTTGAATTATCTCTAACACCCACTGGTCGGACGTGATGTGGGTCCAAGCAGAAAGGAACTCCTGAAGCTGCCCGCCTACAGGAGGCCCCTCCGCCGGGACCCGCCTCGCTTCATTGTGGCTTACGTGATGCAGACGCAAGGTTTGAGGAGAACCCCCTAGTCGCCCCTCGAAACCCCCGAAATCCCTGGGCCCGAGACGGATACTGGCCCCTTTGGAAACTACCGAACCGTGGCGAACGAAATTTTCGGAAATCCCGAAACTGGCCCCAAAAGCTTTGCGCAGACTTTCCTGGTTTCGGTTTATCCTCCGGGACCCTACCCGCCTTGGACTCACCAAGATCCTTCACCAACTTATCCAAATCTTCTCCAAACAGTAAACCACCCTTAAAGGGAAGTTTACTAAGACGAGACTTAGAAGGTCCGTCTGCCGCCCAATTCCGTAACCACACCTATCGCCGAGCGGCTACCACAGACGCCGTACTATTGGCTAGTGCCCTGATCAAGTCATAATGCACATCCACTAAGTAGTCCGTCCCGGACTCCAGCCGACCCAGCTCCTTCAATTCCTCAGTAGTCATGCGCGAAGACTGACGCAGCCGCTGGACCCATCGCAGACATGCCCTGGCCACCCAAGCACCACAGATGGAGGCCTGCAGCGACAGGGAATCCGCTTCAAAGGTCTGCTTCAGTAAGCTGTCTACCCTGCGATCCTGGGCATCTCGTAAGGCCGCACCACCTTCCACCGGAATGGTGGTCTTCTTAGTAACTGCCGACACCACCGCGTCCACCCGCGGGGCCCGGAACCTGTCTTTATCCTTATCAGCCAGAGGATACAGCCTATTCAGTGTCCGTATGCCCAGTAGACCCACTTCTGGCTTATCCCACTCTTCTTGAATCATTTTGTCGACCACTCTGTGCACGGGAAACACCACCTGCATCTGCCGAACCGCCTGAATGACGGGATCTTCGATTTCCTCCTCCACCACGGCTTGCTTAGCTAAATTCAACATCTGCAAAGTTTCCATGATTAAGGCCGCCAGCTCTTCTCTGCGGAAGACCCTAATTATCTTAGCCTGATCCTTGGGCTCAGGGATCTCCCCTTCTTCCAGGTCCTGCACATCCATTTCCTGATGCCAATCTGGGTCTTGGGCTTCCGGCCACTCATCCTCCAATGCCGGATCCTTCGTCCATGCCCGTTTAGGCACTGGTGGTTCCTCGCCCACCGCAGAGACTGCCTCTAGCTGCTGAGATTGGGATGCCAACGCCCCAGCGTCAGACCCCTTGCCCTGGCGACGCAGGCAAAAGGCTTGATGCATGAGCAAAATAAACCCGGGGCTGAACTCCCCGAGACCTGATGCCTGGGCTGCCAAAGAAGCGCATGAGGTTCCCGCCAACTTCTCCAATGCTGACCCGTGCGCCGGTGACCACGGGGAAGAAACCCCCGCCCCTGCAGACCCTCCCTGCGCCTCTGGGGATTCCTTGGACTCCATCTGCTGCTCCTCTGTAGAGGAGAGGGTGGCACACCCCCGGCACACCCCGGTATCCGCTACTATGCCTTAGAAAAGAACGCTCTTACTTTGTTGTAGCACAGGATCGGGAGCCCCTCCGGGTAACACGCGGCTGCTCCACTGCATTCAAAATGGCCACCGCCAAACTTACCGGGTCAGAAAAAGGCGCCAAAAGAAGCTGCGGCCGGTCGAGGACCGGAGAAACGCAAGATCGCCGCCTGGACAAGCAGCCTGACGCCGGTGGAAAGCTTAACGGCCAGGACTGCTGCTCCGGTGCCTGAAATAGCTGTCTCGTTCAAGGAACCCCAGTCCCCGAGCACAGCAGCACTGAATCTCTGCAGCCTCTGAGGCGCCGACACAGCTCCGGTTGCCTGTTGGCCCATATTGAAAAAGAAGGGCTCTCCCCTGTATCTTCCGGGGGGAGAGAACCTCTTTGCACCAGGGGAAACAAAACTCGCCCCTTAAGAAAGTAACCCCATAGAATGTGCAGGGACAGGGAGCAAGAATGCCGGTAGCTGACTGCTGATCCTAATTTTTAATTTTTTTTTAAAGAAACAGAGATCAAATAAAAGTGCTAACCAGATAACCAAATTAGGTACCCTAACTAACACCTAGCTCCTTATTAGTTACTCCAGAGAGCCCTTTCATAAGGCTCGTCAAGTCTTCTTGCTGCATGGAGACTGGTCACACTGGGATGGAGGAGAGAGTACAGCAGGCTATATCCAGTGATGTCATCATTCTGACATACCAGTCTCCAAGCTGCAGGAGGAGATTGACAACCCAGAGGTAGAGGACTGAACTGGAGGAACGATAAGTAACAGGTATGCAGTGCCAGTACGCAGAGAGTGGCCATTGATCAAGAAGCAACAGTTTTAATGGAACAAGGAGAAACAGAATGGTTTAAGATCAGCAAACCTATACGGCAAGGCCGCATACTTTCTCCCTACCTGTTTAATTTATATGCAGAACAAATCTTCAGAGAAGCAGGACTGTATGAAGACAACTCCAGTGTGAAGGATGGTGGAAGACTCATCAACAACTTTTGCTATACTGATGACACCACAATATGGAGTGGAGGCGTGGCCTAGTGGTTGGGGCAAGGTACTTCAGGCCGGAAGGTCGGGGGTTCAAATCCCACTAGAGGACAGCGACCTTGGGCCAGAAGGACTGGGGTTTCTAGTCCCACAGGTGCTCCTTGTGGTCTTGGGCAAGCCACTTAACCCTCCATAGCCCATGTTCCCTGTAAATAGTTATCTCCAAGTTATAATGCCCTGTTCAATGTAATATCAGTTTGTTCAATGTAAACTGCACTGATGCAGAATAGTGTGGTATATAAGAGAATATAAATAAATACTGGCTGAAAGTGAAGACAATCTGAAATATTTGCATCTCAAGATCAAAGAATATAGGCTTAAAAGGGCCTGCACCTTAACATAAAGAAGACAAAGACCCTGCCAACTGGCAACATTAATAAGTTCATCATTGATGGAGAAGAAATTGAAATAGTGGACAATTGTAACATGCTTGGATCAATAATCAATAAAGAACTGATAAGCAGTCAAGGAATCTGATGCTCTTGGCAGAATGGTTATGAAGAACTTGGATAAGATTCTCAAGAGCAGAGATGTCTCTCTCTCTATACAAAGATTTGACTTGTCCAGCAATGGTATTTTCAATAACGTCATATGGATGTGAAAGTTGAACAGTGAAAAAGATAGACAGGAAGAAAATCAATGCCTTTGAATTATGGTGCTGGCGAAGGATACTGTGTATACCATGGACTGCCCAAAGAACAAACCAGTCAGTACTAGAGGAGGTCAAACCTAAGCTTTCTTTAGAAACTCAGATGACAAGACTTTGACTTTCATACTTTGGACACATCATGCGAAGGAAGAGATCATTGGAGAAAGACATTATGCTTGCAAGACTAAAGGTCAATGAAAAAGAGGAAGGCCTACAATGAGATGGATCGGTACAATAACAGCAGCTATGGATGACACTCTATCAACAATGAGTTGCCTGACTGAAGACCGAACACAATTTAGAGCAGCTATCCAGAGGGTTGCTATGAGTCGACACAGACTCGTCGGCACTTAACAACAACAACTTTTAAGTACAACTGCACAGGTTCAGTCTTCGAGGGGTGCAATCAGGCCAGGTTTTCAGGATATCCATAATAAATATACATGAGATAGATCTGCATATGTACTACCTCTGTTATATTCAAATCCATCTCATGCATATTCATTAGGGATATCCTGAAAACCTGTCCTTTTTGCACTCCTGAAAGAATGAACTTGTGCACCCCTGCTTCTTAGGATGGGGGACTTCAGATTAAGAAGGAGGAGGTTTAAGTAGAATGTGTGGCAGTAAAGAAAGGTTAATTTTATTTCTATTTGAAGCAAGGGAGATTAAATAATAAGAACTGAAGAGGGAGAGATGAAAGATCCCGCTGCTTTCTCCACATTTTCTCTCCCATCCCTAGCATCAATCTCTAATATCCTTCCCCCTCCTCCCCCCAAAAAAAGAATATATCAACCAGATAGATATGAAACTCAATTTTTTTTTTTTTTACAAAGCATGAAACAGATGAACATTATTTTTCAAATATATGCCCATGCCCAGCTGCCTTACCCCATGCCCAGCTGCCTTACCCCATTTCTAGTCCTCATGTTTGGAGTGGAGGAGTATCCAGTCATTGTTTCTGGAAATTCTGTCAATCCCGACTTCACCCGGAATCTGCAGCAAAGCAGGCAGCTTCGGCATTGTCCCCTTTATGTGCAGCAGGCATCATTTGATGCAAGCAGTAGTGAAACAATTCCCCCTTAATTTAAAGGTTTCTTGAATCTCCTGTGCAGCTGCATGCTTATGAGGTGACACGTTAATGATTTATAGCAGTCTGGCAGAAAGGACTATGCTGAGTGTCTCGGATAATTGGGATTGTTTTTTGTTTGCCATATCGAGTGTATGTGTGTGTGTGTATGTGTACATATATAAATATGCATTCAATACTCACTTGCTTTTCCATAACATATGCCCTGGTTCTCTCTTGTATACAAATATCAACATGGAAGGAACAGATGTGGACAAACAGAGACTTCTGAGTCATTCTAGAAGCTGAGTAATGCTATAGAAATGTATTTAAAGTAATGAATAGAAAAAACGTTCAGGCCAGCATTTAGCGGCGGCAGAGAGCTTTTTTTAAAGAAACTGGCTGTCGCTCCTGAAACTGAAGCCAGATGTTCAGAGTCACAGCCTATCAGGTGTCTTACGCTGAATATCAAGTTTTGCTGACAGCCATAATTGCTGTCTGGATTGTAGTGATATCCAACTGCTACCAGATAGCAAGAGCCGCATAAGGTTAGGACAGCCATTGAACATGTCCTAATTTTATGTGTTTTGCCAATCCGCTTAGTGGTCGAATATCACCGCTAAACGGATAGGCAATAGAACTGTCCCAGCTCCGCCCACAGATCGTCTCAGCACTAACGGGACAATAGTCAGCGGGAATATTCAGTGGCACTATCTGGTTAGTATTGCTGAATATCCCTCACAGCGGGGCTTAATCAGATAATTGGATAGACCCATTTGAATATTGACCCAATTGTTGAATAGCAGAAAAGGAGATTTGAATAAAAAAGGATCCCTAACACTGTTGAAAAAAACATTTCACCTTCCACAGACAGCAGTTCCTTGAAGTCAGGCTGTGTGTTCTTGGGAAAATCTAGTGTTTCAGTTAAAAGCTTCTAATATTTTATAGAGCATACAAGGCGTGTTCTGAAGTTATTAAAAACCATGAGGTTTCTGCCACACAACAGTATTTCGGAGTATGCCTTGGTCCTATTAAATGGAGGGAGTCTAGCCCAGCATGAAAGAAAGCTCATTCTCAGAATAAACAATAAAATATATAAGCAAATGTCACAAAAAATTGCCAACTGAAAAATAGGAAAGACGACTTTGCGGTCGTCTTGCAGGTAATGGCTTTATAAAACATGCACATCATTGCACAGAGCTTGAAGTACAATATGACCCCCTGCGGGCACCGGAATTTTATGAGCCACAGAATTCAGGAACCCATGGAGCTGAGAAAGCATAGATTTAATGGCATTTTAAATGTTATAACTACACAGAAAAATACCGGAGCAGTGCACAAAGAGTAAGTGCTGCAATATAACAGTTTCCAAAAACTGACTGGAAGAGTGTCAGGATTCTTGTGTTACTGATACGGAATGGCTTGGTCAATGGGCACGCTGTTGCACCAGTTACAGAGCTATCTAGCTTGTCAAATTTGGTAACTGCTACAATGACTGAACACCTCTTGATATTCAGCTCACAGCTATTTTTCATGTCTGACTGCAGGCTGCCGAGATTTACCCCCGTGGAGTGGAAAAGGCTCCTACAGGAGCCCGGGAAATGCTCAAATCTGCTTTTTGTGCCAAAATTTTGAAAGACTGAAGAAAGATGCACAGGCATGGTTCATTTTTAATCCTGCCTCTTAACCTTCTGTACAAGTCGAGGGAAGCTATTCTTGCAGCTGCCATTTGTTGCCGATCACTGCACTTTTCTCTTTCTCCTACTTTTTCAAGCTTCCTTTTCTCAGCACAAGGCTCTTAAAGTGGCCCCTAAAATCTTTTATTTTAAAATTATAGCAACATTTTTTCCCCACACACTGGGCACCAACAAATGATTGTCTCAGACATCTTTCCTTATGTTTTGTGCTCTACAGTTCCTATCTACAGAGCCAGTGTAAGTTGTCATTTATCTTAGGCAAACCTTCCATCTGGTGCTTTCTGCTTCCCCACCCACAGCCCCCAGTTTCGTTGCCAGCACGTGGAAAGGCACTTAAGAATGCATCAGTTTCCTCTCCCACATGAACAAACCTCCCAGCAGTTCAACCTCCTGCCCCATGGCCAGCAGGAGAAAGGGCAGTGAAGAGATCATCAGTTTCCTCTGTGGCACGGGTTCAGTCTCACGTGATGATCCATGAGGTTGACCCTGCACCACAGAGGAAACCTTTCTCATGCTGGCTGTGGGCTGGGAGGTTGAATTACTGGGATATTTGCTTGTGCAGTTGTCCCTAGCTGCACAAGTCTGAAGAAGAAACTGATGTGCTCTTAAGCACCATTCCTCCTGCAGGCCACAGAGCCAGGGGCTGAGCTCCCGACCATAGCAATTACCTCACACTGCGACCCTCCATGGATCTCTGGACGTTTATAGGGTACCGATTAAGGATGTGCCTTCCTTAGTGTGTATTTGGTTGCTTAAAGACACATTTTGCAATGGACATCCCAGTGCGATCTGGGAATCCAAGCCAGAACATCTGAAAAAAAAAGATGGCCCTGATCAGAACAATATGAATTGCCAGGTACATGACAAAAAAATAGTCCTTTTCATGAGTATATATGCATCAGATCTTACTTAACTGACAGAAGCTGCAGTGCTAGCATGAAACAAAGATTGTTAATGACACTGAAATGTGTAGCTAGCACTGGTAGGTGTTCACTTATTGATTAAAGGAATATTTTCATCAGTTCCATTTAGTGAAGGAACAAAAACAAAACGATTGTAGCAGATGTGACAAAGGGTAAGAATGTACAGAGCCAGTTTAGGATGACACTGGCCAGTGTGCTGTAGAAATGAGAGGCAAGCCTGAAGCTGCTTGGTTCAATTCCAATCGGTACTTTCAAAACCCAACAAAAGAGTTAAACAATTTTACAAGGATCTGTGAGTGCATTTATTCTTGCTGTCGCATAGTTATTTTGAAACTTAGATGTACACTGTTTGTATGGACCGATTTACAATGAGGCCTTCCTGTTAGGAGGCAAAAGATCTGTGAAGTTGTCTTAAATAGGTGCTAAAGCCAAGTGACAGATCAACCAGACAATTTGAACGGCCTCCTCTATCAAACCTAAGGGCTATGTGAATCACAAAGAAAATAGGCAAGACATTACCTTAGACGCACAGGTCAGGACAATATGTAGGAAGCCATCTTTCATTGTCTACTTTTCCTCTCACCCAGCCCAGGGATGATCATAGCTTTATAGGCTCTTAAACCTATTAAAGGAAAAGAGGTGCCCATAATCACTTTTAGGTCTGCTGGTCACCCTCATCAGGAATAGATTAATTAAGGACCTGAGATTAATTAATATTCAGTTTAGCATAAAAGGAAGAATAGAGCAAAATATTAGCTAAGTTGAAAGGAAGAAATTGTTTCTAGATACCTTTACAAAGAGGCCTCCCATTAGGAAGCAAGAGATCTGGGAATTTGTTTTAAATAGGTGTTAAAAACAAATGAAAGGTCAAAGGGACAATTTGAAAGGCTCCCTCTATCAAACCAAGTGCTGTGTGAATCACACAGGAAATTGTTAACAGATTATCTTAGAAGCATAGGTCTGGGATCTATGTACCAAGACAGCCTTTATTAAGTGTTAGTTCCCTCCCACCCACCCACCTAGACTCCTATCAACCCCAGACATATAGGCTCTTAAACTGATTAAAGGGGAAAGGGTGGTCAAAGTCACTTTTAGGTTCAGCTGGTGATAATCACTAGGAATAGCTTAAGGCTCTGAAGTTAATTCATCTTGAGATGAACAAAGTCCCTTAAAGGTACTTGGTATAGTTGTATCACTACAAGTATCCCTAGCAACATTAAGTGAATAACTTAAATAGATAAACAAAACCTTAAAACTAAGATACAGACAGCAGTCCAGCAGTGAGATGGGGGTTATCCTTTCTTTTGCATTAAGTATCACATGTACGATTTTCACCCTGTTGGTGAGGTGTCTTATGTGTGCATTAGGTGCAAGGAGTTCTTGCCCTCAGGGAATGAGTCTGCTCTCTTTAGGCTAGAGTAGCAGACTTGGAGGACATAAGAAAGACAGAGAGGTACATAGATGAGGCCTACAGGGACATCGTACTGATATCCCACCTCCACTCTGGAAGCCTGTCAGTTGCCATGGAGGAGAGAGGTCACGTGAAAGGCAGAATCATCTTGGCATGGCAGGAAGTGATCCTGTAGCTAGGAACTGTCCACCAGGAGATGTAAAATCCTCTCGCATCAAGGTTTATTTATTTATTTAACAGTGATTTATATACAGCAGTTTCCAAAGATCAATTGCAGTTTACAGAGAACAACAAGTTTGAGAGGTACAACAGGTACTTGCTCAATTATATAAAACAAATAACTATTTACATTGAAGTAATTCAGTCAGATTGAACTTGCTGACAAAGTAGCAACAAGAGTAACTATGCACAATTAAGGGTTTGTAGGAAAACAGTGGCTTAAGTTGTGTTAGGGTTATGTTTACTAAACCGTCTTAATGTTACCGGCGTTAGTTGCAGTCTTACTGTGACGAATGCCATATAAGGTAGTGGGCGTTCTGGTCTTAAGGTAGCATTTCAGGTTATCGTGCGATAAAGTCTGTTATCAAGCGATAGAGGGAGTCGTGGCACATTAACGCGCGTTAGCCTTAATTAGGTGCGCTCACTCAAAAACATAGCAACAGAGGTGTAGCACAATGGTTAATACATTGACTGATGAAACAGGGGTCATGAGTTCAATCCCCCAGTGGGCTTAATGAGTAAGGCTGTCTGAGGCATTACCCTTTACTTTAAATCAGTGCTGTCTGAGGCATTTTCTTCTTAAATTTAAATTAGTGCTTCCAGCAAACACACCCTCACAGTGTCATAACCTAAGGTGCCGCATAAGGCGCCCTATAAGGCACTCCAGAGGGCACATTATAAAGTGCACTGTCCGCAAAGGCACCTTATAATGTTTCCTATAGGGCGCTTTATAGGGCGCCTTTTAGGGTGCCTTATAGGGCACTTTATAGGGCGCCTTATGAGGCACCTTAAGGTTACAGGACTGTGAGGGTGTTTTTGCTGGCAGCACAAATTTAAATTAAAAAAGGAAATGTCTCAGACAGCCCTATCAAATAATACCACTGTGGGATCAAATGCATGACCTCTGCCTCCACAGCCAGTAAAGTAACCAGTGGGCTACATCTCTATAGCTACTAACAAACCCCTGGCTGGCTACAGAAGGACTGCAGGTCACCACACAAATGGTCTGCTATGGTTACCAGGATAGGGTTAACCCAACCGTACCATGATGCACTGCACATGCAGATCAGCAGTTTACAGATGATCACAAGATGGGGTATGCACCCCCACAGCACCTTGGCCTGGTAGGGGGAACTGACCGTGTGTATTACTGGCACAGAGTATCTACAGACCGTCACATTGTGCGGGTACTGTGCTCATCCTGAGGGCGAGGTGGGGCGCCCAGCACCAGGTCCACAGCACCTGGCTTAGCTTAGATAGGCTATGCTGCAGGTCGCCATCAGTGCCAGTGTGTGATAGGTAGTCCTTGCAGACACACCTAGGATACATCTTTGTCCATTTGTATTTCCCAGTCACGTCTAGCCCTTGTGGTCTATGATACACCCAAGATAGTGCATATCCTGTGTGGGTGCCATGGTCACATGATTTAAGTGAAGGGGGTGTTTGGACCCATAGGTGGATTATGTAGCACCACCCTCTGGGACTCAGGGTGGGGGATAGGATCTCCCACCAACAGATCCACATTCTACATCCCTGCAATGGTGGCAGTAGAGGGGACCATCAACCCCAGTCCTGCTGGGGAACAGACACCCTACAGGGCAGTCAATGCAGATCTGTATGCATCCATAAGACAATGGCCAGCAGACAGAAGGCTTGGAAATGCTCAACTGCCACCCACCACTATCTGACATTCTCCAGCAGCGAGCACAGTGAGTCTCCAGCCACTGCACCCTGCAAGGTGTTCCTACCATATACATACTAACTGCAGACAGTCTGCTAGCTAATCCATAGTGCATGTTCCTGGAGAAGACGCATGCACACACACCAAGCAGATAAGTAAGTGATTGGGCCCCAGAAAAGAGAACCCATGAATATCACCTGAGAAAAATACTGTATAGCACTATGGGGGAACCTAGCCATGCCGTGGTCACTGCTCAGTCAGGGTGAGAGTGACCTCCCAGCATGACATGCTGTGGCCACCCTGTCCGTGCAGGTGGTGGCCAGGCACTACAATGTCCCAGCCATTACTCTATGCCCTGTGCAGATGCATCCTGCCCAGGCCACCCTGTCCGGGCCATACCCACAGTACCTTGCTCCTCATCATGCACATTGGCATGCCAGCATTGGAAACAGTGCAAGCCGTGTAGGCTCAGTAAGGTGTAGGCAGCCACAACACACTGGATAGACAGACACACACTCCCACACCTATGCCAGCATTGTGCAAATATGGAGGCTTTTGGCAGCCCTGGCCACCACACCAGTCCTGGGCACAGTGCAGGCATGGCTATGGTACACAATACTGTTGGGGTCACTCCCCGGGGTGGTAAACACTGTCAGAATCCAAAACTAAAACACACTCCACAGATATCAGAAAGGTTGCTATGATGCAGCTCTATCAGCAAATTGTGCTTAACTTAGGAATTGCTATCTGCCATTAATCATAGCAACCTTTTGATACATGTGTAACATATTCTCAAGTTTAGGGAGGTATTGCTAAGGTATGCACGTGCTAGTATTGGGAGATGCTGCTGCGTGCAGGGCCCAACAGCCTGACTCTCCATGAGGCTTTGGATAATGGAGCCTGTGGGTGTGGGTGTTTATGCCCCTATTGGCAGCTGCTCTAGGGCAGAGATTCCCAACTCCGGTCCAGGTGGGCCAAACACTGTTCAGGTTTTCATGATGTCCCTAATGAATATGCATAAGATACATTTGCATACAATGGGGGTGGCGCATACTAATGCAGCACAGGCATATTTATTAGGGACAGCATGAAACCTGAATGGTGTTTGGCCCTCCAGGACTGCAGTTGGGAAACTCTGCTCTAGGGATTGCACATGTTTATGGTGTCTGCGCTCTGTAGGGTAAAATATAGGCGTTTCAGGCATGTTTATTTTATCTGCAATAAAGGTTCCATCTTTATTACCATGGTTTAGTACTGGATAAAATAGGGGGACAGGGTTGGCAGGAGCCACAGCTGGGACTTGAACTTGTGACCTTCTGCTCCTGAACACACTGGCTGTGTGTCCTGCACCACACGGACAGTTCATTCCCTGGGGATACCATGACTGTTCGTCAGACAGACCCTGTCTGTTGCATTGCACAGCACCCACCTAAACGGGGCTAGGACGTGGTCTGCTGTGGGCAGATGCCACTGCCCCCTCCGCCACCAGCACCCCTCCACCACCATGCTACCATGCCATTATGCCGGTGGTGCTGGTGGTCCGCAGTCCCAGGCCATCCAGTATGCCGGTAGGTAGCTGCATATGGTGTGGGTTCTCGGGTAGGAGTGCCTATATGGACATGCGCGCTCCCCCCCCCCCACACCGCCTGCCAATGATATGTGCCCTTGGGGGTACCTGCTGGGTAATCTCCCCTGTGACACTGTGGGACACACTCGTGCCCATGTTGGACCTCGTCAGTTGCTGTCTTGCTGCTTTACAGTTTCGGCATTCCTTTGTGCCACCTAGGCATTTGCCTAGCCCGCACTGTGCCGCAGCTGGACCACAGCATGTGACACCTGCAGCCCCCTGTATCCCATTTACAGCATCAGTACAGTTGCCCTTGCCTACGTGCCAACTCTGCTGTTGCTGCACATGTGCATGCCATAACAAACCTGCCCAATCTAAACGACAGAAACCCTGATCAGCACTATTTTAATGTGGGATCATTCACTTTGTAGGGGGACAGAGAATAGGCCCTTCCAAACATGATATCTTAATTTATATGCTTTGTCAGTAATGTTGCTTTATGTTTATCATTAATATCACTATTGGCCAGCTTGGTTATTGGGATTTTAGATGTGGTTCTGGTCCTTTTATATGTTTATTTGCCTCTTTGTTCCCTGCACATGTATCACAACTATCACTTTTCTGGGTTTCCCTGCCTTTGCTGCACATTGCTGACTGAAATGGTTTCTCTTTCCTGCATATGTGCCTTAACGCGAGGGTTTCACTGGCGTTAGTGTTCAGACCCGGATTTCACAGTGTTATTGTGCCTGGAGCCTCTCCCCTCCCACTCTCTGCCCATTGACCCCTTCTCTCCGCCCTCTGGGAAGCCTTACTCCACCCTTCAGACCCGGATTTCACAGCGTTAGCGTGCGTTAATGCCGCCGCTGCGTTATTGCGCACTAAGTGACATTATCCCATGATAATGTTACATTATCGCACGATAATGTCACTTATCGCATGATAATGCCACTGCTGCGATGTTAAGATGGTTTAGTAAACATACCCCTTAGTTTCTGTGGCATCTGTGTTGTTTCTAAGGAGAGGGTTAGGTCCTGTATGCTATAATGTATTGTAAATAGATGTGCTTTGAGGTGTTTTCTGAAAGATTGAAGGTCACAGATTTCTCTGTGATAGGGGAGGGCGTTCCAGAGTGTAGGGGGAGAGTGGGAGAAAGCCATATTGGTTGTTGGTTTTTTTTGGCTTTCCTGAAATCTTTGGGTAGGGATAGTTTGTTTTGATTCTTGGTGCATTGAATTTGGGTGCTGTGTACTGTGTTCTATTGCTATTAAGTGTAGAAAAGTGTGAGGGTGCTATGCCATGTATTAATAAGGATTTTGTAATTAATGTGGCTCTGTATAGGTAGCCAGTGTAGTGTGTATAGTGTTGGGGTGATGTGTTCCATTAGGCTGGTGTTTGTGGTTATTCTGGAGGCTACATTTTGAGCCAGTTGGAGGCGTTTTAGGTTTAGTTTAGTGGTACCTTGAAGGATAGTATTGGCAAAGTCAAGGTGAGGTGTTATCATTGCTTGAATTATTGATCTTAAGTCTTGGGGTTGTAGTAGTGGATGGAGTTGTTTAAGGAGCTTTAGTTTGAAAAATATTTTCTTTATTGTTTGTTTTATGTGTGAGGTGAAGTTAAGGGAGCGATCAATTATGACACCTAGGTATTTAACTTTGTTTTTAACTTGAATGTTGATGTCGTTGATTTGGATAGAGGTTGGTGAGGAGAAGCTCTTGTTTCTTGTTACATACATAACATCTGTTTTTGAAAAATTAATATGGAGATTGTGGTTCTCCAGCCATGTTTTGATTTCTAAGAAGCATTCTGTGGGGGCGGAGCCCGATGTCCAGCGGGATGGTCGCATAACGCTGAGGCTCCCGAGAGGCCTACTCAGAATCCTGAATTAACACCGGACCTACTTGAATTTCTGCTCTGATCTTGCCGGGGCACATTGGTGAGATGGCGGGGACCAAACCTACGCGCCTGGAATTTGGATCTCCAGCGGCTTCTCACGGCAAACGCTCCAAAACTGAACCCCCGTCCCCGCAGAAGGGGCTGGCTTTGCGCGAGGGCCCCGAATGCAGCAGGAAATCCTCGCAGAGATTAGAGGGGTTAAGGACCTCGTGCAGTCAACGGTGAAGCACTCCGAGCGCTGCGGGAAGATCTTGGTGTATTGCAAGGCAGGCTAGAGGGGCTCTCTTCGCGTCAGGACAAAATGGAGAGCGTATTAGACTCCCACGCGGTCCGGTTGTCCAAACTCGACAAAGTTGAACGTCAGGTGCGGGCCTTGCAGAAAGAAGTGGAAGATGGCAATAATAGAGCGCGCCGCAACAACCTACGACTCGTGGGCATACCGGAGGGAGCGGAATCGGGAGACATGAAGGAGTTTTTATATAAATCCTCCCTTCCCTGCTCCAAATCACACCTTTATCAAAGAATTGGAGATCGATCGCGCTCATCGTGTACCCACAACACATAACGCTCAACAGGGACCCCGCGGCCTATCATCTTTCGACTTTTGAGATATCAACATGTGGAGCAAATTCTCAGTGCCTCTCGGCAAAGGGCCATATGGAGTTCGAGAGCCACAAGATCCTCCTTCTATCTATCCCGACTTGGCCAAACCCACGGTCGACCGCCGAAAGCGCTTTTCTGGAATTCCGGCCGAGGCTTCAACAACTACAAGCACGCTATGGCCTGATGTACCCGGCCAAGCTCCGAGTCACGCTTCACAATCAGACAAGAACATTCGAGGACCCTGATCTACTAGCGGAGTTTTTGGATGCTAAAGAAGCCGACTTGATGCGCTGACTTCCAGAATATTCTTGCCAGTACTCTCATATCCGCTGTACCTGCCATATTGGATTTGCCGCGGCTCAGCAAAGAGTCTGTCGAGGGCGGTTTGTTGCCTTACTTTGAAGATATCTGTGACCCGACTCCATCTACCCATCGTAGCCTCGATGAGTATCAGAGACAGTGTTAATTATGGACTCTGGTGTTTCTTTTCTTTTTTTTATGTCTCTATCTTCCTCTCTAGGGCCTCCTCCCGCAGACAATGGTCGCCATTTTCATTGGGGGTTTGCTTCTTCTCTAAGTTTACTTTGGTACATGCTTTTTCAATATGGGGTGTATTAGTCAGCAGACTCGGTGATTATATCATTGTTGTACAGATTCTGATTATGTTGTATGTTTTCAAAGCGCCCTTACCTAAAATGTCTATTACCGATTGATGGCACCATGTAAGATTTTTATCATTGAACGTAAAAGGAAATCAATAATCCATAAAACGGAAGAAAATCCTAAGCTATCTAAGTCATGAAGCTGCGGACCTGATTTTCCTCCAAGAACGCATTTAAATTCGAAGGAAAACTCTTAAACTCAATATTAAACCTTACATGGTGGCCGCCTATTCCCCAGACCGTTTCTAAAGAATGTGGGGTTTGCCATACTGGTTAGGAAATCTCTGCATGCTACTATTATTGCGACTACTCAGATACAGTAGGTAGATGGTCCAGAGTTCACCTCAAGATAGGTAACCTTGAAGTTACATGTATATGCCTTTATGCTCCTAATGTGGATGACCCTGCCTTTTTTGGTACCATTGCTCAGGTTGCGCAGGCCTCTGCTATACTTCATTGATAATAGGGGGGATTTCAATTTAGTTCTTGATCCCCTGATTGACAAACAGCCGCCTAGGACAAGTGGTCCCCCCAAGAGTCACACCACGCTTACCTCTGTGATCAAAGATCTTGCTTTAGTCAATCTATGGAGGCTACTACACCCGCAATAGAGCTTGACTTTACCTTCTTCTCTGCCCCTCATAAATCCCAGTCTCGCATAGATTTCTTTCTAATATCAAACTGTTAGTCCTCAGGTGGACACTGCAAAGATTCACTCCCAACATATTTCAGATCATGCTGCTATTTCTTTTCAATTACACACTACTGCACCCCAAGGGAATTCGGGGGCCTGGTTCTTTGATAGGGCCCTATTAACTCAGCCAGAGTTTCCAGTTAGAAATTCGAGCAGCCATACAGGATTACTTCCATTTTAATTTACACCCAGGATACTGCAAATTGGGCTTGGTGGGAGGGTTTCAAAGCGGCCATGTCGTGCAACGATCACTAGTTATCAAATTCGCCTGCGGAAACAACGCAAACAGCAGCTACTTATACTAGACCAACAAATCAAAGCAGGCGAACGAGTTCTAACTTCACGTAACTGATCCATGCGTCTTAGTTCGTTTACTGCGTCTGCGTTTTCTATTTAATACAATCCTCTCAACTGCAGATAATAAGATTATTGAGCTTCAACGAGGGAAATATTATCGTGAAAATAACCGAGCCTGTCGAATATTAGACAATGCCTTGAAAGGTCAAAAAGAACCCAAACGCGTATCGGCCCCCTTCGAGCCCCACAGGGAGGGGGGGCATACTGACCACAGACTCTGATATCGTAGAACTCTTTCGGGATTTCTATACCCTCTATATCAATCTGAATGTGAGTTCTCATCAAGACCTTCGAGCGATTGTTTTCTGGTATTTCAGCGCCGAAACCCTTTCTGAAGCTGATAGGGATGCGCTGGATGAACGCTTCTCTACTTCAGAGATCCAATCTGCCCTTAAACGAACAGCCTCGGGTCGAGCCGCCGGGCCTGATGGTCTCCCGACCGAATTCTACAGAACGTTCAGTGCAGATTTAGTTCCCTACTTAAAACTCTATTTTACTGCCCTTGCGGTAGATACATCCTCTTTGGGATCCTTTTCTGCAGCTAATGGGTAGTATTTGAGAAAGAAGGCAGAGACCCGCTGCTAACCGCCAACTACCCGTCCAATCTCCCTACTTAATGCCGATTATAAGATTCTTCGCAACGATCTTGGCCACCCGGCTATCTGACAGGATGGCCACCTTAATCCATCCCGACCAATGCGGTTTTATACCCGGCCGATCCACCACTGACAATGCTCGGACCTTGTGCCATGTGCTATCCAGTGCTGCCAATTTAGACCACCCATGGGTGGTCTTTCCCTAGATGCTGAAAAAGAGCCTTTGATCGCCTAGAATGGCCCTTCTTATTTGCAGTTCTCCGATGGTATGGCTTTGGGGAGGGCTTCCTCCGATACCTCCAAGTCATGTATACTCAACCCGTTGCCAGTATTTGTGTAAATGCCATTAAGTCTCAGCCTTTTAATCTCCAAAGAGGCACGCGTCAAGGTTGCCCCCTATCATCAATGCTCTTTGATCTAGCTCTTGAACCCCTCGCCCTCCTTATTAGACCAGTCCGCACGTATTCGAGGTGTCCCCCTTCAGTCACAGAGAGATTAAACTCTCTGCATACGCAGATGACCTTATGCTCTTCGTATCCCTTGATTCGTTCCAGCTGTCTTGGATCTGATTGATGGATACTCGCAATTATCGGGCTATAAAATAAACTGGACCAAATCTGTAGCATTCCCACTGAACCGCTGGGTACATGAGGCTGACATGCAGGCCTTTCCTTTCCTTTGGCAATCCCGCATGGTGAAATATCTTGGGGTCCATTACTGTTCTCCTTTAGAAGACACTATTATTTTTAATGCCAAGGCTGTAGTCTCCAAAGTCCGTGAGATCACAAAACGTTGGTCTACCTAATCACTTACATGGTGGTGCCGCATAGAAAACGTGAAAATGATGATAGACCCCAAAGAGAACTATATATTAGAAATTCTGCCATGCTTACTTCCGCTACACACCTACAAAGATATTGAGGGCCTTCTCGTCCGCTATCTCTGGCAGGCGGCAAACCACCAAGGATAGCTAAACAAAAACTACAGTCTGCGAAGGAACTAGGGGGTACCCGCTTTCCTGATTTTCTCAGATATCATCAAGCCTTCCTACTTAAACAAGGTGCCCGATGGCTAGATGCCTCAACAGACAGCAGACCAGTTTGGCTTGACATAGAAGAGGAGCTTAGTAGCCCAATTCCGTTGATCCATCTCCCCGGCATGTCCCATCAAGTCGACATACGCCATCCCCCATTGTTTTTTGATACTCTTGCGGCATTTAACACTCTCATTCTATCACTGGTTTAAAACGTATGTCCTCTGGACTGACTCCCGCTGTGTAAAAACCCCTTAATTCAAGTCCTAAATAGAACGATAGCATGGAAACCCCTGGTACTCTAGGGGGATCTGGACACTCCAACAGCTCTTCTCTGCGCTCGTTGGAAAACCTTTTCTGATTTACAAAAGGAATTTGCGTTACCAGCGAAACATTACTTTCAATTGATGCAGCTTCAACACTGCCTCAAAAGTGCTCGAATCCTGCCGCCCTCTGTCCCTACTGAGGACGGGCTATCAGACCTAATTCACTCTATTAGTAGTACACATGGGGTAGCCTCTAACTTTTTATAACTATTATGTCAGGGTACAGATACTGCTACTTGTAGAGCCCAACAAGCTTGGGAGCGCGAACTGCAAAACCACTTAACCCCTGTGCAATGGAGCGTTTTCTGGAGCAAGTAGTGCGGTTTTCCCGATCTGCCTCATTACCCAAACTCTCTTCTTTTTTGCACATAGATGCTTTTATACTCCAGAAAAAATAGCCAATGGAACACAACTGCTAGGGACCAGTGTTGGTCTTGCCATACTGCTGTGGGAACCCTTGCTCATGGTTATTTATGAATGTCCCTCAACTACAGGTTTACTGGGGGCGGGTCTGGGGTCGTATTCATTTATCTTACACCTCCACGAGCCTCTTTCTTGGAAGAGTGTGGGACTCCGCTCAGTGGCGGAGGTCCCCTCTCTTCCTAAGAAGGGTCGCTTTCTCCTTGATTTCATGCTGGGTATAGCCATATGTTTAATCACGAGGAATTGGAAGGATAGCTCTCGACTTACTGTCAATGAATGGTGGAACCTTGTCTGCTTATATAGTAAATATGAGCAGATATCTCGGAGAGCTATTCCCCATACCCAAACTCACTCTCGCTTGTCTAAATGGCAGATGCTCAATGATTATGTACAATCTGCTCATTGCTCCGACATGTCCTGTTTAATGTACACTCATCATGTTTCAGATCACCGTTAGGTTTTGTAACTTATTAATGTCAGTTCAGGCCCTTTTCGTTAATGATTATTTTTATAGATAAGATGCTGGGGGGTGGTTGGTGGCAGGGGTTTACTTTGGTGTATGTATCTTATTCTATGTATGTATCTGTCTTTTAGCTGTATGTCTTCCTTTCCTTTGTTGTTATAAAACGAAAATAAAGAATTAAAAAAAAAAAAGAAGCATTCTGTGAGGCGTTTCAGTGGGGGATTTGATATGTCCCATGGTAGATAAATCATTATATCAGCCGCGTAAATATGATAATTTATGTGGAATCTTTTAAATATGGAGCAGATTGGTTGTAAATAAATATTAAAGAGAAGCGCAGAGAGGGTGGAGCTTTGTGTGAGACCTTGTTCTTGTTTGTATATGTCAGAGGTTTGTTGATCAATTCTCACTTCCTGGATCCGATCTGATAAGTATGAGCTAATCCATTTGAATACTGTTTCTGTGATTCCCATCTGTTGAAGTCGTGTTTGCATTAGTTGGTGATTGACATTGTCGAATGCAGCAGTGATATCAAGAAAGATGAGGAAGAATATTTGTTTAGTATTGTCGGATCCTCTAGCAAGTGTGTCAATTAGCACTGTGAGTAAGGTTTCCACTCCATGGTGAGGTCAAAAACCATATTGTTGGCCATCTAGTGGGGCAGTGGATTCAATATGTTCCTGTAGTTGGAGTAGTACTGTTTTTTCGGTGAGTTTAAGCAAGAGTGGTAGGCTAGATATTGGTCTGTATGAAGTTGGGGAACTCCTGTCACTGGACGTATTTTTTAGGATTGGGCATATTTGTGCATGTTTAAGAGGGGCTGGTAGGTATCCGTTCATGAGCGAGAGATTTATAATAGGGAGGATAAATGAGGAAAGTTCTGGAATGGATAGTTTGATCCAGTTTACTGGACATGGATCAAGGTAAGATGTGGTAGTGTTTTTAGTTTGGATAAGATGTTTTTGAGGGCGTCTTTGGATAAAGGCTAAAAGGCGGACCATTGCACAGGTAGCAGACCATGCTTTCTCTAGGGTCATGTGGCCATGAGGGAAGGGTTAGAACAGCAGTTATGGTTGGCAATTTAATCATTAGGCATGTAGATTTCTGGATGGCTGGTGGACAAGAGAACCATCTGGTAACATGCCTGCCTGGTTCGCAGGTAGCAGACCACATGTGTCACCTAGACAAGGTTTTAGTGCTGGGGAGGAGTCTGCTGTCTTCATACATGTTGGCATCAAACAGGCCCTACCTAGCCATGTGTGAGCGGTGAGGCCACACAGGGCGCAAGTGCTTAAGGGGCGCATTTTTGCTGTCTGCCATTGCCTGCCACCACCACTTTTTCTTCTCTCAGCAGTGGCAGGCAATGGAAGACAGCTAAAATGTGCCCCTTAAGCCTTCTAGCCAGCATGCTAAGAAGATCTGTCCCTCAGATCTGCTTAGCATGCTGGCGACTTGCACATCGGGCGCACCTCTTCTCTCTTGTGCCACGGGGAGGGGGACACGCGCCCGATTTTCAAGTCGCACAGGGCACGATTTACACTCGGTACGGCCCTAGCAACAAAGACATAGGAAAGTATGGGAGGGAGGTTTTCAAGGCCAAATTTAGGTTTTTAGGTAGGAAGCTGAAATCCAGAACTCCCAGGGTAGCATTCTCCGAAATGCTTCCCATTTCACATGCAGGACCCTAAAGGCAGGCAGAGCTCCGGAGACTCAATGCATGGATGAGACAATGGTGCAAAGAAGAGGGGTTTAGATTTGTTAGGAACTGAGCAACATTCTGAGGAAGGGAGGGGCTCTTCCAAAGGAATGGGCTCCACCTTAATCAGGATGCAACCAGGCTGTTGGCACTAACCTTTAAAAAGGAAATATAGCAAATTTTAAACTACATAGTAGGGGACCGACAGTTGCCCAGAAGTGCATACTTTGGAAGGATGTATCCTTGAAGGATACTAGCAAAACAGGGAAGTTAGGGCATCCTAACACAGAGGTTTCAACAAAGATAAAAATAACCCAGATGTCCTTAGGAACAGAGCCAAAATATTCCAAACTACCCCTATCAACTGATAACCATATTAATATGAATAAAGTACAACCTCTAAAATGCCTGCATACAAATGCTAGAATTCTAAAATATAAAATTGGATAACTAGAATATATAGCACTAAATGAAAGGTTACATATGATTGGCATCTCAGAGACCTGGTGGAAGGAGGACAACAAATTGAACAACTATATCGCAATGATAAAGTAGATCAGATTGGTGGATGGGTTGCACTCTATCTTAGAGAGGGTATTGAGTCACATAGGTTTTGCAGAAAATAAAATACACTGTAGAATCTCTATAGATAGAAGTTCCATGTAAAAAGTGGAAGGTGACGGAAGTGGGGGTGTACTACTGACCACCTGGAAAGAATGAACAGATGAAAGACGATATGCTAAAAGAAATCAGGGAAGCTAACAAAAGTTACAACGCTATAATAATGGATGATTTTAATTACCCCGGTATCGACCAGATCAATGTCACAGCAGGACATGCTAGAGAGATAAAGTTTCTAGATGAAATAAATGACTGCTTCCTGGAGCAGCTGGTTAATGAACCATCAAGAGGAGAGCTATTTTGGACCTAATCCTTAGTGGAACACAGGCTCTTATGCAAGAGATAAGGGTGCTGGAGCCACTTGACAATATAATGATCATAGCATGATCACAGTTGATTTAATAAATGGAAGAAAGATGGCAAGAAAATCTACAGTACTACCTTTTAACTTTCAAAAGGGAGACTATGATAAAATGTGGAAAATAGTTAAGAAAAAAACTAAAAGGAGCAGCTGCAAAGGCTAAAGATTTACATCAAGCATGAGCATTGTTTAAAAGTACTATCTTGGAAGCCCAGACCAGATGTATTTCAAGCTTTAAGAAATGTGTAAGGCTAAAAAACTGCAAGCATGGTTTAAAGGAGAGGTCAGAGAGGCTATTATAGCCAAAAACGTATTCTTCTTGAAATGAAAAAAGGAGCCTAAAGCTGTACACTAGAAACAACATAAGCATTGGTAAATTAGATGCAAGGCATTGATAAGGCAGACAGAGAGAATTTGAAAAGAAGCTTGCCTTGGAAGCAAAAGCGAAATACAAAAACGTGTTTAAGTAATTTCATAGCAAAAACCCTGTGAGAGAGTCAGTTGGACCATTGGGCGATAGAGGGGTAAAAGGAATTTGGTCTTTACTAAAGAAGATGTAGGGAAGTTACTTGTGCCTGAAATGGTAGATAATGTTGATATAGCTGAAGAATAAACTGAAGAGTAGCAAATAACCTGAACCAGATGGTATACATCCAAGGGTGTTGTAAGAACTGAAATATGAGATTGCAGACCTACTATAAGTAATCTGTGAACTATCGTTAAAAAATCTGTAGCACCTAAGGATTGGAAAGTGTGCATGGTAACTCCAGTTTTTAAAAAGGGTTCCAGGAGTGATCCAGGAATTTACCTACCAGTGACCCTGACGTCAGTACCAGGAAAAATGGTAGAAATCATTATAAAGAATAAAATTACTCAACATGTAGATAGCCATGGTTTAATGGGAAAAAGCCAACATGGAAGTTGGAAAATCTTGTCTTACTAATCTGTTATATTTTTTGAAGGTGTGAATAAACAGGTAGACACAGGTGAGCTGGTTGATATAGTATATATGGATTTTCAGAAAGACTTTGACAAAGTTCCTCATGAGAAACTATGCAAAATTAAAAAGTCATGGGATTGGAGGCAGTATAGTATTGTGGATCAGAAAATGGTTAAAAGATAGACAGCTCTCCGCTTCTCTATCAACAAACTTTCCAAATGAGTAACATCAGTAAGAACATAAGAGACACCCTTTAAAGTAACAATACATTTACACGGAAAACGAAGAAAAAAGGAGGCATCTCCCAGGGACAAAACCTGAGGCTTTAAGGCCAAAAAAAGCCTTTGCCTAAGCTGGGTATTTCGTGAAACATCAGGAAAGACATTAACAAAATGACCACAAAACTTAGTAGTCTTATGCTTGAAAAACGCACGAAGTACACGTTGTTTAACATCCCTAGACTTGGTAGATGTTCAGGGCGTCCAGGGGTAATTTAGCCTCCTATCTATGGGCCTTGTGTCTTATTTTCTATAATATTTAATTGTTTGGGGTTTTTTGTTAATGCTGGGCCAAGTTTCTTAATGTGGGCTATATCTGAGTTATTTTTCCTTTTGATGTTTGTACATCTAATGTGGTAGTCTGTTCTGGATTGACCTTGCTTGTATTGTTAAATCCATTTTGGAAATCAATTTAAAAAAAAAGATAGACAGCAGGCTAGATGACCAATTTTCTCAATGGAGAAAGGTAAATAGTAGAGTACCCCAGGAATCTGTGCTGGGCCTGCTGCTTTTTTAACATAAATGACCTGGAAGTAGGAATAACGAGTGAAGTGATCAAATTTGCAGTTGACACAAAGTTATTTAAAGTTGTTAAAATGCAAGAGGATTGTGAAAAATTGCAAGAGGACCTTGGCAAATTGGAAAACTGGACGTCCAAATGGCAGATTAAATTTAATATGGATAAGTGCAAAGTTATGCAACTAGGAAAGAAAAACCCAAACTTTGGTTATATGATGCAAGGTACCACCTTAGAAACCACCACCCAGGAAAAATCTTTAGGCATCATTGTGGATAATAAGTTGAAACCCTCTGCCCAGCGTGCAGCAGTGGCTAAGAAAACAAATAGAATGCCAGGAATTATACAGACAGGAATGGAGAATAAAACAAAGGATATTATAATGCCTCTGTATCATTCCATGGTGCGATCGCACCTTTAATAATTGTGTGCAATTCCGGTCGCCATATCTTAAAAAGGATATAGCTGAATTAGAAAAGGTACAAAGAAGAATGACAAAAATAGTACCCCTATGAGGAGAGGCTTTAATGTTGGGGATCTTCAATTTGGAAAAGAGATGGCTTAGGGGGGCATACAATAGAGGTCTATAAATTAATGAAACAGGTAAACGGAGTTTGGTTGTTTACTCCATCAAAGTAGAAAGACTAGAGGGCATGCAGTAAAACTATATTGTAATCCATTTAAGACTAATAAGAGAACATATTTTTTCACTCATGAGTAATCAAACTCTGGAATTCATTACCAGAGGATGTATTAAAAGCTGTTAGTGTTGCTAGGCTTATAAAAGGTTGGAACAAGTTCCTGGAGGAAAGGTCCATAAACCATTATTAAAGAAGACCCGGGAAATCCACTGCTTGCCCCTGGGACAAACATTGTAGAACCTGTGTGCCTCCTTGGGAACCTTCCCAGGTACTTGCGACCTGGATTGGCCACTATTGGAAACAGGATAGTGGGCTTGATGGACCTTCATCTGAGCTTGTAAGGCATTTCTCATGTTCTTATAATGCAAGCTTTAACGTGCCTGCATTATCTATTGCAAAGGAATAATGTGCGTTACATAAACTAACTTGTTTTAGTGATGATGCACCACCTTATGCTAATGAGATAATGAGTATGCAAAAGAATTCATGATATATTAATGCAGTGAGAAACTATGCATATTAACTATGCAAAATATAGTGCAGGCATGTTCATGTCAATAACCTGACTGCATCTCAAGGCTTTTTATGGCACTGCCGACATTAGTGGATATACATTTGCACATGTATTGTACTGTCTTTGATAATGGGTGCCTCATTTTCAAATTTAACTTAGGGGTATGTTTACTAAACTGCTGAATGCCATGTGCCAAGTACACTGCATTGAAATTTACTATTTGCAAAAAATGCAGTTGCACTAAAAATCCCATGCTATCCGAGTAGTGCGGGTTGGTGTGGAGACTGGGTGGTTTAGGGATGGAGCGGGGCTTCTGTGGTGCACATTCACCAGCAATGTTGCACTTAGCATGGGGTACCTACCACTACCTCAATGAGTGGCGTTGTGCATTTGTGCTGATTGCATAAAACCGATGCTAACTAAAAAGGGACATGTCAGGCATGCCTCCATTTTGCAGCATAGGTCTAGAGCCACCCCTGTGTTCACTTTTATGTGACAGAATGCGCAGTAGGCGGTTCAGTAAACATGCGCCTAAGACTCTAATACACACAAAGCACAATGCATTGTAATTCCGAGAAAAGTGTGACCTGAATCTAATTCTCTTTCCCTTTATGGCCAAAGTTAATACAGTTTAGCACATTGTCCTCTAAATTTTATACACAATGACTTTGTTCACAAGAGTTTAACATATGTCAATTAAATTAATCTTTCTCAGCTCAACTGTTCTCTCTTGAGTAAATGGAGCCTGAAGGGGTTTTGATCATTCTGCACAAGCATTTAAGGATGGCTCTGGCAATGCCTGAAAGAAAGCATAGTTACTCACCTGTAGCAGGTGTTCTCTGTGAACATTCCTCACATATGGGTGACATCATTGACAGAGCCCACACAGGAATGCTTGACAGCTTCCATAGGAAGCTTTTGGGAGGACTATTGCAGATGTGTGCTTATCTTCCCATCCAAATGGAGCCATCTTACCTCAGTATGATGGCATAGCTTAATCAAGCAAAAACGAATCTCCATGGGGAGGTGGGAGAGTAGTGAAGATTTATTCCTGCTGTTCCTAGAGAACATCTGCTACAGTTGAGTAACTATGCTTTCTCTGGGACCAAGCTGGAAGTAAGTCATCACATATGGGACTCCCAAGCTACAGGCTACCAAAGGAACCTATAAAAAGCCCAACGGAGTATCCAGAAAAACGAACTGAGAAAAACAGCATAAGAAATCACTGAGAGGTTCCAAGAGTGAGGGTCCAGCAGAACATCAACAGCAAATCAAATCTACAGTAGCCTGGATGGACAGCAGGGTCAGTGGGAAGAAGTTGCTCTAGTTCCCAAAGAGGTTCCAGAATACGGCTTGGCCGAAGTTGCTGTCACACCAAGAATCTCCATCCAGACAGTAGTGGTGTGGATGAAGGTGTGGATGGAGGACCACGTGGCAGCCTTACAGATCTCCACCGTGGAGACAAAGTGCAGATTGGCCAGCGAAGCAGCCATAGCATGAACATTGTGTGCGATGATATGGCATTCCAGAGTAAGCCCAGCCTGTGCATAAGTGAAGGAGATGCAGTCTGCAACCCAAATGGAAAGAGTGCATTTCGATATCTCCATGTCCAGATGGTTAGGGTCAAATGAGACAAAGAGCTGAGAGGAACTGCGGTGGACTTTCATTCTCTCCAAGTAGAAAGTGAGCACTCTCCTATGATCCAAGGTATGTAGTGAAGCCTTTGTTCTGTTGGCATGAGGTTTCGGGAAAAAAAAGGTGGGCAAAACCACCAACTGATTTATGCAGAAAGCAGAAAAAAACTTAGATAGAAACTTGGGGTGAGTTCAAAGAACTACCCTGTTCTTATGAAATCTGGTGTTCACTGGCTCTGCATGCAGAAGGGAAAGCCTCCAGAAAAATCACTTTCCATGTGAGACATTTGAGCAGACAGGAGCTGAGGGACTCAAATGGAGGAGAGAGAAGCTGTCCCAGTATGATGTTAAGATCCCAAGCTGCTGGAGGTGGTCTAATGGGTGGACGAGATAGAAGAAGGCCCCTCATAAAGTGACCAATCAATGGGTGAGCAGACATGGGCTTATCAGCCACAGTATGGTGGCATGCTGCAACAGCACTGAGATGCACCTGGACAGAATTGGACTTCAGGCCAGAGTCAGAAAGGTGTAAGAGGTAAGACAGCATGAACTCCACTGAAAAGAGAAAGGGTTTACAGCCTTGCTTGCATGCCACATAGAAAACCTGTACCACTTGAAGGCATAGGCACGTCGTGTAGAATCCTTAAGCGAGGCCAGGAGCATGTTCTTCACTGCTCCAGCAGGTGGAGGGTGGGAAGAACTATGCACTCAGCATCCATGCCGTAAGTGCTAGGGACATTACGTTGGGATGCAGTAGGGTCCCTACATCCTGAGAAATGAAGTCCAGAGCGTAGCTGAGCCTGAGCAGCTGTTGCCGGGACAGCCGGAGCAACAGGGGAAACCAGGGTTGCCTGCGTCAACGTGGTGCTATGAGAATTATGGTAGCCATCTGCTTGTAATTTGAAGAGGGTCTTGTCCATCATAAGAATCGGGGGGTATTCATACAAAAGGATCTTGCTCCAGTCCAGGAGAAAAGCATTGGGTGTTACCCGATGTTTGAATGTTACTCTGCAGCAAAACCGCAGTAGCTGGGCATTGTGAGGAGTGGCAAAGAGGTCTATGGAAGGTTTACTCCACAACTGGAAGATATGGCTTGCTACCTGCCTGTTGAGAGTCCATTTATGTGGTTGAAGGACTCAACTGAGGTGATCTGCCAGGACATTGAGCTCTCTCTGCAAGTACATGGCTCTTAGGAACATGCCATGTGAGATAGCCACTTTGTAGAAGCAGACTGCCTCCCAACAAAGGAGGCACAACCCCATCCCTCCCTGCTTGTTGATATAAAACATGGCCACATGGTTGCCAATCTGAATGAGGACTATGTTGTTGGAGAGCTGTTGCTGAAACATCCTCAGGACATTGGCAACAGCTCAGAGTTCCAGGAAGTTTATTTGGTGGAGATTCTCCAGAACTATCCAGAGACCCTGTGTGCTTAGACTGTCCAGGTGAGCTTCCCAGCTCTGTGTTGATGCAACAGGGCCTGGAAAGGCAGCCCTGCAAAAAGGTTGGAAGGCTGTTGCCACCAGGGGAGGGCTCCCAGAATGGGTGCGTTACTTTGATCTTGTCCCAGAGGTGGCCATTCACCTGGCGCCACTGCATGCAGAGAGTCCACTGCACCTGACACATGTGGAGTCATGCCATTTGTGTGACATGGACTGTGGAGGCCATGTGGCTGAGAAGGCATAGTATCTGTTGATCTGTCACGAGGGGGCAGTGCTGAACGCAATGAGCCAGGGCAACCAGATGCTGGGCCCTGTATTTCGGCAGGTATGTTCACACTAGAGTAATATTGAGTAAGACCCCAATGAACTCGAGCCTTTGAGAGGGTCAAAGATGAGACTTAGGGTAATTGATGATGAAGCAAAGGTGTTCCAGGATTTGTATGGTCAGCTGCACTGGATGTCAAACATTTTTGGTGACCCAGCCTTGATCAGACCTGGCCTTGATCAAATAGTCATCCAGATAAGGGAAGACAAAGATCCCCAGAGTGTGGAGAAAAATGACCGCTAGACACTTCGTGAAGACCCTGGAGATGAAGGCAAGGCCATAGGGTAGCACTTGGTAGTGATAGTGCTGCCCGGTGAGGTCAAAGCGGAGCTACTGCCGGTAAAGGAGGTGAATGAAAATATGCATATAGTCATAGCCCATCTTCCCAGTGGAGGTAAGGCAATAAGGTTCCCAGGGATACCATCTTGAACAACTCCTTCACCAGGAACCTGTTAAGATTCTGCAGGTCCAGAATGGGCCGAAAACCTCCGGTCTTCTTTGTAACCAGGAAGTAGCGGAAGTAGAATCCACACCCCCTTTGAGATGGAGGAACTAACTCCATGATCTGATTAGACAGGAGGGACTGAACCTCCTGTTGGAGGTGATGGTGAGGGTCGAGGGGATACTCCCCTGAGAAGAAGGTGGGAAGAAGCTGATCAAAGTGCAACCGGTACCCCTCTTGGATGATCTGGAGGGAACATGTGTCCATTGTTATGCTGGGCAACCTGTGGGCAAAATGAACCAGTTGGCCTCCCACCTTTGGTAGAACTGTGTCCGAAATGGGAAGAAGGGCCATGTTCTGGAGGAAGGAGTCAAAACCCCCCACCAGGCTGTAACTGCAGTGCTGGTTGAGGTTTCTGAGGCTTCAGCTGGTGCTGCTGGCATTCACCCTGGCCCTTTTGTTGCTGCTATCCCTACTGGGGTGCCTCAAAGGAATAGTAATGAGTGTAAGTACCATAGTACTTCTTCTTGGGGAAGAAAGACTTTTTCACCAACGACTTTCATCTAGAGGGATCAGATGTATTTTGAGTCAGTTCAAAGTGAGTTGTTCTCTCTCAAACTCTCCAGTTTTATCCTCCATTGGTTTCTCAAAAAGGTTTTCACCCCTGCAAGGGACATCGGTTGCCTTGTCCTAGACCCATTGTTCCGAAGACTGCAGCCAGGCAAAGTAGCAGCCCTGATGCCCACAGCAGCCACCCGGGCGGCCGACTCAAATCCATCATATGCAGCTCGAGTAATATACTTAGAACACTTCTGTGATTGGGGTCAAGGGCTTAATAGCGCTATAACTGCTCCCCCAATTTGCCAGCAGAGAATCCAGCAATATCTCCCTTAAGATCTCAGAGGAACATCCCCATATACAGTTGGTAGGTCTGGATATGGGACCAGCATTGAGCCTTGGTAGCACTTCCTGCCAAAGTTATGCATGGTCCATGCCACCTGGCCTGGGGGCACCAAGGAGTGTGTCTTTGAACTCCTGATGTAGCGCATGGCCAACTCCATGACCATGGAATTAATGGGAAATTGCAGCTTTTCGAAGCCAGGGCTCTTGCTCACCAGATACTGCTAATCGAGATGGCAGCTCACTGGGGGGGCACCAGGAGTGGGTCTCCCACATTTCAAAGAGGAGGCACTTGAAGGTCCAATGCACCAGCACCATAATGGCCTACTTTGGAGGATAGGGGTACTGGAGGATATCCAAATTCTCTGCCCTGGGTTCCTCTTTGGCTTCAATGGTGAATGGCAAAGCCTTCCCTATTTCCCGCACAAACTCATGGAAAGACAAGTCCTCCATAGGGGTCTCCCTCTGTTCAATGTGGGTGAGGGATTGGAGGGAACATCCCAATGCTACGCGGTCTTTGGCAATTCCTCTTTGGTTTCCAAATCATTGGGATCTGATTCTGAGAGGAAATAGAAGTACCAATGTGATTCCTAAAGACATCGGTAGCACTTAGCCGGAATTGAGGGAGACTAAGGCTCCTGATGGTCTGACCCCGAAGCACTCAAGAGAGAAAGGTGGTGCAACAAAAGGGACCTCAAGTGTGTCCTGGAACTGCTATCTTCTCATGTGTTTGCAGTAAGGGCTGCACCTCTGACAGTGAAGCTGATGCCATCACTGGTGACAAGGAACCTGAGGTGAGCAGGTCTCAGGCAGTCTGCTGTGTCAGGAAAGCAGAAAAGCTGTGCTTCAGGGCTTCCATGTGCTGTGCAAAAAGTGCAGTCACTGATGCCATCAGAGGCAGTGCAGCAGCCACCGACACCAATGCTGTGTCATTCGACAGGGTCTCCACCATGGTAACAGATTCGGGAGTCTTCCACTGGCCCTCCGGGACATTAGGAAGCAGCAACTCCCACTGGGGCAGCTTGGGGGACTTTTCCTGGTCCTTGCCTCAGAGTCTCATCGAGGGCTACGATGCCAGTGCCCATAGGTTTTCACCCAGGACATAGCATCGCCCTTGGACATTGATGGGGTTGGAGTCTGATCCTTCTGGGGGTACTCTTTCTCAAAGGAGAGCCACCAGTCAAATGGACTGCCATCTCTCGGTTCTTAATGAGCTCGGACCCTGCGTGAAGTCAAAGCATCGGTGGATGTCTTCGAGGACGTCAATACCAATGTCTATAGCGGAGCCAATGCTGAAGATTCAGAGGAACCAAAGAGCAATTCTTGATGCATTATTTGATTCCTGAGCCCTTGCGCATCATCTGAAGCAGAGAGCACAGGTGGAGGGCTTATGGTAAGGCCTGAGGCACTGAAGGCACCAGTTGTGCCTGTCCGTCATCGAGATGGTCCAGCCACACTGGTTGCACTTTTTAAAGCCACTGGCCAGCTTTGCCACATTGGGGAAGACGGCTTCCACAAAATCAAAGGACTCTAAAGTCCCAACCGACCAGGGGATGCGAGAAAAAAAAAAATCCCGCACCTCAAAAAGAAAAACACAAAGAAAAAAGTGATGCCAGGGCACCAATGGACCCAAGAACAGGCAAGAAGATGGTGATTGAACACACAACAACAACAACAACAAAAAACCCCAAAAGAAATGTTTTGCAAGGGTAACCACTTTTTCTGGGGATCAGACAGCTTCTGACGGGCTCGGCATAAAAAAGAAGACTGAGGTAAGATGGCTCTTTTTGGGCAGGAAGACAAGCATGAATGTGCAATGGTCCTCCCAAAAGCTTCCTATGGAAGCTGGGGAGCATTCCCACATGTGCTTCATCGAAGACGTTGTCCATATATGAGGATTTACTTTCTGCTTGGTCCCAGAGAAATTTAATATGAACTGGGGTCCAACAAGGGGACACCAATTTAAAGGCAGTCATATCTCTTTGTATGTTTATGCAATTTATTGATATACCACCCAGGCTGAAGGGCATCAGAGTAGTTTACAATCATGTACATGCCCTCATCCCTAAAGGGCTTATAATCTAGGTGTACCTCAGGCAACAGAGGGTTAAGTGGCATGTCCAAGGCCACAAGGAGAGCCTATAGGACTAGAAACCCCAGTCCCTTTGGCCTGAGATTGTTGTCCCCAAATGGGAATTGAACCCCTGGCCCTAAAGCCTCAGGTACCTTGTCCTAACCACTAGGTCACTCCTCTTATTGTTGTTGTTGTTGTTGTTGTTGTTATTGTTAAGTGCCATTGAGTCGGTGTCAACTCATGGCGACCCTCTGGATAGTTGTTCGTTCTTCAGTCAGGCGGCTCATTGTTGATAAATTGGCACCCGTAGCTGCTGTTACTGTATCAATCCATCTCATTGCTGGCCTTCCTCTTTTGCGTTGACCTTCTACCTTGCCAAGCATGATGTCTTTCTCTAACAATCTCTCTTTTTGCATGATGTGTCCAAAGTATGAAAGCCAAAGTCTTGTCATCTAAGCTTATAAAGAAAGCTTAGGTTTGATCTCCTCTAGTACTGACTGGTTTGTTCTTCGGGCAGTCCATAGAATACACAGAACATAAGAACATAAGATATGCCATACTGGGTCAGACCAAGGTCCATCAAGCCCAGTATCCTGTTTCCAACAATGGCCAATCTAGGTCATACGTACCTAGCAGTTTCCCCAAAAGACACAGGTTCCGCAATGCTTGTACTGGGTCAAGCATTGATATCCTGGGTCTCTTCTTAATAATGGTTTATGGACCTTTCCTCCAGGAACTTGTCCAAACCTTTTTAAACTCAGCTATACTAACAGCCTTTACTACATCCTCCGGTAACTAATTCCAGAGTTTGATTACACGTTGAGTGAAAAAATATTTTCTTTTATTAGTCTTAAACAGTTTACCCTGTAGCTTCATTGCATGTCCCCCAGTCTTTCTATATTCTGATAACGTAAACAATCGATCTACGTTTACCCGTTCCACTCAGTAAATTAATTTATAGACCTCTATCATATCTCCCCTCAGCCGTCTCTTTTCCAGGTTAAAGAGCCCTAACCTTTTAAGCCTTTCTTCATAGGAGTATGCTTCCATCCCCTTTACCATTTTGGTGGCTCTTCTCTGAACCTTTTCTAATAACGCTATATCCTTTTTAAGATACGGCGACCAGAATTGCACACAATATTCAAGATACGGTCTCAGCATGGAACGATATAGAGGCATTATAATATCTTTTGTTTTATTTTCCATTCCTTTCCTTATGATACCTAGCATTTTATTTGCTCTCTTGGCTGCCGCTGCACACTGGGCTGAGGGTTTTAACATGTTATCCACAATGACGCCTAAATCTTTTTCCTGGGTGGTGGTTCCTAATGTGGAACCTTGCATTGTGTAACCATAGTTTGGGTTGTTCTTCCCTAGGTGTATAACTTTGCACTTGTCCACATTAAATTTCATCTGCCATTTTGATGCCCAGTCTTCCAATTTATCAAGATCTTCTTGCAATTTTCCACAATCCTCTTGGGTTTTAACAACTTTAAATAGTTTTGTGTCATCTGCAAATTTGATAACCTCACTCGTTATTCCACTTTCCAGGTCATTTATGAATATGTCAAAAAGCAGCAGACCCAGCACAGATCCCTGGGGTACACCACTATTCACCTTTCTCCATTGGGAAAATTGGCCATTTAGCCCAGCCCTCTGCTTTCTATCTTTTAACCAGTTCTTGATCCACAGTAGTACACTGCCTCCTATCCAATGACTCTTTAGTTTTGCCAAAAGTCTCTGATGAGGGACCTTGTCAAAGGCTTTCTGAAAGTCCAGATACACTATATCAACCGACTCACCTTTGTCCACCTGTTTATTCACACCTTCAAAAAAACATAACAGATTAGTAAGACAAGATCTTCCTTGTCTACAGCCATGTTGGCTGTCTCCCATTAGGCCATGACTATCTACATGCTGAGTAATTTTATTCTTTATGATGGTTTCTACCATTTTACCCAGTACTGACGTGAGGCTCACCGGTCTGTAGTTTCCCGGATCACCCCTGGAACCCTTTTTAAAAATTGGTGTTACATTGGCGATTCTCCAATCTTCAGGTATTAGAGATGATTTTAATGATAGTTCACAGATTACTAATAGCAGGTCTGCAATCTCATATTTCAGTTCTTTCAACACCCTTGGATTTATACCATCCGGCCCAGGTGATTTGCTACTCTTCAGTTTATCTAATAGTTGTAATACATCTTCCCGATGTATCGATATTTCCTTCAATTCTTCCACACCTTTAAATACCACTTCAGTCATGGGTAACATCCCTACATCTTCCTCAGTAAAGACCGAAGCAAAGAATTAATTCAGTCTCTCACTTATTAAAAGAGGGCTACTACACAGTACCCTGTCCTGTGCTGCTAAGGTAAGCTATATTCTGATTTGATTTAAATTATAGCTCTTTGCTGCTGCTAGGCTCTAGCTTATTATGAAATTTAAACTACAAGCTCTCTGCTGGGTTCAAAATTTAACCAGAAAGCTCTCTTCTGTGTTTTAAATTTAAACTAAAAGTACTTTTCTGATGCTAGGCCCTGAGTGACTATTAAATTTAAACTACAGCTCCCTGCTGGGTTCCAAATTTAACCAGAAAGCTCTCTTCTGTGTTTTAAATTTAAACTAAAAGTACTTTGCTGATACTAGACCATGAGTGACTATTAAATTAAAACTACAAGCTCTCTGCTGGGTATGAAATGTAACCAGAAAGTTCTCTTCTGTGTTTGAAATTTAAACTTAAACTGCTGCTACTAGGCCCTGACTGATTTAACAACAAATAGTGGGTTCACAGATTAATTATGCCTTCGAATTATGGTGCTTGCTGCAAATACTCCTTCTGTAATTTGTGATATTCCAAAATGCACATTCAGTATGACACACTATAATAGACACCTTACACCAACCAAATATTTGATGGAATGCCATTATTTTCTCAATCCTTTATACAGCTAAACCTCTTCATACAGGATCATGTTAGCTTCTTAAAGGCACGCATGCTTAATCCAGAAAATGCTAAAACCTTTATTTCAAGGTGAAATCAATACATTCTAAAACGGACTGAATCAGATAAGTATCATTCCTGTAGTAAAATTCTAAAGGCTAAATTCTTCAACAATAACAAGCAATCCTTTAATTATTTTTACTTATCCTCTCAGCAACCTATTGAATAGCATATGAGATGGAAAAAAAGTTCCACAGTCATCTGCAGAGGTCTGTATGCATGTGAATTCAATTCCTTTTAAAATACAACAGTTTCACCCCAAATAAACCATGAAGCCCGTGTGCGATGGGCACATCAGAACTTTCTCTTTGGATTCTAAATGTCAGTCTCCATTTGGCTGGTAACAGTATCTGCTCTCTCCTGAGCACCTGACATAAAAATCAATATTAAAATCTGTTTTCCTCTCATATTAATCTTCCGGTTGCGTTAGGTGGTGTGCTCCTTAGCTATTTTCCACAGTGGTTACTGTTCTCTAAACTAGTTTCAAAATAAAAGATAACACAGGTACACTACCAAAAAACTGCCTCCAGTTTTGCAACTCATTCCTATAGATTTTGGGGTGCTGAATCCAGGAAAAATAGCCAAAATGTTCCATCACGTCACGTTTTCTTGCCAAAAATTAGATTTCTTACCCATATAAGGAATGTTCACATAATTTCTTTTTAGCCGACTGCAGTTTATTTTCTTGGCCAAAATAGAGGTTGTAATGGTTAACTAACTAGAAACACTCCCTCATGATATTTTAGAGTGTTTTGTATTCATTTTATACATTAACAGGACAATTGGGAGGCGGGGGGCTAAATCCAGTACTCGCGCTGGCGCATGTTCTTTCCTGTTCGCCTCGCCTCGTTCGCTCGCTCAAACACGGTGGTTGCGACATGAACGTTCCTGTCAAATTTCAGTTTCTTGCAAGTTTATTATTGCCTTTTGTTTGCTCAGTCGTAATCCAGCTTTATTCCGAAGTGGTTCACTACAGTTGTAGTTTGCAGTGCTGTGTATTTGTGATGGCTCACAGAGCCAGAGGTTGCGTCAACTCTCCGGACAGTTTTTGTTTTATTTGTGGGGAATATATCGTGAAAAAGCGGCAGAGGAACATTTCTGCATTTATTAAAAAAGTATATTTCGCCTATTTCGGTTTGAAGTTAGGCGATCAAGACAAACCGTGGGCTCCTCACAAAGTGTGCAAGACATGTGAGGAAGATCTACGCTTATGGATGAAAGGTAAAAAACAAGCATTTCGTTTCGGAATACCTATGATGTGGCGTGAACAAAGAGACCACAGCAGTGACTTCTATTTTTGCTCTTGCATTGTGAAGGGATACAACTTAAAAAATAAGAACATAATAAGTTACCCCAACCTTCCCTCAGCAATTAGGCCTATGCCTCATAGCAACGAAGTACCTGTGCCTGAACCACCAAAATCTTTGGATCATATTTGTGTGGACGGTTCTGATCATGATGAGACTCATCAGATGGCTTTTCCCGATGAGTCCAGTACTTCCGAGTTTGAAACTGAACCAGATCCGAAACCTGAACTTTTCTCTCAAGCTGAATTGAATGATTTAGTCCGGGATTTAGGACTCCCAAAAGATGCTGCCCAACTGCTAGGTTCTCGGCTTAAACAGAAAAATCTATTGTCACCAGGAACAACTTTTTATTGGTACCGCAACCGCGAGACACAATTTTTGAAGTATTTCAGCAAAGAGGAAGATTTGGTATTTTGCAACGATATATACGGAGTGATGGAAAAGTTTGATCCTGCTGAATGGCGGCTGTTCATTGATTCGTCAAAAGACAGCATAAAAGGTGTTCTTCTTCATAATGGCAACACATTCGCCTCAGTTCCTATTGCTCACTCTGTTATTCTCCAAGAAAAATACGAGAATTTTGGCCCTGATTCTTCAGAAGATTCGTTATGATGAGCATAAGTGGATGATTTGTGGAGACTTTAAAATTCTATCCATGCTATTAGGGCAGCAATCCGGTTTCACCAAATATCCCTGCTTCCTTTGCTTGTGGGATAGCCGGGCCCGCGACCTACACTGGGGGAAAAAAGACTGGCCAATTCGGGAGTATTTGAGACCCGGTGAGAAAAATGTTCTTCATGAGAGCTTGGTACCTCGTGATAAAATTCTATTACCACCTCTCCACATTAAGTTGGGTCTCATTAAGCAATTCATCAAGTCCCTTCCAAAAGATGGTGAGTGCTTTCGGTACCTTTGCTCAAAGTTCCCCCGACTTTCTGAAGCAAAGCTAAAGGAAGGAGTGTTTGTTGGCCCTGATATAAGGAAACTCATTTCAGATGGAGCATTCGCTGAAACGATGTCTGAGAAGGAAAAGAAGCCTGGGATTCCTTCAAGGATGTTGTTCTCAAATTCTTGGGGAACAGGCGGGATGAGAACTATAAGGATATTGTTGCCAGGATGCTCAATGCCTTCAAAGAACAAGGCTGTAACATGAGCCTGAAAGTCCATTTCTTGCACTCCCATGTGAACTACTTTCCCGAAAGCTTGGGGGCGTACAGTGAAGAACAAGGTGAAAGGTTTCACCAGGACATCAAGGACGCAGAGAGAAGGTACCAAGTAAGATGGAACACCACTATGATGGATGATTTCTGCTGGTTGCTGCTGCGGGAAACCCCAGATGAAAAATACGCCAAGCAGCGCACCAAGAGAAGCATTCGGGGGAAGAAGAAACGGGCCCACCAGGAGATTGATTGACCCAAGAATGACTTTAAAATCTAAACTGTGTTGACAAATATCGTGTTTTTACTAAACTTTGAAATAAAAATTTGCTAGTTATTACCACAGTGTCGGATCTCATTTATTAGAATTTATTTTAACACCATCGGGTGTTTGTCTTCATGTATTGCAATGGTGCGGTTTGCGTTTTCTATTCTTACATACATACCTGTACAACATTTTTGCACATTTCTTTGCTTTGCTTTGTGTCTAACCTCGCTCTTATATGCTCAATGTTTGTGCACATGTATGTGGCTGTTTTAAGTGCAGACAATTTTGCTACCATCACAGTGTGTTTTGTTGACATTACTCTATTCTTATGTGCTGCCTTGTTACAATTTTCTTTATTCTTATTTGAATAACTACTAAACAATTAGTATAAAGAATTCATCCAAGAAACTTTTATCTCGATCGCACTCAATCTGAAACGTTCACCTCAAACTGCTAACCCAATGTAGCAAAAAATCTGTACGTGATGGAGCAAATTGGTTACCAGATTTGGATTCAGCGCACCAAAAAACGTAAAAATCAATCGAAACATTAGAGGCAGTTTAAAAAAAAATTTTTTTAGTGTACCTGTGTAATCGGTATTCCTTCCTATCTATATTTATAATTCTTTTCAGCAAATTCCTTTTACAGAAGCATTTGTCCTATCAATCTCTCACTTAGTCAGGAATACACGTCTCACACATAGTAGCAAAACGTTTATTTCTTTTTCAGTAGGACCAAAAGTTCCACTTTCGAAAATAAATAATATGTTCTATAAGAACTTGTTTAAAACATTCCAACATCGGTGTGAACTTCCAATTATTCTTAACATCAGCACTCACGTCTTTTCTCCTATTCCCCACAAGACTCGTCTCCAAGATGGGGAAAATATTGTCACAGCCTTTTTTGACATCGTAATGTCAAACTTATCAAATACGTCATTCTCTCATTTCCCTGCTCAACTCACCTGAATTCCCCCTCTTCCACCTCAGTTGTGGCTGAACCTACTGCCCAGCCCTCTCCCAAAGCCACCTCCCCCACTCCCCACTTCCTTAATTTACCTGTTCCCCAAATAGTGCCCTGGACATACCTCCCACATCCCTTCTTGGCCTTTTTCCTACCTCCCTTTCTTCAAGTTCTCCTCCACACATAAACCATATCACCTAACTACCCCCTCTCCCTTCCCAGTGTCTCATTAAACGTTACCGGGATGGAAAAAGTCTCAGTTAGGTTAATCTGTCCTCGGCCCAAAACTGGGGACATCTTTAATATTGTTACTTGTGTTTTTTCTCCTATTCTCCACAAAAGACTAAACTCCAAGATGGTGAAATATGGCCATAGCCTTTCTTAACATCATAACATCAAACTCTGAATACTATTGATGGGAAACAAGAAATGACCATTTCATTTCCTATTTCACCGAGATTGCGGCTTCATTTTAAATGAAAGCACATCCCTTTTGCACACTAGTCACCCTCCTTTCAAATCACCTTGAGCCCCCATCATTCCCCCATTCTACTGCCAGTCTCCTCCACTCACGCCACTAGTGGTGACAGCCTCATTCTAGTCACTGTTCCCCTCCTTTGGCTGTGGCCTGTCTGCCAGTAGAGCAAGCTTCTAGTAGATCCTGTGTAGTATTCAAACATATGCCAAGCCTAATTTTGGAAAGATGAACCCCATCAATCCAATACAACCTGGAGCAATACATCACCAGAAGCTCATGGGAAAACACCTGGCAAAACTATAAACTTGGAAATTTCTGTATTAACCCTGCGGCAAAGACTCCACTGCTTTAGGTTCACAGACATCCTGTCAAACCAATCAGAGAATAATCTAGGACCAAACCAGGCACACTTAAGGAAAACAGCTGCAAATCAAAACTTGGTCAACAGGATACCATCTGCATGTATCAGCCAATATAACTATTTCGCACCCCAGATGGCCAGGCATTTAAGTGTCTCCTGATGCAATATACCGAGCAAATCACCAAAACAGAAAATTTTCATAAAATGATCCCCACATCTGTACCCAATTGGTCAGTCTTGGACCTACAAATCCATAATTGCACCTGCCTCTCACCCACCCAGATATTACTGTTGAAGTGTCTGGTACACCCCAGGCATTTTTGGCAGGTGCCACCAACTCCCCAACCTGGAGCACCACACAGAAAGCAAATGAAAAGGTGACTTGAAGTAATACCATTTCATATCGAGATGAGTATACTCCTTGTAGTGCCTTAAACAGTTGCTGTAACTCACTAGGCCCAATCAGGCAACGAGCCAGACAGACCCCAGTAGTTGTACCTGCACACCAGATTCCTCATCAAAAAAAAGATGATGCAGAGTCTTGCTTATATAGGCCATACTTACTAAAGTTCTTGCGGAACACAACCTAGCTGTGAATTTCAACAAAACTAATGTTCTATTCATAACCAGAGATGCTAACTTTCATCCCCTAACACACATTAAGGTACCAAGGACACAGCTACAAGCCAAATCTGAAGTACGCTACCTTGGAATAACCTTGGACCAATACCTAACTCTTCAAAAACATATCAGCAATATCATCAGACTCACATACCAGAAAATAAAAATAACACAAGGCCTGCAACCCCTGCTAAGTTCTCACAACTTCTGTACAGTCTTCCAAGCCTTAGTATTCCCACACCTGGACTATTGCAACATTCTCCTCCAGGGCCTACCAGTTTACATGATTCACCCCTTGCAGCTGGCTCAGAATACTGCAGCCTGGATACTGTATGGAGCTTCCAGATATGAGCTCATAACTCCAGTTCTCAAGAGCTTACATTGGTTGCCCATTGCAACTTACACTAAATAATCATCTCGAAAGCTGCCTAAAAGAGATGCAAACTTGGCTGATGCAAAACAATATGTCCATAAACCATAAAAAGACAGAAGTAATGTACATCTCCCGAAAACAAGACTTCAAACCACCCCCAACAATAACAATGAACAACAACACTTACTCAGTAAAAGAAGAAATAAAATATCTATGAGTAACCCTTGACACAAATCTAAAAATGGAAAAACACCTCCGATTAACCAACAGAGCAATTTTCCACAAAATAAAGGTCATTCAACCCCTACGCAACATCCTTGATCATTCAGAATTCAGAACCGTTGCACAAACCCTACTCATCCCACACTTTGATTACTGCAACTCCATCCTTCAAGGACTACCTAAAAAAACCCTAAAGATCCTTCAAATGGCTCAAAATGTCTCCGCCAGAGTGATCATGAAGAAGAAAATCACTGAACACATCACACCAATATTAGCTGACCAACACTGGCTGCCCATAACCGCCCGCCTAAAATACAAACTACTAGTTATAACATTCAAACTCATACACAACATAGCACCATCATATCTAAACAACCTCATAAACACTCAACCCCTTTCCAGAAACAGAAGAATCTGCAATATAAACACCCTATGTATACCAAACAGTATCAGATCAGCCAAAGCCTGCACAAGTAAAAGAGCCTTCACTTATACAACACTGACTTTATGGAATCAACTACTATCAGAACTGAGATCAGTTGAAGACCTAAAAGACTTTAGAAAAAAGCTAAAAACACACCTCTTCAATGAAGCATACGATCCAACTTAAACATAATGAACACTCCTAATTGCTAGCATGAATCAATCTGTCTTAGGAACCAACATAAGCACAACCACGACTTTTTCATGTAAACTTGTATTATATTATCATACATGATATATATGTACGACCCAATATTGTATATATATTATCCCTTTTAAAATTGTATATATGTTATCCCTTTACTTTAATCACCTGTTATCTAATGATTATTTATTTACATTCTCTTATAATCTCTCAGATTATCACTTATAATCTCTCAGATTATCACCTGGCAATCAATTATAAGTTTGTTTCACTTTAGTTGTAACCATAGTTATGTTTACGTTTAAGTTATCCGCTTCTGATCGCTGGAAGTAGCGGAATACAAATGATAAATAAATAAATACAAGGCCATTCTTATTACTTTTAAAGTATACCACAATCTCTCATCAAACCATCTGCAATCCCTAATACACAAGGCACCAAGCAATAGACTAAGATGGCACAATATGCAATTCACCCTTACTGTCCCTTCCACACTTAGGACAAGCACCTAGTCTGCATCAAATAGAGCATTCACACTCTATGCCTCCAGCCTATGAAACACACTTTCTCACAATATCCGTGCCACACAGGACCTCAACAAATTCTGCAAGAGACTAAAAACTCACCTGTTCACTGACTACTTTGGCACCTAAAGCTAATCACTCCAGTACAACCTACTGAGTTCTACACCAAATTACACCTCTCACTCAATGGCCCTCCACAACAAACTGGGATCATTCCTCCCTGGACTGTCACCCTATCTACCATTCACCACGTCAAATGTTCTTTTACTTACCTCTGCACTCAGGGGCGGCCCAAGGGGGGTGCGGGGCCATGTGCGGAGACTCGGTGCGGGGCCTCATTTGCATAAGTGGTCTTATTTGCATAAATATTTGCATAATGTTACCATTCACTAACTTTTAGTAAACATGTCTCTTAATGAGTGTATGGATAAAGAAAGACTAAAAGATTTCTACATTACTATAATCCAGTGCCAACCGCCAGGCACATTAGGAACTACTACAAACGCTGCCCATTTAGAACCCATAGCAAACCCGCCGTATCCTGACAGCATTACCAGGACTCACAAAGCACCATACCCTACCTATCAAAAGGCAACACTGCAAATATTAAACCAATACATTTCAGAGAATACTGGGGAAAGAGAACAAGTGGCAACGTCAAATAGGAATTACATAAACAGAATACCTCAGCTCAGTTACACATGCAGAACATAGACCATCACCAAACAAGGAATCACAATTTAGAAACAGGAAGGCAATAATTAAACTGGGAACCCCAAAAGCCAAACTTGGAATGTACAACAACACTGTAGAAATAAAACTATAAATTAATTTCCTCTTGTACCAAACAAAGCGGAGATGTTAATGATGCACATTTCCCAGAGCTGACATATTCCAGTTAATAACTTCAAAATAAAGCGATATCTTTCTACCTTTTGTGCATTTTTTTTCAGTTGCAATTGGTCCAGCCACTTTCTTCTGGTTTCTTCATGTTTTCTGCTAACTCTCCATCGTCTGCTGTCCATTTGTCCTTTCTTCTCTCTTCTAGTTTTTTTTCCATTCTCTCTCTCTCTCTACATCTGCTTTAACATACTAATCTTTCTCCTTTTGCTCTTTCCTCATTCCTATTTCATCCACACAAATTTTACCCCTCCATCCTCAATCCCAATTACTCTCCCAATACCTGGCCAATTGTAGATTTTTCATCCCTCCTACACAAAATATTTTTCCCCTCTCCATTTTAATCTCCCAGCCCCATCCCATTCTAATCCTCCCCCAACATCAGCTCCCTTCTAGTTCCAGTCTCACCCAGCATCCATTCCCTTCTAGTCCCTGCATCAGCCCATTTCCAGTCCTAGCCCCCCATCAGCCCATTTCCAGTCCTAGCTCCCCCATCCATTTCCAGTCCAAGTCCCTTCATCAGCTCATTTCCAATCCTAGCCCCCCATCAGCCCATTTCTAGTCATTTCCTAGCCCCACCATCAGCCCATGTCAAATCATAGCTCCCCTCCACTCAGCCCAATTCCAGTCCAAGCCCCCCCATGAGCCTACTTCCAGTTCTAGCCCCTCCATGAGTCCATTTCAATTCAAGCCCCCACCACAGCCCATTTCCAATCTTAGCTCCCCCCAACAGCCCATTTCCAGTCCTATCCTAGCTGTTCTATCAGCCCATTTTCAGTCCTAGCTCCCTTCCCTCACAGCCCATTTCCATTCCAAGCCCCCTCCCCATCAGCTATTTGCAGTTCAAGTCTCCCCTTCCACTCAGCCCATTTCCAGTCCTAGCAACCCCCAACCCATTACCAGTCCTAGCCCCCCGTCAATCAACTTCCAGTCCTAACCCCCATCACCCCATTTTCAGTTTAAGCCCCCCCTATAACCCATTACCAGTCCTAAACCCCCATCAGCCCATTTCCAGTCAGCCCCCCATAGCCCATTGCCAGTCCTAACCCCCCCCCCATCAGCCCACAGCCCATTACCAGTCCTAACCACATCAGCCCACCTCAAGTCCTAAACCCCTCCCCATCAGCCCATTTCCTGTCCTAGCCCCCCATACCCCATTCTCAGGCCTACCCCCCATCAGCCCACTACCAGTCTTAACCCCCCCCAGCCCCCATTACCAGTCCTAACCCCCCCATCACCCATTACCAGTCCTAACCCCCCCATCAGCCCACTACCAGTCTTAACCCCCCCATAGCCCATTACCAGTCTTAACCCCCCCCCATAGCCCATTGCCAGCCCTCATCAGCCCACAGCCCATTGCTAGTCTTAACCCCCCCCATAGCCCACTGCCAGTCTTAACCCCCCCATAGACCATTGCCAGTCTTAAGCCCCCTCCCCAGCCCGAAGGCGCTTAGAGATCAGGATCAGCGTTTTAACACGCAGGTGAAAGATTTGAATATCGGCAATTTAATATTTACATCCAGCAGTTGCCGGTTCTCTAAGCAAGCTCAAGAAGAAGTGTTGTCTACGTATCCTTTTTCGTTGAGCTTCCATCTACCTCTTTTTCCCTGCAAGGAAACACTGTGAAAGTCGTTGGAGCTAAAGAAGGTATGTCATTAGTTTTATGCGAATTGGCAGCAACAGCCTTCGTTAGTTAAAAAAAGAAGTATCATAGTCATGGTCAAAGCCCACCTTCCACCCCAAATTTCTCTTGGACACCCTTATCATCCTTCAACGATTAGGCACACCCCACTTACAGCTCCAACATTTATATATATGGCTTCTAAACAATCATATCAATATACCACATTTGGAATTGCTCTTCCACGAGATCTCACAGTAAATCCTGTAACAAACATGATGTTGGCAGCCACCTCAATCATTTGAATCCTAAAGCATGCCCTAAAAAACCCCACCACTAAACATCACCTCTATAGAAACTTATAATACTAGATCAGTAAGAAACAAAATTCATTTAATCAGAGATCACATTGTGGACCAGCACCCAGACATTTTATGCATTACAGAATCTTGGGCTCTCCCCCTCTGATAGTGTCCTCCTCAACCAACTGGTCCCCTCTACATACTCCGCCTTTAATAATCCTCGCACTCTAAAGAGAGGTGGCGGAGTTTTCTAATCATTGCTAAAGACTCATTGCAACTTCAAACACTCACTTCTAGCAACTCTGAGCATTGCAGTTTCTATTGCAGTGGGAAACAAGTATCTAACTATTTGCCTTTGTTTATAGGGCCCCCCACGCACCAGCTGAAGAGCTAACTACCACTCTTGGACTGTCTGTGCAATCACCACAATTCACAACCTTTAATCTTACTAGGTGACTTTAATCTCAGCTCTGCAACTAACAATGATAGGCAAACCTTCCTTCAGGACAAATGGACTCTTTACTATTCTCTCAGCTAATAACCACTCCCACCCATAGACATGGTTCCACACCAGACCTAGTTTTTGCCCCAAATTATCTCTTAGGACAAGGGATTTATTTCCTCACCCCATAATCACCGCCCGATTCCTTGGTCTGATCATCACAGAATCAAAATTGAATTGACAAACAATACGGCCAAGTTCAAACATACACATTCTGCTTCATTTGGAATCAGAAAAAGATTTAAAGCTTTCAAAAAGATCAATTCTTAAAAGACACACTACCCTACCTCAACTCGGATGAACCTAACTTGGACAAAACTGGTTAAAGAATTGGAACATTACCATCAGTACAGCAGCAAAATCCAAACCGTACATAAAATCAAAGAACGTAAGACAACACGCTCCATGGTACTCCAATACAATTCGCAACGCTAAAAGAGAATTAGAGAAAGCTAGAACGCCACTGGAGACGCTCCAAATCTCCACTGCACAAAACACTTACTTAACAAAGCAAAAATATAATGATCTTATTAACGATACAAAACGAGAGCATCACACAAACACCATTCTGAAAGCCTACAATAAGCCCAGAGAACTCTTTGAGATAGTAAAAGACCTAACTAAAGAACCAAGTCCTGACACAGACATACAAATCAACCCTCAAACCTTTGCAAAAAACTTTCTCCATGAGAAAATAGGTCACATACCGACTCAAATACATACCGAAACTACAGCTCCATCACAACACAAACAACCAATAAGCAACAAGTTGGGACAGTTTCCACACTCCTTCAACCAAACAGATTTCGGATATCATCTCTGCTCTCATACTAGCACTGCCCCTACTGATCCTGCCCGTTCAATGGCTCAAAGCAACCAAGCATAACTTCCTCAGTTATATACACAATATCGTATCCATATCCCTATCTCAAGGAATAATACCCCGAACAACTTAAACTAGCCTCAATAAGGCCTATCCTCAAAAAAACAAACCTGGATAAGAACAATCCAGCAGCCTTATAGGCCAATCTCTAGCATACCATTCCTAGCCAAAGTAATAGAAAAAAGCAGTACAGCTACCACTCCAAGACCCTGTTGACGACCATGCCCCACTCGATCTACATCAACATGGCTTTCGCCCCAACCATGGAGTTGAAACACTGCTGCTATATCTGTTCAATGATATCACCCAGACCATAGACAATGACAGGCAAGGATCTTTATTGATCTTCTTAGATATTTCAGCGGCTTTCGACACAGTTGACCCACACTATCCTCCTATCAAGATTGGAAAGTATCGGTATCTCTGGTACTGTCCTTAGTTGGTTTTAACTCTTATTTAACAAACAGGCAGTTTCAGGTTAAAAATTGGAAACAACACTTCACAGCCTACAAATCTCAAGCAAGGAGTACCTCAGGGATCTGCGCTTTCTTCCCTTCTATTCACATTTTTATTCAGCCCAATTTGTCAAATTATGGCAGCCCATCAAATAAGTTATACGATTTATGCAGATGACATCATGATTTATACACCGATTGATCTCATTAACCCCGACTACAGCAAGATCACAATTGCCTTGACAACATGTTCTTCCTGGCTCACATGCAATAAACCTTGCCTTAAACTACAATAAAACAGAGGCGCTTATTGTCACTCGAAAACACCGACTTCAACCCCCCACCTTTCATTAAATACAACAACATTACAATACCAGTTAAGGATGAAGTTAGATATCTGGAATTACCCCTCGATAAAGGTCTAACCCTCCAGTCACACATCAGAAAAACTGTGAGTTCTGCATACTACAGAATGAAGTGATTAGACGCCTCAAGCCCTTACTCTCATATGACCACTTCCGGTCTGTCTGCCAAGCCTAATAACTCCTATTCTGGACTTTTGTAATCCTATCTACTACGGTCTTTCAAAACACTCACTTTAAACCTCTTCAGATGGCTCAGAACACGGCAGCCAGAATTATTGCTGGCTCAGCAGCTCAAGATCACATTACCCCTACTCTCAAAGAGCTCCACTGGCTTCCAATAAGCCAGCGCGTCAAATACAAGATAATAAGTAATATATTCAAGATCAGACATGAATGCTCTGCGTTTAGCCTTCATAACCTCTTACTCCAGAATAACAACAGGCCAAGACTAATAACTACATCAAACACCCCTCAAGCACCCCAAGTAGTTTCAGAAAAGCGTGTCAATGTACTACACAAAGGGCAATTTCCTTATCGGCCCCACTTATATGGTACTCTCTCTCTCCCGATGTGCGATCCATGGATGATTTAAAGGAGTTCAGAAAACAACTGAAATTTGTACTCTTCACTGAGTACTAAGGCACAGACATCTAACAGTCTCTATTATTATAGCCTGCATATACTTGTTTTACTGTAACGGTTCCTTGATGTTGCGTATCCCAATTTTACCTTCACTCTTTAGTTTAGTCAGTGTATGCCCCCCTGTCTCTGTTCTCCCTTCTTGTGTCTGGTAACCGCTTTGATTTAAGGAAAAGGCGGTATAGAAAACCTGTTAAATAAATAAATAAATAAATAAATTGCCAGTCTTAACCCCCCCATAGCCCACTGCCAGTCTTAACCCCCCTCCCCAGCCCATTGCCAGTCTTAACCCCCCCTCCCTAGCCCATTGCCAGTCTTAACCCCCCTCCCTCCCTCCCTCCCTAGCCCATTGCCAGTTTTAACCCCCCTCCCTCCCTCCCTCCCTAGCCCACTGCCAGTCTTAACCCCCCCATAGCCCATTGCCAGTCTCAACCTCCCTCCCTCCCTAGCCCATTGCCAGTCTCTACCCCCCTCCCTCCCTCCCTAGCCCATTGCCAGTCTTAACCCCCCTCCCCAGCCCATTGCCAGTCTTAACCCCCCCTCCCTAGCCCATTGCCAGTCTTAACCCCCCTCCCTCCCTCCCTCCCTCCCTAGCCCATTGCCAGTCTTAACCCGCCTCCCCAGCCCATTGCCAGTCTTAACCCCCTCCCTCCCTAGCCTATTGCCAGTCTTAACCCCCCTCCCTCCCTCCCTCCCTAGCCCATTGCCAGTTTTAAAACCCCCCTCCCCCCCTCCCTCCCTAGCCCACTGCCAGTCTTAACCCCCCATAGCCCATTGCCAGTCTCAACCCCCCTCCCTCCCTAGCCCATTGCCAGTCTAAACCCCCCGCCCACCCTAGCCCATTGCCAGTGTTAACCCCCCCTCCCTCCCTCCCTCCCTCCCTCCCTCCCTAGCCCATTGCCAGTTTTAACCCCCTCCCTCCCTCCCTAGCCCACTGCCAGTTTTAACCCCCCTCCCTCCCTCCCTCCCTAGCCCACTGCCAGTCTTAACCCCCCCATAGACCATTGCATGTCTTAACCCCCCTCCCCAGCCCATTGCCAGTCTTAACCCCCCTCCCTCCCTCGCCCATTGTCAGTTTTAACCCCCTCCCTCCCTCGCCCACTGCCATTCTTAACCCCCCCATAGCCCTTTGCCAGTCTTAACCCCCCTCCCCAGCCCACTGCCAGTCTTAACCCCCCTCCCCAGCCCATTGTCAGTCTCAACCCCCCTCCCTCCCTAGCCCATTGCCAGTCTCAACCCCCCTCCCTCCCTAGCCCATTGCCAGTCTTAACCCCCCTCCCTAGCCCATTGCCAGTCTTAACCCCCCCTAGCCCACTGCCAGTCTTAACCCCCCCCCTAGCCCTCTGCCAGTCTTTACCCCCCTCCCCATCCCTTGGGCAGTCTCTACCACCCTCCCTCCCTAGCCCATTGCCAGTCTCAACCCCCCTCCCTAGCCCACTGCCAGTCTTAACCCCCTCCCTCCCTCCCTCCCTAGCCCATTGACAGTCCTACCCGCCCCCCCCCGGCTCATGGCAATTAAACCAAAAAAAAAAGCGGGCCGCTGCGGCATGGAGTGGCCAGCGGGGCTCCCTCTGCCCGGCGGAACTCTCCCGGTGCGGCTGAGCCCCTCTCTGCCGACTTGCAGATACGCGAAGGGAGAGAGTCTCCCTCGCGTCTCTGTTAAGCCCGCAGGGGCTGATGGGAAGCAGGGGCTGATGGGAAATTTCCCATCTGCCCCTGCGGGCTTAACAAAGATGCGAGGGAGACTCTCTCCCTTCGCGTATCTGCAAGCCGGCAGAGAGGAGCTCAGCCGCACCGGGAGAGTTCCGCCAGGCAGAGGGAGCCCTGCGGGACACTCCATGCCGCAGCGGCCAGCTTTTTTTTTTTTTTTAAATTCAATTAAGAAAAAGCAGAATGTTCTTTGCGCGGGGCCCCCCGAAGCGCGGGGCCCTGTGCAAAAAACATTCTTACTCAATGGACGGGCCGGCCCTGTCTGCACTACTGTCTCCCCCCCTCCAGCTTACCCTCTCCCCTTCCTTCAGCCCAACACTACCACAAGGTATGCTTACCTATCACTCCCCTTCCCTATGCTTCCCTATCACTCCCCTTCCCTATGCTTCCCTATCACTCCCCTTCCCTATGTTCTTTGCTTGGTTTCATTAAGTTGAAGCTATTTTTTGCTTAGTTTTATTAAGTTGAGACTTATATCTCATTATGTTACGATGTTCTATTATGCTATGTTGCTTTGATCCATGTAAAAGTGCATTACTGAAACCAAGAGAGAGCATTAAAATCACCTGATGCATGACTTGCAATCAAATTTATATTCAAATGCATGCATTACGGAACTAACAACCTGCACATCTCATACAACAAGGGGCAATAGACTCCTTGCCAGTTACTAGCTTGTACTGCTATCATGTTATCGGTCCACAAAACAACATGCCTTTATGCAACATACTCCCTCCAAACAAGCAGAGTAACAAAAGATGGAAACAGCTCAAGCAATGCAATATTCCAGCACCATCCTCTCCCAATCCTGAGTCCATGACTAAGTACTCTACAACTCCCAGGCATCTGAGAAAACTTTCAGGTTGAGAGAGGACGCCAGGGGTGCCTGCCATACCCATACCCTACTGAAATTATCCAGAAATGCAGCCCAAATATCAAAATCCTCCCTCACGCCCCTGTTTACCCTGACCAGTTAATGCTTCTGCAACAACCCTTTTGTTAGGCGTACCAACCATAGAATGAAAACTCAAAGCATGGGAATCACTCACCAGATAAAGTTAAAGTGACCTATCAAGGACTGAATCTGTCACAATGAAAGCTTTTTCCAACTTTTACCTCTGCAGCTGCCACACACAGCGCATTGAGACTCCATAAACTGTGAGTCCAGTTTTATTCCTAAGAAGGTGAACCACATACTCAGTCCCTTAGTTGTCTGCCAGTAGTAAACCAAGGTCCACATATACCTCCCAGAAAATCCACACCAACCTTTCACATTCATCAGAATTCACCATGCCCCCCAAACAAAAAATCATCCAGCTAGTGTACTATCATGTTGCTCCATGACACTTGTTGGGCCACGCCTCCAAACAAGCACATGACACTGAGCAGCTCTTGTCAAAATAAAGGCATTGCAGAATTAACAATCTGCACGGCTCAGACAGCAAAGGGAAACAAGCTGCTTGCCAGTCAATTGCTTGCATTTCCATCATGTTATCAGAGAGCAAAACAACATGCCTTTGTACCAGGTACTCCCTCCAAACTACCAGAGCAATAAAAGCTAGAAACGACTCAAGCAATGCAATATCAAGAGATAGAAAGCAGATTCCACATACCCACATCTACTACCAAGTCAAATGGCACATGTTGTAGAGTGCAGAAACCTGGCTTAAGAAACAAATTGATATTACATACCACAACATAAGACATTATGCATATCAGATATATTTGCCCTGGATCTTTATGGGAACCTAACCCAAAGGCTATATCACTATGCTCTCAAAGGGAAGTTCCCTAAAAGTTCCTGCTATGTAGCTGAGGCTTAGTTCTGTACTCACTTTCTCATGTGTGATGGCTACATTTGCCACAGCTGATGGGGAATTCCTGCTAGAATGGCACAATACAGGGCCATCAAATGGAATTGAAAACCCGACTGAATCCCCCTCCCTCCCATACACACACACAAATTAAGCTGTTCATGTATCTTGGTAGGCTGGCAACCAACACTCCAATGCTCATAAACTAAAAGGGGATGGTGCCTTGCCCACCCACTGATCCACAAGGTCTGGTACTCTGGAGCTTGAGCCATGTCCCCACCAAAGCACAACACAAGGTTAGGTGGGGACTCCCACAGATGCTTTACCTAAGCTGATACTAGCAGGCAGAGCATTTGCATCTTCCAGTACTGAAGTGGAAGAAAAATTTCACTGCTCTACTGGACCTTGGAAGAAACTGGCCTGGCACCAGTATGGGATGGTTAGAGAACAGGGTGCCCTACTTGCTAGCAAAGGCAAGTTGTCCCTCTGCCCCATCAGAGTCAAACAATCAGTCACAAGTCCACATCATGAAAACCCCAGCTTAACCACATCACACTTATCTGTAACCAATTATTTTCTGAACTGTTCATCATAATTCAATCAGCAAAAGCTAGAAGGATGCTTGGGTACATAAGGAAAGGAATGGCCAGCGGAAGAAAGGAGGTGATAGTGCCTCTGTATAAGTCTTTGGTGCAACCTCCTTTGGAGTATTGTGTGCAATTATGGAGATCACACCTTCAAAAGGATATAAACAGGCTGGAGTCGGTACAGAGGGTGGCTACTAAAATGGTTAGTGGTTTTCATAATAAAGCATATGAGGACAGACTTAAGGATCTTAATATGTGCGCATATAGGAAAGGCGGGCTAGAGGTGATATGACTGAGACATTTATATACCTCCATGGCATAAATGCACAGGAGGAGAGCCTCTTTCAATTGAAAGCAAGCTCTGCTATGAAGGGACTTGGGATGAGGGTGAAAGGGGATAGATTCAAGAGTGATTTGCAGAAAATAGAAATTACACTTACCTGATAATTGTCGTTCCTTTAGGGACTCCAGTTTAGTCCTCCAACTCGGGGTTGTGCACCTCCTCCTGCAGCATGGAGACTGGGCATGTCAAAGTCATGACATCACTGGATGTAGTCTGCTGATCACTCCTCTCAGCCCCAGTGAATTATTGACGAAGCAAACTCAAAAGAGCAACAAATAAGTAGCCAATACAATAATATTAAGTCTAAGTACTATCTATGTGACAACCACGTCCCCCAGAATGGATAAATGTTTTCTTGTACCTTGTTCCTTCACCCTCTTCAGATGCAAAGCTAAGAAAGAGGAGGAAGAGAAAGAATGGAAACAAACAGCTACCAATGAACCGAACTGTAGTAATAACTCTACGTACCTGTACATTTTCACCGCAAAGAACTGAACCTCCACTGTCAACGATACGACCCGGGTGGGAATGAGGACTAAACTGGAGTCCCTAAAGGAACGACAGTTACCAGGTAAATGTAATTTCTATTTCCTTATCGGTCCTCCAGTTTAGTCCTCCACCTCTGGGAAGTAACAGAACAGTAATCAATGGGAGGGGCCTTTCCATCCTGTACTCAATACAGCCGAGCCGAAACCTGCATCCTCTGCCGCTAACACATCAAGGCGGTAGTGTTTACTGAAAGTATGAAGAGACGACCAGGTGGCCGCTCTACAGATATCCCCTGGCGGAACCAAGCAGTGTTCCACCAAAGAAGTCGCTTGAGCTCTGGTCGAATGAGCTCGTAACCCCATTGGGACTGAACGACCCTGCATTAAATATGCTGACGCAATCACTTCTCTAATCCATCTAGAGATAGACACCTTTGCTGCTGCCTCCCCTTTGCGAGGGCCTCCGAACAAGACAAACAGACGATCTGATTTGCGAAAGGACTCCAACACCTTCAAATACCATTGCAATGCCTGTTTGATGTCCGCCGGCTCAAACTATGGTCTGCAGCGTTTCCCTCCCTGCACTGAGTACCGGAATGGGAAATTGATTGATTCAAATGGAACAGGGAAACCAACTTTGGCAGAAAAGATGGTACCAGCCACAACACGACCTTTTCTCTAGAAAATGACAAAAATGGCTCTCGACATGAAAAGGCTTGCAACTTTGAAATTAGCCTCGCCGAACAGACAGCCACCAAAAATGCTGTTTTTAAAGTCAAATCTTTAACTGATGCCTATTGTAACGGTTCAAACGGTTCACGCACCAGCACTCCTAAGACCAAATTGAGATCCCATGGTGGGACGACAACTCTCCAAGAAGGGTGAATCCTTGATACAGCTTTAAGAAAACGCAACACATCTGCATTCACCCCGAGAGCAACTTCCTGCACTTTGCCCCTATAGCAAGCCAGGGCTGCTAACTGCACTCTCAAAGAGCTGGCTGCCAAGCCTTTATCAAACCCCTCTTGCAAGAAACTGAGGACCAAGGGAATTGATACCGTAGCCACCCAAACTTGCCACCTTGAGCACCAGTCCTCAAAAATATGCCAAATTCGAACATAAGCTAGAGACGTAGATGTTTTTCTCGCTCGGAGCAACGTTGCGATCACTGCTGCCGAGTAACCTTTCTTTCTCAACCTCGCCCTTTCAATGGCCAAACCATAAGCGAGAACTAATTCACCTGAGGCATACGAAGAGGTCCTTGAATCAACAGATCTTCCGAGACCGGTATCCTCCATGGCTCCCCGTCAAGCAAGTGAATGAAATTTGCGTACTATGGATGTCTTGGCCAGTTCGGGGCCACCAGCAGATCTCTCCCGCGATGAGCTTCGATCCTCTGCACCACCTGGCCTATTAGGACCCACGCTGGCAATATATACAGAAGCTCCAATGGCCAAGGTTGCATCAGAGCATTGATACCTTCCGACATCCTTTCTCGCTGCCTGCTGAAGAAGCGACTCGCTTCGCTGACTGAAAGGTCGCCATGAGATCCATGACCGGCAGACCTCATCTGCATACCAGAAGCGTAAACACATCCAGATTCAACTCCCATTCTCCCGCATCCACCTGAACCCTGCTGAGAAAGTCCACCGTCACATTGTCCTTCCCTGCAATGTGCGCCGCCGAGATTGCTGGTAGCCGACTTTCCACCCAGGTAAACAGCACCTCGGCTTCCTCTTCCATGGCTGTACTTCGCGTGCCGCCATGGAGATTTGTGTAGGCCACTGTCGCAGAGTTGTCCAACAGCACTCTCACCGCCTAACTGGCGACCGTGGCTTCGAACTGCAGCAGTGCTAGATAAACCACTCTCAGTTCCAGCCAGTTGATGGACCAAGACCTCTCAGGAATGGACCAGACGCCCTGCGTGAAGAGAGCTCTACAATGCGTCCCCCACCCTGCCAGACTCACATCCGTCAACAGAGGGATCCACTCCGGCTGCTCCAGGAACATCCCCCTTGTCAGGACTCCGGGACGTAGCCACCACTGCAGGAATTGCCTGACTCGGTGCGGACAGGGTTGACGCTTGTTCAAAGAGTCGGACTGATGCGACCACCGACAAAGAAGGGCCTCTGCAACGGCCTCATATGAAACCTGGCCCATGGTACCACCTCCAGTGTTGCCGCCATTGAGCCTAGCACTCGTAGGTAATTCCATGCCGAAGGCGCAGGATCGGCCCTGAACTTGTGGATCAGTTGCCGAAGGCTCTGAACTCATCGATGCGGTAGGAACACTGCACCCTCCTGAGTGTTGAACCGAACCCCCAAGTATTTGAGATCCTGAGAGGGCACTAGATGACTTTTGGACGGGTTGACCACCCAGCCTAGGTCCTGTAAAAACTTTACCACCTTGCCTGTAACTTGAACACTCTCAGCCTCTGAGTTCGCTTGAATTAACCAATTGTCGAGATAAGGATGAAACAAAATCCCGTCTTTCCGCAATGCCGCCGCCACTACTACCATGATCTTGGTGAAGGTTTGCAGCGCCGTCGCCAGCCCGAATGGCAACGCTTGAAACTGATAATGTCCCCAAGGGAGAATGAAGTGTAGGAACCTCTGGTGAGCCTCTCTGATGGGAACATGCAGATACGCCTCCGTAAGATCCAGGGAAATTAAATATTCTGCCTTGCGTATCGCTACAATGACCGATCTTAAGGTCTCCATTCAGAAATGTGGTATTCAAAGACACCGATTCACTCCTTTTAGGTCCAAGATAGGCCGGAGTGATCCGTCCTTTTTTGGCACTATGAAATAAATTGAGTATCGACTCATACCGCAATCTGCTGCCGGTACCGGCCCAATCGCTCCCATTTGCAAAAGCCTATCTAGTGTGCTGCGAACGGCCAGAGTTTTCTGCTGACCTTTGCAGGGAGACAGCATAAAAGAGTCCTGAACTGGTCTTGCGAACTCCAGCGCATATCTTTTGCGAATGATCTCTAAAACCCACTGGTCAGACTTATTTGGATCCAGGCAGGAAGGAACCCCCGAAGCCTCCCGCCTATCGGTTGACTTCCTGCCGGGACCCGCCAGCTTTCATTTGGGTTTCTGAGATGCAGCTGAGGACATTGTTGCGAAGCCCCTACTTGCTCCACAAAACCCACGAAACCCCTGGGCTCTAGAAGGGAACTGTCCTCTCTGGAAACCAGCGAAACGAGCAGAACAAAATCTCCGGAAATCTCGAAACTGACGCCGAAAGGCCGGAGAAGATTTCCCCTGCCGAGACTTATCCTCAGGAAGCCGCCCACCCTTGGACTCCTCGAGATCCTTAACCAACTTGTAAAGATCCTCTACAAACAACAACCGCCCTTTAAATGGCAGCTTGCTGAGATGCGACTTGGACGAACCATCAGCCGCCCAATTCCTTAACCATAGGGATCTGCGTGTGGCCACCAGCGAAGCCATACTATTAGCTAGAGCCTGAATTAAGTCATAATGTACATCCACCAAATATGCCGTACCGGACTCTAAATGATCGATCTCTCGAAGACTCGCCTGGTCCAGCTGGGTAGACTGACGTAAACTCTGAGACCACCTGAGGCATGCTCTTGCCACCCAAGTGCCACAAATGGACGTCTGTAGAGACAAGGCATCCACTTCAAATGACTGTTTCAACAAATCATCCACCTTCCTATCTTGCACATCCTTCAATGCTGCGCTACCTTCAAATGGAATAGTGGTCTTCTTGGTAACGGCTGACACTGTCTCATCAATGCGCGGAGAGCGAAGCCATTCCTTGTCCTTATCTGCTAAAGGATAAAGTCTGTTCATAGTTCTGACCCCTCTCAGACCAGACTCGGGTTGATCCCATTCATCCTGAATCATCCGGTCCACCGCGTGGTGCATGGGAAACACAACCTGAGCCTGCTGCACCGCTTGGATTATCGGATCTTCCCCATTCTCTTCCTCACTCGTTGGTGTTGGAGCCAGGGATTCCATAATGAGTGCCGTCAACTCGTCCCTCCGGAACACTTGAATGATTTTCACCTGATCCTCAGGTTCCTGAATCTCGCCTTCTTCCAAGTCTTCCATTTAGTCCTCCAGGTCCATCTCCGCCTCAACTGTTTCATGCCACTTCACCTCCGAGGGGAAGGGCTCTGGAGGCCTTGATCACTTTGGAGGTCTAGTTAAAATACTACTCCCGACCGCTAACCCAGGTTCAGCTGCCACACTAGGCCCCACCACGGGCTCCGGTAATTTACCTTGACGCCACGAACAGAAGGCTTGATGCATCAATAGGACAAAATCTGGACAGAAATCTTCAAGCTGTGACCCCGCGTCCAAGGCCGCTTGCGAAGTGGCCGGACCAATGGCCTCCTCCTGACTTTCGCCTAAGGCCGGCGGTCCAAGATGCTCTCCGTCAGCTCCAGACCACCCCCCCTGGGGCTCTTGAGCAACCTTAATATCCATCTGCTGCTCAACGCTGGTGGAAACTGTGGCGCAGGCCCTGCATATACCTGAATCTGCCACCGTAACTCTGCGGGTGCTGCAGACCACGCAGAGCGGCCAGGATGCCATACACCAGATACTCTCACAATCTCCTTCTTAGACTCTGTCTTTTTTTTAGCACAGCTAAACCAGGGAATCAAATTTCCAGACCAAACTCCCCCTTGCACCAATCAACCCCCCCAAAGGAAGTCCAGAAGAATCCCAAGGGAAGGTAAACCCAAAGGGAATGCTCACAGCCCGTTCAAAAAAAACTAAAGAAACTCCCATAGTGTGGACAATTAGCTCTGAGAAATGAAAAAGGAACCTCAGTTAATCTGCCCCCCACACGGTAATGCAGTACTAGCATGAAGAAAGGGGAAAATTAAAGCATCGGGGAAGCCCCTGCCACGCGATGAACATGCCACCAAAATGGCCACTGCTACAGCCTAGAGGAGGGAAAAAAGGCGCCAAAATGTACCACGAGGGTAAACGGTCCTGCCGCGACCGTTCCCCCACTCGCTAGAGCGATTACCTGCCTTTCACCGCAACGGGTCCCCCGTTTTATGCACCCAATCTGCACCTGCAGGGCTCAAGCCGGCTCGCTCCCGCTCCACCTTGCCACGAGTGGAGGACTGCCCGGTGAGCAGCTCGTCTTAGTGCCATCAGCCTGAGGATGATCGCGGCTTTCAGAATCGCCGAGACACCTTTGTTGCCTGCCACAGAGCTCTCCTCCGTGCCGTCCAGGAGGAGAGATCTGCTAGAAATTGAGCCCAAAGCTAGAAGCCCACAGAGAAGCAGAAGGAAACAGCACAAGAAAAGACGCTCCCCTAATTATAATTATTTTTTTTTTAAAGAAACAGTACCCAAATTGTGAAAGTGAAATTTAAAGGGGAATCTTAGGGAAAAGAAGAACCCCCCAAACTAATCTACGCTACTCTAAAGCTCCTTATGTGTTCCTCAAGTGAGCCCAGCACCTAGGCTCACTAAGTCCTCCTGCTACATGAAGACTGGACACACTGGGGCTGAGGGGAGTGATCAGAAGAATACATCCAGTGATGTCACGACTTTGACATGCCCAGTCTCCATGCTGCAGGAGGAGGTGCACAACCCAGAGGTGGAGGACTAAACTGGAGGACTGATAAGGAATATTTCTTTATGGAAAGAGTGGTGGATCCGTGGAACAGTCTCCCAGTGGAAGTGGTAGAGATCTGGACGGTATCTGAATTTAAAGAAGCATGGGACAAACACAGAGAATCTCTAAAGGAAAAAAGGGGACTGTTGCAGTGGTCGATATGGAAGGACAGACTAGATAGGCTATGTGGTCTTTTTCTGTCATCATGTTTCTATGTTTCTATGTATAGCTCCCATATTTATGGTAAGTGTGAAGAATTAGATCAGAATAAGCAGACAAGAGTGAGGAGCCGGCTTCACTCCCCTAATATTCCTAGTATAGATATTAAATGCCAACATCCAATTAAAAATTGTTTTCACTACCTTTGGATGCCTCTCGTTTGTCTCATCCTTACAGTTGCCCATTTTCTTCCCATCATCACCCTCTTGCTTCTGTTCCAGTAATGTAAAAATTTCAACATATTTGCCACACAAGATCTTCTCCATGTGAAATCACTACATTCCCAAACAATGAAGCCTGCCCCCAAAATTTTTTTTGTCAGACCAATTAAGTTGACTCCAGCACACAAGCCAGTTCAGCTATGCCCATAGGTCCATTCTTCTATATTTAATATTTTATTCAGCAATATTTAAAAGTCAGTCGTGCACTGATAAAGCATTCTGCTTCTATCATCCATATATTCAACAACTCGCTTATCCTCGACATAAAGTCATGTTTTGAACTTGCACTCATCATATAAGTTCTGCATTAGGATTTACTTATATTTACTGTTGCCATAACCATGATTAAGGGATGTTTCTCCACCATATAATATTTAGTCTGGTGCACGGTCTCAGCAGGCTTCCGATCCAGCTTCACTCCCAAAATGGCTGCAGCATTCTTTTGAATGGTATTTCAGGACATCATTCATGTCACCTCTTAAAGGCATCGTTCAAGTCACAATAAGAAATACCACTCGATTTCTGAATTTAACCCATACAGATGCACTTTATTCAAGTAAATATCCAATATTGCTCCTCATAATTTAGTCATTGATTGTGATCTCCTCATCTCCAATATGACAGAATCACGTCTACTGTATAACTTGCCACTTTAACTGCACAAATGGTTGACTTGCTGTGAGACAAGATGATACAACAGAGAAACATACATTAATCATGGTTATGGCAATAGGTAATATGAGATAAGTACACCCTGATGCAGAGCTTATGAGTGCAAGTTTGAAACATGGATGTTATATCAGGGATAAGAGGTGTTGAATATATGGATGATAATGCTTTAATAGTGTATGATTAACTTGAACACGTTTTTGATATAATATTAAATAAAGTAAAATGGACCTTTGGGTATAGCTGAACTGGTTTGTGTGCTGGAGTCAACTTAATTAATTGGTCTGACAAAAAATAATTTTTAGAGCAGGCTTTATTGTTTGGGAGTTTCATGATTTCATGCGGTGGAGAACAAATTTCTAAATGGGATCCAGTTATTTTGCTTTGTGGTACACAAGATCTGTTTTCAGTTTCTTTAGGATCTAAGGGGGGAATCACACAAAAGGGGGTATGCATACTAAACCACAGTAAAGTCACCAGTGGTAAGGGCAGCGATAAGGTGCCTGAAGCCATATAGGGCAGTGGGCAGGTAGGGGGCATTGCGGTGTTAGGGTGCCTTGGGCCATTTAACATGAGCTAACAGGACCAAGTGTGGTAAGGTGACAAGACGTCCTAAGGGGAGATAAGGCCTCTTAAGATGTGATAAGGTGTTCTAACATGAGATAAGGTGCCCTAATATGAGATAAGGCTTCTTAAGATGTATAAGGTACCCTAACAGGAGATAAGGTTCCCTAACATGAGATAAGAAGTCCTAAGGAGAGACATGGTGCCCTAAGGTGGAAAGCATGCACCTTAAATCAGGAAAATGGCTGTAACCGAAACACTGGAGAGAGCACCAAACAATGTCAATGTACAGGTGATGGAAGGAAGAAAAGGTGAGAGTTGATGGACCTGCCATGTCGGTGGGCACCGTATGTGGCAGCCAGTAAAGCAGACCAGCATGTGGGAGGAAGCTGTATCGATGCACAGGGTGGTGGCAATGTAAAGTGCTGCAATGACAGTGTGTGGCATAGGATGGGGAAGACGTGTCACCCAGTGGAGGCAGAAGCAGCAGGATGATTGCATTGGCAGGAGGACAGAGTAGTAGTTGCTACATGAAGATCAGGCACAGGAGAGGTGAGCACAAAGAGCCATAATGAGGAAAAGAGTACCAGTATAGGTCATGGAGTAGCAGCCTGCACAAGAAGACAGGACTGTACACAGCTGACAGAGGCAGATAGATGGGCTGAAGGACGGATGGCTGCTCAGGAGAGGGTGGTATGGGCTGGTAGCACTTATATGCAGAGCCCTGACAAGCATGGAAATGATCTGAGTAGCACAGTCACAAAAAAAAGCAGGTAGGAATCAAGCCCCTGTCCCCTGCTTAGGAGGACCTTGCACTAACCAGTATGCTACACCTCTCTGCATAGCAATGGCTGGATACAAAGAGACTGCAAGTCACTGCCTAAACTGTCTGCTGTGTGTGCCAGCATAGGGGAGCCCCACTAGTACCCATGATGCAGTGCACATGCAAAACAATGGTCTACAGCTGATCACCGAATGGAGAATGCACTTATTCATCATCTCAGCTCAGTAAGAGGCACTGACAGAGTGCTACAAGCACATAACAGCTACAAACCGTGCTACAAACCATGCTACTGAGCAGTTTCTGTGATCACCCTGAGGGTGAGGGTGAGCACCCAGCACCAGCTCCCCAGTACCTGCAGTGCCTAGAAATGGTCTCTGCCAGTATGTAGCCGGTATTGTCTGCAGTGTGATATGTTAGTCTTCTTGTGTTCTCCAGCATATGCCACTCACCTCTGGCCCTGTCATACAGGGACTGATGTAGAGCAGTGCATGTCAATACCCAGCGTTACAATGCTAATGCTATGGTAGCCAGCAACTGGTGAGAGGGCATGTCTAGATTTGCATGGGGTTGTTGCTAGGTGTCCTGCTAGCCCTACCAGTACTGCTGGAAGTAGGCCTGGAATATCTCACATCCCAACCACCTAGGTCAAGCATTCATCTACAGTAAGGCACAATCAGACTGCTCCTGCTGCCCACCACTAGGTTTCCCAGCCATGCACATACCAACTGTAGACAGTCTGCTAGTCAGTATGCATGGTATGTGCACCCAGGTTGGGACATATGGCATAGACACCAAGCAGTTGGTTCAGTGATCGGGCCCCCAGGACAGGAAGTGCACCCACATCACTAGAGACAGACACTATAATAAGAACTATGTGAATACATAGCCATGTCATGTCACTGCTCGGTCAGAGTGAGAGTGCCCTCTCAGCATGACATGTTGTGACCCCCAGTCCCAGCCATTGCCCTACCCCTGATGCAGACACATCCTGGCTAATCCACCCTGTTCACGCCATACTCACAATACTTTGCTCCTCATCATGCACATTTGCAGGCTAATGCTGGAAACAGCTTAGGCACTGTGAGGCTCAGTGAGGTGTAGAAAGCCACAAAACAATGGATAGACACACACAATCTCAGCTCAGGCATTGTTAAGGTGGTGCTCATTGCGCAGGAGCTGGTAGCGTGCTCTGATGTTAATGGCTGCTCAGAGTGCCAGTGCTGTCAGTCTGACACTCCATCCAGCTGAGGAGAGTGGAGCCTGTCTGTGTGGGTGTTTGCACCCTTGTTCGCCGATTCATTGGAGGTTGCACATGTTGATGTTGTACCTGTACTGTGGGATAAAACTTAGCCACAGGGACATACACTGCATGATACACAGCCAGAACCAAAACCTGTGAGACCCTCTACTCATATGCACACCATCGGTGTGTAATGAACCACAGTGCTGCCACATAGTTACAACAGTCCCTGGGGGTGACATGCCTCCCATCAGACAGACCTTGGCACATGTTGCACTGTGCATGGTGCACTGGATTAGGGAATGGCCTTGGTCTGCTGCAGGCGGGTTCCACTGCCTCTTCTGCCAACACCCCCCCCCACACACACACACCCATGTGCTGGTGTTGGTGATGCACAGTCCCAGACCAGCCAACATGCAGGTTGGCGGGTGCCTAGGGTGCAGGATCTGTAAGGAGGGGGTCGGAGGCATACAAGGATGGACACACATCTCCCCCACAGCCATCTACCTCTCCAGGGACCCCATCACCGCCTGCCAATGTTATGTCTCTTCAACCTGGGGAAGAGAAGGCCTGGAGTAGATTGGGTAAATGTAGTTCAATTGTTTACGCCATCAAAATCTAGTAGGGCGGCTACAGTGTGAGCCATTGAGGACTACTGGGAGTTAATGGTTTCTCAGTCAATGCGTATTCAAACTCTGGAATTCATTTCTGAAGGATGTCGTAAAGATTATTAGTGTAGCTGGGTTTCAGAAATGTTTGGACAGGTTCCTGGGGAATGGTCCATAAACCATTACTAATGAGGGGCCAAGAATATCCCCTGCTTGCCCAATACATGCACTGTGGATCCTGTGTGTCTTTTGTGGAAACTGCTAGATGGGCTACTGATGGAGACAGGATACTGGACATGATGGACCTTGTTCTTATGCAGTCTGGCATATTTTCAAGTCTTAGATTCATATGTGGGGGCTGCCTGGTCCACCCTTTGTACCAGCGGCCCCCACTGCATGACCCACATGTACCCTCCTTTGCCCCATTTGCACCATTAACATAGTGCCCTTTCTTACTTGGGCATTATGTTGTTGTTGCTAATGGAGCACTACTATCACTTTCTTGGGCTCTCTCCTCAAAATGCACCCTTACCATGAGGTTTTGATATGCGTTAAGGTTGCTGACGTTAAGGTGTCATCGTTAAGGGAGCAGTCCTTATTCCCGCCCACACCCCACCCATTGACCCCCCACTATCCACCTTCTCTCCACCCACAGGGTGCTTTACCGCTGCCGCTACTTTTAACATGTGCTAAAGTGGCATTAACGCCCTCTAACAGCACATTAGTTGGCGTTAACAGTGCGAGTGCGCTGTTAGCGCACATTAATGGCACACTTGCTCCTTTAGTGCAGTTTAGTAAACATATCTGAAGGTGTACCCCTGCCAAGATGACAAAGCCACCTTACTTCTTGTGCTCTCCTTACACATCACCAACTCATCACCTGTCTGGGCATTGCTAAAATTCAAGCCTACTACTATTACTACTACTACTGAGCATTTGTATAACACTACAAGATGTATGCAATGCTGCACAGACATGTAAGAGACAGTCCCTGCTCATCAGAGCTTACAGTCTGGTCAAGAGAGACAACACAAAGGAAACACAAGGAGATCAGGTGAGTCAAGATCTGAAAGAGACAGCAAAGAGGTGAGTTTTCAGCCTGGATTTTAAAAGGGTCAGAGAAGGCACCTGATGTATAGACTCAGGTAGTTTGTTAAGAACATAAGAACATAAGACATGCCATACTGGGTCAGACCGAGGTCCATCAAGCCCAGTATCCTGTTTCCAACAGTGGCCAATCTAGGTCATACGTACCTAGCAATATCCCCAAAAGACACAGGTTCCACAATGCTTGTACTGGGTCAAGCATTGATATCCTGGGTCCCTTTTTAATAGTGGTTTATGGACCTTTCCTCCAGGAACTTGTCCAAACCTTTTTTAAACCCAGCTATACTAACAGCCCTTACTACATCCTCCGGTAACAGATTCCAGAGTTTGATTACACGTTGAGTGAAAAAATATTTTCTCTTATTTGTCTTAAATAGTTTACCCTGTAGCTTCATTACATGTCCACTAGTCTTTCTATATTCTGATAGCGTAAACAATTGATCCACGTTTATCCGTTCCACTCCATTCATTAATTTATAGACCTCTATCATATCTCCCCTCAGCCGTCTCTTCTCCAGGCTAAAGAGCCCTAACCTTCTTAGCCTCTCTTCATAGGAGTAGCCTTCCATCCCCTTCACCAATTTGGTGGCTCTTCTCTGTACTTTTTGTAATAACGCTATGTCCTTTTTAAGATACGGTGACTAGAATTGCACACAATATTCAAGGTGTGGTCGTATCATGGAGCGATACAGAGGCATTATAACATCCTTTGTTTTATTCTCCATCCCTTTCCTTATGATACCTAGCATTCTATTTGCTTTCTTGGCCGCCGCTGCACACTGGGCGGAGGGTTTTAACATGTTATCCACGATGACTCCTAAATCTTTTTCCTGGGTGGTGGTTTCTAATGTGGAGCCTTGCATCGTGCAACTATAGTGTGGGTTGTTCTTTCCTAGGTGCATAACTTTGCACTTGTCCACATTAAATTTCATCTGCCATTTGGATGCCCAGTCTTCCAATTTATCCAGATCCTCCTGCAGTTTTCCACAATCCTCTTGGGTTTTAACAACTTTAAACAGTTTTGTGTCATCTGCAAATTTGATAACCTCGCTAGTTATTCCCTTTTCCAGGTCATTTATGAATATATCAAAAAGCAGCGGACCCAGTACAGATCCCTGGGGTACTCCACTATTCACCTTTTTCCATTGGGAATATTGGCCATTTAGCCCTACCCTCTGCTTTCTATCTTTTAACCAGTTCCCGATCCACAATAGTACACTGCCTCCTATCCCATGACTTTTTAGCTTCGCCAAAAGTCTCTGATGGGGGACTTTGTCAAAAGCTTTCTGAAAGTCCAGATACACTATATCAACTGACTCACCTTTGTCTACCTGTTTATGCACACCTTCAAAAAAACATATCAGATTAGTAAGACAAGATCTTCCTTGTCTAAAGCCATGTTGGCTGTCTCCCATTAGGCCATGACTATCTACATGCTGTGTAATTTTGTTCTTTATGATGGTTTCTACCATTTTCCCTGGTACTGAAGTCAGGCTCACCGGTCTGTAATTTCCCGGGTCACCCCTGGAACCCTTTTTAAAAATTGGTGTTACGTTGGCTACCCTCCAATCTTCAGGTATTACAGATGATTTTAATGAAAGTTCACAGATTACCAATAGCAGGTCTGCAATCTCATATTTCAGTTCTTTCAACACTCTGGGATGTATACCATCCGGTCCAGGTGATTTGGTACTATTCAGTTTATCAAATAGTTGTAATATATCTTCCCGGTGTAGCAATATTTCTCTCAATTCCTCTGCAGTATCACCTTTAAATACCACTTCAGTCTTGGGTAACATCCCTACATCTTCCTCAGTAAAGACCGAAGCAAAAAATTCATTCAGTCTCTCTGCTATAGCCTTGTTTCCTCTTACTGCCCCTTTTACCCCTCTATCATCTAATGGTCCAATTGACTCTCTCACAGGCCTTTTACTACGAATGTACTTGAAAAAGTCCTTATTTCGTGTTTTTGCTTCCGTAGCAAGTTTCTTCTCAAATTCCCGCTTTGCCTGCCTTATCAATGCTTTGCATTTAACTTGCCAGTGCTTGTGCTGTTTCCAGTTTTCATCATTTGGCTCTTTTTTCCATTTCCTGAAGGTTTCCTTTTTTAGCAGCAACAGCCTCTCTGACCTCACCTTTAAACCATGCTGGCAGTTTTTTGGACTTTCTTCCACTTTTCCTAATGCGTGGAATACAGCTGGTCTGGGCTTCGAGGATAGTATTTTTAAATAACACCCAAGCTTGCTGTAAGTCTTTAACCTTTGGAACCGCTCCTTTTAGTTTTTTCCTAACTATATTCCTCATTCTATCATAGTCTCCCTTTTGAAAGTTAAAAGGTAGTACTGTGGATGCCTTTACTATCTGTCCTCCACTAATTAAATCAAACATGATCATACTATGATCACTATTGCCAAGTGGTCCCAACACCCTTATTTCTTGCACCAGATCTGGCGTTCCACTAAGGACTAGGTCCAGTATGGCTTCCCCTCTGGTCGGTTCATGAATCAGCTGCTCCAAGAAGCAGTCATTTATTCCATCTAGAAACTTTATCTCTTTAGCTTGTCCTGCTGTGACACTGACCCAGTCGATACCGGGGTAATTGAAATCACCCATTATTACTACTCTGTTGTGACTTTTGTTAGCTTCCTTGATTTCTTTGAGCATTTCATCATCCATTTGTTCATTCTGGCCAGGCGGTCGATAGTATACTCCAACTGCCATCACCTTCCCCTTCATAAATGGAATTTCAATCCATAGAGATTCTACAGCAAATTTTATTACCTGCAAAACTTTAATCCTTTCTGACTCAATGCCCTCTCTAACATAGAACGCAACCCCTCCACCAATTTGATCAGCTCTATCATTACGACATAGTGTATATCCAGGTATCACAGTGTCCCACTGGTTATCCTCCTTCCACCATGTCTCTGAGAGTGCAATCATATCTAACCTCTCATTTAGTGCTATATATTCTAACTCTCCCATCTTATTGTTTAGACTTCTAGCATTGGCATACAAGCATTTTAGAGACTGTATTTTATTCATATTAATCTGGCTATTGGTAGGCAGGGGTAATTTGGAATCTTTATGCTCTGTCTGCTCCTTACTCAAGGGCATTTGGGCTACTATACTCCCTTTTGGAACCTCACTGCTTTTGGTAGTATCCTTCAAGGATACCTTTGTCCGAACCATGCACTCCTGGGTGACTGTCGGCTTTCCCCTAATTTCTAGTTTAAAAGCTTCTCTATCTCTTTTTTAAAGGTTAATGCCAGCAGTCTGGTCTCATCCTGATTAAGGTGAAGCCCATCCCTTCGGAAGAGCCCCCCCTTTCCCCAGAATGTTCCCCAGTTCCTAACAAATCCAAAACCCTCATCCTTGCACCATTGTCTCATCCATGCATTGAGACTCCGGAGCTCTGCCTGTCTTTTGGGTCCTGCACGTGGAACAGGAAGCATTTCGGAGAACGCTCTCCTGGAAGTTCTGGATTTCAACTTCCTACCTAAAAGCTTAAATTTAGCCTCCAGAACTTCCCTACCACATTTTCCTATTGCCTTCCCACATGTTCCAGGCATAAAGAGCAGCAAGGTGAAAAGACTTGTCTGGAGTTAGCAGTAGAAGAGAAGGGCATAGATAGAAGCGATTTGCCAAAAGAGTGGAATTCCCGAGGGGAGTGTAGGGAGAGATAAGAGATGAAAGGTAGTGAGGAGCTGTAGAGTGAATGCACATATAGGTCAGCAGGAGAAGTTTGAACTGGATGCAGAAATGGATAGGGAGCCAATGAAGTGACTTGAGAAGAGGAGTAATATGAGCATGATGAGGCTGGCAGACGATTAGCCATGCAGCAGTGTTGAACAGATTGAAGGGGAGAGAGATGATTCAAAGGGAGAGCAGCAAGGAATAGGTTACAATAGTCAAGACGGGAGGTGATTAAGAAGTGGTTAAGTGTCTTAGTGGTGTGTTTAGAAAGGAATGGGTGGATTTTGTTGATGTTATAGAGAAAGAAACATCAAATCTTAGCTATCAGATGGATATGTGTGGAGAAGGAGAGAGAGGAGTCAAAGACAACCCTAAGGTTGAGTTATCCACAGAGACTGAGAAAGGAGGAAGAGCAAAGGAGGTTTTAGGGGATAAAATAAGAAAAATCAGTTATGGCTATGTTTAAATTCAAGCAACGGTGAGACATCCAGCAGCAATGTCAGAAAGGCAGTCAGAGATCCGGGTCTGGATTGCTGGAGATATTTCAGGTATAGAGAGGTAGATTTGGGAGTCATCAGCATAAAGATGGTACTGAAAGCCATGGGACGAGATGAGCACATCAAGGGACTGTGAATAGAGAAAGAAAAGGAGAGGACCCAAGACAGATCCTTGGGGTACACCAACTGAGAGCGGGATAGCAGTAGAGGACGATTCACCAGAACAAACACTGAAAGAGTGATAGAAACACAGAAACAGAAATATGACGACAGTTAAAGACCACATGGCCTATCTAGTCTGTCCTTCCATATCAACAACTACAACAGTCCCCTTTTTTCCTTTAGAGATCCTCTGTATTTGTCCCATGCTTTTTTGAATTCAATTACTGTTATCATCTCTACAATCTCCACTGGGAGACTATTCCACGGATCCACTACTCTTTCCATAAAGAAATATTTCTGCATATCACTCCTGAATCTATCTCCCTTCACCCTCATCCCATGTACCCTCGTAGCAGAACTTGCTTTCAATTGAAAGAGGCTCTCTCCCTGAACATTTATGCCATGGAGGTATTTAAACATCTCAATCATATCACCTCTATCCTGCCTTTCCTCTAAGGTGTACATATTAAGATCCTTAAGTCTGTCCTCATATGCTTTATAATGAAGACCACTAATCATTTTAATAGCCACCCTCTGCACTGACTCCATCCTGTTCACATCCTTTTGAAAGTGCGGTCTCCAGAATTGCACACTATAATCCAAATGAGGTTGCACCAAAGACTTTTACAGAGGCATTATCACCTCCTTTTTTCTGCTAGCCATTCCTCTCTGAATGCACCCAAGCATCCTTCTAGCTTTTGCCATCGCCTTTTCTACCTGTTTAGCTACTTTAAGATCATCAGACACAACCACGCCTAGGTCCCGCTCTTCTTTAGTGGACAAAAGTACTTCACCCCCTATACTATATTGCTCCCTTGGATTGCTGCAGCCCAAATGCATGACCTTACATTTTTTAACATTAAATCACAGCTGCCAAATTTTAGACCATTCTTCAAGCTTAGCTAGATCCCTCATCATGTTATCTACACCTTCCTGGGTGTCTACTCTATTACAGATTTTGGTATCATCCGCAAAGAGGCAAACCTTACCCGACAGCCCTTCCGCTATATCCCTAACAAAGATTTTAAAAAGAATCGGACCAAGGACAGATCCCTGGGGCACACCACTGGTAACATCCTTCTCCTCAGAGTGAGCTCCATTTATCTGTATTCTTTGTCGCCTCCCACCCAATCAATTTCTAACCCAAGCAGTAACTTTAGGGTCCATCCCTAGGGTTCTCAGTTTGTTTATAAGTCACCTGTGAGGAACAGTGTCAAAGGCTTTACTGAAATCTAAGTACACCACAGCTAGGGCTCTCCCTCGGTCCGACTCCCTGGTCATCCAGTCAAAGAAATCAATCAGATTTGTCTGACAAGACCTGCCTCTGGTGAATCCATGCTGCCTCGGATCCTGTAATCCGCTGGGCTCCAGAAACCTCACTATTTTCTCTTTCAGCAGCATGATGGGAGAGATAAGAGGAGAACCAGAATAGTACAGAGCCCTTAAAATCAAGTGAGGACAGGGTATCAAGGAGAAGGTTGTGGTCAACAGTGGCAAATGCAGCAAAGAGGTCAAGAAGGATGAGGACTGAGTAAAGGCTCTTGGAGTTTGCCAGGAACAAGTCACTGGAGACTTTGGTAAGAGCCGATTCACTAGAATGTAAAGGACAAAAGCCAGATGCTAATGGATCCAGGGGAGCTTGAGAGGAGAGAAAGTCAAGGCAATATTGGTGAACCGCACATTAAGAAGTTTAGAAATGAAGGGGGAGGAGAGAGATGGATTGATAGAAGGACAAATAGGATCAAGTGAGCATTTCTTGAGGAGAGGTGTACTATAGTATGCTTGAAGGCTGAAGGGACAGTTGCAGTGGAGAGCGATAGATTGAGAATATGAGAGATGGAAGGAACAACAGTGGAGGAGATGGGGCTTTGAAAATGGGTGAGAATAGGATAAGAAGAACAGGTGGTGAGATTGGAGAAGGAAAGAAGGTGTGTGATTTCCTCCTCAGAGATCACAGAAAAGGAAGAGAGGGTAGCAAAGGTAGAGGGGGTAAGTTGGGAGTGAAGAGGAGTGGAAGTAGCTGACTTTGTGGAGAATTGGAGGGTGATCTTGTGGATTTTATCATGGAAATAGTCAGCCAGGGTTTGAGCAGAAAGCCAGATGCTAATGGATCCAGGGGAGCTTGAGAGGAGAGAAAGTCAAGGCAATATTGGTGAACCGCACATTAAGAAGTTTAGACATGAAGGGGGAGGAGAGAGATGGATTGATAGAAGGACAAATAGGATCAAGTGAGCATTTCTTGAGGAGAGGTGTACTACAGTATGCTTGAAGGCTGAAGGGACAGTTGCAGTGGAGAGCGATAGGTTGAGAATATGAGAGATGGAAGGAACAACAGTGGAGGAGATGGGGCTTTGGAAATGGGTGAGAATAGGATAAGAAGAACAGGTGATGAGATTGGAGAAGGAAAGAAGGTGTGTGATTTCCTCCTCAGAGATCACAGAAAAGGAAGAGAGGGTAGCAAAGGTAGAGGGGGTAAGTTGGGAGTGAAGAGGAGTGGAAGTAGCTGACTTTGTGGAGAATTGGAGGGTGATCTTGTGGATTTTATCATGGAAATAGTCAGCCAGGGTTTGAGCAGAAAGGGGGGGGGGGGGGTTCTGAGGCGAAGGTATCTTGAGGAGAGAGCTGAGAGTAGTAAAGAGACTGTGAGGGTAAGAGGCAAAGAGAGTTAGTTAGATGGACATAATAGCCTTTTTTGGTGAGTGCTATGGCTGACTGGAAAGAGACAAGCATGAATTTGAAGTGTAGAAAGTCTGCAAGGGAGCGGGATCTGAGCCAAGCACACTCAACTGAATGAGCACAGGAACACAGATGTATGTATGTATGTATATATCTATTTATTTATTTAAACTCTTTTCTATGCTGCGCTCTTTAGAATCAGTGCGGTTTGCAAGTAACATTAGTTTGTGCAATCAGGCAGAACCTGCATTGCACTTACATAGAACGGGTTTGGTAACTTTGGTAACTAGATAGTGGGTAGTGGACAAAAGCCAGGGCTGGGGTGCAGTACGTCTCACAGGCCATGGCATGGGCGGAGCAGAGGAGAGTGCAGCATTATAGGAAGCTATTGCCTCATAAACAGACTCAGATGACATAGTGGAGGAAAGAGATGATGAAACAATAGAGGAGAGATCCAAAGGGTCAATAGCATGAAGATTTCCAAAGAGATTGGAGGAGACAGGATGAGGTTGAGGCATCAGGTGATGAAGAGTGAAGCTTACCAGGTGATGGTCAGATATGGGAAGAACTGATGTACAGAAGTTTGAGGGTAAGCAATTAGAGAAAAATACAAGGTCAAGGCAGTGGCCATGCTGGTGAGTGGGGACAGTAGAGCAAAGCTGGAGATCGAATGAGGCGGTAAGGGAAAGGAGCTTTAAAGCATAAGGATCAGAGGAGTTGGAGTTGGTAGGAAGGAGAAAGTAGAAGCCTAACACCACCACCATGGCCAGTGGGATGAGGCGTGGTGGAGAACCAATAACCATTATGACAGAGAGCAGCGACAGATGAAGTGTCTTATGGGAGGAGCGAAGTCTCAGTTAGAGCAAGAAGATGGAGATCATTAGAGATAAAGAGATCATGAGTAAAAGCAAGTTTATTTGAGATGAAATAATTACAGAGCTGCCTGACATTGAAGACTTGTCCGAAAAGTCTTAAGAGTCAGAGGAAACCCAAACTTGACCAGGAATGGAGCCATCCCAATGCTTGTGTTACTCAAGATCCAACTGTTTAACCACATGCTGCAAGTTGCAGATACACCTTTTGTCTCACAGTTGGTAATGTAGACTTCTGCCTTTTTCACCCATTACCTTTTTTAACTCTGTCAGCCCCCCAGTTTGGTAGATATTCGCCACTTTTCCTTTTCCCGATCATCATCTAAAAATAATGCACACATAGAGGTCCTCTCAGACCCACCACTGCTGATATCTCCCTCCAGGCTGATGTCTTGCAAGATCCTTATTGCACGTTTAGAGGTAGAAGGAGCCCTTATGGTAGACAGAACTCTCTCCACATTGCATCTGTACATCATTGTGTCCAGCCATTCACCACTGTGGCCAGGCATCATCTCTGCTGCCCCCTTGAGCCCTCTGACCTTTCTTTGTGTCCCCTCATATTTCTGGATGACACCAAATTATATGAGCAATATAAGGTCAGATTTTTTCCAATAAAACTGATTAAGGACATATGTGGCAAATTAAAAAATATTAGTAGAAAATTAAAGTTACAAGAGAGTCTGTTGGCAGGATCATAAAAAAGAACAAAAAACAAAAACAGGACAAATCAATTCTGAAATCCAAATGAAGATAGACTATCAAAAAGTAGGTAGTGCTCAACAATATTAAAGAAACACATAGATCAAGCAACATTAAGAACAAGTGTTCACTCTTGGATTTGGCCAGAAAAGGTTACTGGAAATTTTAGCAAGGGCTGTTTCTTTAGAATGCAGAGGGCAAAATCCAGATTGGAGTGGATTAAGAGTGGTCTGAGATAAAAAAAAGTCAAGCTAGCAGGTAATGAACAGCATGTTTGAGTAGTTAAAGGAAGGAGGAATACTGGAGGATAAGTAACAGAGAAGGTAGGGTCTAGTAAATCTTTTGGGAGGAATGGTGTAATCACTACGGTTGAAAGCTGCAGGAACAGTTGCAGTGAGAAGTGATAGGCTGAGGGTATGACAAATGGAAGGAATGATAGGAAGGGAGAGTTTGAAGGAGAGAATATGAACAGTTTCTTCCCTGCGATTTTACTAAAGAAAACGTGTTAGGGGTTGAAGGAAGGGTGCAAGAATGAAGTAAAGAAATGGAGATGGAAGAGACTTAGGGGTATGTTTACTAAACTGTCTTAATGTTACCAGCGCTAGTTGCAGCAATAATGTGAAGAATGCCATATAAGGAGTAGGCGTTCCGGCAGCAAGGTAGCAAGAATCTGTATCACATGATAGTGGGCGCCGTGGCACGTTAATGCACGTTAACCCTAAGTTCATGCCAGCGCAGTGCTAGAAGCAATAAAGATGTAGCCCACTGGTTACTGCAATGACTGTGGAGGCAGAGGTTATGGGTTCAATTCTACAGTGGTGTTATGTAAAAAGACTGTCTAAGGCATTTCCTTTTAATTTAAAACAGTGCTGTCTGAGGCATTTCCTTTTTTAAATTTAAATCAGTGCTGCCAGCAGAAACACCCTCACAGTGCCATAACCTAAGGTGCCACATAAGGCGCCCTATGAGACACTCCATAGGGCACATTATAAAGTGCCTTGTCTGCCAAGGCACCTTATAATATGCCCTATAGTGCGCTTTATAGGACACTTTATAGGGCGCCTTATGAGGCACCTTAGGCTACGGCACTGTGAGGGTGGTTTTTCTGGCAGCACTGATTTAAATTAAAAGGAAATGCCTCAGACAGCCTTATTAAATAACACCACTGTGGGATAAAACCCATGACTTCTGCCTCTGAAGTCATTGAAGTAACCAGTGGGCTACATCTCTATAAGGTCTAATGTACCACTGGCTGGCTACAGAAAGACTGCAGGTCACCACACAAACTGTCTGCTGTGGTTACCAGGATAGGGTAAACCCACCCGTACCCATGATGCACTGCACATGCAGATCAGCAACATACAGCTGCGCAGAAGATGGGCTATGCACCGCTATAGCACCCCGGCCTGGTAGGGCGGAAATGACCGTGTGTGTTACAGGCACAGAGAAGCTACAGACCATGACATTGTGCGGTTTCTGTGCTCACCCTGAAGGTGAGGTGGGGCACACAGAACCAGGTCCGCAGCACCTGGCTCAGCTGAGATAGGCTGTGCTGCAGGTCTCCTTCAGTGCCAGTGTGTGATAGATAGTCCTTGCAGACACACCTGTGTCCATCTGTATTTCCCAGTCATGTCTAGACCTTGTGGGCTGTGATGCACGCAGAATAGTGCAGATCCTGTGTGGCTGCCATGGTTGCATGTTATAAGAGAAGAGCTGTGGTCGGACCCAAAAGCAGATTATGTAGCACCACCCAACCTGCTCTCTGTGGGTCAGAGTGGGGAACAGGATCTCCCACCAACAGATCCACATTCTACATTTCTGCAATGGTGGTAGTAGAGGGGACCATCAACCCCAGTCCTGCTGGGGAATAGGCACCCTCCAGAGCAGTCATTGCAGATCTGTACACATCACAAAGGGCAATGGCAGACAGGCAGTAAGCCTAGAAAAGCTCAGCTCAGCTGCGCCCCCCCAACAACAACAACACTATCTGACATTCACAAGCAGAGGGCACAGTCAGTCTCCACCCTGCAAGGTGCTCCAGCCATACACATGATAACTGTTAGCTAATGCATGTTCCTGGAGGAACTATGCGCACCCAAAAACAGAATGTGTGCACACACACCAAGCAGGTTTGTCAGTGATTGGACCCCAGAAAAGAGAACCCATAGACATCACTTGAGAAAATTGCTGTATAGCACTATGGGGGAACCTAGCCATGCCATGGTCACTGCTCAGTCAGGGTGAGAGTGACCCCCCCCCCCCCCCCAGCATGTCATGCTGTGGCCACCCTGTCTGTACAGGTGGTGGTCAGGTACTACAATGTCCCAGCCATTGCCCTATGCCCTGTGCAGATGCATCCTGCCCAGGCCACCCTGTTTGGGCCATACCCACAGTACCTTCCTCCTCATTATGCACATTGGCAGGCTAACACTGGAAACAGTGCAAGCAGTGTGGGCTCAGTAAGGTGTAGGCAGCCACAAAACACTGGATAGACATACACACACTCCCACACCTATGCCAGCATTGTGCAAATATAGAGGTTTTTGGCAGCCCTGGCTGCCACACCAGTCCTGGGCACAGTGCGGGCATTGCTATGGTACGCAATACTGTTGGGGTCACTCTCCGAGGTGGTAAACACTGTCAGAAGCAAAAACTGAAACACACTCCACAGATATCAGAAAGGTTGCTATGATGAATCTATGTCAACAAATTGTGTTTAACTTAGGATTTGTTATATGACATTAATCATAGCAACCTTTTGATATATGTGGAACGTGTTTCCAAGTTTAGGACGGCATTGCTAAGGTATGCAGGTGCTAGTATTGAGAGATGCTGCTCCGCGCAGGGCCCAACAGCCTGACTCTCTATGAGGCTTTGGATAGTGGAGCCTGTGGGTGTGGGTGTTTGTGCCCCTGTTGGCCGCTGCTCTAGGGCAGAGATTCCCAACTCCGGTCCTGGTGGGCCAAACGTGGTTCAGGTTTTCATGCTGTCCCTAATGAATATGCATGAGATACATTTGCATACAATGTGGTCAGGGCATACAAATGCAGCACAGGCATATTTTTTAGGGACAGCATGAAACCTGAATGGTGTTTGGCTCTCCAGGACTGCAGTTGAGAAACTCTGCTCTAGGGATTGCACGTTTATGGTGTCTGTGCTCTGTAGGGTAAAATATAGGTGTTTATGGCATGTTTATTTTATCTGCAATAAAGGTTCCGTTTTATTACCATGGTTTAGCACTGGCTAAAATATAGGAACATGGTTTGCAGGAGCTACAGCTGGGACTTGAACTTGTGACTTTCTGCCTCTGAACACACTGGCTGTGTGTACTGCACCAAACTGTTGCCACAGGGGGCAGATCATTCCCTGGGGATACCATGACTGTTCGTCAGACAGACCTTGTATGTTGCAGTGCACGGCACCAACCTAAACGGGGCTTGGCTGTGGTCTGCTGTGGGCAGATGCCACTGCCCCCTCCACCACCAGCACCCCTCCGCCACCATGCTGACATGCCCTTCTGCCAGTGGTGCTGGTGGTGCGCAGTCCCAGGCCATCCAGTGTGCCGGTAGGCAGCTGCCTATGGTGCATGATATGGGGTAGGGGTGCCTGCATAGACATCCATACTTCCCCCCGGCACTGCATGACGATGTTATGTGCCCTTGTGGGTATTTGCTTGGTACTCTCCCCTGGGACACTGTGGGACACACACTCGTGGCCATGTTTGCTCTTGGTCAGTTGCTGTCTTGCTGGTTTTCTGCTTCTACATTCCTATGTGTCACCTAGGCATCTGCCTATCCCACCCTGTGCCCCAGCTGCTACACTGAATGTCCCACCTGCAGCTCTCTGTACCCCATTTTCAGCCTCGCCATAGTGCCCTCTCGTAGTTGGGCACAATGATGTTGCTGCACATTTATCATTACTATCACTTTTCTTGGTTTCCCTGCATTTGCAGCACATTGCTGACTTAAATGGTCTCTCTCCCCTGCCAATGTGCCTCTAGTGCGAGGTTTTCACTAGCGCTAATTTTCAGACCTTCATTTCATGGTGTTAGTGTGCATGGGGCCTCTCCCCGCCCACTCTCTGCCCATTGACCCCTTATCTCTGCCCCTGGGGAGCCTTATTCCGCCTTCTGGGGAGCCTTACTCCACCCTATGCGCACCTTAATGCCGCCTGAGACGTTATCGCATGATACGTGACGTTCTCGCATGGTAATGCACCATTATCACGCGATAATGTCACGTATCACGTGATAACATTGCAGCTGTGATGTTAGCGATGTTTAGTAAACATACCCCTTTGTGGAGAACTCATATTAACCTCCTAAGCATTGTCATGGAAGTAGCCATAGTTTAGACAAAGAATAAAAGGAGGGATTGAAAATAGAAGCACTTCAAAGAGAACTGAGTGTGGCAAAGAGATAGTGAGGGCTGGAAGCAAGCAAGTATGACATGTGCAAACTCATAGAAGGAGGTCGCATGAATTTGACATCTATGAAGTTATCATTGTCACAGATTTTGCCCATAGGAACTCTACAGAGTAGCACAGGAAAGTAGAGTAAATTCTGGAAGGGAGATGGGGCTGGGGTACTTTACAGAACAGAGAAGAGGAGGATTAATAGTATCCAAAGCAGAGGAGAACATTTTCAGGTGAGTTATTGAATGCTACATCAATGTTGCAACAAGGACATAGAGTTTTAGGAAATAATGATTTAGGAATCCAATATTTGTGCAGTGTCACGTAATAGAATATGAGCATATAACAACAATCTTCCACCAATCACAGATATAGAAAACTTCCATAGTGACTTTTTTTATAATTTTATATTTATCAAATTGATCTTATATATCAGCTTTGAAATTTAACTTTGTAATTCTTGAATTTTAATGAACATATAAAATAATTTCAGAATATCTTTCCTTTTCATTATCATTAAAATTCCATTGACATTAGGTTACTCATTTTTTAGTGAATGTTAAGAAATGTATCTTAAAATTTTTCAGGAGATCTTTCCTTTGTATTTTCTTCAGTGTTCAATTGCCATGTAATCACACAGGTCATTTACTGAAATTTGATCCATGCTGAACCTGCTGCATTTCAACATATTTATAAATGACCTGGAAATGGGAATGAGTGAGGTGATCAGATCTGAAGATGACACAAAGGGGTATGTTTACTAAACCGTCCTAATGTGCGCCCGGCGCTAGTGTGCAGGATGCCATATAAGGAGTGGGCGTTTCAGTCTTAACATAGCAAACCGGGATTATCACGCGCTAATGTGTGCTGCGCGCTAATGTGCTTTGACATGTAAGTATTGTTTCCTGCGGCACTTTATTTGTATTTTATTAATTGCTGCCAGCAAACACACCCTCACGTGCCGTAACCTAAGGTGCCGCATAAGGCACCCTATAAGGCACTCCATAGGGCACATTATAAAGTGCACTGTCCGCCATGGCACCATATAATGTCCCCTATAGGGCACCCTAGAAGTCGCTCCATAGGATACCGTATAGTGCACCTTATATGGACGGTAACCATAAGGTGCCCTATAAGGCGCCCTATAAAGCGCCCTCTGAGGCACCTTATGGGTACAGTACGCTGAGGGTGTTTTTGCTGGCAGCACTAATGTACATTGAAAATAGATAATGCTTTGGGCAGCCCTATCAAATAACCCCACTGTGGGTTTGAACCAATGTCCTCTGGCTACACAGGCAGTGAAATAACCAGTGGGCTACAGCTCTATAGCTGATAGCAAGCTCCTGGCTGGCTGCAGAAGGACTGCACGTCACCACACAAACAGTCTGCTGTGGTCACCAGGATAGGGTTAGCCCACCCGTACCCATGATGCACTGCACATGCAAATAAGCCGTCTACAGATGAACATAAGATGGGGTATGCACCCCCACAGCACCTCGGCCTGGTAGGGGGAACTGACCATGTGTGTTACTGGCACAGAGTAGCTACACACCGTCACATTGTGTGGGTACTGTGCTCACCTTGAGGGTGCGGTGGGATGCCCAGCACCAGGTCACAGCACCTTCCATGGCAGAAATAGGCCATGCTGTAGGTCCCCAGCAGTGCTAGTGTGTGAGATAGGTAGTTCCTGCAGACACACTTTGGATACATCTGTATTTCTCAGTCAGGTTTGACCCTTATGGACCCATAGGCAGATTATGTACCACCACCTAACCCACCCTCTGGGGCTAAGGGTGAGAAACAGGGTCTCCCACCAACAGAACCACATTTTACGTCCCTGCAATGGCAGCAGTAGAGGGGACCACCAACTGCAGTCCTGCTGGGGAACAGACACCCTACAGGGCAGTCAATGCAGCTCTGTACACATCTATAAAGCAATAGCAGACAGACAGACAGACATTAGGCACAGAAATACTCAGCTGCACCCCACCACAAGCTGATATTCTCCTGCAGCCACTGCACCCTGCAAGGTGTTCCAGCAAGACACACACTAGCTGCAGACGGTCTGATAGCTAATCCATAGGGCATATTCCTGGAAAAGATGCATGCATCCAGAACTGGGATGTCAGCATACACACCAAGCAGATAAGTCAGTGATTGGGCCCCAAAAGGAAACCCAGAAATATCACATGAAAAAAATACTATAGGGCACTATGGGGGAACCTAGCCATGCCGTGGTCACTGCTCAGTCAGGGTGAGAGTGAACTCCCAACAGGACATACTGTGGCCACCCTGTCTGTGCAGGTGGTGGCCGGGCACTACAATGTCTCAGCCATTGCCCTATGCCCTGTGCAGATGCATCCTGGCCAGGCCACCCTGTCCGGGCTATACCCATGGTACCTTGCTCCTCATTATGCACATTGGCAGGCCAATACTGGCAACAGTGCTGGCAGTGTGGGCTGTGGAGGGTGTTTGCAGCCACCACACACTGGATAAACAGACACACACTCCCACACCTATGCCAGCATTGTGCTACTATAGAGGTGTTTAGCAGCCCTGGCCACCACTCCAGTCCTGGGCACAGTGCAGGCATGGATATGGTACACAAAACTGTTGGGGATCACTCCCCAGAGTGGTAAACACTGTCAGAGACCAGACCTGAAGCACACCCCACAGACATCAGAAAGGTTGCTATGATGGAACTCAATCAGCAAACCCCAGTCCTTCCAGCCCAAGGTTGCTGTCCTCTAGTGGGATTTGAACCCCCAACCTTCCAGCCTGAAGTACCTTGCCCCAACCACTAGGCCACTCCTCCACTCCACTCCTCCACTCAATTGTGCTTAACATAGGAATTGCTATCTGCCAGTAATCATAGCAACCTTTTGATAGCTGTGTACCATATTCCCAGGTGTAGGGTGGCATTGCTAAGGTATGCAAGTGCTATTATTGGGAGATGCATGCAGGGCCCAATGCCCTGCCTCTCCAGGGGGCATTGGCTAATGGAGCCTGTGGGTGTGGGTGTGTCTGCCCCTGTTGGCTGCTGCTTTACGGCAGAGGTTCCCAACTCCAGTCCTGGTGTGCCAAACGCTGTTCGGGTTTTCATGCTGTCCCTCATGAATATGCATGAGATACATCTGCATACCATGGGGGTGGTGCATAGATATGCAGCGCAGGCATCTTTATTAGAGGCAGCATGGAACCTGAATGGTGTTTGGCCCTCCAGGACTGCATTTGGGAGACTCTGCTCTAGGTAATGCGCCTGTTTATGGAGTCTGTGCTCTGTAGGGTAAAATGTAGGTGTTTTGGGCATGTTTATGTCATCTGCAATTAAGGTTCTGTCTGTATTATCACGTTGTAGTAGTGGGTAAAATATGGGGACTGGGTTGGCAGGCACCATAGCTGGGACTTGAACCTGTGACCTTCGACCTCCAAACACACTGGTTGTGTGCACTGCACCACCTTGTTGCCACAGAGACAGTGCATTCCCTGGTGATACCATGACTGTTTGTCCGGCAGGGCCTGTCTGTTGCAGTGCATGGCACCCACCTACACAGGGCTAGGCCATGGTCTGCTCAGGGCAGCTGCCTCTGCCCCCCTCCACCACCAGTACCCCTCTGCCACCATGCTGACATGCCCTTCTGCTGGTGGTGCTGGTGGTGTGCAGTCTCAAGCCATCCAGTGTGCAGGTAGGCGGCTGCCTATGGTGCGTGTTCTGGGGTAGGGGTGCCTGCATAGGCGTCCACGCTTCCCCCCAACACTGTCTGCCAATGTTCTGTGCCCTTGGAGGTACCTGCTGGGTACTATCCCCTGTGACACTGTGATAAACACTCTCATGCCCATGTTGGGCCCTCATCAGTTGCTTTCTTGCTGCTGTACAGTTTCAGCATTCCTAAGTGCCACCTAGGCATCTGCCTAGTCCGCACTGTGCCCCAGCTGCACCACAGCATGTGCCGCCTGCAGCCCTCTGTATCCTCTTTCCCAGCATCTGTCCAGTTGCCCATTCCGACATGCCCGCCATGCTGTTGTGGAACATGTGCATGCCATAGGTAACCTGTCCAATGGAGAGGGAAACCCTGATGAGCGCAATTTCACTGTGGGATCAGTCACCTTGTATGGGGACGGAGCGTAGACCCTTTGAAAATTCATATCTTTTTTTTGGAGCTTTCTAGGGAGTGCTTTTTGATGTTTCCCATTAATATCACTATTACCCAGCTTGGTTATGTTTTTTTTTTATTTTGTTGGGGTCATTTTCACTGTTTATTTGCACTTTTGTTCCGTGCACATGTATCACACTTATCACTTTTTTGTAGGTTTCCCTGGTTTTGCTGTACATTGCTGACAGAAATGGTTTCTTTTCCCTTTAAATCAGCTCTAATGCGAGGTTTTCACTGGCGTTAGTTTTGGCCTCGGATTTCACATCGTTAGTGTGTGGGGAGCCTCTCCCCTCCCACTCTCCAACCATTGACCCCTTCTTTCCGCCCTCCGGGAGCCTTTCCCCGCCTTCAGCGCTCGTTTGCGCCGCAGCGCGCGTTATCGCGTGATATGGTATCTGTGCGCCTTAAATGCGCCATCATCGCACGATAAGGTACCTTATCGCGTGATAACATCGCAGAGCGCACGTTAGGACGGTTTAGTAAACATACCCCAAAATTATTCAAAGTTGTTAAAACACAAGAGAATTGTAAAAAATTGCAAGAGGACTTTGAAAAACTGGGAGACTGAGCATCCAAATGGCAGATGAAATTTAATGTGGACAAGTGCAAAGTTATGCACTCAGGGAAGAATACTACAGTTACACGATGCAAGGTTCCACATTAAGAATCAACACCCAGGAAAAGGATGTGGGCATCATTGTGGATAATATGTTCAAACCTTCTGCTCAGTGTGCAGCTGTGGCCAAGGAAGCAAATAGAATGCTAGGAATCATAAGGAAAGAAATGGAGAATACAACAAAGGACAGTATAATGCCCATGGATTGCTCCATGCTGCAACCACACCTTGAATACTGTGTGCATTTCTGGTTGTCATATCTTAAAAAGGACAGAGCAGAATTAGAAAAGGTATAGAGAAGAGTAATAAAAATGGTAAAGAGGATGGAAGGATATCTCTATGAGGAAAGGCTTAAAAGATTAGAGCTCTTCGACTTGGAAAAGAGACTCCTTAGGGGAGATATGATAGAGGTGTATACATTATTGAATGGAGTGGAACAGATAAATGTAAATCGGTTGTTTACACCTTCAAAAAGTAGAAAGATTAGGGAACAGACAATGAACCTATAATGCAGCATATATATGACTAATTGGAGAAAATATTTTTTCACTCAACATGTAATTCAAACTCTGAAATTTGTTAGCAGAGGATGTAGTCAAAACTTTTAGTATAGCTGGATTTAAAAGAGGTTTGGGCGAGTTCCTGGAGTAAAGGTCCATAGACCCTTATTAAAGAAGACCTGGGAAATCCACTGCTTACCCTAGGATGATCATTTTGGAACCTGGGTGCTTTTTTGGGAACTTGCCAGGTGCATGAGACCTGGATTGGCCACTGTTGGAGCAGGATACTGGGTTTGATGGATCCTTGGTCTGACCCAATATGGCATATCTTATGTTGTTAGGAAATCAGCAAATCTAATTCTTGAAAAACCAACAATAAGCTGCTTGCTAAAGTACAATGTGAAAGACTATGCTGTTTTTTAAAGAATATGCTTTGCAGATGCACATGAAACCTAGATGTCAGACTGACTATTACTTTTTTATGGGCAGTAGTCTACTCTTGAAAAGAAAATTGTTGGAAGAATAACAACTGCATTTTGCAGCTTGAAATTTCTAGCAGTCTCAAGCATGTTCTTTTTTTAATTATTGTATATCTGAGATGAGTACCCTGAAATATTTGGCAAATACTTCTTTTATATTAAAATAAATAATACAAATAGCAATTCCATATTTCATGCTTGATTATATCATAAGGGAGCTATTAGCATGCAGTGCTTAAGATGAATAACAATTGACTTCACAATTTCTGTTACAATATTGTTGCAAGTTATTTATGCATTCATTCAAAGATCGATTGCTTTACCATATTATCTATTTATTGTGCATCTATTTAGGTTTATTAAATATATATTTCTTGGCTCTTCAGCATCTATTTTGAAAATTAAAAGTACTAATAAAATTCTGTAATTAATCTAAGGTATCTCCAATTTATTTATTTATTTTATTTATTTAGACAGATTTGTATACCACCTTATCCTTCAATCAAAGTGGTCACATTACATCACAATTGGTGGGTTACATTTAACATGTGGGTTCTTAACAACATTTAGACAGTACAACATGTGGGTACTTAACAATGTTTAGACAATACAATTGGAGGGTTATATTTGTTATAGGGGTATTTAAATACATTGTATAATGGACTCGTGTGTCCAGTTAGGTTAAGTGGGTGTGTAGTTGGTGGAGGTATTTAGTTGTTGGAGGTTGTTGTATTACTGTGTGTTGTTGTATTATTGTTTGGGCAGGGGATATTTTCAATATGTTCATGTTTCAATAAAGCGCAGGGTTTTAAGGGATTTGAGGAATTCTGTGATGTCATCCATTGCCCTCAGGCTTGTTGGGAGGGAGTTCCATAGAGTGGACGCCAGAAGTGATGGGGGCTCTCTTTGAAGTTATTTGTTTAGTCTTGTGGTATCCTGCAGATGTGCCGATCATGTTGTCAGTACTGTCCTTCTTGGTCTATTGCTGATATCTCTTGTTATGATGTCTTGGAGTGTGTCTGCTGAGAGATGGTGAATGATCTTAAAGATAATCATGATTGTTTTAAATTTTGTTCTTGTTACCATTGGGAGCCAGTGCAGTTGTTGTAGGACAGGGGTGATATGCTCATCTCTTGGTGTGTCTGTTATGATGCGTGCTGTAGTGTTTTGTACCATCTGGAGTGGGTGTAAGGTTTGCTGAAGGAGGCCTTGATATAGTGAGTTTACGTAGTCCAACAGAAGTGTGATGAGTGCTTGGCATACTGTGCGGAAGTGGTCCTGATGGAGTAATGGCTTGATCTTTCTGATGACTCTTAAGCGTTGATAGGCCTTATTTGCAGTTTTAGAGATGTGGGACTTCATGTTTAAGGTGATGTCCAATGTGATGCCCAGGTACTTAACTTCATCTTTGACTACTATGAGTTTGTCTAGGATGCTGATAGTCTGTGGTGGAACGAAGGTGGGGTTCCTGGTGATGAACATTGCCTCTGTTTTATCAAAATTGACCATTAGGTTGTTGGCTGTGAGCCAGGCATTCATGTCTTCCAAGCATTTGGTTATTGTTGTGATATCTACTGCTAGTAGGTTGATTGGAGCATACACCATGATGTCATCAGCATAGATGTGGTAATGGAGTTTGTGGTGTTTAATGATGTTGCATATGGGTTGGATGTAAATATTACCATTTGAAAGCTCAAAATAAAATTGGTGGGAGATGGGTGACATGGAAATTAAAGGGCTTTGCACTGTTATATTAATACAAAATTAAATCAGTGCAACTAATATGTTCTTTCCTACCCCTTGAATGAGGACCTTGCACATTTGGGGCGTGCTGGCGTTAGGGTGCCTTGGACTATTTAACATGAATTAACAGGACCAAGTGCAGTAAGGTGACAAGACGTCCTAAGGAGAGACAAGGAATCCTAAGATGTGATAAGGCGCCTTAACAGGAGATAAGGCGCTTTAAGATGCAATAAGGCACCTTAACTGGAGATAAGGCGCCTTAAGATGTGAAAAGGCCTATCAAAAGGAAATAAGGCATCTTAACATGGGAAAGGTGCCTTAACAGGAGATAAGGTGCCATAACGGGAGATAAGGGGGTATGTTTACTAAACTGCGTTAGTGCAATTCGCGTTAGGAGCCGCGTTAGTGGAAGGAAAGCCAAAAAAGGACATGGGCAGTACATCGTAACCGATAACACGCAGTTGCGCACGGTATTGCACGCCGCGCAGCAATGATCGCTACAGCGCGCGCGCTACTGCGCGCAAGCTTAAGACAGCGCGCAGACACCCAAATACAGAAACAGAGCTGTAGCACAATGGTTACTACACAGACTGATGGTACAAGGGTCATGGGTTTGATTCCCCAGTGGCTGAGGCGTCATGTGCAACCCTTTGAAGGCCTACTATAATATTTTATCCACATTCTGCAGCTGGGTTAATGTTTGCACATGTCAGGAAAATTGTACCCGTCGTATCCAATATGTTCCAATAGTGACGTTCCCTCTGGCATGGTCATGTATGCTATACCATTTGATAGGAATATATAGGCAGAGGTTTGGATCCCGAAAGTACTGGGCTTGGCCTGGAAAGGGTTAAGTAGTGGGCTGTGAGGAAGGTTACTTGTACCTGAATAGTGCTGCCAGCAAACCCACCCTCACAGTGGCGTAACCTAAGGTGCCACATAAGGCACCCTAGAGGGCACTCCATAGGGCACATTATAAAGTGCGCTGTCTGCCAAGGCACCCTATAATGTCCCCTATAGGACACCATATAAGGCACCTTATAAGGCGCTTTATAGGGCGCCGAATAAGGCACCCTATAGGGTGCCTTATGAGCCACCCTAAGGGGACAGTACCCTGAGGGTGGTCCTGCTAGCAGAACTAATATACAATAAAAACAGACAATGCCTAAGACAGCCCTATTGATGAACCCCACTGTGGGTTTAGGACCCATGACCTATGGCTCCACAGGCAGTGTAGTAACCAGTGGGCTAGAGCTGCTAACAAACAACTGGCTGGCTACAGGAGGACTGCATGGCACCACACCCACATTCTGCTGTGGTTACCAGGATAGGGTTAACCCACCTGTACCCATGATGCACTGCACATGCAAATCAGCAGTCGAGAGATGGGCACAAGAGTGGGTATGCACCCCCACAGCACCTCAGCCCTGTAGGGGGGACAGACCGTGTGTGGCACTGCCACAGACTAGCCACAGACACTCACATTGTGCGGGTACAGTGCCCACCCTGAGGTTGAGGTGGGGCCCCCAGGACCAGGTCCACAGCACCTTTCATGCCTGAGATACGCCATGCGGCAGGTCCCCATCAGTGTGTGATAGGTAGCGCTGTTAGACACACCTGTGCCCTGCTGTATGTCTCGGTCATGTCTAGTCCTTATGGGCGATGATGCACTCAGAATAGTGCATATCCTGTGTTGGGGCCAAGGTTACCTGCTGTAGGTGAAGGGGGGGGGGTGTATGGACCCATGGGCAGATCATCTGCCACCACATAACCCACCCTCTGGGGCTTAGGGTGGGAAACAGGGTCACCCACCAATAGATCCACAGTCTACCCCCCTTCAATGGCAGCGGTAGAGGGGACCAGCAAGAGCAGTCCTGCGGGGGAACAGACAGAGCGGTACACATCCATAACGCAATAGCAGACAGACAGCAGTCCTGGATATGCTCAACTGCCCCCACCATTATCTGACATTCCCCAGCAGCAGGCCTCCAGCCGCTGCACCCTGCAAAGTGTTCCAGCAAGACACATACCAGCTGCAGATAGTCCTCCAGCTAGTCCATAGTGCATGGCCCTGGAGGAGATGCATGTACCCAGAATCCAGGGGATGTCAGCAAACACACCAAGCAGATAAATCAGTGATTGAACCCCAAAAGGAAACCCATACATATCACATGAGCAAAATGCTATATAGCACTAGGGGGGAACCTAGCCATGCCGTGGTCACTATTCAGTCAGGGCGAGAGTGACCTCCCAGCAGGACATGCTGTGGCCACTCTGTCTGTGCAGGTGGTACCAGGCACTACAATGTCCGAGCCATTGCCCTATGCCCAGCGCAGATGCGGCCAGGCCAGGCCACCCTATCCAGGCTATTCCCACAGTACCTTGCTCCTCATTATGCACATTGGCAGGCCAATACTGGGAACAGTGCTAGCAGTGTGGGCTGTGGAGGGTGTTGGAAGCCACCACACACTGGATAGACAGACACACACTCCCCACACCTATGCCAGCATTGTGCAACTATAGAGGTGTTGGGTAGCCCAGGCCACCACACAAGTCTTGAGCACAGTGCAGGCATGGCTATGATACGCAATACTGTAGGAGTCACTCCCCAGGTTGGTAAACACTGTCAGACACATGACCTGTAGCACACTCCACATACATCAGAAAGGTTGCTATGATGCAGCTCACTCAGACACTTGTACCTAACCTAGGAATTGCTATCTGCCAGTAATCCTAGCAACCTTTTGATAGATGTGTACCATATTCCCCGGTTTAGGGTGGCATTACTAAGGTATGCAAGTGCTAGTATTGGGAGATGCACGAAGAGCCCACAGTCCTGCCTCTCCAGAAGGCTGTGGATAATGGGGCCTGTGGGTGCGGGTGTGTCTGCCCCTGTTGGCTGCTGCTTTACGGCAGAGGTTCCCAATTCCAGTCCTGCGGTGCCAAAAACACTGTTTGGGTTTTCATGCTGTCCCTCATGAATATGCATGAGATACATCTGCATACCATGGGGGTGGTGCATAGAAATGCAGCACAGGCATCTTTATCAGAGGCAGCATGGAACTGGAATGGTGTTTGGCCCTCCAGGACTGCATTTGGGAGGCTCTGCTCTAGGTAATGTGCATGTTTATGGTGTCTGTGCTCTGTAGGGTAAAATGTTGGTGTTTTGGGCATGTTTACGTCATCTGCAAGAACGGTTCTGCCTGTATTATCACGTTATAGTAGTGGGTAAAATATGAGGACTGGGTTGGCGGAAACCATAGCTGGGACTTGAACCTGTGACCTTCTGCTTCTGAATACAGTGATGGTGCATTCCTGGTGATATCATGACTGTTGGTCAGACAGGGCCTGTCTGTTGCAGTGCATGGCACCCACCTACACAGGGCTAGGCCACGGTCTGCTCCGGGCAGCTGCCACTGCCCCCTCCACCACCAGTATCCCTCAGCCACCATGCTGACATGCCCTTCTGCTGATGGAGCTGGTGATGCGCGGTCTCAGGCCATCCAGTGTGCAGGTAGGCGGCCGCCTATGGTGCGTGTTCTGGGGTAGGGGTGCCTGCATAGATGTCCACGCTCCCCCCCCAGCCCCGCCTGCCAGTGTTCCGTGCCCTTGGGGGTTGCTGTTGGGTACTCTCCCCTGTGACGCTTTGGGAAACACACTCGTGCCCATGTTGGGCCCTCATCAGTTGCTGTCTGGCTCTACTGTTTACGCATTCCTATGGGCCAACTGAGCATCACCCTAGTCCCCACTGTGGCCCAGCTGCGCCACTGCATGTGCCGCCTGCAGCCCTCTGTATCCCCTTTTCCAGCATCTGCCCGGTTTCCCGTTCCGACATGCCCGCCCTGATGTTGTGGGACATGTGCATGCCATAGGAACCCTGTCCGATGGTGGGAAAATCCCTGAGCAGCGCTATTTCACTGTCGGCCCATGCACCTTGTATGGGGATGGAGTATAGTTCCTTTCATGAACTATATCTGTTCTATGGAGCTTACTTGGGGGGGGGATGATGTTTCTCATTGCTACCACTATTGGCCAGCTTGGTTGTTGTTTTTTTCCAGTTTGTTGGGGTCATTTTCGGTGTTTCTGTGCCCTTTTGTTCTGTGCACATGTATCACACATATCACCTTTTTTTGGTTTCCCTGCCTAGGCTGTACATTGCTGACACGTAAATGGTTTCTCTCCCCTTTAAAGTGCTTTTACCGGTAGGTTTTCATTCGCGTTGGAATTCAGCTCTGAAATTCAGCGCGTTGGTGTGAAGGGAGCCTCTCCCCGCCCACTCTGCGCCCATTGACCCCTTCTCTCCGCCCTCTCTCCACCTTCGGCGGTGTTTTACCGCGCCGCGGAGCATTACGCTCGTTAGCGCATGATAGCGCGCGCTATAGCGCGTTTATGATCGTTAATGCGCTATAGCACGCTAATGATCGTTAACATCGTACAACATGCGTTATTCACGTTTACCGCAGTTTAGTAAACATACCCCAAGGTGTCCTAAGAGTTAAGGTGCCCTAACAGGAGATAAGGTGTCCTAACAGGGGAGAAGGGTCCTAAGGAGAGACAAGGTGCATGCACCTTAAGGCAGGAAAATGGCTGTAAACAAAACATTGGATCGAGCACCAAGGAAATGTCAATGGTGCTGGAAGGAAGGACAGGTGGGAGTTGATGGACCTGCCATGTTGGTAGGCACCCTATGTGGCAGCCAGTAAAGTAAATGTGCATGTGGGAGGCAGCTGGCCTTAATCGAGAGATCGATTGGTTGAGCGTGATTTGACATATCATTCTTATGGGACGTGTTGTCACTTAGTTGTACCAATCAGACAAGGGATTCCCTTTGCAGTGGGTGTTCCCTTCTCTATTGGTTGGTTCTTCTTTAAAACTGCAGTTATCCAGCCTATAGGTAATCACCTCTACCATAGCCGCAGAAGACGGCGTCTTTCCTAATTGTTGCCATTTTTGCTTTTACAACTGAGCACTTGATACAGGATTGGATACCCGAAACGCGCGCGTCGTGTAAAGGGAATTCTTCTTGAGCAACATAACTCTTCGGTGGAGTGTTTTAAACAAGATAAGTGTCAAAAATATAAAAATATTAAAATATTGTTTTAAGTGGTGAAGAACCTATTTTGAATAAAAGGTAGCTTACTGCTTGGCGTGAGTGGTTGAACCCATACCACCTCTCCTACAGTCAGCTTTGACAAAAGAATTATAAAAAAAATTAACTTTAGGGGTATTTAATGGTAAACTTTTTGTTTTTGTTCTTTGATAAGGCTTTCAATGCTCCTTCAACTTCTTTCTTCAGCAATGGTTCTGGATCATAAGGTGCAGGTTGAAATGGCTGTTGGTCCACTTGGTCTTTATCATTTAAAAACTCTGTATTTTCTTTCCACCTTTTCTTGATCTTCTCAGCATCATTCAACATAAAACCTTGAGCATCTTGTAACATTCCAATTTGAGGCTGGAATTTTTTCTTTAACTCTCGTAGCTTTAGGAAAGCCAATTTTTTACTTCCTCTAATAGTTTCTGCTTCTATTTCCTTGCATGTGTCATTGTAGTACTTTTCCTTGTCCTGTCCTGCTGCACGTTGGAAATCTCTTGAGTTCTGTGATTGTCTTTCTTTCTCCTTTGGCTTTAGCTTTGGCTTCTCTGCGTTTCTGGGCAATTTTCAGAGTTTCTTCCATCATCGATTTTGACCGCTTTCGCTTTTTCACCTTTTGTAGAGACTTCTTGCTTTCTTCTAACACAACCTTCTTGATGTCATTCCAGTAATAAGATCCTTCTTAAAATGAAAATAGTAATAAACAACTTTATTGTGATCATCACATTTATAACTGATTCAAAAACAACAGATGGGGCTTCAAGTAGCCATTTAACTGGCTAGGAACAAATAAAATAAACCAAAAAAGATGGGAATACTCTTCATTTTCCTTCTCTGCCTCAAACATAGCCTTTGAGAGTTCTGAGCTTTTGGTGAAATTGTAAACATGGATTTTGGGGGTTACTTTAGATTTAGGGCTAATCTTTCAGAGCCATATTTCAAATGTGGAATGGACCTGTTTTATTCAACTTTGTGTGATCCATAATTTACACTCCTTAGTTTTTTGTTTTTTTTTGTGAAACCTTGGTGAGAGTGAACATAAGAACATAAGATATGCCATACTGGGTCAGACCAAGGTCCATCAAGCCCAGTATCCTGTTTCCAACAGTGGCCAATCTAAGTCATATGTACCTAGCAGTTTCCCCAAAAGACACAGGTTCTACAATGCTTGTACTGGCTCAAGCAGTGATATCCTGGGTCCCTTCTTAATAATGGTTTATGGACCTTTCCTCCAGGAACTTGTCCAAACCTTTTTTAAACCCAGCTACACTAACAGCCTTTACTACATCCTCCGGTAACAAATTCCAGAGTTTGATTACACGTTGAGTGAAAAAATATTTTCTTTTGTTAGTCTTAAATAGTTTACCCTGTAGCTTCATTGCATGTCCCCTAGTCTTTCTATATTCTGATAACGTAAACAATCGATTTACGTTTACCCGTTCCACTCCATTCATTAATTTATAGACTTCTATCATATCTCCCCTCAGCCGTCTCTTTTCCAGGTTAATGAGCCGTAACCTTTTTAGCCTTTCTTCATAGGAGTATCCATCCATCCCCTTTACCATTTTGGTGGCTCTTCTCTGAACCTTTTCTAATAACGCTATATCCTTTTTAAGATACGGCGACCAGAATTGCACACAAAATTCAAGGTGCTGTCTCACCATGGAACGATATAGATGCATTATAATATCTTTTGTTTTATTTTCCATTCCTTTCCTTATGATACCTAGCATTCTATTTGCTCTCTTGGCCGCCGCTGCACACTGGGCCGAGGATTTTAACATGTTATCCACAATGACAACTACATCTTTTTCCTGGGTGGTGGTTCCTAATGTGGAACCTTGCATCGTGTAACCATAGTTTGGGTTGTTCTTCCCTAGGTGCATAACTCTGCACTTGTCCACATTAAATTTCATCTGCCATTTTGATACCCAGTCTTCCAATTTATCAAGATCCTCTTGGGTTTTAACAACTTTAAATAGTTTTGTGTCATCTGCAAATCTGAAAACCTCACTCGTTATTCCACTTTCCAGGTCATTTATGAATATCTCAAAAAGCAGCGGACCCAGCACAGATCCCTGGGGTACACCACTATTCACCTTTCTCCATTGGGAAAATTGGCCATTTAGCCCTACCCTCTGCTTTCTATCTTTTAACCAGTTCCTGATCCATAATAGTACACTGCCTCCTTTCCCATGACTCTTTAGTTTTACCAAAAGTCTCTGAGGGACCTTGTCAAAGGCTTTCTGAAAGTCCAGATACACTATATCAACCGACTCACCTTTGTCCATCTGTTTATTCACACCTTCAAAAAAATCGATATTTCCTTCAATTCTTCCGCACCTTTAAATATCACTTCAGTCATGGGTAACATCCCTATATCATGTTTTAATTACAAGGTACCTGTATGTAGGTCTCACCCAGTTTCAACTTCATAGTCTATAACGCAAGCAAAGTACAGCAGTGGAGTGGAAGAGTAGCCTAATGATTACAGCAGTGGGCTGAAAACTAGAGAAGTTCCAATGATGCCTCTTATGACCTTGGGAAAGTCACTTAACCCATCTTTACCTCAGCTACAGTAAAGGAGGGTTAAGTGCCTTTTACACCTACAGAACCTGAATGCAACTACCTTGAACTGCTTTTGAAAAGGTGTGAGCTAAATTAAAAATCTCACACATTTCATATTAAGGGGTATGTTTACTAAAATGCGGTAACGTTACATACCGAGCGTTATGCAACGTTAACGATCGTTAGGTAACGTTAACACGTGGTACGTAACGTTAATGCGCGTTAACGTTACTTAACGATCGTTAACGTCCCCAGCCATGGTAAACACCGCAGAAGGTGGAGAGAGGGCGGAGAGAAGGGGTCAGTTGGCGGAGAGTGGGCAGGGAGAGGCCCCTTTCACACTAACGCGCTGAACTGAAGGGCTGAATCCTACCGCGAATGAAAACCTGCCGTTAGATGCACATTTGCAGGAGAGAGAAACCATTTTAGTGTCAGCAATGTTGAATAGTGCGGTATATAAGAGACTGTAAATAAATAAATAAAATGTAGAGCCTAGGCAGGGAGCCCAAGTAATGTGATAGTAGTGCTCCATTTTCAGCAATACCATAGTGCCAAAGTATGAATGGCCACTATGGCGATGGTGCAAATGGGGCATAGGGGGCCACAGATGGGACATGTAGCATGGGCAGCTGCGGCACAGGGTGGACCAGGTGGGTGCCTAGGTTGCACATAGGAACATAGAAACCGGAAATCAGCAAGACAGCAGCTGACCAAGGCCAAACACAATCCACCTATATCTACCTGGTTCACCCTAGCCAATAGTTGCTAGGGCACTGACCTGACATCCCCCAAGCCATCCCGCCCCCATGTGGAAGGGACATAATATTGGTAGGCAGTGATGGGGGGATGTGAGGATGTCCATGTATGACCCCCCCACCCCGGGATCCGCTCCCTAGACGGGCACCTACCTACACAGTGGATGGCCTGGGACTGCACACTACCAGCACCAACAGCAAATGGCCATGTCAGCTTGGCGGGGGGGGGGGGGTGCCCATGCTGGAGGGGGCAGAGCCACCTCCCTGCAGTGGACCTAGGCCATGCCCTGCATCAGTATGCAGTGTGCAGTGCAACATACAAAGTCTGGCTGAGGAAAGTGCAGGTAGCCCCAGGGACTACTGTGCATCTGTGGCAACAGTGTGGTGAAGTACACCCAGCCAGTGTGTCCAGAAGCAGAGGGTCACAGGTTCAAGCCCCAGCTGTGGTTCCTGCAGAGCATGTCCCTATGTTTTACCCTACAATGCAGATACAACAGCAACATGTGCAAAGCCCAAAGCAGCGGTGAACAGGGGTACAAACACCCACCCACACAGGCTCCACAATCCAAATATGCATGGAGAGTCAGGCTGTTGGCCCCAACATTGAGCTGACGTTATCACCAGAGCACTACTACTCCCCCCTGCACAGTTTAGCAATGTCGGCACTGTGATCAGAGAACACAAGAAGCGAGAGAGTGTGATGACACAGATGCTTGATCCAAGAAGTTTTATTGAGTTCCCCAACGCGTTTCGGTGGAACGCCTTCCTCAGGGGGTATCAAATAGTGTAGATCATAAAAAGATAATCTGTATATCGAAATATAATAGACGTTCACCTTTGGCCCAACTGTGCTAAGGCATATGGATAAACAGCGCAAAGTTAAATAAATGGTGTGGTTTTTAAAAAAACCTTTGGGAGAAAACACACTTGTGTCTTGAAAAAAATGTAGGTCTTTCCAAATTGTGATCAGGACAAGTGTGGCGGGTGGGGTTGCCAACCACCCCTATCTTTGTACAATGCTGCAATAGGAGTGAGCGTGTGTGTATTGCTATCCATTGTTCTGTGGCTGCCCACCCTTCACTGGGCCCAAAATGTCCCACTGTTACCAGCGTTAGCCTGAATAGGTGCATAATGAGGAGCAAGGTATTTTGGGTATGGCCCGGACAGGGCAGATTGGCCAGGATGCATCTTCACAGGGTGTGGGGCAATGGCTGGGACACTGTAGTGCCTGACCACCACCTGCATGGACAGGGTGGCCACAGCATGGCATGCTGGGAGGGCACTCACTCTGACCGAGCAGTGACCATGGCAGGTCTAGGTTCCCACATAGCGCTCTATACTATCTGTCTCCAGTGATATATTTGTCTTCCCCAGTGCTGGGGTCCTAATCGCTGAGATGCCTGCTTGCTGTACGTAGTTCCTCTGTGAGCATGCACTATGGACTAGTTGGTGGACTGTCTGCAGTTAGACTGTGGATGGTCAGAGCACCTATAAGGTACAGTCTGACTGTGCTGTCTGCTGGTGACTGGCAGACAGTGGTGGGAGGCAGTTGGGGTTTTCCAGAGCTAACCCCAGCATTGCTGCTGGTCTACCACTGCCCCAGTCATAGGTATGGCTCTGGCCCACCACCCCTGGAGGGCTGTCTCATACAAACAGGATGGAGGTTGCTTCCCTGGGCTAGGGACACCTGTTTCTTACCTACACGAAGGGTGATGTGGGCCCTTTGGGGTATGTAGTGTATACCACTGCAACTTATAAAGGCACTGCTACACACCTCATGCAATTTTAGGAACCCCTCTGCCCTGATAACAGCTGCCCATGCCAGTTCTAACACAGGGTGCACACCAATCTGGCTGGTGTCTGGTCCCACAGAGCCACATGTGACTGCAGGACACAGATGGACATCAAATTACTTTCAGCTGCACTGCAAGGAACACCTGTCACACACTGGTAGTGATGGGGATATACAGCAGGACCTATCTCTAGCACCACATGTACTGCGGACCTAGTGCTGGACACCCATCCTATCCCTCAGGGTGAAGACAGAACCTGCACAATGGCATGGTCTGTAGCTACTCTGTGCCAGTATCACACACTGTCAGTTCGTCTTTCCAAGCTGAGGTACCGGAGAGGTGCAGACCCCATTTGGTGATCAGCTGTAGACTGCTATTCAGCATGTGCATTGCATCATGGGTACTGATGGGATTGCCCTATCCTGGCACTCAGAGCAGACAGTTTGTGCGGTGACCTGCAGTCCTTCTGTACCCAGACATTGCTGTGACATACACCATGGAGGTATAGCCTACTGGTTAATACAATGCCATTCTTGGCAGTGTTCATGGGTTCAGTTCCTCATTGTTCCCTCCTCTCATGCCTGTCCTACTCAAATAGTGTGCATGCCTGTAGAGGTCATATTTTTGCAAATCTGTGCTTCCAGCCCATAATACCCTCGCCACAATTGCCAACATTCCCTCGGTCTGTCTATCTGCGTCTGTCAGCTGTGTAGAGTCCTGTCTGCCAGTGCAGGTTGCCACCCCATGTCATGCACTGCTACCCTTTCCTGCAATGCGCCTCTTCATGCTTGCCTCACCTGTGTCTGATCTGCATGGCACCACCACTCCTCTGTCCACCCATCATTGTAACAATCCTGCCACCTCTGCCTCCACTGGGGGACAAGTATACCCATCATCTGCCACAAACTGTTTTTCCGGTACTTTACATTGCCAACACCCTGTGCTGTGGTACAGCTGCCCCACCTTGTTTGTCATCAGTACTGGCAGGCACATGGGATGCCCGCAGATATGGCAGGTCCAGTGGCTCCCACTTCTCCCTCCTTCACTCACCTGTTCATTGCCTTTCCTGAGTGCTCTATCTAGTGTTAGGGCTACATCTGTCTCTGTTCCGCACAGGTCATGCATGTCACCCTGAGGCACCTTGCAGTCCCTAGGGCACACTAACCTAGGACACCATAACCTTGTTAGGCCACCTTAACCTATGGTTCCATAGCCCAGGGTACCTTCTGTGGTACCTTGTCCAAGGGTGCCTAATATGGTGCTTAGCCTAGAAGGCCTTATAGGGCGCCTTATGAGGCACCTTACAGGGCACCTTACTAGCCACCTTACATGGCACCTTACTGGGCACCTTACAAGGCGCTTTATAAGGCATCTTACAAGGTGCTTTACAAGACGCCTTGTAACACTCGTTAGTCTAAGGCGCCTTGTAACGCGCGTTAGCTGCTACAGCTTGCTGTAATGATGCAATGCCCACGCCTTTATATGGGCATCTGTACCTTTACCGCGGAACCTAACGCGAATGACATTACCGCAGTTTAGTAAACATACCCCTATGTCTGAGATTACATGTCTTAGACCAGGTTTGAATCCTCTACATTGGCTTTCAGTTTCATTTAAAATCCAGTTTAAGATTCTATCTCTGTTTATTAACTTGTTGCATTATCAAGGTTCCTATTTCTTTACCAGAGGTCTTGTTCAATGCTCTCTTCAAAGCAAAGGTCAGATTTGTGGACATAAAAAGTATTTTCTGTCCTGGGCCCTAGTGCCTAGAGCACTCTGCCAACTGAAATTCACTTTATAGGGGATTATTTGCTTTTCTGAAAGTCTTGAAACCTAGCTTTTTACAAAGGGGTATGTTTACTAAAGTGCTGCATGTGGTACAAGATTCACACATGGTCAGCATGTATTTTTACCTTGGCAGGGGCGGATTGGCCACAACAAATGCAGGGGGCGTGGCCACATTAGAGAAGTAAGGCAGTGCTAGGTGCAGCAGTTGTGCGTTAGTAGCGATCACACATTAGATGCTCATGTGTGCTGTGAAGGCATATGCTGCTTGCATGCCGCACAGGTAGATGTTACTGGGGCCTCAGCACTGTGCTGTGTGGAGGGTTGAGAGGACATACCTAAGTAGTTGCAACATGCCATGGAATTGGAGGGTCATGATGGCAGATAGACTGTATATAGGACTCCTGGGGCTTATCTCATCAGATACACCTTGCACTGAGCCCTTGCTAGAGAAGAATTTTGATCCTCCCTCATGCTGAGATCAGTTGCTCCAAAACAGAAACCACATAGATATGGGCAGAGTTTTCTGCCATCAGTTTTCCACTACTGCAGCCCCTAGAAAAGGCATATAGGTCATCCACCTCACAAACAAGTAGCATTTCTGGGGTAGGAGGCACTCCACAATAGCCACCCATGCTTCCAATGTGCTGAGGGTGCAGTACAACCCACATACCACAATGTATGCCCATATACCACCATGGAGCAGGATACCCCCCAATCAGAAAGTAGAGGGTCTCCAAACCTTACGGAGCCCATACAGTATATGCTTTCCAGACAGAAGAAAACTCACACCTTCTGCAACATGCCAGGTGGGGAGGGCACTGCCAGGGAGCTCCAACTGAATTAGCCTTTCTTCAGTTGTTTAAATGTAAACCTTTGCTCTGAGCCAATAACTCCTAGACATGCCATCCTATGGTCAGGGTGAGTGGCTATGTTGCCCCAGAAACAGATCTCCTAGCACTGACATGCTCCCTCCCCCCCAATTGCATGTGTGCAAAGACACATGACTTTCTATGCAGGGGAGGTTGTGATCAGACTGCACATTTCTGTGCCATACCAACATTTTGCCAGTAGTTGCAATATGTCTTTTCTATGACCCACTCCCAACCTTTTTTTCAGCCATCTCCAACCCTGACGGAGTGGCCCAATTTAGTGGCACTGTCTCTCAACAGCACCCCAACTCATCACAGCAGCTGCCCTCTCACATCTTGCCAATGCATATCAGACCTGCACGCCATACTTTCCAGACTACCATTGTTTTTTAGGTATATGTGCGCACACTCTCCCAGCTAGTATATTCCTCTGCTGATGGTTATAGTATTTGTGGCTATCAGGGTCATTTTGCTGTCCTAGCTGCTGCACCCCAATTTCCACTGCATTAGGTGACCCGATTTGCCTTGAGACAGTATCAGCCATGGGTGTCTTGCCTGTTCTTTGAATGGGATGGCTCTGGGGGGTTGTTACCCATATGGGAACACTTCCATACTGTTGCGTTCAGACTGCACCAGCATGGTGGGTGCAACTAGCGCCTAAGAAGAGGCTAGCATTAGTGGTGCCCATGCTAGTGGCATATTTCTTGGTCTGCTATGCCAATAGAGTGGCTTGTAGCTATGCGGGGCTGCTTTCACCCACTCACTGCCACAACTCTGCCCTAATCCCGCCTAATGCACATGTGCAGCGTTTAAGTGCGGCACCCTTGTTTCCATGAGCTCTTGGCTACTGCGGGGCCAAAATGCACACTAATCACACACTAAACCCCATGCTCCTGGCTACTGCACTTTACTAAATATGTCCCAAAGGCTTTCAACTGCTTTCATTATTTTTGTTCACCTTTGTCCTTATTTGTTATACTATTGCACAGCTTCCTTATCTGTGCAATTGTGTTAATCCACCTTATTATATAGTGCAGATGAGTCAATTAATTTAAGAATTATTCCTGTTTAGTCTGCATTTATATCCACCAGAGTTTCCTTAGATTCGTCCAGTTTTCTCTCTGTCAGGACACTTTTTTTCCTATTACACTGTATCCTTTGGAGAAATCTCATTCTAATCTATGTGCATCTCAGTGACTCTTGGCTTTCCCCACTGTGTGCTTTTCAATCTGGCAGCCAAAAATGGAGGCGTGCTCACTTCGCATAGATTTGTCTTGAAGTAGATCTCTTTTTAGTCAGCTTCACGTATTGTTTCAAAATAGAACACGGAACACTTTTCTGATATAAATAAAACTAGGTTACTCAAAAAGAAAAAAAGTGACTCAGAGATGACAATATGCTATACATAAAAGTGAACAGATTGATCCTCAAATGTGTTAAAATGACAATGAATAGAAGACAATGCATACTTTTTTCCTGCAGTCATATTGGCTGGGATCCTGTTTTTGGTGATTCCAGCAGGGCCTTTATGGGTCGGTTAATACATCCAAAAATTCTAAGAACCATTTCTGATTTTGCTATATAAATTTAGGAACATGTTTTCTAAAGTGCGTTAGATGGTAGTGCAGGGTGTAGTGCAGGGTTTATGCACATTCGGGCCATGTGGTGGCAAGGAACATGTGGCCCAAAGGTGAGCACACTAAGGGGCATGTTTACTATACTGCGGTAACGTAGCAGTGGCTACGTTAAGACGCGTTATGTAATGCTAACACGCGTTAACTTAACATTGCGTAACGTTAACACGCCTTAACGTTTCATAAAGCGCTTTAGCGTTCCCGGCCACAGTAAGTCCCGCAGAGGGTGGAGAGAGGGAGGAGAGAAGGGGTCAATGGGCGGGGAGTGGGCGGGGAGAGACCCTCTCCACACTAACACAGGGAAATGAAGGGCTGAATCTTAACGCAACTGAAAACTTGGTGTTAGATGCACATTTGCAGGTGAGAGAAACCATTTAAGTGTCAGCAATGTACAGCATAGGCAGGGAGCCCAAGAAAGGTGATAGTACTGCTCCATTTGAAGCAACAGCATAGTGCCCAGGTATGAAAGGCCACTATGGTGATGGCGCAAATGGGGCATATGGGCTGCAGGCAGGACATGCAGTGGGGGCTACTTGGGCACAGGGTGGACTAGGCGGTTGCCTAGGTGACACATAGGAATGCAGAAAATGGAAACTAGCAAGACAGCAACTGACTAGGGTCAAACATGCCCATGAGTCTGTGTCCCACAGTGTCCCATCCAGGGGACATTACCCAGCAGGTACCCCAAGGGGCACATAACAGTGACAGGCGGTGCCGGGGGAAGCGTGGACATCTATGTAGACACCCCTACCCCAGAACCCACACCTTAGGCAGCTGCCTACCTGCCCCCTGGATGGCCTGGGATGGCACACCACCGGCACTGACAGCATATGGTCATGGCAGCATGGCAGAGGGGGTGGGTGATTGTGCTGGAGGGAGCAGTGGCACCCAACTGCAGTGGACCTAGGCCATGCCCTGTACCAGTACATGGTGTGCAGTGCAACAGAACAGGTCTGGCCGAGGAACGTAAGGGTAGCCCCAGGGACCACTATGCTGCTGTGGCAACAGTGTGGTGCAGTACACTCAGCCAGCATGTCCAAGAGCAGAGGTTCACGTCCCATCTTTGGATCCTGCAGAGCATCTCCCCATAGATTTAGCCGACAATGCAGCCACAACAACAACATGGGCAAACCCCAACGCAGTGATGCACAGGGGTTCGGACACCCACTCACAAGGGCTCCACTATCCACAGCATCATGAAGTGTCAGGCTGTTGGCCCCAGCACAGAGCTGCAGTTATCACCAGAGTACTACTACTACCCACTGCACAGATTAGCAATGTCGGCACTGTGATCAGGACCAGTGCGGCGGGTAGGGTTGTCAACCACCTCCATATCTGCACAATGCTTAGATATGTGTGGGAGTGTGCGTATGTCTCTCCATTGTTTTGTGCCTGCCAACACCTCACTGAGCCCACATTGCTCACACTGCTTCCAGCATTAGCCTGAAAATGTGCATAATGAGGAGCAAGGTATTGTGGGAATGGCCCAGACAGGGCAGATTGGCCAGGATGCATCTGCACAGGGTGGAGGGCAAAGGCTGGGACACTGTAGTGCTCGACCACCACCTGCATGGACAGGGTGGCCACAGCATGTCATGCTGGGGGGGGGGGGGTCACTCTCACTCTGACCGAGCAGTGACCATGGCATGTCTATGTTCCCACATAGTGCCCCACATTATTTGTTTCCAGTGATATCTGTGTGTTATTGGTTTTTTTGCATTATCATGGAGATATCTGCTTGCTGTCTGTGCTGTGCATCCCATCTCTGGATGCACAGGGTTCTCCTGTGAGCATGCACTATGGACTGGATAGTGGACTGTCTGCAGTTTGCCTGTGCATGGTGGGAACACCTTGCAGGATGCTGCAAGTGCAGTCTGACTGTGTTGTCTGTTGATGAATGGCAGACCATGGCATGGGGCAGTTGAGCCCTCCCCTGCCTACTCCAAGCATCACTGCTGGTCTGCAATGGTTACAGGGATGGTACTGGCCCATCATCCCTGGAGGGCTGTCATCTGCCAGCAGGACTGTGGTTGACGGTAATATAGCCATTCTGCAGGGTGCAGGTACCTGTCCCACCACACCCTCATCTACAAATAGGGGTGATTGAGGCCCCTTGGGGTATATAGTGCATACCACTTAGACCCATAGTGGCAGTGCTACATAGCCCTCATGCGAGTCTAGACACCCCACTATCCTGATAACAGGTACCCATGGCAGCCAGACCTTAACATCGGGTACACACTAATCTGGGTGTTGTTCAGTCCCACAGAGCCACATGTGACTGCTGGAACAGATGTCATACACTGGCAGTGCTGGGGATTTGCAGCAGGACCTATCTCTAGTACCACATGTACTGTGGACTTACTGCTGGGTGCCCATCCTATCCCTCAGGTGAACACCGAACCTGCACAATGGCATGGTCTGTAGCTACTCTGTGCCAGTATCACACACTGTCAGTCCATCTTACCATGCTGCAGTACCGGAGAGGTGCAGACCCCATTTGGTGGTCAGTTGTAGGCAACTGTTCTGCATGTGCAATGCATCATGGGTGCTGGTGGGGTTACCCTATCCTGGCACACAGAGCAGACGGTTTGTGTGGTGACCTACAGTCCTTCTGTACCCAGCCATTGCTATGCAACAAACCATAGAGTTATAGCCTACTGGTTAGTACACTGACATTCTAGGCAGAAGTCATGGGTTTGATTCCTCGTTGTTCCCTCCTGTCCAAGGTAGATATTTTGCTTGCCTGTGACAGTCATATCTTTGCAGATCCATGCTGCCAGCCCATAGTACCCTCACCACAGTTATCAACAATTCTTATAAGGCATTATAAGGCTCCTAATTAGGCACAGTACAAGGCACCTTATTAGGCATAGTACAAGGTGCGTTATAAGGCACGTTATAAGGCACGTTACAAGGCACCTTATTAGGCACAGTTCAAGGCACGTGCCTTGTACTGTGCCTAATAAGCTGCCTTGTAACGTGCCTTATAACGTACCTTATAATGTGCCTTATAACACACATTACTTGACAAGGCTTGCCATTATGATGCCCCGCCCATGCCTTTATATGAGCATCTGTACCTTTACCGTGGAACCTAATGTGAGTGACATTACCGCAGTTTAGTAAACATGCCCCTAAAAATCCCACTCAACTAGCATAGCACACAAATAGGCAGGGTTAAGGCAGAGAGAGAGGGCAGAGCCAGGATGTATGGTTAAGCAGGTGCAGTAGCCGTGCACTACCTACACAAGCATGCCGCTAGCATGGGCGCAGCTAAGGCCAGCTTCTGACCATGTGTGAGCTGCACTCGACATGCTCCTGCGTGTCAACTGTGCAGTTTGGATGTGCGGGTCAGACACAAGTGTTAGGAAATATGACAAGCAGAAGCAGCACAAACACATATGAATAATATCAGGGCAATTGGAGATGTAAGCTGAACACCAAGGTGCCTGCCTAGGCCATCTTTTTGGAGGGGCTGCATATTGCAGCTGACATGGCAGTGGACCACAACAGCCAGAAACCCGGAACCTGCAGATCAGGGGAAACCCTGCTTGGACAGTGGGCAAACAACCACAAACACATCAACAGCTGTCTTAGATTACATGCAGAACATAGAAATATAGTAAAAGATGGCACATAAAGCCAGCATGGTCCATCTAGTCTGCCCAGTAAGGTGCCCAGTAAGGTGCATACCTCTCCAGGCAGGATATTCCTCTCTATTTAGAAGTTACTTACATTTCCTTTGATTCCATGCTCTTGCTGCGAGTGATCTTCTGTGTCTGTCCTATGCCTTTTTGAATTCTGTCACTGTTTCTGCCCCACCACCTTCTTCAGGAGGACATTCCAAGCATCCACCACCCTTTCTGTGAAAAAGTATTTCCTGATGTTACTTTTAAGTTTACCTCTTTGTAACTTCATTTCATATCCTCTAGTTCTACAGCTTCCCTGTCTTTAAAAAGATTTGTTTGTTCATTAATACCTTTTAAATATGTAAATGTGTATATCATATCCCCTCAGTCTCCCCTCTCCTCTAGAACATACTGAGGTTATAAGAACATAAGAAATGCCATACTGGGTCAGACCAAGGTCCATCACTGCCAATATCCTGTTTCCAACAGTAGCCAATCCAGGTCACAAGTACCTGGCAGGTTCATAAAAAGGTACACAGGTTCCACAGTGCTCGTCCTAGGGTAAGCAGTGGATTTTCAGGGGCCTCTTAAAGGTTTATGGACCTTTCATCCAGGAACTTGACCAAACCTTTTTTAAACCCAGCTACACTAACAACTTTTATTACATCCTCTTACAACAAATTCCAGAGTCTGATTACGCGTTGAGTGAAAAAATATTTTCTCTTATTACTCTTAAATGGGTTACATTGTAGCTTCATTGAATGTCCCCTAATCTTTCTACGTTTTGATGGAGTAAACAACCTTTCTATGTTTACCTGTTCTACTCCATTCATGAATTTATAGACTTCTATCATATCTCCCCTCAGTCATCTCTTTTCCAAGTTGAAGAGCCCTAACATTTTAAGCCTTTCCTCTATGGGTATCCTTCTATTCCCTTTACCATTTTGCTGTCACTTGTCTGTATCTTTTCTAAGTCAGTTATATTCTCTTTAAGAAATGGCAACCAGAATTGCACCCATATTTAAGGTGGGGCAGCACCAAGAAATGATACAGAACATTGATAATATCCTTGGTTTTATTCTCCATTCCTTTCTTTATGATTCCTAGCATTCTATTTGCTTTCTTGGTTGGCACTGCACACTGGACAGAGGGTTTCAACGTATTATCTTTTCCTGGTTGGTGGTTCCTAATGTGGAACCTTGCATCATGTAACCATAGTTTGGGTTGTCCTTTCCTAGGTGCATACCTTTGCACTTGTCTACATTAAATTACATCTGCCATTTGGATGTCCCGTCTTCCAATATATCAAGGTTCTCTTACAATTTTTCACAATCTCTTGTGTTTTAACAACTTTGAATAATTTTGTGTCATCTCCATATTTGATCAACTCACTCATTATTCCCATATCCAGGTCATTTAAGAAGATGTTAAAAGCAGCAAGCCCAGCACAGATCCCTGGGGTACTCTCTATTCACCTTTCTCCATAGAGAAAATTGGATATGTAGCCCTACTCTCTGCTTTTTATCTTTTAACCGGTTCCTGATCTACAATAGTACACTGCCTCCTATCCCATCACTTTTTAATTTTGCCAAGTCTCTCATGAGGGACCTTGTCAAAGGCTTTCTGAAAATCCAGATACATTAAATCGACTGGCTCACTTTTGTCTACCTGTTTATTTGCATCTTCAAAAAAATATCACAGATTAATAAGACAAGACTTTCGTTGACTAAATCTATTGGTTTTCTCCAATTAAACCATGATGTATTCAGTAATTATTTTCTTTATAATGGTTTCTACCATTTTGCCTGCTAGTGACCTCAGGCTCACTGATCTGCAGTTTCCCGGATCATCCCTGAAAACCTTTTTAAAAATTGGCGTTACATTGGCCATTCTTCAATCTTCAGGTACTACAGGTGATTTTAATGGTAGCTCACAGATTACTAATTGTAGGTTTGCAATTTCATATTTCAGTTTTTTCAATACCCTTGGATGTATATCATCTAGTCCAGGTGATTTGCTACTCTTCAGTTCATCAAATACTTGTAATACATCTTCCCAGTTTATCAATATTTCTTTCAGTTCTTCTGATACATGATTTTTAAATACCATTTCAGGCATGGATAACTTCCCTAGATTTATTAAATCAAATGTGATCATGCTATGATCACTATTGCCATACGACCACAACACCCTTATCTCTTGCACCAGATCCTGTGTTCCACTAAGGACTAGGTCCAGAATAGCTTCCTCTATTGTCATTTCATGAACCAGTTGCTCCAATAAGCAGTCATTTATTTCAACTAGAAACATTATCTCTCTAGCATGTCCTGCTGTGATATTGACCCAATCAATACTGGGGTAATTAAAATCACCCATTATATTACTGTGTTGTAACTTTTGTTAGCTTCCCTAGTTTCTTTTAGCATTTCATTGTCCTCTGTTCATTCTCAACAGATGGTCGGTAGTACACCCTCACTGCCTTTGCCTTCCCCTTTTTACATGGAATTGCTATCCATAGAGATTCTACAGCATATTTTGTTTCCTGCAAAAGTTTAATCCTATGTGACTCAATGCCCTCTCTAGCATAGCATGCAACTCCTCCACCAATTTGATCTATCTTATCATTGTGATATAGCTTGTACCCCGGTATCACAGTGTCCCATTGATTGTCCTTCTTCCACTAGATCTCTGAGATGCCGATTATATCTAACCATTCATTTAGGAACAAGTTTACTAAACTGCAGTAATGTAGCATTGGTAATGTTAGCGCGCGGTAAAATTTCCTAATCTAACGTTAACACACGGTAATGTTACCGCAGCAGTAAATGTCCCAGTGGGTGGAGAGAAGGAGTCAGTGGGTGGGGAGTGGGCAGGGAGAAGCCCCTGCTACACTAACGCTGGAACAGTAACGCCAGGACTTTACCGCCAGTGAAAACCTATTAGTAAATGAAAATTTGCAGGAGAGAGAGACCATTTCAGTGTCAGCAAAGTACAGCACAGTCAAGGAGCCCAAGAAAAGTGATAGTAGTGCTCCATTTGCAGCAACAGCATAGTGCCCAAGTATGAAAGGCCACTATGGTGATGATGCAAATGGGGCAAACAGGGCTGCAGGTGGGACATGTAGTGGGGGAAGCTGGGGCACAGGGTGGACTAGGATGTCGCCTAGGTGGCACATAGGAACACAGAAAGTGGAAATCAGCAAGACTGCATCTGACCAAGGTCAAACATGCACAGTAGTCTGAGTTCCACAGTGTCCCATCCAGGGGACACGTACCCAGCAGATACCCCAAATGTCACACAGGAACCACAATGCCTGTAATGGGGCAAGCAGTGCACATCTTGGGACCACTCTAACTAGGGTCTACAGACCTTCCCCAGGATACATCCCAAACTGTTTGTAAACCCAATTAAACGAACACCCTTTACTACAGCCTCTGGTAAGGCAGTGCAGGATGTGACCACGCGTTGTCTGAAACATGTATACACCCAGTAATTCAAACTGGGTACACTGTACCCACATTGCATGCCGTAGCCTGTCCACAGTCTGCTGGCATAACACAATCTACCTACATTTACCAGGGCCACCCTAGCCAATAGTTGCTAGATCACTGACCTGACAACCCCAGCCATCTCTCCCCCATGTGGAAGGGACATAACATTGGCCGGCGGTGATGGGGGGGGGGTGTGGATGTCCATGTATGCCTCCCCACCCCAGACCCCGCACCCTAGGCATCTGCCTACCTGCACATTGGATGATATGAGACTGCGCACTACCACCACTGACAGCATTTGGGCATATCAGCATGGTGGGGGGGGGGGGTGTTGGTGGTGGAAGAGGCAGTGGCACCAGCCTGCAGTGGACCAATGCCCTGCACTGTTCCAGTGTGTGGTGTGCAGTGCAACAGACAAGGTCTGTCTGATGAAAAGCAAAGGTAGCCCCAGGGACTGCTGTGCTCTTGTGGCAATAGTGTGGTGCAGTACTCACAGCAAATGTTTCTTGGAGCCGAGGGCCACAGATTCAGGTCTAGGTCCCAGCTGTAGATCTTGCAGAGTATGTCCCTACATTGCAGATACAACATCAACATGTGCAAGTCCCAAAATATTTGCCAACAGGGGTACAAACACCCACACATACAGGCCCCACTATCCAAAGCTTCATGAAGAGTCAGGTTGTTGGCTCTGGCAAGGAGCAGCAGTTATCACCAGAGCACTAATACTAGCTCCTGCACACCTTAGCAACACCTGCACTGTGATAGAGGGCAGGGTTGCCATCCACCCCTATCTTTGCACAATGCTGCAATAGTAGTGGGTATGTATGTTGACCCGTTGTTTTGTGGCTTCCTACTTCTCACTGGGCCCACAATGCATACACAGTTTCCAGCGTTAGCTTACAAATGTGCATACTGAGGAGCAAGGAATTTGTGGGTAAGACGCAGATTGGGCAGGATGCATCTGCATCGGGGGGTAGGGCAATGGCTGGGATATCGTAGTGCCTGACCACCACCTGCATGGACAGGGTGGCCACAGCATGTCATGCTAGGAGGACACTCTCACTCTGATATTGTAGTGCCTGACCACCACCTGCATGGACAGAGTTGCCACAGCATGTCATGCTAGGAGGACACTCTCACTCTGACCGAGTGGTGATCATGACATGGCTATATCCCCACATAGTGCTATACATCATCTGTCTCTAGTGATATCTGTGTACGTTTTGTTCTGGAGCCTAATCACCAAGGCAACTGCTGGGTGTCTGTGCTGTATATCCCAACTCTGGGTGCACATAGTTTTTCTGTGAACATGCAACATGGGCTGGCTAGCGGACTGTCTACAGTTATTATGTGTATGGCTAGAACACCTGGTGGGGTGCAGCAGGTACTGTCTGTCTGTGCCTTCTGCTGGTGAATGTCAGACCTTGGTAGGTGGCTGCTGAGGTTTCCCAGGCCTACTCTCTACATTACTGCTGGTCTGCCAGTAACAGGTACAGATCTGGTGTACTGGCCCAACTCTCCTGGACTAGAGCTTTTGGACAGTGGGACTGGGGTTGATGGTCCCACAGTCTGTCTTCATGGCTGTGCCACATGTCCCTCCACAGCCTCAATTACAAAAAGGTTGATTGTGGACCCTTTGGGGCAAGGGGCATATACTATAAACCACTTTGACCCAGAGAGGGCCGTATATTAGGTGTTGTTACATCAACTTCATGTGAGTCAAGACACACCTCTACCTCTGCCCTAATAATAGGTGGCCATGGCAGCTGCATTGTAACACTGGGTATGCACTATTATCTAGATGCACAGGGCTAGATGTGACTGGGGTATACAGATGGACACAGGGCAACTCTAGATACCACTACAGAGAACACTTACCACACACAGGTAGTGATGGGGATCTGCAGCAGGGTCTATCTGCAGATCTGATGCTGGGCACCCATCTTCACCCTCAGGGTGAACACAGAACTTGTGCAGTGGCATGGTCTGTAGCTGCTCTGTGCCAGTATAACACACTGTCAGTTCTTCTTACCAAGCTGAGGTGCTGGAGAGGTGCATTCTCCATTTGGTGATCAGTGGTAGACTACTGTTCTGCATGTGCATTGCATCATGGTTACTGGTGGGGTTACCCTATCCTGGCACACACAGCAATTTTGTGCGGTGACCTGCAGTCTTTCTGTATCCAGACATTGCTGTGCAAAGAACCATGGAAATAGGCAGGGGTCATAGGTTCAATTCCTCTTTGGTCTCATTTTTTATGCCTGTCCTACTCAAATAATTTTCATGCCTGTAACAGTTACATCTTTGCAGATCTGTGCTGCCAGCCCATAACACCCTCACCTCAGTTGCCAACCATCTTTCAGCCCATCTATCTGCCTCTATCAGCTGTGTAGAGTCCTGTCTTCTTGTGCAGGCTGCTACCCCATGTCTTGCACTGGTACCCTTTTCTGCATTGTGGCTCTTCGTGTTTGCCTTGCCTGTGCCTGATCTGCATGGCACCACTACTCCTCTGTCTTCCTATCATTGAAAATATCCTGCCACCTCTGCCTCCACTGAGGAACATGTATTCCCATCCTCTGCCATCCACTGTCATTGCAGCACTTCACATTGCCAACACCCTGTGCATCGGTACAGCTGCCCCCAACATGTTTGTCCACTTTACCGGCTGCCACATAGGATGCATGCAGATATGGCAGGTCCATCAGCTCCCACCTCTCCTTCCTTCCATCACTTGTTCATTGCCTTTCCTTGGTGTTCTATCCTGTGTTAGGGTTACAGCTGTTTTTATGCCTTACAGTTCATGGGACAACACCAGATATCATCTTCATCCCAATACAACTAGCATACCAGGACAAGTTTACAAACCCGTCGACCATACCAGTCCCCTGGTCAGACCACCACATCCTCACATTCTGCCTACATTTGAAAAACCCCACTCATCTCATCAAGGTGGAGAGCACAGCGAGAAGATTCAGAGCATACAAGAAGGAAGCCTTCCTAGAGGAAATTATGCCACAGATACTACAATAAAACAACAGCTTGGATGAAACCATAGACAACTGGAACCGCACCATATCCGAAGCCGCATCAGTCCCAAGCAAAGAGAAAACACATGCACGCAAGAAAACCAATGTCCCATGGTACTCTAGCTCAATCAGAGAAGCAAAGCGTTCACTCAGAAGGCTAGAAAGAAGATGGAGGTGAAACAAATCCAAAGACATACTGCATCAATTCAAAACTGAACAACAAGCATTACCACTTATATGTGGATGACATCATGGTCTATGCCCCAGTAGACACACAGGCACCTGATATGATCCACATGACCCAATGCCTAGAGGACATGAACAACTGGCTGTCTGACAATAAGCTGAAAATTAACTTCGACAAAACAGAGACATTGTTCATTTCCAGAAACCCCACCTTCAGCCCACCCTAAAACATCAACATCCTGGGGAGAGGTGCCGCTGAGTGGGAGCTGCCGTGCCTTTCCATCGCACGGTCCAGTGCAGCGAGACTTGGAGGAGGCTGGTTGTGATCGGGCAGGCGGGAGGAGGACGTGCATTGGCCCGGAGGACCCTGCTGTGCCTATAAAGCCCTCCGGTGTTAAACGCGGCCGCGTGTCGCGGCCCGCGTAGCGTGGCCTAAAGGGGCGTGGCTCAAGGGGCAGGACACGCCCCTTTGGCGCCCCTTCGGCGCACGTGAGGTGTCGTGTGGCTTGTCCATTTTGGAGCCGATTTCAACATCATGGGCAAAAGGAAGGCAAAGGTGGATGACAAATCTGGGGCTGGTGCCATAGGAGGAAAAGCGGCGGGCCCTATGGACAAACACGTGACTGTCTTGCTGCCTGGTAATCGATCTCCGGAGGAGGCCTCATTGAGCCCTGTTCTCCGGTCTCCTCCTCCCTTTCCTCTTCCTGCTCTTTCATCTACTATCTCTGGTAGTCCCCCTGAGCGGTTTTCCCCTGGTCCATGCCCTGTTTTTTTCTACCTGTAATAGAACCCGGGAATTTAGTATCCCCTACGGGGGAGGTAACTTTGCATGACATATGGTCTGCTATTCAAAAGATAGATGTACGTTTGACTTCAACTGTATCCTCTCTGTGTAAATTTTCCCAAGATGTTGTGGATAAATTACAATCTATGGATAATCAATTAGGTTCCGTAGTAAAGCTTGCTGATAGCACTAATTCTCAATTTCAATCCAGCCATAATTCTGATGTGGCATTTATACGGGATTCCTCAGCTATTTCCTTTCGGCTTGAGGTTTTAGAGAATCGTGCTAGAGCATGTAATTTGCGCTTTCTTAATTTTCCTATGACACACTTAATGTCTTCTGACATATTATTGGGTAAATACTTTTTGGAGATTTTGCATTTAAATGGGGATTTTCATACTGTTCAGACGGTCCATATGTATTATTTGCCTTTGGGTTCTTCTTCCACTCCTCGGGCTACAGGGGCTGCGGCCTCTTCAGTCTCTTCAGTGGATCAGAATTTAACAGCCTTCTTGGAAGACTCAATGGATAATATCTCAAAACGCAATACTTTGGTAGTTCAGTTTATTTCTGAATCTGCCAAATTGCGGGTTATGAGAGCATACTTTAAGTATCGGGGTACTTTATTTTGTGGTCAGGCCATTCAAGTCTTCCCAGATGTCTGCCGTCATACGCAGTTACGACGTAGGCAGTTTTTGCTGTTGAAACCACAGGTGTTGGCATTAGGGGCAACCTTTTTCCTTAAATTTCCTTGCCGTTGTGTGATTACCTTAGGGGGGCGAACCTATGTGTATAATGATGTTACTGCATTGAAATCTTTCTTGGATTCAAAAGCGGGGGGAGGTGTAAGTGTTGAGGGGGAATGATTTTTGTTGTTTTGGCTCCCTTTTGTGGGGTGTATAACCCCCTTTTTCTTGTATTTTTGATTGATTCTATATCTATTTATTTCTACTATTTTGGCAATTCTCCCCTTGATGTGTTTCATTTTATACGGGGGAATAAAGTTTCTTGATAGTATTTGCTATTTCCTGTGTAATAATGCTCTTACTGTATTTTCTTATTGTATTTGAAAATTCTAAAATAAAAAGTTTAAAAAAAACAAAACATCAACATCCTAAACAAAACGATAACCACAAGGGATGAGGTGAAATACCTAGGCATCATCCTGGACAAGAACTTGAACTTACAATCGCATATAAAGAAAACTGCAACAAAGGCATACCACCGATTAAAAATTATCAGGAGGCTTCGACCAATCCTCAACCAGGACAACTTCCGCACCGTGTGTCAGGCAGTAATCACACCCATACTGGACTACAGAAACTCGTTGTAGCAAGGACTTCCCAAGCAAATCACCCATCCACTTCAAATGGTGCAAAACACTGCAGCATGCATTATCACGGGCACAGCAAGACACAAACACATCACACCTGTACTGCAGCAACTTCACTGGTTACCCATAACAGCAAGAGCAAGATTCAAGACAGCACTAAATATTTTCTAAATCATACATCAACGATCAGCAAATATCCTACAAAACATTCTGATCAGAGAAACCAACACCAGGCCCAGAAGATCCAACAGCATCAACAAATTCCGAACAACCACCGGATACCAAAAGACAAAGCAAACCACCTCCAACAGAACATTATTCTTCTCAGCCCCAGCCCTCTGGAACCCCCTCCCAGATGAACTGAGAGCACTAAGTGACACTAAGGACTTCCGCAAGGTGCTCAAAACACTCCTGTTCACATAACACTTTCACACCTAACATAGGACACCACTGACACGCACAGAAGAAAAGAAGTACCAAATGTCTAAAAGTCTGCATGTACGTCATGTTGCCACACTCCTCTCATTCAATGTAGACCCTTTTTGTTGTCGACCACTTTGATTGAAGGATAAAGTGGTATATAAATCTGGTTAAATAAATAAATGCTTGTCAACTTGAAGAACCTTACAGACCTTAGGGCACCTTACGTTACGGCACCTTACAGCCCTTAGGGCACTTTAACCTAAGGCACCTTAAAACACTTAGGGCGCCTTAACCTAGGCATCTTTTTTTTTTTAAATGCTTTATTTACGTTTTAGAACAACAAAGGAAAGGAAGACATACAGCTAAAAGACAAATACATACATAGAATGTGATACATACACCAAAGTAACCCCTACCAACCCCCTCCCCCCTGCTTCTTCTCTAGAAACTAATCATTCCCGAAAACGGGCGTGTACTGACATTATTGTGGTACAAAACCTAACGGTGAGCTAAAACATGATAAGTAGGCATTAAATAGACATGTCGGAGCAATGGGCAGAGTGTACATAATCATTGAGCATCTGCCATTTAGACAAGCGAAAGTGAGTTTGGATATGAGGAATAGCTCTCCGAGATATCTGCTCATATTTACTATATAAGCAGACGAGGTTCCACCATTCATTGGCAGTAATTCGAGAGCTATCCTTCCAATTCCTCGTGATTAAACATATGGCTATACCCAGCATGAAATCAAGGAGAAAGCGACCCTTCTTAGGAAGAGAGGGGACCTCCGCCACTGAGCGGAGTCCCACAATCTTCCAAGAAAGAGGCTCGTGGAGGTGTAAGATAGATTGAATACGACCCCAGACCCGCCCCCAGTAAACCTGCAGTTGAGGACATTCATAAAGAACATGAGCGAGGGTTCCCACAGCAGTATGGCAAGACCAACACTGGTCCCTAGCAGTGGTGTTCCATTTGGCTATTCTTTCTGGAGTATAAAAGCATCTATGTGCAAAAAAGAAGAGAGTTTGGGTGACAGAGGCAGATCTGGAAACCCGCACCACTTTGCTCCAGAAAACGCTCCATTGCACAGGGGTTAAAGTGATTTGCAGTTCGCGTTCCCAGGCTTGTTGAGCTCTACAAATAGCAGTGTCGGTACCCTGACATAATAATTTATAAAAGTTAGAGGCTACCCCATGTGTACTACTAAGAGAGTGAATTAGTTCTAATAGCCCGTTCTCAGTAGGGGCAGAGGGCGGCAGGATTTGAGCACTTTTGAGGCAGTGTTGAAGCTGCATCAATTGAAAGTAATGTTTCGCTGGTAACGCAAATTCCTTTTGTAAGTCGGAAAAGGTCTTCCAACGAGCTGCAGAGAAGAGTTGTTGGGGTGTCCAGATCCCCCTAGAGTACCAGGGTTTCCATGCAATCGTTTTATTTAGGACTTGAATTCTGGGGTTATTCCACAGCGGGAGTCCATCCGGAGGACATACGTTTGAACCCAGTGATAGAATGAGAGTGTTAAAGGCCGCAAGAGTATCAACAATCATTGGGGGATGGCGTAGGTCTTCTTGATGGGACATGCCGGGGAGATGGATCAACGGAATTGGGCTACTTAGCTCCTCTTCAATGTCAAGCCAAACTGGTCTGTTGTCTGTTGAGGCAGCTAGCCATCGGGCACCTTGTTTAAGTAGGAAGGCTTGATGATACCTAAGAAAATCAGGAAAGCGGGTACCCCCTATTTCCTTCGCAGACTGTAGTTTGTGTTTAGCTACTCTTGGTGGTTTTCCCTGCCAGAGATAACGGACGAGAAGGCCCTCTATGTCTTTGTAGGTGTGTAGCGGGAGGAAGCAGGGCAGCATTTCTAAAATATAGTTCACTTTAGGGACTATCATCATTTTGACGGTTTCTAGGCGGCCCCACCATGTAAGGGATAGGGGAGACCACCGATTTGTGAGCTCACGGACTTTGGAGACTACCTCCTTGGCATTAAAGCTAATAGTGTCTTCTAAAGGAGAACAGTAGTGGACGCCAAGATATTTCACCAGTAGTGTGACTCTTGGGGGGACCACTCGTCCTAGGCGGCTGTTTGTCAATCAGGGGATCGAGAACTAAATTGAAATCCCCCCCAATTATCAATGAAGTATTAGCAGAGGCCTGCGCAACCTGAGCAATGGTAGCAAAAAAGGCAGGGTCATCTACATTAGGAGCATAAAGGCATATACATGTAACTTCAAGGTTACCTATCTTGAGATGAACCCTGGACCATCTGCCTGCTGTATCTGAGCTAGTCGCAATAATAGTGGCATGCAGAGATTTCCTAACCAGTATGGCAACCCCACATTTCTTAGAAACAGCTGGAGAATAGGCGGCCACCATGTAAGGTTAACACTGAGTTTAAGAGTTTCCTTCGAATTTAAATGCGTTGCTTGGAGGAAAATCAGATCAGCAGCTTCATGACTTAGATAGCTCAGGATTTTCTTCCGTTTTATCGGGTTGTTGATGCCTTTTACGTTCAATGAGAAAATCTTACATGGTGCCATCAATCGATAATAGACATTTTAGATAAGGGCGCTTGAAAACATACAACATAAGCAGAATCTGTACAGCAATGACATAATCACCGAGTATGCTGGCCAATACACCCCATATTGAAAAACATGTACCAAAGTAACTTAGAGAAGAAGCAAACCCCCAATGAATATGGCGACCAAATGTCTGCGGGAGGAGGCCCCAGAGAGGAGGATAAAGACATGAAAAGAAAAGAAACACCAGAGTCCATAATTAACACTGTCTCTGATATTCATCGAGGCTACTCTGGGTAGATGGAGTCGGGTCACAAATATCATCAAAATAAGGCAACAAACCGCCCTCGACAGCCTCTTTGCTGAACCGTGGCAAATCCAAAATGGCGGGTACAGCGGACATGAGAACACTAGTAGGAAACACTCTGGAAGTCAGCGCATCAAGTCGGCTTTCTTTAGCATCCAAAAACTCCGCTAGTAGATCAGGGTCCTCAAATGTTCTTGTCTGATTGTGCAGCGTGACTCGGAGCTTGGCCGGGTACATCAGGCCATAGCGTGCTTGTAATTGTTGAAGCCTCGGCCGGAATTCCAGAAAGCGCTTTCGGCGGTCAACCGTGGGTTTAGCCAAGTCAGGATAGAAGGAGATTTTATGGCTCTCAAACTCCATAGGGCCCTTCGCCCGAGAGGCGCTGAGAATTTGCTCCACATGTTGATATCTCAAAAGTCGAAAGATAATAGGCCGCGGGGTCTTCCTGTTGAGCGTTATGTTCGTGGGTACACGATGAGCGCGATCGATCTCCAATTCTTTGGTAAAGGTGATTTGGAGCAGAGAAGGGAGGATTTTATATAGAAACTCCTTCATGTCTCCCGATTCCGCTCCCTCCGGTATGCCCACTAGTCGTAGGTTGTTACGGCGCGCTCTATTATTGCCATCTTCCACTTCTTTCTGCAAGGCCCGCACCTGACGTTCCACTTTGTCGAGTTTGGACAGCCGGACCACATGGGAGTCTAATATGCTCTCCATTTTGTCCTGACGCGAGGAGAGCCCCTCTAGCCTGCCTTGCAATACACCAAGGTCTTCCCGCAGCGCTCGGAGTGCTTCCCGTTTGACTGCACGAGGTCTTTAACCCCTCTAATCTCTGCAAGGATCTCCTGCTGCATTTCGGGGCCCTCGCGTAGAGCCAGCCCCTTCTGCGGGGACGGGGGTTCAGTTTTAGAGCGTTTGCCGTGAGAAGCCGCTGGAGATCCAAATTCCAGGCGCGTAGGTTTGGTCCCGCCATCTCACCAATGTGCCCCGGTAAGATCAGAGCATAAATTCAAGAATGTCCGGTGTTAATTCAGGATTCTGAGTAGGCCTCTCGGGAGCCTCAGCGTTATGCGACCATCCCGCTGGACATCAGGCTCCGCCCCTTAACCTAGGCATCTTAACCCAACGCACCTTAACCTAAGGTGCCTTAGGTTAAGGCATCTTAATTCAAGGCACACTACGAGTTTTAAGATGCACTAAGGGCTTTAAAGCACCCTAACTTAAGGCACCTTAGGTTGTGGCACTTTACAGCCCTTAAGGCGCCTTAAGTTAGGGTGCCTTAAAGCCCTTAGTGTGCCTTGTCAGTCTTAACATGCCCTGTTTGTCACCTTAACGTGCAATGTGCCATTAACATGAGTTAAACGGCCAAGGTTTCCTTTAACGCATGTTAAACAGCCCATTGCTCCCTTTACGCCGGAACATCCCCTACCTGCCCACTGCCTTATATGGCTTCAGGTACCTTAACGCTGCACTTATCGCTGGTAACTTTACCACGGTTTAGTAAACATACCCCTAAGAACATTGTAGAGAGAGTTAAAATAATCAACATGTTGCCCATGTTCTCTGTAAGTATTAGTGTATGTGTCTCATATCCCCACGTGTTAAATGTGCCCCCCAATTGTGTTGTGACCGCTTTGATTGAAGGATAAGACGGTATACAAAACTGTCTAAATAAATAAATAAATAAAATAAATAAATGTTAAGAATTAGTACATGGGTTAGAGCTTGGAGCTCCTTAGTATTGAGAACTGATCTCCCATAAGGCAAAAAATGAGGCTTTCAAAGCAGAGGCAATCTGGGTGTTGAATGTGAATAGGAGATTCCAGCGGAGATCTGAGATAGTGACAGAGTCATGCAAGCAAATAGGGAGCCCCTGGATGAAAGAGGATTGTATGGAAAGGGGCAGCCTTCTAACAATCTAAATGACATCTGACTCGGTGGAAGAAAGTTTTTTTGTTCTCTGTAAACTATTTGACAATCACATCCAGGCAACAATGTAAAGCACTAAAATTCAGATGAGAGAGATCGGTATAAGCCACTAATGGTGTTCCCCAGGGTTCAGTCTTGGGACCGCTCCTTTTCTCTCTCTATACTCAATCCCTTGGTGCCCTTATCTCTTCCCATGGCTTTCATTACCATCTCTATGCTGATGACTCTCAAATCTACCTCTCTACGCCTGATATCTCTCCAGCAATCCAGGTCAACATCTTTGTTTGTCTTTCTGACAATATTCACCACCCCATCTAACAAGCAAATCATTGACACCATCTCTACAATCAACACAACTACCACTCAGACCGACCCCTGCCCAGCCTTTAGGATAAAGGAACTCCGGTCAGAATGTAGTCCATTCATAGCCAAACTCATGGACTCGTCCTTCTCTTCAGGCACTTTCCCCCTAAATCTCAAACACACATCAGTCAGACCCCTGCTAAAGAACAGCAAGTTGGACCCCCAGAAGGTAGAATCATATAGACCAATTGCCAGCATTCCACTATTAGTAACACAAAAAACCTTCCCCCTGGGCTCCAATTAAAGACAAAACAACAAGAAAAAAACCAGTGGAAAAAACCAATTATACAAAGTAATTTTTTGTTGGAATAGCCAGCACAGTAGAAAGGAAAAACACCTACTACAACCGTGGCCCGTCCTTTTTAATCATTTTGAAAATCAATTTAAAACAGCACTTATTCAAAAAAATGGCTGATACTTAGCTTTTGAAGAAGGCTAACGTTCACTACACAGTGGTCTGACCTGAAGCAGGGGGCTTATGTGTATACCCCCGAAATGTGGCACGTCGTACATTTGACCTACTGTTGACTACAGCGCTTCTATAGCCTATTTTTCTTCAAAAGCTAAGTATCAGCCATTTTTTTGAATAAGTGCTGTTTTAAATTGATTTTCAAAATGATTAAAAAGGACGGGCCACGGTTGTAGTAGGTGTTTTTCCTTTCTACTGTGCTGGCCATTCCGACAAAAAATTACTTTGTATAATTGTTTTTTTCCACTGGTTTTTTTTGTTGTTTTAGCATTCCACTATTGGCAAGGATAATCGAGAAAGAAGTCCTTTTCCAGATTCAACAACACATCAACAATATCTCACCACTAGACCACTGCCAACACGGGTTCAGAGAATCCCATGGGGTGGAGACGTTACTTACCACCCTCTTCAACAATATTCTCAGCGCAGTAGATAACATACATCATGGAGTTGCCCTTATATTCCTGGACATAGCGGCGGCGTTTGACTCTATGTGTCACGAAACCCTTCTGAAGCGACTCAAAGAAAAGGGTATCTGCGACCTAGCACTATCCTGGTGTAAATCATACCTTACAAATAGATGGCAACATGTACAAATAGAGACCTCCACCTCTAAACCGTTCCACCAGAAACAAGGCATCCCGCAAGGTTCCTCCCTATCAGCCTTACTGTTTAACATTTATATGCAGCCTATCTGCGACCTCATAAGATCATTCAACGTCGAATGCATGATCTATGCCGATGACGTCCTACTTTACAAACCATTTCAGATTGACAAGATTGACCTCTCATCACTAACCGACTGTTTTAGCGCAGTGGAAAAATGGCTCCAAAACCAGAAACTCAGAATACAACACAAAAAGACCGAAGTGCTGTTCATCTCCAGAAACCCCAACTTTTCCCCTCCAGCCTGCCTAAAAATCAGAGAGATAGAACTGCAATCCAAACTCTCAATTCGATACCTAGTTATTACAATGGACCAGAGGCTTGATATGAAGACACACATCAGCAACATGGTAAAATCAACATACCATAAAATCAAGTCCCTCAGACATCTACGTCCCCTCCTTCAGCCAAACGACTTTAGAACAATTTTTCAAGCACTAACCATCCCTCATCTTGATTATGCAAATGCAATCCTCCAAGGACTCCCTCAATCCACCCTGAGTCCGCTCCAACTGGCCATGAACGCTGCAGCAAGAATTCTAAATGGGACCTCAAGGCGTGACCACATAACGCCCATCCTCAAAAGGCTTCACTGGCTCCCAATTCATTACAGTATCACATTCAAGATTCTACTGCTAACATTCAAATCCATTAACGGACTCGCCCCCTCATCACTTGCTGCTCTCACGCACATCACCCCCCCAAATAGAATGAGACGATCCACTGCAATAAACACCCTGGTTGTCCCCAAAGCAATGACCCACTGTACACAAGCAACTATAAACAGGGCCTTCAGTCTCTGCGCACCCAGATGCTGGAACGCTCTCCCACCACATATACAAGCAATCCCGGATCTAACCAAATTCAGGAAAGCACTGAAACACTACCTCTTCCTCAAGTGCTACCCGGAAGATGGTAAAACAACCCCCTCACCCACAACAACGCTTCACGGACACATGTAACCACCCTCAATGTGTTGTATATATGTGCAAATACTTTTTCTGTTAGCCATTCAGATGTAAATAGTTAATACTGTTATCCAAGTTATTTTACCTGTTCTATGTAATTACGGTGTAACCCCCCACTGTAAACTCTCCTTGTTCCATGTAAACCGCACTGATATCGAAGAGCGCGGTATATAAGAAAAATAAATAAAAATAATAAATAAATAAATAAAAATTCTGACATTGCTACTTGGATGTCTCATTGCCGCCTGAAATTGAACATGGCCAAGACTGAACTCCTTATCTTCCCCCCCCCCCCCCAATGCCTCCCCTCCTCTTTCCCCTTTCTCTGTCTCTGTGGACAACTCTGTAATCCTTCCTGTTTCTTCTGCCTGTAACCTGGGTGTTATCTTTGACTCCTCTCTCTCTCTCCTTCTGCCCACACATCCAATTCGTTGCTAAGACTTGCCGTTTCTTTCTTCACAACATCAGCAAAATTCACCCATTCCTTTCTGACAACACTACTAAAACAATTGTCCACTCCTTAATCACCTCCCGCCTTGATTATTGCAACCTTCTCCTTGCCGGCCTCCCTACATGCCACCTCTTTCCCCTTCAGTCTGTTCAACATTCTGCTGCTCGTCTAATTGTCCACCAGCCTCACTTTTCCCATATCACTCCTCTTCTCAAGTCACTTCACTGGCTTCCTATCCGTTTCTGTATCCAATTTAAACTCCTTCTCCTGACCTATAAGTGCATTCACTCCTCAGCCCCCCTTTACCTGTCATCTCTTATCTCTCCTTACACCCCCTCTCGTGATCTTCACTCTTCTAACTCTCTTCGTCTATCTATGCCCTTCACTCGTACTGCTAACTCCAGACTTCGCTCCTTTCACCTTGCTGCACCCTTTGCCTGGAACAATCTACCTGTGTCTGTGCGTCGGGCATCCTCCTTGGCCCTCTTCAAGTCTAGGTTGAAAACCCACCTTTTCCCTTCTGCTTTCTGTTCTTGACTCCTGTGTTCTGATTTGACTAGTTTTAATTGCTGTTTGTGTTTGTGCTTTTTGCCCTATCTTGATTTATCCCTAAATATTTCTATACTCTGTCTTGCTTATTGTATTTTGTAATTTGTCTCAATTAGATTGTGAACTCTGTTGAGCAGGGACTGTCTCTCCTACTTGTTTGTACAGCGCTTCGTACGTTTGCGGCGCTTTATAAATGCTAAATAGATAGAAATAGAATAGATAATGGAATGCCATCAGCATGAGAAACTTGCTAAGTGCAAGAGACTCTACACAAAAGTGGCCAGGGGTGTTACAAGTAAGTTGAATAAAACATGTGCTAAAACCAAATCTTGTGGGATCCCACACAACAAAAGATGAATACTGGAGTAAGACGCAATAGTTAAACTTAAAATTCCAATATTACACTTGAAAGTTGGTTTCCCTACTTTCTATGCACATATGCTATCAATCAGTTGAGCCCTTAACATCAGTAAATGGTCTTTTTTTCTGCAAATGTATTACAATGAAGCCAAATAAATGGCTTGACAATTATAGTTCTTCCTGATTGTGAAGGTACAGAGCCCTTGAAGGCACCTAACACCTCTTTTAGTCTTCAATTATTTTATATTCATAGCACCATAGAAAAGGTTGGGGTACCTATTATATACTAAAATTTGTCATTCTAAATTGCTCTTTTACCAAAATTAGCAATGCAGATATGGAAATATCTTCAGAAAGTGCTTATCTCATCAAGAGAAAAATTATAGTGCATGAAATACTAATTACGGCATTATGAGGCAGTGTGAACTTTTCTATGGCATTTTATCTATTAGTAGAATACTAATGTAAACTTTATAGGCAGTAGTTACACAGCTTTGATAACATCTTCTCTCTTTGATGTCTTTTTAAAATAAAGTTTTAAAGATTTTAAAATGTTTTTATTTTTATTTTTAAGTAAGCACATCATCTTGACACCATATCTAAAGAAGGATATATCAGAATTAGAAAAGGTACAGAGAATAAAACCAAGGATATTATAATGCCTCTGTATCATTCCATGGTGTGACTACACCTTGAATATTGTGTACAGTTCTGGTCACCATCTCTTAAAAAGGATACAGTGGAATTAGCAAAGATACAGAAAAAAGCCACCAAAATGATAAAAGGGACGGAAGGATACCCCTATGAGGAGAGGCTTAAAAGGTTAGGGTTCTTGGAAAAGAGACATCTGAGGGGAGATATGATAGAAGTCTATAAATAATGAGTGGAATGGAGTACAATGGGTAAACATAGATTGGTTGTTTATCATTTCAAGAAATAAAAAGACTAGGGGAGACACAATGAAGCTACAATGTAGCACAATTAAGACCACGGGCGGCTCAAGATAATCTGCTGCCTGAGGCGAGGGATGAGATGGCGCCCCCCGAGCCGGGGTGGGGTGGAGGCTTTCTCAAAACTACAGTCAGGGACTGAACAAATCAAAAAGTAAATTAGATAATGTGGAGGAAATAAAAAGATGTTTGCATACCACGGAACTAAAACAGATAGAGCAAAAACCACTGCACAGTTTATAACACCAAATTAAATAACTCATTTTTTTTTTGTTGTTATAAACTGCGTTATGTTGCTTGCTTTTTATTTTTGAACATATACTTTGCATTCACAGAAACCCCCTCCCCCCTCAACAATGAGTACAGAGCAGAACTAGGACATCCACCCACAAAACTCAATATCTAATTTAAAAAAAAATCTGATTCTGGCCATCTCACTAACATTCTCCTGTACCAGGCATATTGTGAACTAATACAAAACCCGATGATTTACAAGGCCAAATCAACCATATCATGCCAGCATAAACTTCCAAAACTCGTACAACAAGGGGCCTACCCAGATAAAAGTAGCACTATAAATACAGCAGCAGGCTCTTGAACATCCATACACCTATTGAAAAGCTCAACAAGTCAAATTACTACAGTACAGGTCCCTTCGTAGAAACTCCATGTTAACAGAACTCCTGGCCTCAGTCACACACTCAGAAAAAAGACCCTCGCCAAGTACAGAATAAGTGAGGATAACCTAAAGCAAAAATAAAAATACATAGATAAAAATTAAACTGAAAGGCCAAGAAGACAGAGACTCATTTCCCTGTACTGTGTAAAATATAAAAATAGTGCAAAGTCCAATCACTCATTTGAAAATAAAATTATTTTTTCTACCTTTTTGTCTGACCATTTTATACTCTGATCATGCTGGTCCCAATCTGAGGTTTCAGCTGTCTTCTGTCTTCTCTTAGCTCTTTCTATAGTTTTTTTTTTTTTTTTTTTTAAGCATTTATTTTCATTTTGCAACAAACAAAAGAAACAGCACACCAAAAAAGACAAAACAAGTATACGATAAGGAAAAGTAAACCCATTACCCCCCACCCCAATGCTTCTTCTCTACCCGATTAGATCAGGATGTGAGCGCTTCCAATTAACAGTGATTATACATCAAACAGTCAAAAGAGTATCTACAATACAGCATGATCATGGAACAGAGACATATACAAAGTTAGACAGTCAGATGAGAGCATTTAGCAAAATGTACATAGTCATTGAGCGTCATCCATTGAGACCAATGAAAAGGAGTCGGAATGGAGGAAGCGAAAACAGTCGAGGTATTTGTTCATATTTACTGCAAGGACAGACATGATTCCGCCAGTCATTGGGGCTCAAGTGGGAGCTAGTGTTCAGTATTCAGTATTACTTAATTAGGGAGATAGCTATGCCAAGCATAAAGTTCGAAAGGAGATAAGCCAGTTTTGGGAGAGAGGGGATCCCCGCAACTAGGCGAAGTCCCACTATCCTCCAAGAAAGGGGGGCTCCTTAGAGTGCAAGATAGACTAAATACGACCCCAGACCCGACACCAGTGATACTGTAATGCGGGATATTCATGCGTAACATGAAGCAATGAACCAGTGGCCACAGGACGTGGCCAGCAACCAGCGCCCTGAGTAGTGTTCCAGTTATCTAATCTGTGAGGAGTGTGATAAAACACCGGTGGGCTAGAAAGAGGAGGTTCTGAGTGAATGAGGCGGATCGGGAACCCATGTCCCTCCACTCCGGATAAGGCTCCATTGCTCCGAGGTCAAAGTCACATGTGGTTCTCTCTCCCACACCTTCTGCGCTATAGGGGTATCTCTAGGGATAGCATTACATAAGATTTAATAAAATTAGATGCTACACCCGGTAAACTAGCGAGAGATCGGAGAGTCCCCGATCAATCTTATGTAGGGAATGCCAATGGCGGGAGTATTCCAGGGCTCCGAAGGCAATGCTGAAGTTGCACTGACCAGAGTCAGGAGTCTAAAAATTACATAAGAGTATTAAAGGCACCTAAAGTGTCTAAAAGCATTGGTGGATAGTGGGAGTCTAATGGGAGAGTCATACCAGGAAGAAAGATAAGAGGAATCGGTTGCAAAGGCCCACTTCTATATCTAGCCACACAGGTCAACTCGGTACTGGAGCTTCCAACCAACGAGGACCGTGTTTGAGAAGATCAGATCGGGGGAACACTGAGTAAAATCCCCACCAAGTATCAATGGAGCACTAGGAGAGGCCAAGGCCAACTGCGCAACACTTGCATAGTAAGCAGGGTTGTCCACATCCGAGGCATAATGCAGATACACGTGAATTCACTATCTCCAATCTCTAGATACACACAGGCCGATCCACCCTCCTTGGAGTGGACCATTAATACCGTTGACGGTGAATGATAAGAATTTACATAAGGCCATACAGGAAATTTAAGATTCTGAGCATGATAGCACACATAATTTCACTATGTCCCTCAAACTGACTGTATCCAGCTGTACACATGACACAGAAAATAAGCTAATACAATACAATGAAGCGCCCCACATTAACAAAGAAAACCGCTGTACGGTAGAGGAGAAGCAAAACCCCAAAATTACTGGCGACCATGTGTCTGCGGGGAGAAACCCCAGAGAAGGCCGAAATTGAAAAACACATAACTGTAGGACTGTACGTGCTCCGAATCCGACCGAGGCACATATCATGAAGGGATAGGAGACCAAAAGAACAAAAGTCATATGAAAAGAAAGAAAGTCCAGGCTATTGCTGTGCTTGGCTATGATCGCCACATCGGGCCCTTCAAAGTGGCGGATAGAGTCGGCAGATAAAAGTCCAAGATTCGGGATTAGCGCATCTGCTCTGCTTCTTTGGAGTCTAAAAATGTTGATAGTAGATCAGGATCTTCGAACGTCCTGGTTTGGTTGTGGAGAGTCACTCGGAGCTTTGCCGGATACAACAGGCCAAAGCGAGCCTGTAGCTGTTGAAGTCGAGGGCGAAAAGCAAGGAGTTTCTTCCGACGGTCAGCGGTAGGCTTTGCCAAATCAGGAAAGAAGGAGATCTTACGGCCTTCAAATTCCAAATGAGGATTCGCTCGGGGCAACATGTAAAATTTGTTCCACTTGTTGATAGCGTAGCAAGCTAAAAATAATAGGCCGGGGGGTCGTACGGTTGGGCGCCATGTGGGCAGGAACACGATGTGCTCGATCGATTTCCAGTTCTCTGCGAAATGTGATCTTTAGCAAGGAGGGAAGAGTTTTGAGCAAGAATTCTCTTATATCGCCTGCTTCCACCCCCTCCGGTATTCCGAGGAGCCTCACATTGTTGCGACGGGCTCGATTATTACTATCTTCTAACTCCTTTTGAAGATTCTGTATCTGGCGCTCAGCCTTATCCAGTTTGCCCAAGCGCGCCTCGTGCGAGTCGAGGACCCCCGCCATATTGTCCTGCCGTAATGAAAGACTTTCAAGTCGGTCCTGGAGCACTCCAAAGTCTTCTCGCATGGCTCGAAGCGCTTCTCCATTGGACTGCACCAATTCCTTCACGCCGCGGATTTCCTCCAAAATCTCCAGGTGCATTGCGGGGTTTTCACGAAATGGGACCATCTTCTGTGGAGAGGACACCTCTGTTTGGAACGTTTTCCGTGAGAAAAGGAAGGAGACCCGAAGTCCAAGTGCGCTGGTTTGTGGGCCGCCATCCCCCCCGAGGTACCCCGGTCAGCTCGGAGCAAAATAGTAAGTTTATATAGGTATTAAGTCAGGATTCTAAGTAGGCCTCTCCGGAGCTTCAACGCAAAGCGTCCTACCCGCTGGACATCAGGCTCCGCCCCCCTCTTTCTATAGTTTCTATTCCATCTGCCATTTCTTTTCTCTCCTTTTGTTTTCTTCACTTCCTTCCATCTTGGATATTTATTTTTTTTCTTTCCAACTTTCTTCCATTTATTTTTTTTTCTCGCTCTCTCTGGCCACCCAGATTTCACTACTCCTTACTTTCCAGTTCTCAATCTCCCTCTTTTTAACTCCATCTACCTACCGCTTTCCAACCTTCACCCCCAGTCCTTCCATTCCCTAGCTCTTCTTCCCTTCTGTGTTGTACAGCATTTGTCCTCCTGTCTCCCTTCCCTATTGTCCAGCATGTCTCCCTACTTCCCCATCCAACATTTGTCTCCCTGCTTCCCCCCTCCAGCATTTGTCTTCTTGCCCCTCCCTTGTTTTCCAGCATTGTTCCTCTGTCTCATCCCCCCGCCCCATTATCCAGCATTTGTCCTCCAGTCCCCCCTCCCCAGTTTTGTCCAGCATTTGTTCTCCTGTCTCCCCTAGCTGTCCATCATTTGTCCTCCTGTCCCCCCCATTGTCCATCATTTGTCCTCTTGTCTCCCCCCCCCCATTGTCCAGCACTTGTCATCCTGTCTCCTTCCCCATTGTCCAGCATTTTTCATTGTCTCCCCCCGTTACCCAGCATTTGTCTCCCTGCTTCTCCTTCTCCAGCATTTGTCTTCCTGCCCCGCTCCCCTGTTGTCCAGCATTTGTCCCCGTCTCCCTCCCTTTGTCTAGCATTTATCCCCATGTCTTTCCCCTTTCTCCAGCATTTGCCCCATCTCTCCCCTTTGTCTAGCACTTGTCCTCCTATCTCTCCCATTTGTCCAGCATTTGCCCCCTCCTATCTCTCCCCTTTGTCCAGCATTTATCCCCCTGTCTCTCCCCTTTGTTTAGCACTTGTCCTCCTGTCTCTCCCATTTGTCCAGCATTTGCCCCCTCCCATCTCTCCCCTTTGTCCAGCATTTGCCCCAGGTCACTCCCCTTTGTCTAGCACTTGTCCCCCTGTCTCCCCTCTTTATCCAATTTGACCACCATCTCCTCTCTTTGACCAGCTTTTGCCCCGTCTCTCCCCTTTGTCTAACACTTGTCACCCTGTCTCCCCACTTTGTCCAGTATGTCCCCTGTCTCTCCCCTTTGTCCATCATTTGCTCCTGTCTCTCCCCTTTGTCTAGCGCTTGTCCTCCTGCCTTTCCCCTTTGTCCAATATGTCCCCCAGCCTCCCCCTTTGTCCAGCATTTGCCCCGTCTCTCCATTTTATTAAGCACTTGTCCTACCATCTCGCCCCTTTGTCCAGCATTTCCCCCCCTGTCTCTCCCCTTTGTTTAGCACTTATCCCCCTTCTTCCCCCTGTGTTCAGTATGTCACCCTGTCTCCCCCCTTTGTCCAGCATTTGCTCCTGTCTCTCCCCTTTGTCTAGCACTTGTCTCCCTATCTCTCCCCTTTGTCCAGCATTAGCCCCCTGTCTCAACTCTTTGTCTAGCACTTGTCCCCCTGTTTTCTTCCTTTGTTCCATATGTCCTCCTGTCTCTCCCCTTTGTCCAGCATTTGCCCACCTGTCTCTCCCCTTTGTCTAGCACTTGTTCTCCTGTCCCCCTGCCCCAACCTGCACCTCTCTTCCTGCAAACAATCATCCGGCGGCAGCACTCCGGCTGTTTTTATTTTAGATTTTGCCTTCTCTCACCTGCCTTTGCCTTCCCGCCGCTTTTTTTTCCTCAAGAATGCTTGCAGCGAGTAAAAAAAAAGCAGCGGGAAGGCAGAAGCAGGCCAAAGGCAGCAAAATTTAAAATGAAAACATCTGGAGTGCTGCCGGCCGCCGGCGGACAAATCAGCCTGATCGCTTGCAGGGATCCCCAGAGGTCCCCTCAGTATTTGTTCCAAAGCATATGGGAGAAACACAGCAAGTCTCACACAACCTCAATCTTGGGCAACAAAAAGTAATGAACAGTCAAGAACTATGTACAGGAAAGAAGACTGTCAGTAGAAGATAAACCTGCAGAGCCAAGTATAAAAATCATAGTAAACCCTAGAGTACCACAGCAGAAGAACAGAGCAAATGCAATTTCAGGGATGGGCCCATGACTGCTCTAGTAGGATTCAAGGAAAGGACAATTGGTTAGTAAAATGTCACCTTCCATATTGTCCTGCTAGACTAGTCAAGACAAGTGGAATGTACCAAAGCTACAACTGGACTGGGTGGGAAGATGACACAACAGTTTGTGAAACCCTTGAACCAAAGGCTGTGTTTGCCCACACATGGACATCCAAGTGGTAACCCTTGATAAAAGTGGAAATTGATGCCAATGTTGCTGTCTGACATATGTTTGCAGAGGCTATTGAGCTTCATTCTGCCCACGAGGACACTTGTGCTCCAGTAGAATGGGTGCAGAAATCCTCTGGAACCAGCTAGTTCTGCAATAGATACTGTCATGCAGCAGGGGCTGATGAAAGCCAAAATGCAGGAGAAGAAGCTGTTTTTCATGAGGAAAAAGATGTGCACAAGATGCAATATCCGCACAGAACAGCTAGAGGGAGCAGGCATGCACTCACAGAGCCTGAGTGGACACACTTAGCTAATCGAGAGTATCTGACAGTCAGCCCGGAAAGCTCAAACACAGGAGAGCTTTATAAACGGAAGACTGGAGACTGGAGAGAGCAGGGCAGTGCTTGCAGGTGTGGAGCTGGAGGTAAAGCTGAAGGTTTACGAGAGAGAAGCACCACAAGCAAGGACCAAGCAGAAAGAAGCACTTGGGAAACTAGTGCTGGGCAAAGGAACAATCACCTTTGGAGGCAAAGCAGAGTGAAAGAAAGAAGCCTGCTTGTACCAGAGGAACCTGGGGCTAAACCGAAAGGTAACAGAAGCTTTCAGAGAGGAGACTGGCACAGGGATTGTGTTCCTGAAGAACTGCGGGAAGGAGGAAATCCCAGTTCTATATGCTGCTGGAAGCCAAGGTATGCTGACTCTGTTTCTATGAAGAAAACCTTACCTTATAAAAAACCTTTTGAAAGTAATGCTAAACCTGTGAGAAAGGAAAGCAAAGCTACCTCTCATAAGCCAAGTAGCCAACACCCGAGGGTAGGCCATGCTCATTGGCAAACACTAGAGGAACTCTTTAAACATCCAGAGAACAGGACTAGGGCCTGGCCAGAAATTATAGCCAGTGAAATCACTGATACAGACAGAGATAATTCTGAGCCGATGCAAGGGGAACTTGTAGAGCCAAGCCTTTTATCTCAGGAAGAGATGGACTGTTCTTTGTGTATTTCAGGCAGTGCAGAGTCACTGTTAAACCTGTGAATGATATATGTTATCTTCAGAATGTTATTCATTTGCTAAATGGAAGAAGAGTGCTGAAACATTTGCTTTATTCTGGAAAGCTTAACTAAGCATTGTTACAACTGTGAAGCATAACAGTTTTTCTATTAACCTGAGTTGATTTCATTCCTGAAGTTAAGGACTTTTTCTTTAGGTTGTAACCCAGCTGAATCTTATGCGTAAAGGGAAATAAATGCCTTGTTAACCCTCTACTCTGCATTCACAATTTTTCTTAGTTAGGAGCTGAACTGCTAAGACCAGGTTACACCTGGCTCTTAAAAGACCCTCCTAATAAAATAATTTTTGTGTCCCACCTACGCTTATGACCACTGGCCACCAGGGTGGTGCACGACAATACACTGAGGCAATTGACTACTTAATCCAGCACCCCAAAGTTCACTTGGCCACTGCATCACCTTTGCATGGGTCAGCAAATAGTATAAAAAGATGATCTGACTTAAAAAAAGGAATTCATGACCTCCAAGTACCGGAGAAGCACCCTCCAGACAAGCACAAGGTGAAGATACTTATCCTTCCCCCAACACTGCTCCCTAGAGAAGGAGGGCAGGACAGATAAAGGGATACCAGAATCCCCAATATGTAATTGAAGATGGATGAATTTCTTGATACAAAATGTGTTTAGAAGTTTGACTTCTCACCTACTTCCTTTTAAATAGAATAGGATGTCATGGTCATGAGTTCTCTGTAACTGTCTTTAAAATAGATGGAACAGTGTTAACTAAGCATAAAGGCTATGACCTGTGCAACCATAGTTCATTGTACAGTCACTGCTGACAAAACATAATTTTTGCAACTTTTGCAATTATAAATTTCATCTAATATACTGTAATCAGATATTACTCTGTAAAAAGAACTTTGGCGACACCTTGTGTTATTTCATGGTTATAATAAATGATTGTTACTTCCTCTTTTTTTCTCTAATAAAAAGGAGCTTTTAGGAGGAGAACTTGGAATTCAATAAGCCTGGAATTATGCCTGTTCATAGTCCGCTTATTGTCTTCCCTCTGAGCTCAAAGACAATAGCACTTTGTGTGTGTGTGATTGTGTTCTGTATTACTCTCTGCCTGTCTCTCACTACTGATGGACCAGAGACCTAAAGAGCCGTGGTATTGTGGTCAGATCATGGAGTTTTCCTCACAGACCACCTGGTTCACATAAAAGGGAGACATCTTCAGCAAAAAGGAAAGCATAAGCTGAATGGAAACTGACTTCTTTGAAAAGGACTGAAGCATCTTGGCAAGACAGAGCTGGCAGCTTGGAAATCCGCCTTGTGGAACAAATCACAACCAAAAAGACTGTCTGTCCCAAATCCTTCAGAGTAGCGCACTTCAATGGCTCAAAAGGCACTAATATGATGGCACTTAGCACCAGACACAGATCCCAGGAAAGGATTATGTACCAGAGGGGAGGACGCAGATGCCAAACCCCTTGAAGAAAGCATGAGACATTGGGTGCAAGGTTAGAGACTTATCAGCCACTGTACCTTGGAAACAGGCCAATGCTGCCACCTGAACTTTCAGGAAGCTATAGGAAAAGCCCTTCTCCAGGCCATATTGTTGAAAGGCTCCCACATCTGGACCATGCACCCTAGGCACTTGCCAACCCGCATGTTGGATGAGCTGGGACTGCATACCACCAACACAAACAGCACATGTGCATGTCAGCATAGTGTGGGGGTATTGGCAGAGGGAACAGTGGCACCCGCCTTCAGTAGGCCAAAGCCATGCCCTGGTCCTATGCACAATGCACATTGCAACATGTGCCAAGGTCTGTCTGATGCAAAGTATGTCAGCCCCAGGGAGTGTTGCAGCCATGTGGCAGCACTGTGGCTCATTGCATACAGTTGGTGTGCATATGAGTGGAGGATCACAGGTTTGGGTCTTGGCTATGCATTGCATGTCCCTGTGGCTGAACGTTATCCCACAGTGGAGGTACAGCACCAACATGTGCTCCAATAAATCAGCCAGCAAGGGTACAAACACCCATCAGTCACTCAGACAGGCTGCATGGAGAGTTAGGCTGATAGTACTGGCACAGTGAGAGGGCATTAACATCAGAGCATGTAACTAGCTTCTGCACAAGAAACACACATTAACAATGCTCACTCTTATATTAGGATCAAGGTGGCAGGCAGGTGGCCATTTTTGCACAGCACATCATTATGAGTGTGAGTGTATGCCACAATGCCTAAGCTGTTTCCAGCGTTAGTCTGCAAATGTGTATGATGAGGAGGAAAGTATTGTGGTATGGATGAAACAGGGCAGATTGGCCAGGATGGGTCTTCATTGGAGGTAGGGTGAATGGCTGAGATGTTGTAGTGCCCGTCTGCCACGTGCATGTCCTGGGTGGCCACAGTATGTCATGTTGGGAGGGCACTCTCACTCTGTGCAGTGACCATGGCATGGCTATGTATCCACATAACACCCTTATAGCGTCTGGTTCTAGTGATGTGACTGCATCTCTTGTCCTAGGTGTCTGATCACTGACCCAGCTGCTGGGTGTTCATGCCATATATCTCAAGCCTGGATGCACATGCAGTGTTTACTAAACAGATTATCCGCAGTCAGTATGTGCATGGCTGGAAAACCCAGTGGTGGGCAGCAAGTGTAGTCTGACTGTGTTTGCTGTGGGTGGATGAGAGATCTAGGTGGTTGGGATGTGAGGTTTTCAAGGCCTACTCCCAGTGGTACTAGTAGGGCCAGCAGGACCCTAGTAACTACTGTCACCACGCCCTTCACCCCAGGCGGTTGCCTAGGTGTTGGGAATGGTGATAGTCTTTATTTATTTGAAAAATGCCTATAATTGTAGTTGTGCAGTTGAAATAACTTCAGCCGAGAAGGGATATAGGCACGCAGGATTTTTATTATTCTTCAGGCCAAAGGAACTTCTTATAAACAGTTCCAGATATCAAACATAAGGTGTAGATATTTTCCAGAGTAAAGCCACAAGGTAAGAGGCTTCTACATTCAACTTGTCAGCAAACTCAAAGTATTTCTTCATACAAAAACAGTAAAGCAAATTTGGTGCTTCAAAAACCTTCTTTTCAAAGGGTGACTTTAAAACAGGTACAGCTTTAAGTAATCCAGCAATGCAAAACTTCAACTGCACAATGTTTTCTCTTCTCAAAAACAACGTTTCCTCTACCTGCTGTCTGGCAGGCTCTATACTTTTTACAAACAGTCTTTCAAAGAAAGGGTTAAGCTTTCAGAATCTCAGCAATCCTAATTTGCATATTCTTTTCAGCTCGGCATCTTTGAAAACAGCTGCTAGTTTCTAGGCTTCAGGAAAACGTTCTAGCTTTCAGCTACTGTATGGAAACTAGAGAACATTCTATTTCCATGTCAGAGCTAGGTTCCTGTCTCATAGAGGTTTCAAACTCCATGCTCTCAGCGTCTGATTCTACTAGAGAAGCATTGGATTTGAACTCAGAATTATCTTGCTTTAAGCTTTCTAAGATTTGTAAGACTCTGTTTAATGCAGACTCTTCTCTTCTCTGAGGAACGTTTTTACCTTTAGGTAACTCCTTAACTTTCAAAGGCTTATTAGAGGATTTAACCTTTCTCACCTTATTCTGAGGAAATAAGCTTCTAGCTGGCTTGACAGCTGACTGCTCAGTTTCCATGTAAATTTCTGGAGAATGCTGTTGGTTACTCACATGGCTTGCAACCTTCCCTGGGTAAGCTTTAAAACCTCTGGCTGGTTCTGCCTTTCTCCATGGAGCTTCTGGTGAAGTTTCCTTCACTCTCTGGGTGCCTTCCTCGGGTAGTCTTGCTGAGCTCCTAGGGCCTGTTCCCCTTCTAGGACTCTCTGACCCATTCACCTCAGCATTGGGCTCAGAACTAGAGCTCCTCCTTCTCCCCTCTCTCTCGGTAGAAGATTCACCGTCACTGGAAGTCAGTCTCCCAAAGCACCTTCCCTAAGGCTGCTTTCTCCTGCATTGTACCTCTTTTCTGCACTCTGAGCACTTCCCTCTCGGGCACTTCTTTGCTGGGCAGTTTGAGGATCTCTCTGCTGGGCTTTCCTTGCACTTCCTTTCTCCTCGGTGATTCTAGGATTTCTGGCACTTCTTTCACTCCCTCTACTTCCTCTCCCCTCTCCAGATTCCTCGCGTTTATATCTGTAGTTTCCCTTTCTGCTTGCTAGCTCCTCCCCCAGCTGTCCCTCGTGAGCAGGGCTGGTAACTAGGGAGCTAGGGCGTGTCTCTTGACTACAAACTTTCTGTGAGGAGTTTTTTTCTAAACCAGGAGTTTTAACCCCTGAACTTCTGGTTTTGATTCCCTTCTCTGGGGAAATGCTTGATTTTTCCCTTCTTTCTTATGCTCTCTCTCTCTTCTGTGCCACCACACTACCCTGTGCAATTCTAGATGCATGCACATACTATCCCCCACCCTGCCTCAGTAGTTGGCCACCATGGCATCAGAAGTGAAACACTGGGTATTGACATGCACTGTTCTAGGTGGGTCCCTGGCCAACAGGGCCAGGACCAGAGTCAACTATAACTGGGGGGAAGTGATCTAGTGGTTAGGAGAAGATACTTCAGGCCAGAAGGCTGGGGGTTCAAGTCCCACCTGGGGACAGCAATCTCAGGCCAGAAGGACTGGGATTTCTAGTCCTATAGGCACCCCTTGTGGTCTTGGGCAAGCCACTTAACCCTCCATTGCCCATGTTCCCTGTAAGTATTTGCATATGTCTCTCATATCCCCTTGTGTTAAATGTATCCCCCAATTGACCACTTTGACCCGGTGAAAAGCAGGATATAAATTCAGAAAAATAAATAAATAAATGAATAAAACTAACACATGCTGTAGGACACAAAGTGATTAGAAAATTACATTGCAGATGATACCTACCACACACTGGCAGTGATGGGGATCAGCAACAGAAACCTCTCTTGAACAGCAGGTACTGGGGACCTACGCTGGGCACCCATCCTCACCCTCAGGGTGACCACAGAAACTGCTCAGCAGCATGGTTTGTAGCTGATGGATAAGTGCATTCTCCATTCAGTGATAAGCTGTAGACTACTGTTCTGCATGTGCACTGCATCATGGGTACTGGTGGGGCTACTCTATGCCATCACACGCATCAGACATTTTAGGCGGTGGCCTACAGTCTCTTTGTATCCAGCCATTGCTGTGTAGAGAGGGGTGAAGGTGTAGCCTATTGGCTATTGCAAGGTCTCTGTACAAAGGAGTTCAATTCCTGCTTGTTCTTTTTGTGACTCTGCTACTCAGATCTTTTTCATGCCTGTAACAGTTAGGGCTCTGCAGATCCGTGCTGCCAGCCCATGCCACCCTCTCCTCAGCCGCCATCTGTCCTTCAGCCCATCTATCTGCCTCTGTCTGCTATGTACAGTCCTGTCTTCTTGTGAAGGCTGCTACTTCATGACCTACACTGGTACTCTTTTCCGCATTATAGCTATTTGTGCTCGCCTCACCTGTGCCTGATCTGCACGTAACCACTACTACTCTGTCCTCATGTCGCTGCAAACATCCTGCCGCTTCTGCCTCCCCTGGGGATATATCTTCCCCATCCTTTGCCATATACTGACATTACAGCACTTTACAGTGGCACCACCCTGTGCATCGTCGCTTTACTGGCTACCATATAGGGTGCCTACTGATATGGCAGGTCCGTCAACTCCCACCTGTCCTTCCTTCCTTTACCTTTACATTGACATTCCTTAGTGCTCTATCCAGTGTTTGGGTTACAGCTGTTTTCCTGCCTTAAGGTGCATGCTTTCCACCTTAGGGCACCTTGCTCATGTTAAGGCACCTTATCACATATTAAGACATCTTGTTTCTCTTTAAGACATCTCGTCACCTTACCATACTTGGTCCTGATAGCTCACTTTAAATGGCCCAAGGCACCCTAATGCCGGCACACCCCCTACCCACCCACTGCCTTATATGGCTTCAGGCACCTTAACACTGCCCTTACTGCTTGTGACTTTACCGTGGAGTACCCAGAAGATCAAGGGTTCAATTCCCACTGGCACTCCTTGTGACCTTGGGCAAGTCACTTTACCCTCCATTGCCTCGGAAGAAAAGGCTGACAATCTACTTCCGGTGATACATTGCCAAGAAAACCCAGAGGTAGCTGGGTCGCTATGAGTCAACACTGACTTGATGGCACTTTAAAAAAAAAAAAAAAGTAAACATACCCCTAAGACTCTCACAAAGCTTTCAAAGAAGGGTTCACATTACCCCTTGGGAAAGTTAAGGTCTACCTTACCTTCAAGCTTTATCATACACTACTCTTTTCCTTCCAAACTCAGCTTAAAAAAAAAGCCCTTAGTTTACTAAAAAGGTTTAATTTCTAAACCCTTTCCTTATTCTTCTGTTATAAGGTCAGATTTCTCTAATCTCTTCTTACCTGCTCCTTTACCCTCACCCTTACCTCAACAAAGAAGGTAAACAAAATTAGTTTCAGCTTTGATGACTGATTCTGTAACAACAGAGGTAATCCTCCTCTGTTTAATTAATTCTTCCTCTCAATTCTGCTGTTAGAATGAAGTTTCCTGTTAAATCTACTATTCACTTCAAAAGAAAAACCTAAATCACTCAAAAATGTCCACCTTAGACATTTCTCTCTCTAACTTCACCAAATGTCTCATTTAAACTCATTTTCACAGGCCTCAGTCACAAAGCATACTCACATACATCCTTTCACTCCCACAGTCACCAAATGACTCTCTAGCAGCACCCTCACTAATATTCTAAACTACGGAATAAAGTGTTCCTACACTAGTCTATGTCATTAAATAGTTCTTTACACCCCTTACTTTGATGTCCATTCTTCCAGCAATCTGTACATAGTTATTATAATTCAGTTAACCAGGACATTTAAACATTTTTCAGCCTGCTTTCTTAACCCTGAAGCTTGAGGGAAACGTTTTTCATAAACTACGTCACTACGTGTTTCTCTTTCAGCTGAGTCACGTTTTTGCATTGTGTCCAAGAGATATCCCTCCCCCTCTCATACATCCATGTACTTTCTATTCATTAATACTTTAAATTTAAACATTGAATAAAACTACTAATTGTCAATTTAAATACAATTTACTTTTATTTGCCTTTAGCACATCTTTGATGAACTCACAGCCCTCAGTAGAGCAACCCCCCACCCTTTTATAAAACTTTTACAAATTGCTGCCAAAACTTTCTCTAAAAGCCTCCAAAAACTATCTTCCAGCATCCATCAGTTGTCCCTCATCCACCCTCGACTACCCTTCCCCTTTCAGGAACCCTTGTTTGTTTCTCCTTACCATCGCTGTGAAACATGGCCAAAAAAATCCTATTTTAAATAACATAAAACCCCAATCCAGGGTTCCTTCTCGCTCGTTCTACCTCTATGATTCCCCTCTCCCTGCTTTGATCATTCATTTTTTTTTTAAATTTTGGCCATTTTCAACCATTTTACAGGATCTCAGTCCCTTTAATGCCAGCTCCGCCCATATGACATCAAATTCCAGCAGGCCCGAAGCCTTCCTGGAGTTTCCTCTGTTCCTTGCCAGGTCTACAGCTTGCTCTTATGAAGTCCTCATGCCCCAAATACCCAAATCATTTTTGTCTTTGGGCCACATGGCCCGACACATTTTCTAAGCCCTTCTGCCCCAAAATTCAGTGTCCGTGGCTTTGGACTCCCCCTTCGGCAGCATACTGCTAATTTTGGGTCCTCGGGCCCAATATGTCTTCCTCTAGGACCCTCCCCCTCTTTGGCCTTGCTGCCTCCGAGTGACCTCTCACTCATTGGGAACAGCTGCAGGGTTGAAGGCTTGCATCGGGGACAGCCGCTGTACTTGAGGCTCCTCCCTGATGCTTCACTACCACTCCCCACCATGATTAAGGAAGGCTGGCCTCCAACCACAGTACCCAGTACCCCCAAAGCATGCAGGCTGGCCATGGTAAATGCTGCGGAATCATGGACCACTGTGGACCAGCGTCTGAGGCCATCTACAGCCCTTCTAAACAAAAAAAAAATGCTGCCACCTTTTTCTGGCTGCATCTGCAGCCCAGATGATTTATTTATTTATATTAAAACAAATGCTGGAGACAGCATGACCGCTCTTAACAGCACCCCCCCCCCCCCTTTTCTAGGCCCTATCAGCCCAAAGAGGAGGGACAGCCCCCCCCCCCCCCTCTTTTCTCTTCTGTCCCAATAGGCCCCGGAATACTTTTTGATTTCACGCAACCTCTCCACTGCTCTGCAACCACCCTCCTCACAATGGGAAGCCCACCATTCCACTTGCGGCTCCTAGACAGCCTCCTCAGCTTCAGGTACATTTAAATTTGTATTATTATATTTTATTTATCTATTAGATTGGGTTATACTAAGTATGGATGTAAGAGCAAGATAATGCGCATGCATCCTGATCTTGTTTCATTATGCCCCTAAGTTTAAGAGTATACAATTACTTTAATTGTAGCACTATTTAATATTATAAATGTATATATTCATGAAAGATGCACATCCATTTTGTTAGGATTGTAAATGCTTTCTCCTTATTTCTTATTCTTTCACTAAATATATATTTTGCTGCAAGGTTTCATTCAATCTGTCAAGTTTATTTAAAGTAAAGTTAAGCGGGGAAAAAGAATGAATATGTCACTAGTCAAGGTAAGGTATTCAAGAGAGGGCTTTGCTCCATTTAACTAACTGCAAATTGTCTGGATGTCAAATAAAACCACAAAAAAGAACAATGATAAATGGCACATGGCAAACTATCCATTCATAATGGAAGAATACACAGCTGGAAAATCCTTCATTGTTGCAACCAACTTTGTTGAATTATAAAATAGTATTTATATAGTCAAACCTGTTAGCAATCAGTCATGATTTTATAAGTTCATGACAATCTGAGAGTAAAAGGAAATTGCAGCTGGTTCCAGTGAGGGACTTAAACTGTGTGTGTTTCCCTTGGCAATTGTTTGTCTTATTTGTCATATTAGAACTGAGAAGAATGTGTACTAGAGGACATTAACTGTCTTTGGAGGCACTAAAGCAAGAAATTTGAGCCACAGTGACAGTTAAAGTGGGCCAAATGCAGCTACCGCAAGCAATTTTTTGTGATAGCTGCATATCGCATGTTAGTGGCAAGAGTGGATGGGGTGTGGCCGGAGAGTGGGCATGCCTGTAACATGCAGTTACCATGCCTGTAATATGCAGTTACCATGAGCATTGACAGCAGGTGGTAGCTGCACATTTTGTAGACACCACAGATGCAGCTCATGCCACCTCAATGGGTGGCATCAGCTGCATCTACGATGCTGGCATGCAGCGGTCTCTGCTGGGTATGCCTCAAACAGATAACATGTGACTTCTGCACCTACCGCAGCACCATTTGCACTAACACCTGGTGTTAGCTGCAAAAGCCTAACACCCTTTAGTAAAGATACCCCTAAGTTGCAGTAAAATTATCTGAGGGAAAAATAACTACCGCTAGGGGGTCAACCTGCCATATCTGGGCAAAAGGCCCTTGTATGGCAGGTTGACCCCTAGTGGTAGTATCACAAGACTATTGCTAGGGATTGAGGGCTCCTATTTAAATGGTACTGGCTCCAGCAAGAGTGAGAGGGGATTACACCTGCATGTTTTCTCCTAGACTATCAGGAACACCTCTAGGTAGCACTGGTGGCCTCCAGGAGGTGGGGAAGTCACCTGTCTCAGGGTCCTGGAGAGGAGTCTTTTGGGGGTTTCTTACTGCTGTGGGGGGAGGAGTCTCTTTGAAGAGGTGATATCTTTGGAAGGGGGAGAGTGCAGACCTGTTGCTGGTACTGGAGGAGGGGACCCCTGGACCGTGAATTATTAACAAATACTTCAGCCCATATGAGAAAGCAGCCTGGAGCATCAGATTGTATCCCATTTCTCCCTAAGCTGGTGTTATTTTTCCAAGTCTAATGTGGCTTGTGGTGATCAGTGCAAGCTGTGTTATTCTATTTGAATAATAATGAGATGTTTTGCATGCACTCACATGCTTTGCATCTTATTATTATTCAGTGTGCAGTGTGGTAAAAAATTGTGTGTTATGGCAAAATAATGCATATTTTTGCCTTTTACAGTACAGTGAGTGGCAAATCTTCTGGGTTATTCCTGTAACACACTTTAGTAACCACCACCCTGAAAGTCCTTTAGAAAGAAAAGGAAGTGATAAATCATGGGTGGGGAGCAATCAGCAATCCCAGTGATGCATGTATAAGAATATCATGCTGAGCAAAATTCATATAGTAGTTGTAATCAAGTGCACCATTATAAGTATCTTCTACCTTGGATACCTCTGCTTCTCGGGCAATATAAACATCATAATTTTTTATAATATCTACGAACTTCAATTTCATTCGCTTTCTTTTTTAAAATTTTATATTTATAGGTAGTCCCACAGGTGCTCCTTGTGGTCTTGGGCAAGCCACTTAACCCTCTTTAGCCCATGTTCCCTGTAAAATAGTTATCTCCAAGTTATAAGCCCTGTTCAATGTAATTTCAGTTTGTTCAATGTAAACCGCACTAATGCAGAATAGCGTGGTTTATAAGAGAATGTAAATAAAATAAAATAAAATACATTTCAAAAATTCATATGGTGTGTAATTTTCTAGGTGCCCAGGCAGTAAAAGCACATATGCACATGTACTTTGCCTATTTTATATAAGCTCCTTATACATTTATGTGTCTTTAGAAAATTACCACAGAGGAAGTAAACTGACATAATTGCACCAGCTTCAAGGAAGGTGTTGCTGTATGCATGTATGGGTATTTTATAAGGCATGATTAGTCAATAAGTGCCAATCCTACCCCCATTCCACCTATTCCTCATCCCTTGGAATGTGTGATTTTATATAGGTGGCCTGGAAAGTTATGCATATTAGTTCCTATTTTCAAGGACTTACCTACGTGAATGAATACTTATGCTCACACTTCGCCCAGTGTGTATGTGTGTGTGTAAGTGCTTATCGCACATATCTTCTAGTGGCCAAGGCCGTTGTTAGGCATGATGGGGCCAAGGGCAGAAATTAAGGAAGAGGTCAACTAATCCCTTCTGCTTCTCCTGCTTTTACTCCCTGATCTCCCCACTGCTACTACAAATAATACAGAAAAAAATTACTTATTCAGGAAATAGAAAAATCAAAACAAATTTCTTCAACCCAATGTAACCATGTACTCTTTCCCACTCCCCCTCCAGGTTCTCAACCAGACACAACCACTCCTTCTTTCTTCCTCTCCCTTCTTTCCCATCTCCAATACAACTGAGCCACTCATGTTCTTTTCATCTCTGCCCCTTAGACCACCACTCCTATTATTGGGAAAGTTGAGCAAGCAAGATTATAGGTCGTGATCCCACTTCTTTTCCAGTATAGTGATGTTGTAATGTTTACAAAGTTTCCAGTGGATGAGATGTGCCACCTTATTGTGCCTTTCTGTATAGATATGTTCTCCAATCAGAACGTTGCAGCCAGCTACAAGATGAGTAACCACTTTCAGCTCTTCCTTGCAGAATCTACAGATATCAGGGGATCCATCGGCTCAGACACACAACAATGAGTACTCCACGTCACACAGTGAGCATAGACCTCCACTTCCTGAAACTGTTCCCAGCACACAGACACTGGAACAGAACCACTACTACAGCGGGAACACAGGCACAACAGAGCCATCTCCCACAAAGGAAAACTACATCTTCATAAGAAACATTGTTATCAACTCCTCTGAAAACAACTGAACCTACATTTGTCTGCTTCTTGACGGCCCTCGCTAAGTTAAACATCAGACTGCAAAAAAAAATATGGAGTTGGCACTTAGCAGAGCCATTACCATTACCATGCAGTCTGTCTTACTCCTCCTAACACTCACCATCATTGCAGACTCTGCCAGCCCTAATCATGGAATAACCATTCCCATAATCCAAATTAACAAGAATTCACAGGAAGGAACTCCTCCCCAACTACTCTATACACAATACCATAAATGACACTAGGTTAATAAGAATCCTAATGACTATTTACAGCTTGGATCAAATGAAGTGCAATACAACATACCCCACAAGATGTGCCCTCATTAATACCTGCTCCACCAGGAATAAAACCCAAACACTAACTGACTTCATCAGCGAACATAACCTCGACATCCTCTGCATAACAAAAACCTGGCTCACCGACTCGGACACAGTCCATTTAAACCAGCTTTGCCCCCCTTCGTACTCAATACTCACCTCAAACAGACAGCATACTGTAGAAGAGGTGGAGGGGTATGCATCATTGCAAAGGATAACCTTAAGCTCAAAGTTGTTGAAACCAGTTCCTCTACAGAACTGGATACTTAACTAGTTGCTAATATTTCCATCTCACTCTGTCTAACATCTAGAGCACCCCGCAGCAATGAATCTGAATATCGACTCTTCTCGAGGCTGCCTGCTCCACCTCATCCAACAACAACCCATGATATTACTCGGAGACCTCAACCTAGCCTCTACTACCTTTTCACAAGCCAACATATTCCTTGATGCAATTGAAACCCTTGGCAAAACCCAGATCCTAAATAGTCCAACACACACGAAAGGCAACATCCTAGACCTCATATTTATGCCTTCAAACTTTCCCCCCTATCTCTCCAACCACCAACCACAATCCTCTTAGTACCATGGTCGGACCATGCAGCCATATTTTCCCCATCTACCTCACCTCAAAGCATTCCCCCAAGATCCTTCATCCCACACCACCTGAAGATTTAGATATTTCAACAACGAGCACTTCATAGACTCTGTCATTCCGCAACTGGATGCTATATCAATCTCAAATGCTAATCTCTACCACTTAATCAACGGCTGGAATACAACTCTATCAGAAACTACCCTTGCCCATCCAAAGAGATAGAGAAAAACCCAGGACGAAGTCCCCATGGTTCTCAGCCCTTCTGCAGAAATAAAAAAGCAAATTATGACACTTAGAATGCTAGTGGAGAAATTCAAGAGACCCACTGCTCCACACAGCCTACCTAGAACTACTCGAACTCTACAATGAAGAAACGAAAAAGAGAATACCATGCCAAATGAAAAAAAGAATACCATACCAATCTCATCAACAAAGCAATAAACAGACCAAGAGAACTATTCACCATAGCGAAAGTGCTTCTGAAGGAACCGCCCAAAGGAAGACCACAAGAAGACATATGTCCAATAACTTTACCTCTTATCTACTCTCCAAGCAGATATACACACCCTTGAAGATCCACTCCTCAATAAAAGATGACCTCACTGCCGCATGCCAGAACCCTTGGTCACAATTTGACCTCCCATCACATCGAAACATAGAAGACATAATACAGGTCCTCAACACAACATCCTCTGCATTTGACCTATGTCCAGTATCATGGGTAAAAGTCACTTGTCCTCACTTCAGCACCTATCTAATGAAGATAATTCATACCTCCTTGTCCCTAGGGCAAGTAACCACTGCACTGAAGCAATCATCAATCTCTCATAAAAAGTGGCAAACTTGACCCAGCCTGTCCAAAGTTCTATAGACCTATATCAAGCATCTCATTTGTTGCAAAGATCCTAGAGAAAATTGTCCTCACACAACTTCAAGACCACCATACAGAAAATTCCCCACTCAACCCATCTCAACATGGATTCAGGCAACATCATGGGGTAGAAACATTCATCACCTCTCTCCTAGATATATTCATAAGAGTATTAAAAACCTATAAAAATGGTTTCATTCTGTTATTTCTGGGCATTGCCTCTGCTTTTGACTCCATTCCTCACCATATGCTACTTAAAAGGCTATCAGAAATTGGACTCCAAGGGATCACACTTACCTGGTTCCACTCCTACATAGACTCTCGAAAGCAGCAAGTAAGAGTCAACAGAAAGACCTCATCAAGATATCATCACCTTCACCAACTCATACTCATCAATATGCCTCGCATACAGATCTCCCTCAGCAGGCCCCAACAACCTCTCACTAATCATCAGAGCACCACAGGAACAAATGACTCATCCTCTTGGGTGACCTCAACCTTACAATCTTACCATCCAACCTAACAACTCCCTTCCTACAGGACCTCAAAGCACTCCAACTCCAGCAGATAATCACAGGACCAACACACAACAAAGGAGGAACCCTTGATCTCATTTTCATGCCTTCCACCTGGCCACATCAAGACCTATCCCAAAAGACCAGAGTCATACCAGTACCATGGTCAGAGCACCATTTAATAACCTTCTCTCTACCACACAAACCTGAAGTTACCTCCTACAATTCACCCTCACCAAACCATCGAAGATTCAAGACTTTCGAAAGAGAAAATGTCATAAGCATCATCCCACCACTCCCCCAGATCAACACATCCAGTACTGATTCCTTCATATCTGATTGGAATGCTAACATTTCCACCTAAGCAACTCTACCCGACAACACACCCAAGACAAAGCGACTTCACAAAGTGCCATGGTTCATGCCTCAACTTAGAAAACTAAAAAATAATCTCAGAAAACTAGAGTATAGATGGAAAAAAACTGAAATTCTACCTCCCTGTCAGTCTACTTAAATGCTCAGGCAAACTACGGTGCATTTATGCTCCACTCAAAAAAATAATATTACACCAAGCTTCTAAACATCTCTCTTAACCGCCCCAGAGAACTATTTGAAATAGCTCAGAACCTACTCAAAACTCCAACTGACATGAAATCTAACCCCAATTTAGTGCCTGACACCATGGCACAATTCCTGCAAACCGACAACAGACCAATTTACTGCACCACCTGCCTGTCATCTACTCCACTAACCCTCCAGACAACAAACCTGAGCATCTTTCAGGTAGCTATCAACTGGAGAGATCATCAACATCATAACAAACCTTAACTGTACCACCTCATCACTTGACTCATGCCCCATCACCTGGATCAAGATGGCAAAACATGACCTGGCTCCAAGCATTATGCATCAAGTCAATGCATCTTGATGCTCAGCCATGTATACCTCCCCTCAAGCAAGCCTCAATCAAACTCCTGCTCAAGAATCATGCAGCAGACCCCCCCAGCCCCAGCCTCATACAGACCTATATCAAGCATCCCCTCCCTGGCCAAAATGATAGAAAAGGCAGTACAGCTTCAGCTACAAGACTTCATAGATACCCACGCGCCAATCGACAAACACCAACATGGCTTCAGACCACACCACAGCACTGAAAGTCTTCTGACCTCCGTCCTCCACAATTTAATTAAAGGTACACAGAAAGTATTTTGTTCTCATCTTTCTCAATGTACAGGCAGCTTTTGACTCAGTCACTCATGCCCAACTATGCTCCTGCCTACACTCAATCGGGATCAGAGATACAGCCCTACAGTGGTTCACATCATACCTCTCCAACCGATCACAAGTAATAATAGGATTTGGCACCTGAAAACCCAACCCTACAAGG